>OW679202.1:52839724-53129476 GCA_940337035.1 Agriotes lineatus | reverse complement strand
AAATGTCAATGTATAATAATTGAAACTTACCTAAGAATAAGGGCAATCATCTCCACAGGCAGAAGAAATAGAATTGGTGCAGTGACGTCGAACATTGGGAACATGGTTATCACTTACAAAATATATTTAGAATGACTTAAAGGGCGAGAAAGAGGATGATTTATACCCCCTATGTTCATGAAGTGTGACGGTTCTAGTTCTGCGAACCGCAACCGTCATGCTTGATTACATCGTTTTCGACTCTTAGCGAAATCTTCAAGATAGTGTTTAAGTCAAGTCATGTAGAGCCACTAGATCCTTAGAATATAAATGTTTGCCAAATAAAAAAAATATTCTCCCCTATAATTATATATTCAATAAAAAAATGACATATTTTTAAAATTGGGAAACCACTTGTTTGTTACTAGATTTAAACGTGGTCGCTCTTCATTGGAAGATGAAACCAGGAGTGGACGCTCTGCGGAAACTATTTGCGTGGAAAATGTAAAAACCGTAAACATTTTAGAAGGGAAGATAGACATAGAACCTATCGAGAGATTCTGTATAAAGTCGGCATTAGATTTTTAGTATTTGATAAAATTTAAAGCCTTTCTAGGTGTTAGAAAGGCGGTAACTTGAGAGCTACCACATTTGCTATCTGGAGAATAAAAACAAGCTTGTGTATATCAGTGCACGTGCGTCAAAGCAAGTTTATTACTATACAGGGTGAGTCATAATTAGGTGTAATTTTTTTATCAAAGCTTCTATAGGCCAAAAAAGCAATTGTCCTAATACACGTTGCTACCAAAATGCTCCCTTAAAAGGGTACAGGGTGTTAAGGAAATAGTTTTATTTTTATTTGACACTATAACTTAGAAAGTAATTATCCGATTAATTTAAAAAAAAAAGAAAATTAACAAAACAACGTTTGAAGTTCAAACGAATTCAATTTGAGAGTATCACAGTTACTACAATTTCTTCCTAGTCTATCAAGGTTGTAATTTCAAACTTATAAATACAGATTATGAAATAATATCATTGCTTATACATACATATATTAATAATAATTAGTCAAAAAAATCAAGTTTATTGACACTAACATCTATAACTTTTATATGGTTCTACCCTAACCTTTCGTTGCCGTCGAATTTTACCTCCGCCGGTTGCTTTGTCGGAATTTGATGCTATAGAAAATGCTTTCGCTTGTACCTTCTGTAGACGAAATTTGTTCCCATTCGACCCGTAGAACTTGGATGGTCGATCGGGCGAAATATAAATTCCTGTTGTGCCATTTATTATGGCTGCTTGCTCTAGAGCTTTTTCATCTTTGATTTGCATTCGAATTCTATTTCTAAGAATTGGATCGCCTCTGCATATTTTCATGAAATACCTGTTGCTGAATGCGGTAGTGAGAAGACAGCGCGGATCAAGATATCTGTAATAAATAGATAATTAGTTTTTCATAGATATTATTTGTGCAAAAAAATGTCAATGTATAATAATTGAAACTTACCTAAGAATAAGGGCAATCATCTCCACAGGCAGAAGAAATAGAATTGGTGCAGTGACGTCGAACATTGGGAACATGGTTAACACTTACAAAATATATTTAGAATGACTTGAAGGGCGCGAAAGAGGATGATTTATACCCCCTATGTTCATGAAGTGTGACGGTTCTAGTTCTGCGAACCGCAACCGTCATGCTTGATTACATCGTTTTCAACTCTTAGCGAAATCTTCAAGATAGTGTTTAAGTCAAGTCATGTAGAGCCACTAGATCCTTAGAATATAAATGTTTGCCAAATAAAAAAATATTCTCGCCTATAATTATATATTCAATAAAAAAATGACATATTTTTAAAATTGGGAAACCACTTGTTTGTTACTAGATTTAAACGTGGTCGCTCTTCATTGGAAGATGAAACCAGGAGTGGACGCTCTGCGGAAACTATTTGCGTGGAAAATGTAAAAACCGTAAAACATTTTAGAAGGGAAGATAGACATAGAACCTATCGAGAGATTCTGTATAAAGTCGGCATTAGATTTTTAGTATTTGATAAAATTTAAAGCCTTTCTAGGTGTTAGAAAGGCGGTAACTTGAGAGCTACCACATTTGCTATCTGGAGAATAAAAACAAGCTTGTGTATATCAGTGCACGTGCGTCAAAGTAAGTTTATTACTATACAGGGTGAGTCATAATTAGGTGTAATTTTTTTATCAAAGCTTCTATAGGCAAAAAAGCAATTGTCCTAATACACGTTGCTACCAAAATGCTCCCTTAAAAGGGTACAGGGTGTTAAGGAAATAGTTTTATTTTTATTTGACACTATAACTTAGAAAGTAATTATCCGATTAATTTAAAAAAAAAGAAAATTAACAAAACAACGTTTGAAGTTCAAACGAATTCAATTTGAGAGTATCACAGTTACTACAATTTCTTCCTAGTCTATCAAGGTTGTAATTTCAAACTTATAAATACAGATTATGAAATAATATCATTGCTTATACATACATATATTAATAATAATTAGTCAAAAAAATCAAGTTTATTGACACTAACATCTATAACTTTTATATGGTTCTACCCTAACCTTTCGTTGCCGTCGAATTTTACCTCCGCCGGTTGCTTTGTCAGAATTTGATGCTATAGAAAATGCTTTCGCTTGTACCTTCTGTAGACGAAATTTGTTCCCATTCGACCCGTAGAACTTGGATGGTCGATCGTGCGAAATATAAATTCCTGTTGTGCCATTTATTATGGCTGCTTGCTCTAGAGCTTTTTCATCTTTGATTTGCATTCGAATTCTATTCCTAAGAATTGGATCGCCTCTGCATATTTTCATGAAATACCTGTTGCTGAATGCGGTAGTGAGAAGACAGCGCGGATCAAGATATCTGTAATAAATAGATAATTAGTTTTTCATATTGTTTGTGCAAAAAAATGTCAATGTATAATAATTGAAACTTACCTAAGAATAAGGGCAATCATCTCCACAGGCAGAAGAAATAGAATTGGTGCAGTGACGTCGAACATTGGAACATGGTTAACACTTACAAAATATATTTAGAATGACTTGAAGGGCGAGAAAGAGGATGATTTATACCCCCTATGTTCATGAAGTGTGACGGTTCTAGTTCTGCGAACCGCAACCGTCATGCTTGATTACATCGTTTTCGACTCTTAGCGAAATCTTCAAGATAGTGTTTAAGTCAAGTCATGTAGAGCCACTAGATCCTTAGAATATAAATGTTTGCCAAATAAAAAAACATTCTCCCCTATAATTATATATTCAATAAAAAAATGACATATTTTTAAAATTGGGAAACCACTTGTTTGTTACTAGATTTAAACGTGGTCGCTCTTCATTGGAAGATGAAACCAGGAGTGGACGCTCTGCGGAAACTATTTGCGTGGAAAATGTAAAAACCGTAAAACATTTTAGAAGGGAAGATAGACATAGAACCTATCGAGAGATTCTGTATAAAGTCGGCATTAGATTTTTAGTATTTGATAAAATTTAAAGCCTTTCTAGGTGTTAGAAAGGCGGTAACTTGAGAGCTACCACATTTGCTATCTGGAGAATAAAAACAAGCTTGTGTATATCAGTGCACGTGCGTCAAAGCAAGTTTATGACTATACAGGGTGAGTCATAATTAGGTGTAATTTTTCTTATCAAAGCTTCTATAGGCCAAAAAAGCAATTGTCCTAATACACGTTGCTACCAAAATGCTCCCTTAAAAGGGTACAGGGTGTTAAGGAAATAGTTTTATTTTTATTTGACACTATAACTTAGAAAGTAATTATCCGATTAATTTAAAAAAAAAGAAATTAACAAAACAACGTTTGAAGTTCAAACGAATTCAATTTGAGAGTATCACAGTTACTACAATTTCTTCCTAGTCTATCAAGGTTGTAATTTCAAACTTATAAATACAGATTATGAAATAATATCATTGCTTATACATACATATATTAATAATAATTAGTCAAAAAAATCAAGTTTATTGACACTAACATCTATAACTTTTATATGGTTCTACCCTAACCTTTCGTTGCCGTCGAATTTTACCTCCGCCGGTTGCTTTGTCAGAATTTGATGCTATAGAAAATGCTTTCGCTTGTACCTTCTGTAGACGAAATTTGTTCCCATTCGACCCGTAGAACTGGGATGGTCGATCGTGCGAAATATAAATTCCTGTTGTGCCATTTATTATGGCTGCTTGCTCTAGAGCTTTTCATCTTTGATTTGCATTCGAATTCTATTCCTAAGAATTGGATCGCCTCTGCATATTTTCATGAAATACCTGTTGCTGAATGCGGTAGTGAGAAGACAGCGCGGATAAAGATATCTGTAATAAATAGATAATTAGTTTTTCATAGATATTATTTGTGCAAAAAAATGTCAATGTATAATAATTGAAACTTACCTAAGAATAAGGGCAATCATCTCCACAGGCAGAAGAAATAGAATTGGTGCAGTGACGTCGAACATTGGGAACATGGTTAACACTTACAAAATATATTTAGAATGACTTGAAGGGCGCGAAAGAGGATGATTTATACCCCTATGTTCATGAAGTGTGACGGTTCTAGTTCTGCGAACCGCAACCGTCATGCTTGATTACATCGTTTTCAACTCTTAGCGAAATCTTCAAGATAGTGTTTAAGTCAAGTCATGTAGAGCCACTAGATCCTTAGAATATAAATGTTTGCCAAATAAAAAAATATTCTCGCCTATAATTATATATTCAATAAAAAAATGACATATTTTTAAAATTGGGAAACCACTTGTTTGTTACTAGATTTAAACGTGGTCGCTCTTCATTGGAAGATGAAACCAGGAGTGGACGCTCTGCGGAAACTATTTGCGTGGAAAATGTAAAAACCGTAAAACATTTTAGAAGGGAAGATAGACATAGAACCTATCGAGAGATTCTGTATAAAGTCGGCATTAGATTTTTAGTATTTGATAAAATTTAAAGCCTTTCTAGGTGTTAGAAAGGCGGTAACTTGAGAGCTACCACATTTGCTATCTGGAGAATAAAAACAAGCTTGTGTATATCAGTGCACGTGCGTCAAAGTAAGTTTATTACTATACAGGGTGAGTCATAATTAGGTGTAATTTTTTTTATCAAAGCTTCTATAGGCCAAAAAAGCAATTGTCCTAATACACGTTGCTACCAAAATGCTCCCTTAAAAGGGTACAGGGTGTTAAGGAAATAGTTTTATTTTTATTTGACACTATAACTTAGAAAGTAATTATCCGATTAATTTAAAAAAAAAGAAAATTAACAAAACAACGTTTGAAGTTCAAACGAATTCAATTTGAGAGTATCACAGTTACTACAATTTCTTCCTAGTCTATCAAGGTTGTAATTTCAAACTTATAAATACAGATTATGAAATAATATCATTGCTTATACATACATATATTAATAATAATTAGTCAAAAAAATCAAGTTTATTGACACTAACATCTATAACTTTTATATGGTTCTACCCTAACCTTTCGTTGCCGTCGAATTTTACCTCCGCCGGTTGCTTTGTCAGAATTTGATGCTATAGAAAATGCTTTCGCTTGTACCTTCTGTAGACGAAATTTGTTCCCATTCGACCCGTAGAACTTGGATGGTCGATCGTGCGAAATATAAATTCCTGTTGTGCCATTTATTATGGCTGCTTGCTCTAGAGCTTTTTCATCTTTGATTTGCATTCGAATTCTATTCCTAAGAATTGGATCGCCTCTGCATATTTTCATGAAATACCTGTTGCTGAATGCGGTAGTGAGAAGACAGCGCGGATCAAGATATCTGTAATAAATAGATAATTAGTTTTTCATAGATATTGTTTGTGCAAAAAAATGTCAATGTATAATAATTGAAACTTACCTAAGAATAAGGGCAATCATCTCCACAGGCAGAAGAAATAGAATTGGTGCAGTGACGTCGAACATTGGGAACATGGTTAACACTTACAAAATATATTTAGAATGACTTGAAGGGCGAGAAAGAGGATGATTTATACCCCCTATGTTCATGAAGTGTGACGGTTCTAGTTCTGCGAACCGCAACCGTCATGCTTGATTACATCGTTTTCGACTCTTAGCGAAATCTTCAAGATAGTGTTTAAGTCAAGTCATGTAGAGCCACTAGATCCTTAGAATATAAATGTTTGCCAAATAAAAAAACATTCTCCCCTATAATTATATATTCAATAAAAAAATGACATATTTTTAAAATTGGGAAACCACTTGTTTGTTACTAGATTTAAACGTGGTCGCTCTTCATTGGAAGATGAAACCAGGAGTGGACGCTCTGCGGAAACTATTTGCGTGGAAAATGTAAAAACCGTAAAACATTTTAGAAGGGAAGATAGACATAGAACCTATCGAGAGATTCTGTATAAAGTCGGCATTAGATTTTTAGTATTTGATAAAATTTAAAGCCTTTCTAGGTGTTAGAAAGGCGGTAACTTGAGAGCTACCACATTTGCTATCTGGAGAATAAAAACAAGCTTGTGTATATCAGTGCACGTGCGTCAAAGCAAGTTTATGACTATACAGGGTGAGTCATAATTAGGTGTAATTTTTCTTATCAAAGCTTCTATAGGCCAAAAAAGCAATTGTCCTAATACACGTTGCTACCAAAATGCTCCCTTAAAAGGGTACAGGGTGTTAAGGAAATAGTTTTATTTTTATTTGACACTATAACTTAGAAAGTAATTATCCGATTAATTTAAAAAAAAAGAAAATTAACAAAACAACGTTTGAAGTTCAAACGAATTCAATTTGAGAGTATCACAGTTACTACAATTTCTTCCTAGTCTATCAAGGTTGTAATTTCAAACTTATAAATACAGATTATGAAATAATATCATTGCTTATACATACATATATTAATAATAATTAGTCAAAAAAATCAAGTTTATTGACACTAACATCTATAACTTTTATATGGTTCTACCCTAACCTTTCGTTGCCGTCGAATTTTACCTCCGCCGGTTGCTTTGTCAGAATTTGATGCTATAGAAAATGCTTTCGCTTGTACCTTCTGTAGACGAAATTTGTTCCCATTCGACCCGTAGAACTGGGATGGTCGATCGTGCGAAATATAAATTCCTGTTGTGCCATTTATTATGGCTGCTTGCTCTAGAGCTTTTTCATCTTTGATTTGCATTCGAATTCTATTCCTAAGAATTGGATCGCCTCTGCATATTTTCATGAAATACCTGTTGCTGAATGCGGTAGTGAGAAGACAGCGCGGATCAAGATATCTGTAATAAATAGATAATTAGTTTTTCATAGATATTATTTGTGCAAAAAAATGTCAATGTATAATAATTGAAACTTACCTAAGAATAAGGGCAATCATCTCCACAGGCAGAAGAAATAGAATTGGTGCAGTGACGTCGAACATTGGGAACATGGTTATCACTTACAAAATATATTTAGAATGACTTAAAGGGCGAGAAAGAGGATGATTTATACCCCCTATGTTCATGAAGTGTGACGGTTCTAGTTCTGCGAACCGCAACCGTCATGCTTGATTACATCGTTTTCGACTCTTAGCGAAATCTTCAAGATAGTGTTTAAGTCAAGTCATGTAGAGCCACTAGATCCTTAGAATATAAATGTTTGCCAAATAAAAAAATATTCTCCCCTATAATTATATATTCAATAAAAAAATGACATATTTTTAAAATTGGGAAACCACTTGTTTGTTACTAGATTTAAACGTGGTCGCTCTTCATTGGAAGATGAAACCAGGAGTGGACGCTCTGCGGAAACTATTTGCGTGGAAAATGTAAAAACCGTAAAACATTTTAGAAGGGAAGATAGACATAGAACCTATCGAGAGATTCTGTATAAAGTCGGCATTAGATTTTTAGTATTTGATAAAATTTAAAGCCTTTCTAGGTGTTAGAAAGGCGGTAACTTGAGAGCTACCACATTTGCTATCTGGAGAATAAAAACAAGCTTGTGTATATCAGTGCACGTGCGTCAAAGCAAGTTTATTACTATACAGGGTGAGTCATAATTAGGTGTAATTTTTTTTATCAAAGCTTCTATAGGCCAAAAAAGCAATTGTCCTAATACACGTTGCTACCAAAATGCTCCCTTAAAAGGGTACAGGGTGTTAAGGAAATAGTTTTATTTTTATTTGACACTATAACTTAGAAAGTAATTATCCGATTAATTTAAAAAAAAAAGAAAATTAACAAAACAACGTTTGAAGTTCAAACGAATTCAATTTGAGAGTATCACAGTTACTACAATTTCTTCCTAGTCTATCAAGGTTGTAATTTCAAACTTATAAATACAGATTATGAAATAATATCATTGCTTATACATACATATATTAATAATAATTTGTCAAAAAAATCAAGTTTATTGACACTAACATCTATAACTTTTATATGGTTCTACCCTAACCTTTCGTTGCCGTCGAATTTTACCTCCGCCGGTTGCTTTGTCGGAATTTGATGCTATAGAAAATGCTTTCGCTTGTACCTTCTGTAGACGAAATTTGTTCCCATTCGACCCGTAGAACTTGGATGGTCGATCGTGCGAAATATAAATTCCTGTTGTGCCATTTATTATGGCTGCTTGCTCTAGAGCTTTTTCATCTTTGATTTGCATTCGAATTCTATTTCTAAGAATTGGATCGCCTCTGCATATTTTCATGAAATACCTGTTGCTGAATGCGGTAGTGAGAAGACAGCGCGGATCAAGATATCTGTAATAAATAGATAATTAGTTTTTCATAGATATTATTTGTGCAAAAAAATGTCAATGTATAATAATTGAAACTTACCTAAGAATAAGGGCAATCATCTCCACAGGCAGAAGAAATAGAATTGGTGCAGTGACGTCGAACATTGGGAACATGGTTAACACTTACAAAATATATTTAGAATGACTTGAAGGGCGAGAAAGAGGATGATTTATACCCCCTATGTTCATGAAGTGTGACCGTTCTAGTTCTGCGAACCGCAACCGTCATGCTTGATTACATCGTTTTCGACTCTTAGCGAAATCTTCAAGATAGTGTTTAAGTCAAGTCATGTAGAGCCACTAGATCCTTAGAATATAAATGTTTGCCAAATAAAAAAATATTCTCACCTATAATTATATATTCAATAAAAAAATGACATATTTTTAAAATTGGGAAACCACTTGTTTGTTACTAGATTTAAACGTGGTCGCTCTTCATTGGAAGATGAAACCAGGAGTGGACGCTCTGCGGAAACTATTTGCGTGGAAAATGTAAAAACCGTAAAACATTTTAGAAGGGAAGATAGACATAGAACCTATCGAGAGATTCTGTATAAAGTCGGCATTAGATTTTTAGTATTTGATAAAATTTAAAGCCTTTCTAGGTGTTAGAAAGGCGGTAACTTGAGAGCTACCACATTTGCTATCTGGAGAATAAAAACAAGCTTGTGTATATCAGTGCACGTGCGTCAAAACAAGTTTATTACTATACAGGGTGAGTCATAATTAGGTGTAATTTTTTTATCAAAGCTTCTATAGGCCAAAAAAGCAATTGTCCTAATACACGTTGCTACCAAAATGCTCCCTTAAAAGGGTACAGGGTGTTAAGGAAATAGTTTTATTTTTATTTGACACTATAACTTAGAAAGTAATTATCCGATTAATTTAAAAAAAAAGAAAATTAACAAAACAACGTTTGAAGTTCAAACGAATTCAATTTGAGAGTAGCACAGTTACTACAATTTCTTCCTAGTCTATCAAGGTTGTAATTTCAAACTTATAAATACAGATTATGAAATAATATCATTGCTTATACATACATATATTAATAATAATTAGTCAAAAAAATCAAGTTTATCGACACTAACATCTATAACTTTTATATGGTTCTACCCTAACCTTTCGTTGCCGTCGAATTTTACCTCCGCCGGTTGCTTTGTCAGAATTTGATGCTATAGAAAATGCTTTCGCTTGTACCTTCTGTAGACGAAATTAGTTCCCATTCGATCCGTAGAACTTGGATGGTCGATCGTGCGAAATATAAATTCCTGTTGTGCCATTTATTATGGCTGCTTGCTCTAGAGCTTTTTCATCTTTGATTTGCATTCGAATTCTATTCCTAAGAATTGGATCGCCTCTGCATATTTTCATGAAATACCTGTTGCTGAATGCGGTAGTGAGAAGACAGCGCGGATCAAGATATCTGTAATAAATAGATAATTAGTTTTTCATAGATATTATTTGTGCAAAAAAATGTCAATGTATAATAATTGAAACTTACCTAAGAATAAGGGCAATCATCTCCACAGGCAGAAGAAATAGAATTGGTGCAGTGACGTCGAACATTGGGAACATGGTTAACACTTACAAAATATATTTAGAATGACTTAAAGGGCGCGAAAGAGGATGATTTATACCCCCTATGTTCATGAAGTGTGACGGTTCTAGTTCTGCGAACCGCAACCGTCATGCTTGATTACATCGTTTTCAACTCTTAGCGAAATCTTCAAGATAGTGTTTAAGTCAAGTCATGTAGAGCCACTAGATCCTTAGAATATAAATGTTTGCCAAATAAAAAAATATTCTCGCCTATAATTATATATTCAATAAAAAAATGACATATTTTTAAAATTGGGAAACCACTTGTTTGTTACTAGATTTAAACGTGGTCGCTCTTCATTGGAAGATGAAACCAGGAGTGGACGCTCTGCGGAAACTATTTGCGTGGAAAATGTAAAAACCGTAAAACATTTTAGAAGGGAAGATAGACATAGAACCTATCGAGAGATTCTGTATAAAGTCGGCATTAGATTTTTAGTATTTGATAAAATTTAAAGCCTTTCTAGGTGTTAGAAAGGCGGTAACTTGAGAGCTACCACATTTGCTATCTGGAGAATAAAAACAAGCTTGTGTATATCAGTGCACGTGCGTCAAAACAAGTTTATTACTATACAGGGTGAGTCATAATTAGGTGTAATTTTTTTATCAAAGCTTCTATAGGCCAAAAAAGCAATTGTCCTAATACACGTTGCTACCAAAATGCTCCCTTAAAAGGGTACAGGGTGTTAAGGAAATAGTTTTATTTTTATTTGACACTATAACTTAGAAAGTAATTATCCGATTAATTTAAAAAAAAAGAAAATTAACAAAACAACGTTTGAAGTTCAAACGAATTCAATTTGAGAGTAGCACAGTTACTACAATTTCTTCCTAGTCTATCAAGGTTGTAATTTCAAACTTATAAATACAGATTATGAAATAATATCATTGCTTATACATACATATATTAATAATAATTAGTCAAAAAAATCAAGTTTATCGACACTAACATCTATAACTTTTATATGGTTCTACCCTAACCTTTCGTTGCCGTCGAATTTTACCTCCGCCGGTTGCTTTGTCAGAATTTGATGCTATAGAAAATGCTTTCGCTTGTACCTTCTGTAGACGAAATTAGTTCCCATTCGATCCGTAGAACTTGGATGGTCGATCGTGCGAAATATAAATTCCTGTTGTGCCATTTATTATGGCTGCTTGCTCTAGAGCTTTTTCATCTTTGATTTGCATTCGAATTCTATTCCTAAGAATTGGATCGCCTCTGCATATTTTCATGAAATACCTGTTGCTGAATGCGGTAGTGAGAAGACAGCGCGGATCAAGATATCTGTAATAAATAGATAATTAGTTTTTCATAGATATTATTTGTGCAAAAAAATGTCAATGTATAATAATTGAAACTTACCTAAGAATAAGGGCAATCATCTCCACAGGCAGAAGAAATAGAATTGGTGCAGTGACGTCGAACATTGGGAACATGGTTAACACTTACAAAATATATTTAGAATGACTTAAAGGGCGCGAAAGAGGATGATTTATACCCCCTATGTTCATGAAGTGTGACGGTTCTAGTTCTGCGAACCGCAACCGTCATGCTTGATTACATCGTTTTCAACTCTTAGCGAAATCTTCAAGATAGTGTTTAAGTCAAGTCATGTAGAGCCACTAGATCCTTAGAATATAAATGTTTGCCAAATAAAAAAATATTCTCGCCTATAATTATATATTCAATAAAAAAATGACATATTTTTAAAATTGGGAAACCACTTGTTTGTTACTAGATTTAAACGTGGTCGCTCTTCATTGGAAGATGAAACCAGGAGTGGACGCTCTGCGGAAACTATTTGCGTGGAAAATGTAAAAACCGTAAAACATTTTAGAAGGGAAGATAGACATAGAACCTATCGAGAGATTCTGTATAAAGTCGGTATTAGATTTTTAGTATTTGATAAAATTTAAAGCCTTTCTAGGTGTTAGAAAGGCGGTAACTTGAGAGCTACCACATTTGCTATCTGGAGAATAAAAACAAGCTTGTGTATATCAGTGCACGTGCGTCAAAGTAAGTTTATTACTATACAGGGTGAGTCATAATTAGGTGTAATTTTTTTTATCAAAGCTTCTATAGGCCAAAAAAGCAATTGTCCTAATACACGTTGCTACCAAAATGCTCCCTTAAAAGGGTACAGGGTGTTAAGGAAATAGTTTTATTTTTATTTGACACTATAACTTAGAAAGTAATTATCCGATTAATTTAAAAAAAAGAAAATTAACAAAACAACGTTTGAAGTTCAAACGAATTCAATTTGAGAGTATCACAGTTACTACAATTTCTTCCTAGTCTATCAAGGTTGTAATTTCAAACTTATAAATACAGATTATGAAATAATATCATTGCTTATACATACATATATTAATAATAATTAGTCAAAAAAATCAAGTTTATTGACACTAACATCTATAACTTTTATATGGTTCTACCCTAACCTTTCGTTGCCGTCGAATTTTACCTCCGCCGGTTGCTTTGTCAGAATTTGATGCTATAGAAAATGCTTTCGCTTGTACCTTCTGTAGACGAAATTTGTTCCCATTCGACCCGTAGAACTTGGATGGTCGATCGTGCGAAATATAAATTCCTGTTGTGCCATTTATTATGGCTGCTTGCTCTAGAGCTTTTTCATCTTTGATTTGCATTCGAATTCTATTCCTAAGAATTGGATCGCCTCTGCATATTTTCATGAAATACCTGTTGCTGAATGCGGTAGTGAGAAGACAGCGCGGATCAAGATATCTGTAATAAATAGATAATTAGTTTTTCATAGATATTGTTTGTGCAAAAAAATGTCAATGTATAATAATTGAAACTTACCTAAGAATAAGGGCAATCATCTCCACAGCAGAAGAAATAGAATTGGTGCAGTGACGTCGAACATTGGGAACATGGTTAACACTTACAAAATATATTTAGAATGACTTGAAGGGCGAGAAAGAGGATGATTTATACCCCCTATGTTCATGAAGTGTGACGGTTCTAGTTCTGCGAACCGCAACCGTCATGCTTGATTACATCGTTTTCGACTCTTAGCGAAATCTTCAAGATAGTGTTTAAGTCAAGTCATGTAGAGCCACTAGATCCTTAGAATATAAATGTTGCCAAATAAAAAAACATTCTCCCTATAATTATATATTCAATAAAAAAATGACATATTTTTAAAATTGGGAAACCACTTGTTTGTTACTAGATTTAAACGTGGTCGCTCTTCATTGGAAGATGAAACCAGGAGTGGACGCTCTGCGGAAACTATTTGCGTGGAAAATGTAAAAACCGTAAAACATTTTAGAAGGGAAGATAGACATAGAACCTATCGAGAGATTCTGTATAAAGTCGGCATTAGATTTTTAGTATTTGATAAAATTTAAAGCCTTTCTAGGTGTTAGAAAGGCGGTAACTTGAGAGCTACCACATTTGCTATCTGGAGAATAAAAACAAGCTTGTGTATATCAGTGCACGTGCGTCAAAGCAAGTTTATGACTATACAGGGTGAGTCATAATTAGGTGTAATTTTTCTTATCAAAGCTTCTATAGGCCAAAAAAGCAATTGTCCTAATACACGTTGCTACCAAAATGCTCCCTTAAAAGGGTACAGGGTGTTAAGGAAATAGTTTTATTTTTATTTGACACTATAACTTAGAAAGTAATTATCCGATTAATTTAAAAAAAAAGAAAATTAACAAAACAACGTTTGAAGTTCAAACGAATTCAATTTGAGAGTATCACAGTTACTACAATTTCTTCCTAGTCTATCAAGGTTGTAATTTCAAACTTATAAATACAGATTATGAAATAATATCATTGCTTATACATACATATATTAATAATAATTAGTCAAAAAAATCAAGTTTATTGACACTAACATCTATAACTTTTATATGGTTCTACCCTAACCTTTCGTTGCCGTCGAATTTTACCTCCGCCGGTTGCTTTGTCAGAATTTGATGCTATAGAAAATGCTTTCGCTTGTACCTTCTGTAGACGAAATTTGTTCCCATTCGACCCGTAGAACTGGGATGGTCGATCGTGCGAAATATAAATTCCTGTTGTGCCATTTATTATGGCTGCTTGCTCTAGAGCTTTTTCATCTTTGATTTGCATTCGAATTCTATTCCTAAAAATTGGATCGCCTCTGCATATTTTCATGAAATACCTGTTGCTGAATATGCGGTAGTGAGAAGACAGCGCGGATCAAGATATCTGTAATAAATAGATAATTAGTTTTTCATAGATATTATTTGTGCAAAAAAATGTCAATGTATAATAATTGAAACTTACCTAAGAATAAGGGCAATCATCTCCACAGGCAGAAGAAATAGAATTGGTGCAGTGACGTCGAACATTGGGAACATGGTTATCACTTACAAAATATATTTAGAATGACTTAAAGGGCGAGAAAGAGGATGATTTATACCCCCTATGTTCATGAAGTGTGACGGTTCTAGTTCTGCGAACCGCAACCGTCATGCTTGATTACATCGTTTTCGACTCTTAGCGAAATCTTCAAGATAGTGTTTAAGTCAAGTCATGTAGAGCCACTAGATCCTTAGAATATAAATGTTTGCCAAATAAAAAAAATATTCTCCCCTATAATTATATATTCAATAAAAAAATGACATATTTTTAAAATTGGGAAACCACTTGTTTGTTACTAGATTTAAACGTGGTCGCTCTTCATTGGAAGATGAAACCAGGAGTGGACGCTCTGCGGAAACTATTTGCGTGGAAAATGTAAAAACCGTAAAACATTTTAGAAGGGAAGATAGACATAGAACCTATCGAGAGATTCTGTATAAAGTCGGCATTAGATTTTTAGTATTTGATAAAATTTAAAGCCTTTCTAGGTGTTAGAAAGGCGGTAACTTGAGAGCTACCACATTTGCTATCTGGAGAATAAAAACAAGCTTGTGTATATCAGTGCACGTGCGTCAAAGCAAGTTTATTACTATACAGGGTGAGTCATAATTAGGTGTAATTTTTTTTATCAAAGCTTCTATAGGCCAAAAAAGCAATTGTCCTAATACACGTTGCTACCAAAATGCTCCCTTAAAAGGGTACAGGGTGTTAAGGAAATAGTTTTATTTTTATTTGACACTATAACTTAGAAAGTAATTATCCGATTAATTTAAAAAAAAAAAGAAAATTAACAAAACAACGTTTGAAGTTCAAACGAATTCAATTTGAGAGTATCACAGTTACTACAATTTCTTCCTAGTCTATCAAGGTTGTAATTTCAAACTTATAAATACAGATTATGAAATAATATCATTGCTTATACATACATATATTAATAATAATTAGTCAAAAAAATCAAGTTTATTGACACTAACATCTATAACTTTTATATGGTTCTACCCTAACCTTTCGTTGCCGTCGAATTTTACCTCCGCCGGTTGCTTTGTCGGAATTTGATGCTATAGAAAATGCTTTCGCTTGTACCTTCTGTAGACGAAATTTGTTCCCATTCGACCCGTAGAACTTGGATGGTCGATCGGGCGAAATATAAATTCCTGTTGTGCCATTTATTATGGCTGCTTGCTCTAGAGCTTTTTCATCTTTGATTTGCATTCGAATTCTATTTCTAAGAATTGGATCGCCTCTGCATATTTTCATGAAATACCTGTTGCTGAATGCGGTAGTGAGAAGACAGCGCGGATCAAGATATCTGTAATAAATAGATAATTAGTTTTTCATAGATATTATTTGTGCAAAAAAATGTCAATGTATAATAATTGAAACTTACCTAAGAATAAGGGCAATCATCTCCACAGGCAGAAGAAATAGAATTGGTGCAGTGACGTCGAACATTGGGAACATGGTTAACACTTACAAAATATATTTAGAATGACTTGAAGGGCGCGAAAGAGGATGATTTATACCCCCTATGTTCATGAAGTGTGACGGTTCTAGTTCTGCGAACCGCAACCGTCATGCTTGATTACATCGTTTTCAACTCTTAGCGAAATCTTCAAGATAGTGTTTAAGTCAAGTCATGTAGAGCCACTAGATCCTTAGAATATAAATGTTTGCCAAATAAAAAAATATTCTCGCCTATAATTATATATTCAATAAAAAAATGACATATTTTTAAAATTGGGAAACCACTTGTTTGTTACTAGATTTAAACGTGGTCGCTCTTCATTGGAAGATGAAACCAGGAGTGGACGCTCTGCGGAAACTATTTGCGTGGAAAATGTAAAAACCGTAAAACATTTTAGAAGGGAAGATAGACATAGAACCTATCGAGAGATTCTGTATAAAGTCGGCATTAGATTTTTAGTATTTGATAAAATTTAAAGCCTTTCTAGGTGTTAGAAAGGCGGTAACTTGAGAGCTACCACATTTGCTATCTGGAGAATAAAAACAAGCTTGTGTATATCAGTGCACGTGCGTCAAAGTAAGTTTATTACTATACAGGGTGAGTCATAATTAGGTGTAATTTTTTTTATCAAAGCTTCTATAGGCCAAAAAAGCAATTGTCCTAATACACGTTGCTACCAAAATGCTCCCTTAAAAGGGTACAGGGTGTTAAGGAAATAGTTTTATTTTTATTTGACACTATAACTTAGAAAGTAATTATCCGATTAATTTAAAAAAAAAGAAAATTAACAAAACAACGTTTGAAGTTCAAACGAATTCAATTTGAGAGTATCACAGTTACTACAATTTCTTCCTAGTCTATCAAGGTTGTAATTTCAAACTTATAAATACAGATTATGAAATAATATCATTGCTTATACATACATATATTAATAATAATTAGTCAAAAAAATCAAGTTTATTGACACTAACATCTATAACTTTTATATGGTTCTACCCTAACCTTTCGTTGCCGTCGAATTTTACCTCCGCCGGTTGCTTTGTCAGAATTTGATGCTATAGAAAATGCTTTCGCTTGTACCTTCTGTAGACGAAATTTGTTCCCATTCGACCCGTAGAACTTGGATGGTCGATCGTGCGAAATATAAATTCCTGTTGTGCCATTTATTATGGCTGCTTGCTCTAGAGCTTTTTCATCTTTGATTTGCATTCGAATTCTATTCCTAAGAATTGGATCGCCTCTGCATATTTTCATGAAATACCTGTTGCTGAATGCGGTAGTGAGAAGACAGCGCGGATCAAGATATCTGTAATAAATAGATAATTAGTTTTTCATAGATATTGTTTGTGCAAAAAAATGTCAATGTATAATAATTGAAACTTACCTAAGAATAAGGGCAATCATCTCCACAGGCAGAAGAAATAGAATTGGTGCAGTGACGTCGAACATTGGGAACATGGTTAACACTTACAAAATATATTTAGAATGACTTGAAGGGCGAGAAAGAGGATGATTTATACCCCCTATGTTCATGAAGTGTGACGGTTCTAGTTCTGCGAACCGCAACCGTCATGCTTGATTACATCGTTTTCGACTCTTAGCGAAATCTTCAAGATAGTGTTTAAGTCAAGTCATGTAGAGCCACTAGATCCTTAGAATATAAATGTTTGCCAAATAAAAAAACATTCTCCCCTATAATTATATATTCAATAAAAAAATGACATATTTTTAAAATTGGGAAACCACTTGTTTGTTACTAGATTTAAACGTGGTCGCTCTTCATTGGAAGATGAAACCAGGAGTGGACGCTCTGCGGAAACTATTTGCGTGGAAAATGTAAAAACCGTAAAACATTTTAGAAGGGAAGATAGACATAGAACCTATCGAGAGATTCTGTATAAAGTCGGCATTAGATTTTTAGTATTTGATAAAATTTAAAGCCTTTCTAGGTGTTAGAAAGGCGGTAACTTGAGAGCTACCACATTTGCTATCTGGAGAATAAAAACAAGCTTGTGTATATCAGTGCACGTGCGTCAAAGCAAGTTTATGACTATACAGGGTGAGTCATAATTAGGTGTAATTTTTCTTATCAAAGCTTCTATAGGCCAAAAAAGCAATTGTCCTAATACACGTTGCTACCAAAATGCTCCCTTAAAAGGGTACAGGGTGTTAAGGAAATAGTTTTATTTTTATTTGACACTATAACTTAGAAAGTAATTATCCGATTAATTTAAAAAAAAAGAAAATTAACAAAACAACGTTTGAAGTTCAAACGAATTCAATTTGAGAGTATCACAGTTACTACAATTTCTTCCTAGTCTATCAAGGTTGTAATTTCAAACTTATAAATACAGATTATGAAATAATATCATTGCTTATACATACATATATTAATAATAATTAGTCAAAAAAATCAAGTTTATTGACACTAACATCTATAACTTTTATATGGTTCTACCCTAACCTTTCGTTGCCGTCGAATTTTACCTCCGCCGGTTGCTTTGTCAGAATTTGATGCTATAGAAAATGCTTTCGCTTGTACCTTCTGTAGACGAAATTTGTTCCCATTCGACCCGTAGAACTGGGATGGTCGATCGTGCGAAATATAAATTCCTGTTGTGCCATTTATTATGGCTGCTTGCTCTAGAGCTTTTTCATCTTTGATTTGCATTCGAATTCTATTCCTAAGAATTGGATCGCCTCTGCATATTTTCATGAAATACCTGTTGCTGAATGCGGTAGTGAGAAGACAGCGCGGATCAAGATATCTGTAATAAATAGATAATTAGTTTTTCATAGATATTATTTGTGCAAAAAAATGTCAATGTATAATAATTGAAACTTACCTAAGAATAAGGGCAATCATCTCCACAGGCAGAAGAAATAGAATTGGTGCAGTGACGTCGAACATTGGGAACATGGTTAACACTTACAAAATATATTTAGAATGACTTGAAGGGCGCGAAAGAGGATGATTTATACCCCCTATGTTCATGAAGTGTGACGGTTCTAGTTCTGCGAACCGCAACCGTCATGCTTGATTACATCGTTTTCAACTCTTAGCGAAATCTTCAAGATAGTGTTTAAGTCAAGTCATGTAGAGCCACTAGATCCTTAGAATATAAATGTTTGCCAAATAAAAAAATATTCTCGCCTATAATTATATATTCAATAAAAAAATGACATATTTTTAAAATTGGGAAACCACTTGTTTGTTACTAGATTTAAACGTGGTCGCTCTTCATTGGAAGATGAAACCAGGAGTGGACGCTCTGCGGAAACTATTTGCGTGGAAAATGTAAAAACCGTAAAACATTTTAGAAGGGAAGATAGACATAGAACCTATCGAGAGATTCTGTATAAAGTCGGCATTAGATTTTTAGTATTTGATAAAATTTAAAGCCTTTCTAGGTGTTAGAAAGGCGGTAACTTGAGAGCTACCACATTTGCTATCTGGAGAATAAAAACAAGCTTGTGTATATCAGTGCACGTGCGTCAAAGTAAGTTTATTACTATACAGGGTGAGTCATAATTAGGTGTAATTTTTTTTATCAAAGCTTCTA
This sequence comes from Agriotes lineatus, assembly GCA_940337035.1. NCBI lineage: Eukaryota > Metazoa > Arthropoda > Insecta > Coleoptera > Elateridae > Agriotes > Agriotes lineatus. The sequence goes on along the minus strand of OW679202.1, from coordinate 53,109,733 downwards.
TAGGCCAAAAAAGCAATTGTCCTAATACACGTTGCTACCAAAATGCTCCCTTAAAAGGGTACAGGGTGTTAAGGAAATAGTTTTATTTTTATTTGACACTATAACTTAGAAAGTAATTATCCGATTAATTTAAAAAAAAAGAAAATTAACAAAACAACGTTTGAAGTTCAAACGAATTCAATTTGAGAGTATCACAGTTACTACAATTTCTTCCTAGTCTATCAAGGTTGTAATTTCAAACTTATAAATACAGATTATGAAATAATATCATTGCTTATACATACATATATTAATAATAATTAGTCAAAAAAATCAAGTTTATTGACACTAACATCTATAACTTTTATATGGTTCTACCCTAACCTTTCGTTGCCGTCGAATTTTACCTCCGCCGGTTGCTTTGTCAGAATTTGATGCTATAGAAAATGCTTTCGCTTGTACCTTCTGTAGACGAAATTTGTTCCCATTCGACCCGTAGAACTTGGATGGTCGATCGTGCGAAATATAAATTCCTGTTGTGCCATTTATTATGGCTGCTTGCTCTAGAGCTTTTTCATCTTTGATTTGCATTCGAATTCTATTCCTAAGAATTGGATCGCCTCTGCATATTTTCATGAAATACCTGTTGCTGAATGCGGTAGTGAGAAGACAGCGCGGATCAAGATATCTGTAATAAATAGATAATTAGTTTTTCATAGATATTGTTTGTGCAAAAAAATGTCAATGTATAATAATTGAAACTTACCTAAGAATAAGGGCAATCATCTCCACAGGCAGAAGAAATAGAATTGGTGCAGTGACGTCGAACATTGGGAACATGGTTAACACTTACAAAATATATTTAGAATGACTTGAAGGGCGAGAAAGAGGATGATTTATACCCCCTATGTTCATGAAGTGTGACGGTTCTAGTTCTGCGAACCGCAACCGTCATGCTTGATTACATCGTTTTCGACTCTTAGCGAAATCTTCAAGATAGTGTTTAAGTCAAGTCATGTAGAGCCACTAGATCCTTAGAATATAAATGTTTGCCAAATAAAAAAACATTCTCCCCTATAATTATATATTCAATAAAAAAATGACATATTTTTAAAATTGGGAAACCACTTGTTTGTTACTAGATTTAAACGTGGTCGCTCTTCATTGGAAGATGAAACCAGGAGTGGACGCTCTGCGGAAACTATTTGCGTGGAAAATGTAAAAACCGTAAAACATTTTAGAAGGGAAGATAGACATAGAACCTATCGAGAGATTCTGTATAAAGTCGGCATTAGATTTTTAGTATTTGATAAAATTTAAAGCCTTTCTAGGTGTTAGAAAGGCGGTAACTTGAGAGCTACCACATTTGCTATCTGGAGAATAAAAACAAGCTTGTGTATATCAGTGCACGTGCGTCAAAGCAAGTTTATGACTATACAGGGTGAGTCATAATTAGGTGTAATTTTTCTTATCAAAGCTTCTATAGGCCAAAAAAGCAATTGTCCTAATACACGTTGCTACCAAAATGCTCCCTTAAAAGGGTACAGGGTGTTAAGGAAATAGTTTTATTTTTATTTGACACTATAACTTAGAAAGTAATTATCCGATTAATTTAAAAAAAAAGAAAATTAACAAAACAACGTTTGAAGTTCAAACGAATTCAATTTGAGAGTATCACAGTTACTACAATTTCTTCCTAGTCTATCAAGGTTGTAATTTCAAACTTATAAATACAGATTATGAAATAATATCATTGCTTATACATACATATATTAATAATAATTAGTCAAAAAAATCAAGTTTATTGACACTAACATCTATAACTTTTATATGGTTCTACCCTAACCTTTCGTTGCCGTCGAATTTTACCTCCGCCGGTTGCTTTGTCAGAATTTGATGCTATAGAAAATGCTTTCGCTTGTACCTTCTGTAGACGAAATTTGTTCCCATTCGACCCGTAGAACTGGGATGGTCGATCGTGCGAAATATAAATTCCTGTTGTGCCATTTATTATGGCTGCTTGCTCTAGAGCTTTTTCATCTTTGATTTGCATTCGAATTCTATTCCTAAGAATTGGATCGCCTCTGCATATTTTCATGAAATACCTGTTGCTGAATGCGGTAGTGAGAAGACAGCGCGGATCAAGATATCTGTAATAAATAGATAATTAGTTTTTCATAGATATTATTTGTGCAAAAAAATGTCAATGTATAATAATTGAAACTTACCTAAGAATAAGGGCAATCATCTCCACAGGCAGAAGAAATAGAATTGGTGCAGTGACGTCGAACATTGGGAACATGGTTATCACTTACAAAATATATTTAGAATGACTTAAAGGGCGAGAAAGAGGATGATTTATACCCCCTATGTTCATGAAGTGTGACGGTTCTAGTTCTGCGAACCGCAACCGTCATGCTTGATTACATCGTTTTCGACTCTTAGCGAAATCTTCAAGATAGTGTTTAAGTCAAGTCATGTAGAGCCACTAGATCCTTAGAATATAAATGTTTGCCAAATAAAAAAAATATTCTCCCCTATAATTATATATTCAATAAAAAAATGACATATTTTTAAAATTGGGAAACCACTTGTTTGTTACTAGATTTAAACGTGGTCGCTCTTCATTGGAAGATGAAACCAGGAGTGGACGCTCTGCGGAAACTATTTGCGTGGAAAATGTAAAAACCGTAAAACATTTTAGAAGGGAAGATAGACATAGAACCTATCGAGAGATTCTGTATAAAGTCGGCATTAGATTTTTAGTATTTGATAAAATTTAAAGCCTTTCTAGGTGTTAGAAAGGCGGTAACTTGAGAGCTACCACATTTGCTATCTGGAGAATAAAAACAAGCTTGTGTATATCAGTGCACGTGCGTCAAAGCAAGTTTATTACTATACAGGGTGAGTCATAATTAGGTGTAATTTTTTTTATCAAAGCTTCTATAGGCCAAAAAAGCAATTGTCCTAATACACGTTGCTACCAAAATGCTCCCTTAAAAGGGTACAGGGTGTTAAGGAAATAGTTTTATTTTTATTTGACACTATAACTTAGAAAGTAATTATCCGATTAATTTAAAAAAAAAAAGAAAATTAACAAAACAACGTTTGAAGTTCAAACGAATTCAATTTGAGAGTATCACAGTTACTACAATTTCTTCCTAGTCTATCAAGGTTGTAATTTCAAACTTATAAATACAGATTATGAAATAATATCATTGCTTATACATACATATATTAATAATAATTAGTCAAAAAAATCAAGTTTATTGACACTAACATCTATAACTTTTATATGGTTCTACCCTAACCTTTCGTTGCCGTCGAATTTTACCTCCGCCGGTTGCTTTGTCAGAATTTGATGCTATAGAAAATGCTTTCGCTTGTACCTTCTGTAGACGAAATTTGTTCCCATTCGACCCGTAGAACTGGGATGGTCGATCGTGCGAAATATAAATTCCTGTTGTGCCATTTATTATGGCTGCTTGCTCTAGAGCTTTTTCATCTTTGATTTGCATTCGAATTCTATTCCTAAGAATTGGATCGCCTCTGCATATTTTCATGAAATACCTGTTGCTGAATGCGGTAGTGAGAAGACAGCGCGGATCAAGATATCTGTAATAAATAGATAATTAGTTTTTCATAGATATTATTTGTGCAAAAAAATGTCAATGTATAATAATTGAAACTTACCTAAGAATAAGGGCAATCATCTCCACAGGCAGAAGAAATAGAATTGGTGCAGTGACGTCGAACATTGGGAACATGGTTAACACTTACAAAATATATTTAGAATGACTTAAAGGGCGAGAAAGAGGATGATTTATACCCCCTATGTTCATGAAGTGTGACGGTTCTAGTTCTGCGAACCGCAACCGTCATGCTTGATTACATCGTTTTCGACTCTTAGCGAAATCTTCAAGATAGTGTTTAAGTCAAGTCATGTAGAGCCACTAGATCCTTAGAATATAAATGTTTGCCAAATAAAAAAAATATTCTCCCCTATAATTATATATTCAATAAAAAAATGACATATTTTTAAAATTGGGAAACCACTTGTTTGTTACTAGATTTAAACGTGGTCGCTCTTCATTGGAAGATGAAACCAGGAGTGGACGCTCTGCGGAAACTATTTGCGTGGAAAATGTAAAAACCGTAAAACATTTTAGAAGGGAAGATAGACATAGAACCTATCGAGAGATTCTGTATAAAGTCGGCATTAGATTTTTAGTATTTGATAAAATTTAAAGCCTTTCTAGGTGTTAGAAAGGCGGTAACTTGAGAGCTACCACATTTGCTATCTGGAGAATAAAAACAAGCTTGTGTATATCAGTACACGTGCGTCAAAGCAAGTTTATTACTATACAGGGTGAGTCATAATTAGGTGTAATTTTTTTATCAAAGCTTCTATAGGCCAAAAAAGCAATTGTCCTAATACACGTTGCTACCAAAATGCTCCCTTAAAAGGGTACAGGGTGTTAGGGAAATAGTTTTATTTTTATTTGACACTATAACTTAGAAAGTAATTATCCGATTAATTTAAAAAAAAAGAAAATTAACAAAACAACGTTTGAAGTTCAAACGAATTCAATTTGAGAGTATCACAGTTACTACAATTTCTTCCTAGTCTATCAAGGTTGTAATTTCAAACTTATAAATACAGATTATGAAATATAATCATTGCTTATACATACATATATTAATAATAATTAGTCAAAAAAAATCAAGTTTATCGACACTAACATCTATAACTTTTATATGGTTCTACCCTAACCTTTCGTTGCCGTCGAATTTTACCTCCGCCGGTTGCTTTGTCAGAATTTGATGCTATAGAAAATGCTTTCGCTTGTACCTTCTGTAGACGAAATTTGTTCCCATTCGATCCGTAGAACTTGGATGGTCGATCGTGCGAAATATAAATTCCTGTTGTGCCATTTATTATGGCTGCTTGCTCTAGAGCTTTTTCATCTTTGATTTGCATGCGAATTCTATTCCTAAGAATTGGATCGCCTCTGCATATTTTCATGAAATACCTGTTGCTGAATGCGGTAGTGAGAAGACAGCGCGGATCAAGATATCTGTAATAAATAGATAATTAGTTTTTCATAGATATTATTTGTGCAAAAAAATGTCAATGTATAATAATTGAAACTTACCTAAGAATAAGGGCAATCATCTCCACAGGCAGAAGAAATAGAATTGGTGCAGTGACGTCGAACATTGGGAACATAGTTAACACTTACAAAATATATTTAGAATGACTTGAAGGGCGAGAAAGAGGATGATTTATACCCCCTATGTTCATGAAGTGTGACGGTTCTAGTTCTGCGAACCGCAACCGTCATGCTTGATTACATCGTTTTCGACTCTTAGCGAAATCTTCAAGATAGTGTTCAAGTCAAGTCATGTAGAGCCACTAGATCCTTAGAATATAAATGTTTGCCAAATAAATAAATATTCTCACCTATAATTATCTATTAAATAAAAAAATGACATATTTTTAAAATTGGGAAACCACTTGTTTGTTACTAGATTTAAACGTGGTCGCTCTTCATTGGAAGATGAAACCAGGACTGGACGCTCTGCGGAAACTATTTGCGTGGAAAATGTAAAAACCGTAAAACATTCTTGAAGGGACGATAGACATAGAACCTATCGAGAGATTCTGTATAAAGTCGGCATTAGATTTTTAGTATTTGATAAAATTTAAAGCCTTTCTAGGTGTTAGAAAGGCGGTAACTTGAGAGCTACCACATTTGCTATCTGGAGAATAAAAACAAGCTTGTGTATATCAGTGCACGTGCGTCAAAGCAAGTTTATTACTATACAGGGTGAGTCATAATTAGGTGTAATTTTTTTTATCAAAGCTTCTATAGGCCAAAAAAGCAATTGTCCTAATACACGTTGCTACCAAAATGCTCCCTTAAAAGGGTACAGGGTGTTAAGGAAATAGTTTTATTTTTATTTGACACTATAACTTAGAAAGTAATTATCCGATTAATTTAAAAAAAACAAAATTAACAAAACAACGTTTGAAGTTCAAACGAATTGAATTTGAGAGTATCACAGTTACTACAATTTCTTCCTAGTCTATCAAGGTTGTAATTTCAAACTTATAAATACAGATTATGAAATAATATCATTGCTTATACATACATATATTAATAATAATTAGTCAAAAAAATCAAGTTTATGGACACTAACATCTATAACTTTTATATGGTTCTACCCTAACCTTTCGTTGCCGTCGAATTTTACCTCCGCCGGTTGCTTTGTCAGAATTTGATGCTATAGAAAATGCTTTCGCTTGTACCTTCTGTAGACGAAATTTGTTCCCATTCGACCCGTAGAACTTGGATGGTCGATCGTGCGAAATATAAATTCCTGTTGTGCCATTTATTATGGCTGCTTGCTCTAGAGCTTTTTCATCTTTGATTTGCATTCGAATTCTATTCCTAAGAATTGGATCGCCTCTGCATATTTTCATGAAATACCTGTTGCTGAATGCGGTAGTGAGAAGACAGCGCGGATCAAGATATCTGTAATAAATAGATAATTAGTTTTTCATAGATATTATTTGTGCAAAAAAATGTCAATGTATAATAATTGAAACTTACCTAAGAATAAGGGCAATCATCTCCACAGGCAGAAGAAATAGAATTGGTGCAGTGACGTCGAACATTGGGAACATGGTTAACACTTACAAAATATATTTAGAATGACTTAAAGGGCGAGAAAGAGGATGATTTATACCCCCTATGTTCATCAAGTGTGACGGTTCTAGTTCTGCGAACCGCAACCGTCATGCTTGATTACATCGTTTTCGACTCTTAGCGAAATCTTCAAGATAGTGTTGAAGTCAAGTCATGTAGAGACACTAGATCCTTAGAATATAAATGTTTGCCAAATAAAAAAATATTCTCACCTATAATTATATATTCAATAAAAAAATGACATATTTTTAAAATTGGGAAACCACTTGTTTGTTACTAGATTTAAACGTGGTCGCTTTTCATTGGAAGATGAAACCAGGAGTGGACGCTCTGCGGAAACTATTTGCGTGGAAAATGTAAAAACCGTAAAACATTCTTGAAGGGACGATAGACATAGAACCTATCGAGAGATTCTGTATAAAGTCGGCATTAGATTTTTAGTATTTGATAAAATTTAAAGCCTTTCTAGGTGTTAGAAAGGCGGTAACTTGAGAGCTACCACATTTGCTATCTGGAGAATAAAAACAAGCTTGTGTATATCAGTGCACGTGCGTCAAAGCAAGTTTATTACTATACAGGGTGAGTCATAATTAGGTGTAATTTTTTTTATCAAAGCTTCTATAGGCCAAAAAAGCAATTGTCCTAATACACGTTGCTACCAAAATGCTCCCTTAAAAGGGTACAGGGTGTTAAGGAAATAGTTTTATTTTTATTTGACACTATAACTAAGAAAGTAATTATCCGATTAATTTAAAAAAAAAAGAAAATTAACAAAACAACGTTTGAAGTTCAAACGAATTCAATTTGAGAGTATCACAGTTACTACAATTTCTTCCTAGTCTATCAAGGTTGTAATTTCAAACTTATAAATACAGATTATGAAATAATATCATTGCTTATACATGCATATATTAATAATAATTAGTCAAAAAAATCAAGTTTATTGACACTAACATCTATAACTTTTATATGGTTCTACCCTAACCTTTCGTTGCCGTCGAATTTTACCTCCGCCGGTTGCTTTGTCAGAATTTGATGCTATAGAAAATGCTTTCGCTTGTACCTTCTGTAGACGAAATTTGTTCCCATTCGACCCGTAGAACTTGGATGGTCGATCGTGCGAAATATAAATTCCTGTTGTGCCATTTATTATGGCTGCTTGCTCTAGAGCTTTTTCATCTTTGATTTGCATTCGAATTCTATTCCTAAGAATTGGATCGCCTCTGCATATTTTCATGAAATACCTGTTGCTGAATGCGGTAGTGAGAAGACAGCGCGGATCAAGATAGCTGTAATAAATAGATAATTAGTTTTTCATAGATATTATTTGTGCAAAAAAATGTCAATGTATAATAATTGAAACTTACCTAAGAATAAGGGCAATCATCTCCACAGGCAGAAGAAATAGAATTGGTGCAGTGACGTCGAACATTGGGAACATGGTTAACACTTACAAAATATATTTAGAATGACTTAAAGGGCGAGAAAGAGGATGATTTATACCCCCTATGTTCATGAAGTTTGACGGTTCTAGTTCTGCGAACTGCAACCGTCATGCTTGATTACATCGTTTTCGACTCTTAGCGAAATCTTCAAGATAGTGTTTAAGTCAAGTCATGTAGAGCCACTAGATCCTTAGAATATAAATGTTTGCCAAATAAAAAAATATTCTCACCTATAATTATATATTCAATAAAAAAATGACATATTTTTAAAATTGGGAAACCACTTGTTTGTTACTAGATTTAAACGTGGTCGCTCTTCATTGGAAGATGAAACCAGGAGTGGACGCTCTGCGGAAACTATTTGCGTGAAAAATGTAAAAACCGTAAAACATTTTAGAAGGGAAGATAGACATAGAACCTATCGAGAGATTCTGTATAAAGTCGGCATTAGATTTTTAGTATTTGATAAAATTTAAAGCCTTTCTAGGTGTTAGAAAGGCGGTAACTTGAGAGCTACCACATTTGCTATCTGGAGAATAAAAACAAGCTTGTGTATATCAGTGCACGTGCGTCAAAGCAAGTTTATTACTATACAGGGTGAGTCATAATTAGGTGTAATTTTTTTATCAAAGCTTCTATAGGCCAAAAAAGCAATTGTCCTAATACACGTTGCTACCAAAATGCTCCCTTAAAAGGGTACAGGGTGTTAGGGAAATAGTTTTATTTTTATTTGACACTATAACTAAGAAAGTAATTATCCGATTAATTTAAAAAAAAAGAAAATTAACAAAACAACGTTTGAAGTTCAAACGAATTCAATTTGAGAGTATCACAGTTACTACAATTTCTTCCTAGTCTATCAAGGTTGTAATTTCAAACTTATAAATACAGATTATGAAATAATATCATTGCTTATACATGCATATATTAATAATAATTAGTCAAAAAAATCAAGTTTATTGACACTAACATCTATAACTTTTATATGGTTCTACCCTAACCTTTCGTTGCCGTCGAATTTTACCTCCGCCGGTTGCTTTGTCAGAATTTGATGCTATAGAAAATGCTTTCGCTTGTACCTTCTGTAGACGAAATTTGTTCCCATTCGACCCGTAGAACTTGGATGGTCGATCGTGCGAAATATAAATTCCTGTTGTGCCATTTATTATGGCTGCTTGCTCTAGAGCTTTTTCATCTTTGATTTGCATTCGAATTCTATTCCTAAGAATTGGATCGCCTCTGCATATTTTCATGAAATACCTGTTGCTGAATGCGGTAGTGAGAAGACAGCGCGGATCAAGATATCTGTAATAAATAGATAATTAGTTTTTCATAGATATTATTTGTGCAAAAAAATGTCAATGTATAATAATTGAAACTTACCTAAGAATAAGGGCAATCATCTCCACAGGCAGAAGAAATAGAATTGGTGCAGTGACGTCGAACATTGGGAACATGGTTAACACTTACAAAATATATTTAGAATGACTTAAAGGGCGAGAAAGAGGATGATTTATACCCCCTATGTTCATGAAGTGTGACGGTTCTAGTTCTGCGAACCGCAACCGTCATGCTTGATTACATCGTTTTCGACTCTTAGCGAAATCTTCAAGATAGTGTTTAAGTCAAGTCATGTAGAGCCACTAGATCCTTAGAATATAAATGTTTGCCAAATAAAAAAATATTCTCACCTATAATTATATATTCAATAAAAAAATGACATATTTTTAAAATTGGGAAACCACTTGTTTGTTACTAGATTTAAACGTGGTCGCTCTTTATTGGAAGATGAAACCAGGAGTGGACGCTCTGCGGAAACTATTTGCGTGGAAAATGTAGAAACCGTAAAACATTTTAGAAGGGAAGATAGACATAGAACCTATCGAGAGATTCTGTATAAAGTCGGCATTAGATTTTTAGTATTTGATAAAATTTAAAGCCTTTCTAGGTGTTAGAAAGGCGGTAACTTGAGAGCTACCACATTTGCTATCTGGAGAATAAAAACAAGCTTGTGTATATCAGTGCACGTGCGTCAAAGCAAGTTTATTACTATACAGGGTGAGTCATAATTAGGTGTAATTTTTTTATCAAAGCTTCTATAGGCCAAAAAAGCAATTGTCCTAATACACGTTGCTACCAAAATGCTCCCTTAAAAGGGTACAGGGTGTTAGGGAAATAGTTTTATTTTTATTTGACACTATAACTTAGAAAGTAATTATCCGATTAATTTAAAAAAAAGAAAATTAACAAAACAACGTTTGAAGTTCAAACGAATTCAATTTGAGAGTATCACAGTTACTACAATTTCTTCCTAGTCTATCAAGGTTGTAATTTCAAACTTATAAATACAGATTATGAAATATAATCATTGCTTATACATACATATATTAATAATAATTAGTCAAAAAAATCAAGTTTATCGACACTAACATCTATAACTTTTATATGGTTCTACCCTAACCTTTCGTTGCCGTCGAATTTTACCTCCGCCGGTTGCTTTGTCAGAATTTGATGCTATAGAAAATGCTTTCGCTTGTACCTTCTGTAGACGAAATTTGTTCCCATTCGATCCGTAGAACTTGGATGGTCGATCGTGCGAAATATAAATTCCTGTTGTGCCATTTATTATGGCTGCTTGCTCTAGAGCTTTTTCATCTTTGATTTGCATTCGAATTCTATTCCTAAGAATTGGATCGCCTGTTACGGTATAAAATGCTCAGATCGACATTGATCAAGAGCACTGTCAAAAATCGGGTACAAACTACAGGGTTCGCCGGCTTTACTAAAAAGAACAGATCTTAATGTGTTGGAGCAGATTTCGTGGCTCCGATTCCTCGCACTTGGCTCAGTCGGGAAGGCGTGGTTCGAGAGTACAAAGAAAAACCGGCGGGGTACTTACCCTAAAGCTTGCTTAAAAGAAAAAGAAATGCCTGAGCGCCACTTGGTTCTGGTTAGGGGTGGCTAACGTGTCTAGAACCAAGAACAATACACGTAGCCTATGTAGAAGTCCTCCAGGTTCGTTGCTGAACACCTCAGCCTGTTGTTTACCAAGCCTCCTCCGAGTAGCCGGGTGACCTTGTCGTTAAATCACTTACCTTCAAGGCCACCGTCACTAAAGACACACAAAAGAACACTAAATGGCCCAGATCTCGGGGCTCGCTTATCAAAGGGACATGCTTTCAGCTTTACAATTAAAATACATCAGGCCTCTGCTCTGTTGACTTGGTTTAAGACCCAAACAATACAAGAAAGGTTCAAAATTCACTAAAAGGGCAAACTGACTTTAACAGTTTTATTATTTGAAAGGAATTACGATTACAAAACAGTTTACATTGGAGATGTGGGTGAACGTGGTGGTGTTGCGAAAAAACCCCAAGAAGGGCAGACCGGTTGGGCAGGACCCCATCAAAGGTGGTAGAAGAAGAACGGCAGCCAGCAAAATGACAGAAAACGAGTCTCCCGCGGCGAGCACTCTATTTAATTCTAGCACGGCGTTGATACTTAAATTTGCATAAAGCAATGGTTTTCCACACTGAACAGGAAAAGTTATTGAAGGCTTCAAGATGACGTCTCTTAACAAATCGGCAAACAAAAGCCAAAAGCATCCCCCGGGAAGCAGAACTATATGAGACGCCACTGCCTATCGTAACACGCCGGTTACTTAACTTCACTTTTCACTACATGCTTCGCCGCGCGAACTTTTAAACACTCACAAAATGATAACTTCAAAGGCTCGGACTGCACTCAAAAATCCACAAGAACAGTTAGTGGCTTCACGAGATTCTCCAAAACTACTAAGCGCAAATCAGCGCAATCCCCGGCTTCCGAAGGCGGGGGGGGGGGGGGGGTGCGAAACTTCACACAACTGACTTCTGTGAGTGTCGAATACTGAGTCCCCGAAGCTCGCAGATTTAAAATCGCGGGCCTATTAGAAGAAAGCTTTGAACTCCGAAACTAATAATTCTATATGTATGGTTAACTAAGGGTTTATCGAAACTTTATTTCAATAGTCCCAAACCTGGACGTAAAATGCGTAGGCGAGAAAATGCAAACAACAAAGAAGGCTTTAACGGGTGATGCAATTGCTGAATTGGCAAAAGATAAGGCTTAAAGGAAAGTTTCACATAATGAACGGAAGCCACTGCGTATCGGATTAAAATTCAAGGGCTTAAATATCGAGTTACCGAGGCCAACAAAAGGAAATACACAAAACTTAGCGTTAGCCTGGGTTGTCAATAATGCAAAACAAAGAATGCATTCACGGACCCAATTCGGCAAATGCACATAAACGATGATATTTATAATATAGTTTCGAGGAAAGAAATCTTACCATGGCCTTGCGCCAGCATTCAAGAATTGGTTACTTAAGAAAACAAATATGAAGCGCAAGCATTTCAATACCCGCCGGACTAAATTTAAATGTAACTAGCACAGGGCCGAATCCAGGAAAAATTCGGGCGACAAATAAACGTAATTTCGAGCAAAACGAAAGAGGTCGAAAACAACCTAACACCCCCCTTACTAGAGGTCAATTTCTCAAATTGATCCTTAAGGCGACCGAGAGAGTTGCTAGAAGATTCGCTTAACTTAGGGTGCGGGTTGAGATAGCAGTCACTACTCAGGATCCCAACCACGCGATGACGGATAGCGTCAATACAAAAGAGTGGGAAGAAAGAAGAGTTTGCCAAAAAGACCGGTTATGCCGGTGGAAATTACGTAAAACCCCAATCAGGTACTGGCGGTTCGGTGAAGCCTAGAACACCCCTCCCCGGACCAGGGAATCGGGCGACAAATAAACGTAATTTGTCCCAAAGGAGGGTACTCCGCCAGGGGTCCCATTCGACTTGGCGATCGAAACTCAAAATCTCAAAAATATCATAAAACACGGACCACTCCACCCCGGTAAAGGGTGGTGCCCACATCTCAAAATAATACCGACCATGGTCGAGCGACCATGGCACGCGCCCATGGGGTGACGGTTAAGCAAGGCGACCGGACCCACTGCCGACTCACTATCCGGCGCCATGACACGGTTTAAATGGAAAAGTGCCAAAGGCAAAACGGGTGAGGGCAATGACAGGTGTCGCCGGACACACGGTAATGGGAGGATAGAACGAAAGAAGAAAGATGAGAGAGAAGAGTTGATATCCCACCTGGGATTTGGGTTGTGCTCTTGAATGAGCTTGTCATAATAGGGTATAAGTCATCACTGTGCACTCTTCCGTCCAACCTACCAATCGAACACAGGGTTACGAAGCCCCAAGGTTCGCAACCTAACTCTCGAAGACCCGTTGAAGAGGGCACGCGAGGCGTCACGGGATCAGCCTCTTGTGTTTGTCCCACAGCAACAAACGATCCAAGAAAGGGGTAGCCACGAACGACAGGAGTCTCGAAGGCCTTGAAGGCCGCCTAGCCTAAACTAACCTATCCTATTCTATCCTATGCTAATGATGCGAACGATTATATACAACAGTATGTCACACATGGTTAATCCATTGTGACTTGAGATTGTCAAGGAAAAGAAAACTAAGTCCACCGAAATCCTCAATCGATGACGATGCCGAAAGCCAAGTCGTCTATGAATTCGCAAAATGCGAGACCGACAATGACTTCAACACCGAACACCAAAAGAAAATCCGGAAAAACAAAGTCTCCAATAAATGTCAACATAATATTTCACTAACGAAACAACATGTGAACGGCCGTGCACTGCCGTCACACGAAGCTCAAAAGCTTAACAACGAAATGGTTTCTCCCAAAATCCAAAGGGCAGAACCAATACGCGACGACCTAAAGTCATCAAAAGAAAATTCGGTAGGTGACGACAGATCGTCAATAAATAGCGAAACGATGGAGTCTCGATCGAAAAAGAATTATTCCAGGCTTCGAAATGGCACAGCGTAACCAGAATTTGCAAAGATGCAACGCTCTCATACTACACGAGAACACAAGCGGGATTACTTAAGCGGCGTCTTCAAACAGATGTGCAATAAAGCAGAATTTGCCCCACCTCAACCTTCAGAGCGTGGACAGCAACGGTACAAAACACCGATCCCAAGAAAATTTTACGCTGGCCTAGAAGTTACTAAAACAAAACAACAACAGGCGACTAAATCGCAACATACTCCAACACGGTAAACAACTAAGTCAATAAGCGAAAGGGGTACGACAAAAAGTGTACAAGACACTACGACAAGCGTTGATGCACGCGATGAAATCAGCAAACGAAGTTGGGCGATACACGATAAAAATGAAAACGAAATAAGAGTCAATCAAAAAAATACTACGCCAATCCAACTAAGACGGTTTGAGAGATATTAAAAATTCGCGTAAAGCGGATCTCACAAACACACCAGCACAAAACCACATCCTAACAACGGTCCAATAAAGAATAAGGAAAACGAAATGATTTCCAACTCGTTAACGAACAACAACGCGGCACCACATCAAAGGATTACAACAAAAAAAGTCAACATCAGTAATCTCAATGCGTCAATGTCGATTAACTTTACTAACTTCAACTTAAATTCAGAATAGCACAATAAAATTTCAAACTAGCTGAAGGCTAAACACAATCAACAATAAATGAATCCAAAAAAAAATTCGAGACCTTTCAAAAATTTCAGAGTTTTCACGAAAAAGACAAAAAAACACGGTTTGCTTAATGATCCATACTAAAAGAAACAATTAACACCAAAAGAATGGCTTCAAAATGTGCCCTAGCACGAAAAAGAAAATGTTGAAATTTTGAACACGAAAAAACACAACAATCCCGCGAAAAATCCCGGGAAAAACAATGTTTAGTATGTCAAAGGGATAGCAAGGAACTCATTTATTAAAAGAAAACATATAGGATACGCGTCCTGATATGAAAAAAACACGTTTCCAAATTTCAAAGTCTTAAAAAGTCAAGTTTTCATGCAAAATACTGGAAAAAACTATATGACGTTAATGCCAAACACTAAAATGAAGCTGTATGACAAGAAAAGAAACACAAAAACAATGCCCTAAAGGCGTTATCGACAAAAACAAAGCCACACGTTGGGATAGCCAGTTTATCTGTTACGGTATAAAATGCTCAGATCGACATTGATCAAGAGCACTGTCAAAAATCGGGTACAAACTACAGGGTTCGCCGGCTTTACTAAAAAGAACAGATCTTAATGTGTTGGAGCAGATTTCGTGGCTCCGATTCCTCGCACTTGGCTCAGTCGGGAAGGCGTGGTTCGAGAGTACAAAGAAAAACCGGCGGGGTACTTACCCTAAAGCTTGCTTAAAAGAAAAAGAAATGCCTGAGCGCCACTTGGTTCTGGTTAGGGGTGGCTAACGTGTCTAGAACCAAGAACAATACACGTAGCCTATGTAGAAGTCCTCCAGGTTCGTTGCTGAACACCTCAGCCTGTTGTTTACCAAGCCTCCTCCGAGTAGCCGGGTGACCTTGTCGTTAAATCACTTACCTTCAAGGCCACCGTCACTAAAGACACACAAAAGAACACTAAATGGCCCAGATCTCGGGGCTCGCTTATCAAAGGGACATGCTTTCAGCTTTACAATTAAAATACATCAGGCCTCTGCTCTGTTGACTTGGTTTAAGACCCAAACAAAACAAGAAAGGTTCAAAATTCACTAAAAGGGCAAACTGACTTTAACAGTTTTATTATTTGAAAGGAATTACGATTACAAAACAGTTTACATTGGAGATGATCACCTAGAGGTGAATTTAAATGGTATACAAAAGATAAATCCTACATGAGATATCGGGGACCCCAGGCAAAATTACCTTAGCATCTACGTTACATTTAACCAGTAAGCATTAGTACACAAAAGAAAAACAAGACAGGAGTCAAGCCCCTGTACAAAATGATCAAATAAAATGGGCGTACGCAATGTTCCTTAATTAATATAGCGCCGAACGCGTCGCTTTTTTCGACACTTCCCGATCACTTCAGTTGGGCGCAACAAAATACAAATAATTTACCTTGTAGCTGGAAGCATGTTGTTATTGACTACAGATGGACTTGAACTCGTGGAAGCTTGGGTGAACGTGGTGGTGTTGCGAAAAAACCCCAAGAAGGGCAGACCGGTTGGGCAGGACCCCATCAAAGGTGGTAGAAGAAGAACGGCAACCAGCAAAATGACAGAAAACGAGTCTCCCGCGGCGAGCACTCTATTTAATTCTAGCACGGCGTTGATACTTAAATTTGCATAAAGCAATGGTTTTCCACACTGAACAGGAAAAGTTATTGAAGGCTTCAAGATGACGTCTCTTAACAAATCGGCAAACAAAAGCCAAAAGCATCCCCCGGGAAGCAGAACTATATGAGACGCCACTGCCTATCGTAACACGCCGGTTACTTAACTTCACTTTTCACTACATGCTTCGCCGCGCGAACTTTTAAACACTCACAAAATGATAACTTCAAAGGCTCGGACTTCACTCAAAAATCCACAAGAACAGTTAGTGGCTTCACGAGATTCTCCAAAACTACTAAGCGCAAATCAGCGCAATCCCCGGCTTCCGAAGGCGGGGGGGGGGGGGGCGAAACTTCACACAACTGACTTCTGTGAGTGTCGAATACTGATTCCCCGAAGCTCGCAGATTTAAAATCGCGGGCCTATTAGAAGAAAGCTTTGAACTCCGAAACTAATAATTCTATATGTATGGTTAACTAAGGGTTTATCGAAACTTTATTTCAATAGTCCCAAACCTGGACGTAAAATGCGTAGGCAAGAAAATGCAAACAACAAAGAAGGCTTTAACGGGTGATGCAATTGCTGAATTGGCAAAAGATAAGGCTTAAAGGAAAGTTTCACATAATGAACGGAAGCCACTGCGTATCGGATTAAAATTCAAGGGCTTAAATATCGAGTTACCGAGGCCAACAAAAGGAAATACACAAAACTTAGCGTTAGCCTGGGTTGTCAATAATGCAAAACAAAGAATGCATTCACGGACCCAATTCGGCAAATGCACATAAACGATGATATTTATAATATAGTTTCGAGGAAAGAAATCTTACCATGGCCTTGCGCCAGCATTCAAGAATTGGTTACTTAAGAAAACAAATATGAAGCGCAAGCATTTCAATACCCGCCGGACTAAATTTAAATGTAACTAGCACAGGGCCGAATCCAGGAAAAATTCGGGCGACAAATAAACGTAATTTCGAGCAAAACGAAAGAGGTCGAAAACAACCTAACACGCCTCTGCATATTTTCATGAAATACCTGTTGCTGAATGCGGTAGTGAGAAGACAGCGCGGATCAAGATATCTGTAATAAATAGATAATTAGTTTTTCATAGATATTATTTGTGCAAAAAAATGTCAATGTATAATAATTGAAACTTACCTAAGAATAAGGGCAATCATCTTCACAGGCAGAAGAAATAGAATTGGTGCAGTGACGTCGAACATTGGGAACATGGTTAACACTTACAAAATATATTTAGAATGACTTAAAGGGCGAGAAAGAGGATGATTTATACCCCCTATGTTCATGAAGTTTGACGGTTCTAGTTCTGCGAACTGCAACCGTCATGCTTGATTACATCGTTTTCGACTCTTAGCGAAATCTTCAAGATAGTGTTTAAGTCAAGTCATGTAGAGCCACTAGATCCTTAGAATATAAATGTTTGCCAAATAAAAAAATATTCTCACCTATAATTATATATTCAATAAAAAAATGACATATTTTTAAAATTGGGAAACCACTTGTTTGTTACTAGATTTAAACGTGGTCGCTCTTCATTGGAAGATGAAACCAGGAGTGGACGCTCTGCGGAAACTATTTGCGTGAAAAATGTAAAAACCGTAAAACATTTTAGAAGGGAAGATAGACATAGAACCTATCGAGAGATTCTGTATAAAGTCGGCATTAGATTTTTAGTATTTGATAAAATTTAAAGCCTTTCTAGGTGTTAGAAAGGCGGTAACTTGAGAGCTACCACATTTGCTATCTGGAGAATAAAAACAAGCTTGTGTATATCAGTGCACGTGCGTCAAAGCAAGTTTATTACTATACAGGGTGAGTCATAATTAGGTGTAATTTTTTTATCAAAGCTTCTATAGGCCAAAAAAGCAATTGTCCTAATACACGTTGCTACCAAAATGCTCCCTTAAAAGGGTACAGGGTGTTAGGGAAATAGTTTTATTTTTATTTGACACTATAACTTAGAAAGTAATTATCCGATTAATTTAAAAAAAAAAGAAAATTAACAAAACAACGTTTGAAGTTCAAACGAATTCAATTTGAGAGTATCACAGTTACTACAATTTCTTCCTAGTCTATCAAGATTGTAATTTCAAACTTATAAATACAGATTATGAAATAATATAATTGCTTATACATACATATATTAATAATAATTAGTCAAAAAAATCAAGTTTATTGACACTAACATCTATAACTTTTATATGGTTCTACCCTAACCTTTCGTTGCCGTCGAATTTTACCTCCGCCGGTTGCTTTGTCAGAATTTGATGCTATAGAAAATGCTTTCGCTTGTACCTTCTGTAGACGAAATTTGTTCCCATTCGACCCGTAGAACTTGGATGGTCGATCGTGCGAAATATAAATTCCTGTTGTGCCATTTATTATGGCTGCTTGCTCTAGAGCTTTTTCATCTTTGATTTGCATTCGAATTCTATTCCTAAGAATTGGATCGCCTCTGCATATTTTCATGAAATACCTGTTGCTGAATGCGGTAGTGAGAAGACAGCGCGGATCAAGATATCTGTAATAAATAGATAATTAGTTTTTCATAGATATTATTTGTGCAAAAAAATGTCAATGTATAATAATTGAAACTTACCTAAGAATAAGGGCAATCATCTCCACAGGCAGAAGAAATAGAATTGGTGCAGTGACGTCGAACATTGGGAACATGGTTAACACTTACAAAATATATTTAGAATGACTGAAAGGGCCTGAAAGAGGATGATTTATACCCCCTATGTTCATGAAGTGTGGCGGTTCTAGTTCTGCGAACCGCAACGGTCATGCTTGATTACATCGCTTTCGACTCTTAGCGAAATCTTCAAGATAGTGTTTAAGTCAAGTCATGTAGAGCTACTAGATCATTAGAATATAAATGTTTGCCAAATAAAAAAAAATCTCACCTATAATTATATATTCAATAAAAAAAATGACATATTTTTAAAATTGGGAAACCACTTGTTTGTTACTAGATTTAAACGTGGTCGCTCTTCATTGGAAGAAGAAACCAGGAGTGGACGCTCTGTGGAAACTATTTGCGTGGAAAATGTAAAAACCGTAAAACATTTTAGAAGGGAAGATAGACATAGAACCTATCGAGAGATTCTGTATAAAGTCGGCATTAGATTTTTAGTATTTGATAAAATTTTACAGCCTTTCTAGGTGTTAGAAAGGCGGTAACTTGAGAGCTACCACATTTGCTATCTGGAGAATAAAAACAAGCTTGTGTATATCAGTGCACGTGCGTCAAAGCAAGTTTATTACTATACAGGGTGAGTCATAATTAGGTGTAATTTTTTTTATCAAAGCTTCTATAGGCCAAAAAAGCAATTGTCCTAATACACGTTGCTACCAAAATGCTCCATTAAAAGGGTACAGGGTGTTAAGAAAATAGTTTTATTTTTATTTGACACTATAACTTAGAAAGTAATTATCCGATTAATTTAAAAAAAAAGAAAATTAACAAAACAACGTTTGAAGTTCAAACGAATTCAATTTGAGAGTATCACAGTTACTACAATTTCTTCCTAGTCTATCAAGGTTGTAATTTCAAACTTCTAAATACAGATTATGAAATAATATCATTGCTTATACACACATATATTAATAATAATTAGTCAAAAAAATCAAGTTTATTGACACTAACATCTATAACTTTTATATGGTTCTACCCCAACCCTCATTTGCCGTCGAATTTTACCTCCGCCGGTTGCTTTGTCAGAATTTGATGCTATAGAAAATGCTTTCGCTTCTACCTTCTGTAGACGAAATTTGTTCCCAATCGACCCGTAGGACTTGGATGGTCGATCGTGCGAAATATAAATTCCTGTTGTGCCATTTATTATGGCTGCTTGCTCTAGAGCTTTTTCATCTTTGATTTGCATTCGAATTCTATTCCTAAGAATTGGATCGCCTCTGCATATTTTCATGAAATACCTGTTGCTGAATGCGGTAGTGAGAAAACAGCCCGGATCAAGATATCTGTAATAAATAGATAATTAGTTTTTCATAGATATTATTTGTGCAAAAAAATGTCAATGTATAATAATTGAAACTTGCCTTAGAATAAGCGCAATTATCTCCACAGGCAGAAGAAATAGAGTTGGTGCAGTGACGTCGAACATTGGGAACATGGTTAACACTTACAAAATATATTTAGAATGACTTAAAGGGCGAGAAAGAGGATGATTTATACCCCCTATGTTCATGAAGTTTGACGGTTCTAGTTCTGCGAACTGCAACCGTCATGCTTGATTACATCGTTTTCGCCTCTTAGCGAAATCTTCAAGATAGTGTTTAAGTCAAGTCATGTAGAGCCACTAGATCCTTAGAATATAAATGTTTGCCAAATAAAAAAATATTCTCACCTATAATAATTATATATTCAATAAAAAAATGACATATTTTTAAAATTTGGAAACCACTTGTTTGTTACTAGATTTAAACGTGGTCGCTCTTCATTGGAAGATGAAACCAGGAGTGGACGCTCTGTGGAAACTATTTGCGTGGAAAATGTAAAAACCGTAAAACATTTTAGAAGGGAAGATCGACATATAACCTATCGAGAGATTCTGTATGAAGTCGGCATTAGATTTATTATTTGATAAAATTTTACAACCTTTCAAGGTGTTAGAAAGGAATCACGGAAAATTGTTCGACAGCAATTTTCCGTCAGCAATTTTTCGAAAAACGGTTTTTCGACGATGCAATTTTTCGAAACAACAATTGTCCGAAAAACAGTTGTTCGACAGCAATTTTTCGAACCACAATTTTTCAACAGCAATTTTTCGAAAAACAGTTTTTCAACGACTCAATTTTTCGAAACAGAAAAACTGTTTTCAGTCGACGAAAACGGGAAAACCCAACGAGATGTGTGTCGTGAATTAGGACTGTCGCCATCTACTTTTTCGACGATGTTAAAAAAAAAGCAGGCGATTCTAACGGCTTTTGAAAATAACGTCTAAAACTGTACTTTACAACGTCCAAAACTTTACTTTACTAGAAATTTATGTTTATGAGATGCTTATGCTAAAAATAAAAAGTACAAAATTTGAAAAAATAAAGTTTAATGTAATAATATGTAGATTAAATAATATGTTTAAATATCCAAGGTTGTGAATCAATGAATAGTGGTACAAATTTATTTTATATGCTTACCACACTATATTTCATGTTCCTAACTATACTGCCTATGAATAAACACCACGACTACTAATAACTAATATTATGTACAATTCCACGCAAATAAAAAAGCAGATCATTCGCTGGATCATAGTTTGACGCTAAACGTCTAATTTGTTCTGCACAGTCCCTGTACTTTTTGCGTCCACGGGAGGGTTCTTGTCCACTTTTATATTGCTCAATGCGAAAGTCATTGAGACTCTGTTCTTTTTTTATGGCAGATATAAATCGCCAGATATTTAGATGGTCTCCACAAACCTGTTCTTGAAATCCTCGGTGCCACCCTTCCAAAGAATTCTTGAATTTTGGCAAGCCCTCTAACGCACCATCGTAACAAATCCACATAGAATGCGAAAATCTTGGTGGGCGTCTGATCCAGTTATCTTCGAAGTAGTCTATTACCTGCTGAACTTCTCGAGGGAATACATTGCTATCGCATAAAAATTCGAGTGTTTCTACTACACGATTTATTGGAACGAAAGCAATGGCAAAGAGCAGCCGGAGATCCATGGCAAAATCTGCATCCGTTACATAGCATTGCATGAATCCGTTGGCTTGAATGTTTCGAAATATACATTGGGCAAAGTGGAAAAAGCATCCACGATGTCGCGAACGAGGAAATTCTGTTTGAACGGCATTTACCATAGCGATTTCGAAATCAGTTAAAATTGTATCTGGGTCAACGGTGGGTTCCAATTCTTTCACTTCTCTAAGCAGCCGTATATAAGATTGTTGCGTTTTATTGGGTAGCAAACAATACACTAGCGGTAATGCATTATTCTGCTGTAGTCCGTGGATGGTGTATAATTGCTCAAAAAGTGGCGGAACAGTTTTAAATGTTCCATCAGCATACCAATGCTTAGATTGCGCCAGAAGCTGCAAATTTCTTCTGGTGGACAAAATAAGCATACGGTCGTCGACAGGACCGGAATCAAACAATAAAAACTGCTCACCATTCTCAGTTTGCGTATGTTTTTTGAAAAACTATATCTCCTCGAAATCTTGGTACTGCTGGTCCAGGATTATGCTTAGTTCTGACGTTCCGTATTGTATCCACAGAAGGAAGTTGAGCTGCTATAGTTGGGCCAATCCCAACAGATGCATTCGAAACAATGTAATGCGGCGCATCTCGTGTACTTCTTGCATCTTCTCTTATCTTATTGAAAATTTTGGAAGCCTCAACGTGCGCAGCATCACCGACATGGTTATGTTTAGTGATGGGCATAATCGGATGATTTCAATAATCGGAATGTTCCATTTCGGAATGTTTATAAAATCGGAATATCATCCGATTATTTTACATTCCTTAAATGCAAGCAAGGGAAAACGAGCGAAACAACAACAAGCGGAAGGAAGATGAAGTGCGTCCAAATTTGCGATGCGAGCACTCGCCGTTGCGCCGTAAGCCCTTATCTGCGTTGGCATCTATTGTTTGGGTTTATAGGACGACCATTAAAACAATTTATGAGTTTGAGTCGCACAGTGGAATGTGAGGAAATAAAATATTTTTTCAAATTATTACAGTAGTTACCTTAATAGACTTTCGGAAAATGGTAGTGATATTTTAAAGTTTAATGGCACATAAAGTACATAATAGATAGTATAAAACAATACATGAATTTGAAGTCTGTAAGGTGTACTATCTAATAATTAATCTACGAAATACCACTGCCATTAGTGCCAGCATATAGCAGTCAAGTGAGTCAACACAACATTCCGTATTCCGTTCAGTTCAAATTGGCATTTCGTTTTCTCATTTTGTATACCGAATAGTAAAATAATCGAATTCCGAAAGTTCCGAATTTTGTGCACCGAACAGTGAAATAATCGAATTCCGAAAAGTCCCGAAACGTTCCGAAATAATCGGAACCTTCCGATTTTTTGAACAATCGGAATATCGGAAACTTTCCGATTATTCATTCCGGATAGGCCCATCACTAGTTATGTTCACTCTTCGCAATAACTTCATCACCAATGGTTGTTACACGAGCTCTGCATTTGATGCTTCGAAATTTCTCACATTTCCAATAAATTTCATCTTCTTTTGTCTTATTCTAGTAAAACAACTGACCACCAACATTTAATTTTGGGTTGCCCTTTTCACTAGCCACACAATTCAAATGCATCCTTCTAGCAGAAAATTACTGTTATAACAAAATCCACATTTAAAAACGGTGAGGATTTTTACCAAAAATTCTTACACGGCGAGCCAATCACTGCATCTGACGTGGTTATGTTACCCTTACAACAATGTACTAACTAAGCACCTTTAAATTAAGCTGATAAAAAGAGATTAAATATTTAAGGAGGGCTAATGGCAACAAACCTCGATTATAAACTTCCAGGAAAAGAGGTACAAGCAGCATTTGCAATATTTGCATTTATTTCCAACTGTAGACGTAACACTTTTATCAAAGATTGATCATTAACGTTCTGGGAATACTTAACTACATAAGCACACGAATTGCGGTCTCAGTATAGTCCCTGATAGTTAAGTAATCTGGGAACAGAATTGCCGTTCAAAGATTGTATTAGCTACTTATAAACTCTTATAATCTTTACATGAATTGCGGTCAGAATAAAACTCTAACTTGAGAGGTACCTACCACATTTGCTATCTGGAGAATAAAAACAAGCTTGATTATATCAGTGCACGTGCGTCAAAGCGAGTTTATTACTATACAGGGTGAGTCATAATTAGGTGTATTTTTTTATCAAAGCTTCTATAGGCCGAAAAAGCAATTGTCCTAATACACGTTGCTACCAAAATGCTCCCTTAAAAAGGTACAGGGTGTTAATGAAAAAGTTTTATTTTTATTTGACACCACATTTGCTATCTGGAGAATAAAAACAAGCTTGTGTATATCAGTGCACGTGCGTCAAAGCAAGTTTATTACTATACAGGGTGAGTCATAATTAGGTGTAATTTTTTTTATCAAAGCTTCTATAGGCCAAAAAAGCAATTGTCCTAATACACGTTGCTACCAAAATGCTCCCTTAAAAGGGTACAGGGTGTTAAGGAAATAGTTTTATTTTTATTTGACACTATAACTTAGAAAGTAATTATCCGATTAATTTAAAAAAAAAAAATTAACAAAACAACGTTTGAAGTTCAAACGAATTCAATTTGAGAGTATCACAGTTACTACAATTTCTTGCTAGTCTATCAAGGTTATAATTTCAAACTTATAAATACAGATTGTGAAATAATATCATTGCTTATACACACATATATTAATAATAATTAGTGAAAAAATCAAGTTTATTGACACTAACATCTATAACATTTATATGGTGCTACCCTAACCTTTCGTTGCC
Source organism: Agriotes lineatus (assembly GCA_940337035.1). NCBI lineage: Eukaryota > Metazoa > Arthropoda > Insecta > Coleoptera > Elateridae > Agriotes > Agriotes lineatus. The sequence goes on along the minus strand of OW679202.1, from coordinate 53,084,880 downwards.
GTCGAATTTTACCTCCGCCGGTTGTTTTGTCAAAATTTGATGCTATAGAAAATGCTTTCGCTTGTACCTTCTGTAGACGAAATTTGTTCCCATTCGACCCGTAGAACTTGGATGGTCGATCGTGCGAAATATAAATTTCTCTTGTGCCATTTATTATGGCTGCTTGCTCTAGAGCTTTTTCATCTTTGATTTGCATTCGAATTCTATTCCTAAGAATTGGATCGCATCTGCATATTTTCATGAAATACCTGTTGCTGAATGCGGTAGTGAGAAGACAGCGCGGATCAAGATATCTGTAATAAATAGATAATTAGTTTTTCATAGATATTATTTGTGCAAAAAATGTCAATGTACAATAATTGAAACTTACCTAAGAATAAGCGCAATCATCTCCACAGGCAGAAGAAATAGAGTTGGTGCAGTGACGTCGAATATTGGGAACATGGTTAACACTTACAAAATATATTTCGAATGACTTAAAGGGCGAGAGAGAGGATGATTTATACCCCCTATGTTCATGAAGTGTAACGGTTCTAGTTCTGCGAACCGCAACGGTCATACTTGATTAGATCGTTTTGGTATCTTAGCGAAATATTTTTTTAGAATAGGTAAAACACATTCCTCTTAATAAATTTAAAATGTGGTCGCTCTTTGTTGGAAGATGGACCCAGTAGTGGACATACTTCAGAAAAGCTGTTTGTATAGAAAATGTCAAATGCGCAGTATACAAGATATAAAACCTACCGAAATATTGAGCATTAACTCGGCTGTTATAAACATTAGTCAAAGCAGATTTACTATACGGGTAGTAACCGGAATTACTGCAAAAAATCTAGAATTATATTAATTGCTTAGCCTTTCAAAAAACTAGCAGTTCGAATATAGTTATATGGTTTTTTTGTTATAGTGTAAGAAGTGGTTTCTTTAAAATCAATCATACCGGCGTAACTTTTACAAGGGCTAAATTTACAATTTGTGAGTTTGCAGTGTTGACTTATATCAAAAGCAATATCTAGAACTTTACACTCACAGTGCGTGAGTGTACAAGTATAGCTGTTGATTTAGGTCTATTTCGGTTTTGCTCCGTAAAATATCTAGCCGCTTTTGTGCGGCGATGCGAGCAGTAAGTGAAAAGTTTTTTGCAGTGTGTATAAATAAAGATTCAGTTTACTTTTAACATAAACTCTTTTGTCAGTAATTTATGCTCCTTTTACGGAAGCACATTAACCTTATCTCCGCGCTATCCTTTTTGCACCATATCACGCGTCTGGTTGTCCGGTTAGAGCGCTTTTTCGCTAAATCCGAGACACCGCTCGCTAATCCTTCGACCCGGATCTTTTTCCCATTATGCCATGATTTCAAACTCGCGTATTATGTATCCTTCGCAACGTGAAAATGAATTTCTCTCTCAACTTTATCCATGAAAATATTGTATTGGAATAATATCGCTTATAACGGAAAGTTAGCAGTTGAGAATGGCGCACAAGTGTCCTAGACTTTGGAATTAATAAAGGTCTCGTTACTCTCACAATAGGAAACTAACAGCTTTAAAATAAGGTTTTAAAGTTTGAATAGTTGTTGAGAATTATACATCGTAACTGATTTACTTGCATGTGGAGGAAGTTATTTTGTAATACAGGTTTAAGTTAATTATACTGTTGCAGAGGAGTAATTGATATACTTCTAGAACTTTACAATTATGTTTAAGAGACTGGTATAATCCCTACACAGTTAAAATCCACGTTCTTATTGTTATTAAAGAAAATTAACACTGAACAATATTCAGATTATCAGACTATTGCACTTATGTATCATGTGTTAAAACTGTTTCTAAAAGTCATACATAATAGAATCTATAAAAAACTAGAAGAAGACATTAGCACTTCCTAATTTGGCTTTCGATCAGGTCTTGTAACACGGGATGCTCTCTTCGGAGTCAATGTACTTTGTCAGCGATGTTTAGACATAAATCAGAAAATGTTTATATGTTTTCTTGCCTTTGAGAAGGCCTCTGACAAAGTGCAACGTAACAAATTAATACAAATTCCCCAAATGAAAAACATAGATCCAGCCAAGAGCCAACATAAAAATAGAAAATGAAATAACCGAAGAGATCGTAATACGCAGAGGGGTCAGACAAAGTTGCATCGTATCTCCATTATTGTTCAATATGTATAGTGAAGTTATCTTTAATGAAACCCTAAAGGAAGAATGGTCAGGCATAATAATTAATGGGGAAATTATAAGTAATGTTCGGTATGCAGACGATACAACATTGGTAACAAGCGACATCAACGACTTACTAGAACTACTTAGAAAACTAAATGAACGTTGTGATGAGTATGGATTGAAAATCAACGTACTTAAAACTTAAGTGGATGATGATCACAAAATTCACATAGAATAATTTAAATTTGTGTTGCAAACATAATCGTAGATATAGTAAAACAATATAAATATCTTAAGATCTGGATAGAACAAAAAGAGAAACAAATACTCGAAGTTAGATTAAGAACTGAAACTGCAAGGTCGTTCGTTGCTACAGTAAAAGAAGTATTATGTAGCCGAGATGTTAATATCGAACTGAGGATGCGATTGCTGCGTTGTTGTGTTTTCTCTGTGTGGTAGTATGGGTAGACGCATGGACCCTAAAGAAAAACCAATTGGACAAACTAAAAGCATTTGAAATGTGGCGCTATTGAAGAATGTAGCTCATACCCTGTACTGATAAGATCACCAATAGAGAAGTACTAGCAAAAATGGATAAAGAATGTGAAGTTGTGTACACCCTAAAAAAGAGAAAATTAGAATACCTAGGCGATATAACGCGAGGAACCAAATACTCTCTGTTCAGCTGATAATACAGGGCAAAAAAATGGAAGCGAAGTGTTAGTCGGCGCAAAATATCCTGGTTGAAGAATCTGAGAGACTGGATCGGCTACAGTAGTATCGAATTATTCCTAGCGGCTGTGAATAGGATCCGTGTAAGGGCCGTGATATCCATTATACAACCCCCGTGAGGAGACAGACTAGAAGAAGAAGAAGAAGATGAAACGCATTTTCTCTGTTTGACAACATGTTAAGCTGATATAGAGTTCATTGCACTAGCGTTATATTTTTAAAACAACGAATAGTTAACATTTATCTGATTATTATAAAGTGGTTAACTTGTTTATATTTTAAGGTACAGGTAGATCAGGGACGAAGTGATCACTTTTTCAACGGGAGAGCGTTTCATATAAGATCACCCCTCTCCGAAGTAGACTTATTATATGGTGCCTGAGTAAAGTCTGAAACTATTGAAATACATTTTCAAAAATTTAAAGAGACATCTTATCCTGTAATTGTGAGTCTAAGATTATCTTTTGTGTTTCGATTTATGGTATGTCTGTATTATTTGACCTTTATTTGTTTATGATGAATTTCAAACATAAAATGTTATAGTCAAAATTGAAAGTATGACCACGCGTTTGAAAATTTTTGATGTAATCGTTTTTAACATTTAAAAATGCAACTAAGAATCAATCAGATATGGAGGTTTCACATATGATTTCGGAGGCTTTCACGGCCATTGTCATTAAGTAACAAACGATTTTTGGGATTATTCGCCCACTTTCGTGAGGGGCTTCATTAGGAGGCAAAGCAGAAGTGCAAGGTAACTCAACGTGTAAACCATGGCAGAGCGGAAACTCTTCTAACCATCGGATGGAGGTGGGCAGGACTTAGAAATTAGCACCTTCCACATAAAAGGAAGGGGAGAACCTTCGTCCTGATTGAGATTATTAGGGTGTTAGTAAATCTCAACAGCTTCGCCAATCTCTCAGCTAAAGAAGAATGATGATTTGAAGGTAATGGAAGTTTCATAAAAAGGATCTTATGGCCGGTATCGCGTTGGTATTCGGCGATGGCTGATACAAAACGAGACCCGACTTGATGTTCAGAGATGCGAGTTTTTACTAAATGTCCTGTTTCACCAATGTATTCACAGCATTACAAGAACAAGGGACTCTATAAACCACATTTAGGTGATATAGTGTTTAATTTATCTTTAGGCGAAGGAAGAACCTGTGTGATTTTGCTCGGGGGTTTGAATACTATTTTAATGTTTGTTTTTGAAGAAACTTTCCTACGCGATCGGTGACTTGGTGGATATAGGGAAGAAAGCCTATTGCTGCTGGAGGATCGCTTTTTGGAGGTTTGGGTGAGTGTGGATTGATACACACATATGCATTTAAACATCTTTGTGTTAAAAAGCGGACTAATAGTTCTTATATTTTTCCTTGCTGTAAATCCTATCAGTTTTTGTCCAATTCCATTAGCGTTTCTATGTTAACTATATTCTCATTTTATCGGTGAATATATATGCTCTCTTCCTACTTTAAAAAACCCCTAAATTGATCTCGTATTAAAATATCTATCTCCAATATTCTGTTCTCATTGCGACTATTGAAATATATGTAAACCTTCACTTCTCATGTAAAATTATTTTTGCTTAGTCTCTTAGATTGTTAATATGTCTATACGATATCTTTGAGTGTTTTATTTTAAAATTTTCAATAAGAGTTCCTTCGGTTTTTGCCCAAATTCATTTCGCATAACCTTATTCATCCGTTGATCAAGGCCGTTATGGTGGTTCTGTTCAGCTTCTCGTTACTACTGTTTTGCAATCCTTCCACTTGCTCTCAGTGATTATCCATAGTGATAAATGTTTCTTTCTTCTAGCTCCACATACATGTTTTCCTGTTGGTTATGAGTATTTTGTAAACGACTTTCACCATTTCTCCTGAATTTTTCTCTTCATACACCAGCTACATCTTACTTTGCATGCTTCTCTCCTTTACTGTCAAATCGTTAGTTATGTACACATTTCTTTGGGTCTCATTATGTCCCAGTTTGCTCGTTAACACCTATATATATTTTCCACTTTAATTGCACACTGCTTCTTGTTCACTTTGTAAGCAGTTTCTAATTTAATTTTCAGCTTCAATTTCTTTTCTATGAATGTTTCAATTCTATTTTAATTCTCATACTTTTTTTGATTTCACGATAAATCCTGTTAGCAAAAGGTTTTTATTTCATTTTTTCCTCTTCATGCGCCCATAGTTTCATTCTACCCCATTCCGTCGGTTATTTTTTGTAACTCCTCAATTTTGAATTTTAGTCGGACATTAGTTCCCTATCTCCATAATCCTTTTGGGGCAATCTAGCTCCTTTTTTACTTGCATTGAACATACTCATTTCCGCTTCTTGTTTTCTTCTTCTCTTCACTTGTTGTATATGCTACCTTATGTGCACTGAGCTGTTGTGCGTGTTGCTAATCTACACTTTGTAACAGCGTCCATTAGCATTCAGAATCTGAATGAAATATTTAACATCTCAATCAAATAAAAATTTGGACCATAAAATTGGATTAATTTATATTTAGAAGCTTGTTGGTGAAAAAATATATATGAATCGCAAGTTTCTCCACACTAATTTGTACAAACACTTATTACATACCTTTTCAATTTTAATATGATTAACATATTGGGAAATGAAAGCCAATGTAATCTAAAAAACTAGCCTTGATTTGATATTATTCTTCTTAACATGAAATTTCGGCTTAGACCGCGTAGTATTTGTATATGAACACCCAGAATTTTCTAGCTTAATGTGCCTTGCACCTTGTGAAGTCGAGCAAAAACCCGCGCGATGGTCATGCTCTTTGGTGGCTTGTGTTGTTTGAGTATCTTGAGAACGAGGATACTTAGGCAGATTGGCCGTTTTGCTGTTTGTGCATCCATATTCACTAACGTTTCGCAAGACTTTGCAGCGTGCATCATCAGAGTGAAAGTCGCACTAAGAACCCAAGGTCGGTGTGGAGCTATTTATAGTCCTCCGTGCCAGGCGCGCGGAGTGGCGTAACGCTGGTTGTTCATCCGAGTGCAACGTAATCCGTGGGGCGTGGCCGTATGACGCACAGTGGTTGTAATGCTTTAGATCGTGTATCACAGGGGCCCACGTTTTACTAAGCTTAAAGCCGTCTTCCCTGTTGATATTATTTGGATGATTTTCTATTTCTATGGCTTCACGTATCACTCACGGGAGGTAGTGAGGTATTCTGGCAAGTACTCTTGCGTGCTCAAATTCTATAGTGTGCCCATTTGTAAACGTATGCTCAGCTACGGCTGATTTTGTGATGCGTTTGTGTCTCTCCAATGTAACTCGAGCCGCAAGAACAAAGAATGCGATATACGCCAGCGGTTTTTAAACTTGGAATCTTGTCTTTTACCGATCTGAAGCTGTTACCCAAAGTTTCCTTGCTCGTAAACACAGTTTTGATGTTGCATCGTTGCAGAGCACGTCCTATCTTATCAGTCGAGCCTTTAACGTAAGGTAGAAATGCTAAGTATTCCAGAGGTGGGGATTCTTCTTTAGCCTTTTGTGTCATAGTCTTGTCTAGTGCTTTTGGTATGGCGGTAGTTGTGTATCCGTTCTTTTGTAAAGAGTCAAACAGATGTAGCTTTTCTCTCTCTAGATTTTCTTCATTTGATATACGAACGGCTCTTGTCGCCAAAGTCTGGAGAACTGTTGCTTTTTGCATTGGATGATGGTGTGAGTCAGCATTTAGATATCTGTCCGTGTGTGTTTTCTTTCTATAGACTGCATGTCCTAAACTGCCATCTGATTTACGTTTCACCAGGACGTCTAGAAACGGAATACTGCAATTTTCCTCCACATTGTGAATTGTATGTTGGGATGTACAGAATTCAGGTGTTTTAGGAACAGATTCCATGTCTGGCGTCCATGTGACCAGATGACAAAGTATCTACATATCTCAATCAGCAAGTCGGTTTTAGTTGCGCTTGCTTGTTCGAGAGCCTTGGTTTCAAAAGCCTCCATGTAGATATTAGCGATAACAGGTGATAGCGGTGAACCCATAGCCGCTCTTTCGACTTGTTCGTATATTTTATTGTTCCAACTGAAGTAAGTGTTTTTCAGGCAAATTTCGACAAGTTGAACTTGGTCTGTAGGCAAGAGATCTTTGAGCATTACTAGCACTTCATCAACCGGCACTTCGTGAAGAGTAATACTACGTCGAAACTGACTAAGAGATCATCTTTGTTTAACTTTATGTTCTTTAGTTTCTGGACAAAATCTGCTGAATCCTTGACAAAGGAGTCTGTTTTACCAGTTAGAGGCTGTAGTATACTGGTTAAATGTCTTGCCAAAGCATGTGTAGGAGAATTGATCGCGCTGACAATTGGTCTCAACGGCACGACCTCCTTATGTATCTTAGGTAGACCATACTTGCGAGGAGCTATGACATTTCTAGGAATCAATCGGTGCTTTAAAGTGGGATCGATACTATCGGAGCATTTTATGGCAAACGTTATCTTTGTTTTGAGAGAGGTAGTGGGATTGCGGTTTAGACTTTTGTAAATTGTATCAGATAGTAAGACCTCCATCTTCGCATTATAATCTTCAGTGTTCATTACCACAGTAGCATTTCCTTTGTCAGCTTTGAGAACGACAATATCTTTGTTCTTCTTTAATGCTTTAGCTGCCTCTCTCTCTGCTTTGTTGATGTTGGAGCGGGGCGGTTTCGCTCTTCTTAAAATACAAGACACATCCTGTCGGATGATTTCTGCATCTTTTCTGGGAAGTTTTTGGATTGCTGCTTCCACTCCACATATTCTCTCCTCCACAGGTATTTGTTTAGGGGCTACGGCGAAGTTAAAACCTTTCTTTAGTAAGGATGTGGTCTGTTTATCCAGTTGTATGTTGCTAAGGTTTACGATTACTTTGTCCGTAGCCAATTGTTTCGAAGACTGCTTATGCGCTAGCTTATCATATTTGGCAGATTGTTTAGCTGTTGCTTGTTGCAGTGTATTGCGTGCTGGTCTCGTAGTGATAGCGTCGATTTTCTCCCACAATGTTGGATCCAGCGTGTTCGCCAGTTTTATGTGTAGGGTGTACAGCCTTAAACCTGTGCTATCTAATTCCTGTCTAACTCTTTGTATTTCGGATCTTAATAAGCCCAGACTGGAATTGTTGAGAATTCTGTTGTTATGATGATTTCTTAGATGGTGTTTAATGTGGACACAGTTAGGTAAGAACTTGCTGTCACGGTAACATTTTAGAAAGGCTAGGTCCGCTAATAATTTCGCCTTCTTTTGCCTTGGTCTAATGTTCTAGTTTGGTTGTGAACTTCCTCGCAGTAGAGGCGTGTTATATACTGTTTGAGGCTTTCGCGGTTACTCGAATTATTCTTCTTAACATGGAATTTCGGTATTTGTATATGAACACCCAGCATTTTCTGGCTTAATGTGCCTGGCACCTTGTGAAGTGAAGGACCCCTGTGATACACGATCTAAAGCATTACAACCACTGTGCGTCATACGGCCACCCCCCACGGTTTACGTTGCACTCGGACAACCAACCAGCGTTACGCCACACCGCGCGCCTGGCACGGAGGACTATAAATAGCTCCACACCGACCTTGGGTTCTCTCTACCGAGCTCTGTGGCTCAGTGCGTAGCACGTCCACTTAGCATTCGGGAGGTCGTGGGTTCGATTCCTGAGGCCGCCTGCCTTGATTCAGGTTTTTAGGTGGTTTTCCTGAGTCAACAGAGTACCTTCTCTGAGGCGAATGCCGGGGCAGTATTTTTCCACCTTTCTGACCTTTCTTCCAGTCTCCACCCCTCCTTTCTCTCACCCATCCCGAGTTTCCCGTTCTTGGCTGAAGAGGGACGGAAGGTCCCTATAGCAGCCCGCCCCCAGTTGGGGGAATTGAAATAACCTTTACCTTTGTCCTTTTTGTCCTTGGGTTCTTAGTGCGACTTTCACTCTGATGATGCAAGCTGCAAAGTCTTGCAAAACGTTAGTGAATATGGATGCACAAACACCAAAAAAGGTCAAATCTGCTTAAGTATCCTCGTTCTCAAGATACTCAAACAACACAAGCCACCAAAGAGCATGACCATCGCGCGGGTTTTTGCTCGACTTTACAAGGTGCAAGGCACATTAAGCCAGAAAATGCTGGGTGTTCATCTACAAATACTACGCGGTCTAAGCCGAAATTCCATGTTAAGAAGAATAATTCGAGTAACCGCGAAAGCTTCAAACTTGATTTGATATCTAACAGTTTTTAATCTTTGGAGTTCTAGCTCAAAATTTACAGAAACTTGGGGAAATGTAGTACTATACTATTAAAAATATTAAGAATATGGATTTGCTCATTTCCTTAATTTACTTTGAGTAACACTGTTTCATTTAAGTTTCTTGTCAACAGAACCATTATTTCTTAGAACTTATTAATTAATTTCCTCTTTATTGAATTTTAGGTAGATGCTACCTGATTAATTAATGTTACAAGAATAGTGGATCTTGAAACACGTGTAACGATTGATATACAGGGACCAGCAACGGGAATATATTTCTATAAGTCACATAAAATTGACGTATACATATAAAACTTGTAGTTACTAAAGTGGGTCACACAAACCTAACTGACTGCAATCTTATAAAAAACGAACCCCCTCCTCAATGCAATGAGTGCCAAACCCTACTCACTGTTAAACATTTTGTGATAGACTGTCCTAGGTACAACGAAGAAAGAAGAAAATACAACATTCCACCTACAGTGCTAGAAGCTCCAGCTGGTTCTTTAGAAACTGTAACTAATGAGATAGATATGCACCGACTGTTGTTTATATTACATATTTTAGATTTAACTGGAAAAATAAAGAACACGCTAATGACCTTTTGTGGTCCATGCGTTAAATAAATTTAAAAAAAAACTTAAGCCTCTTAACATGCTTTATTTAATGGAATAATAAATCAACGCCGTTAAATTGCTAAACTGTCTGAAAATAATAAAAGCAGGTTTAAAACATTAAAATTCTGCCATTTTTGACACAAGAAATAATAAACACAAAAAACGATAAAAAATTCTATCCCTAATGAAATTACATGTTCAAATATTTTTGTTTCTGATCTTGGCTTTTTCTCAGAAATCGCATACTCTGTGGCACATATTCTACCGGCAAGCGACTCATTTTTCATAGTCTCGCAAAATAAATATCATTGTTACCGTCTCCTGAACTGAAAAATAAGTCATTTTGTATATATCTATATCGAAAAGAAGTAAGTTCGGTTTTCAACTTATTTGAACCACCCTGTATAATTAAAAATATCTTACTAATGGCATTCGCTTTAGAAAAACTATCATAGTTTTATTTAAAAATCACACTGTATAAAGTAGATGCAACTCCTGATAGTTTATGAAAGTTATTCAATAGTGCAATATTTTTACCTCCCTCGTTTAAAGGACCCCTAGTTTCATTTGAGTTTTAAAAATTGTTTAGTGTCCAACGCTCACTTGCGAAGGAAGTTCTGAGTAAAGGCTTTTACAGATTTTTATCCTTGGTGTTGTATACAATGAGTATTGAAGTATTATATAATACTTCTAATTTTAATATTATTCTGCGTCTATTTCGAAGCTTTTTGTGGCTTGCATTTTAAATAACCGCGGATCTAATTCATTTGAATTTGTTTCTATATTTGAATTAGTTTTTACCATTTTTCATAAAACTGCTTTTTCTAATCTTATATATACAATAAATTGAAAATGCTGAAAATTAGTTAATCGGTCAATTATTAAAATTATCATCTAAAAACTTTCACGTGAAAGATATATTTCCATTGTTCAGAAACACTATTTTATATAGTTCTATTACAATCTTTGTTGGGTTAATTTCTATTTTTAACGCATCGTCGAAATTAGTTAGTTCTCGTTCATATTGGAATAAGCCGGCCCTGCCCATATGGTTTCGTAGGCTTTAATGAATGATGCAACCCTAAATACTGGCGCCGTAAAGCTCGCTGAATTAGCATCGGGGAAGTATTTCGAAAATATGTGGGTGACTTTCGCTGATTCATGTGAGAAGCTGTACCGTCGCAGTTTTTCCGCCAGGGTAAAGGCAGATAGCAGAATCTGAATATTATTCCGAGTGGCATTCGTGCGTGGGCCGTTGTTACGCAAACGAGGCGACAAATTCACGGCATGAGCCACCCTTATTGGCCCAGCCGCTTTCTAGTGATTTAAAATTGAGCTAGAGGCATTTGAGTGAATAAGTTCTATTGCGCGGTCGAAAGATACTTAAAAAAGTTGGGAGCCCCTTTATCGACAAGTAATCCTTCAACTGCGGCTAACAACCGGATCAACATTGGAGGCCTCTTAATAATTGCGAATAACGAAATATACATTTCGTAACAGGTGCCGTTAAAAAAGTTAGGTAATCTTTGCTGTTAACAAGGAATGTGCTGCCAGTAGCTCAAAATAAATGTATTGTGGCTGTTTGAATCTTATGTGATACCGCGTGTGTTTCAGTTATTATTTATGTGTTTAGCTCTTCCACCAACAGCTTGTAGGCTAGTAAAGGTAGATCGTTAGCTTCGTCCACGCATTCCGTGTTTGCATTTCGTAATAATTAGATACTTCCGCATTGGCTGAATAAAATTACTTTACATAAATTGTATACATGATGACGTCCTCTAGGAGTCAGGATTAACATTATTGCGCCCATGTCATTTTGATTATTGAAGTTGTCCAATAGACAGCTCGTTAAAATTGCCATTGTTGTTTTATTGGGTACTGTGTTACTTAAGGTACAGCAGCTGTGAGTGGCTTGTCGTGAATCAAGAAAGGGTAATGTTCTCGTTGGCAAAGGGCTGGTTTACAAATCATCCCTAAGAATTATTGTGACGATGCCGCCCCTTCTTTCAAGTTTTGAAGCAAATAATGCGGATTTAGAAGAGCGTTTGATACTATATTCAAATAAAACCTTCTATATAATTACCTACCCCCTTGACGTGTACCACCCCACCTCTTCTGCCCCGATTATAATCTTACCGTGTAGTCTCTGTTACATAACGTTGGAGTCATGTAGCTTTTCGAGTAATCAAAACATTTGATTTTACATTCCCTAAGGGGATTTTAGATTTTGGATTGAGTCAAGCAAAGGCGAGGCTTGATCTTGTTTTGGTTGTAAGTGCCGTTTTGTTATGTAACAGAGTAAACTACTATAAAACACTGGGACAGGAGAGCAGAGAGAAGTACAGCAATAACGACGACAAAACGACCCAATGGTATTACAACATATAAGCCAGGTTGCTCCAACACATAGTTAAGAAAAGCATCCCAAGATATAACAAGCACAAGAGGCAGACGACATACTTATGAAGCTAATAAAATCGGCATTGAGGCGTCTTTTTGAATATCCAGCTATTCTTTTCAATAGATACGTAAACGGCGAATCTGTACCAACTGACTGGAAGAAAGCTTATAATTAATCTTAAATATAAAAATTAAAATTGAAAAGATGCCTAAAATTATCGAGAAATCAGAACATTAAGCTCAGTCAGTAAGTTCTATGAAAGAGTGAAATGATGCAGGAAGAAGGGCAGAGCGGTTTTGGTACCGGGTGGTAATGTATCGTGCGGTTCATTTATTCTTCGTCGATCTTCAAACAGCCTGCGACATCGGTCCCCTAAGGAAGAATATGTGTACCCCTAGTTTTCTATAATTTTGAATATTGTATATCGTTACAACGTTCACTTGCGAGGGAAGTTCTGAGTAGAACCTTTACAGTTTTTTTTTAATTTATACTTATCGTTGCTCGTACTAGTAAATGGCAACTTTCTGTACAAAAGCTATTGATAACTTCTACATTTGTGCTTATATGTTTTTATTTATTCAGCATTTTTATAGACTACCCGGCTATTTGTGTTTCTGTGGGGCTCATTCATGTCCACTTACGACTGTCTTATTCCTTGGAAAATTTGCTTACATTATAATGCTTCTTTTGTTTAAAGAAGTTTCCTAATATTATCGTTTTACTATTTAGCCAACACGTGTTAAAAGCCCATTGTATTAGCGTTATTAGTTTGCGTTATATATGGCCATGAATAGATGATCAATTGGAAAAACGTAATCGAAGCGTATACAAATTAATCTCAGAGTTGCAGGAGTTTTTAAAAAAGAAAAGAGGGTAAGAAAACAATAACAGGTTTTTGTTATCGAATCGGTGACATGAGAAAAACATAGCTGTGCATTAAGAGCTTCGTGGTAAAAAATGTGGTGAACCCTGGATTTCTCGTTCTTCATAAATGGTTGTTAATAGTAAGGAAGATTACTAGAGGCAGATTTTCAGAGCGGGTACCATTTTCCAAAGGAATTAGTTCCAAGTCATGTTTACTGATTAAGGAACCACAGGAATCATTACATAGTTTTTGCTGTGGTTACAGGGTATGTATAATTGTTTTCAACTTTTTTTTTACTATTTATTTATTAGCAATCAGAATTAACATTCTATGGGCTAATGTGATAACATAGGACCTTAAAACTATATAGTCCTTGATGGCGGGATGGGAACTCTTCCAATGAGGAGTTCACCTACTTCTTAGTTGAGGTCAATAGGCCAGCATCTTTTTAGTCTTCTGGCGTCGTGTTGTAGTAGGAGTGGTGGTACAAGTGGATTGGCATGAGTTTCTAGTCGGGTTTGATGATTTGCACTACGTTCTTGTATAACAGTTTGAACGAATGGGATATTGAGGTCGTCGTGTAACATTTTGTTGGTTACATACCATGGTGCGTCAGTCATCGCTCTAAGAATCTTGAATTGGGAACGTTGGATAATTGCTGTGTTTGCTTACTGGCACATCCCCATAGCTCGATGCCGTAAGTCCAGATAGGTCAGATTATTGCCTTATAAACTAAGATTTTATTTTCTAGGGACAAACGGAATTTTCTTCCAATCAGCCAATTTAGGTCCTTAAGTCGTAGGTCAATTTGCTTTTTCTTCTTTAGAATGTGTTCCTTCCAGGTAAGTTTTTCATCGAGGTGTATTCCTAAATAACGTGCTGAGGACGATGCAGGTATAGGTATGTTATTGACTCTAACTGGTGGACAGTGGTCCTTTTTTTAGTGTAAATGTTACTTGAGTTGACTTGCTTTCATTGATTTTTATATACTATCTGTTAATTAAATCGTGTGTAAGATTTAGGTGTCTTTGTGCATATGAAGATGCAGTTATTGGATCTTCATGGCTTGCAAGGATGATTGTATAGTCGGCGAAGGTTGCCATTGTAGTATTAGATATAGTAGGTATATCTGATGTGTACAATAGGTAAAGCATGGGGCCCAGCACACTGCCCTGTGGTACCCCAGCCTTGATTGGAAAAGTGTTTGAATATTCGCCATTTACTTTAGTTCGGAAATGACGATCAGCCAAGTAGGATTTAAGTAGTTGAAAATAGGATGGAAGGGCTTGTTTAATTTTGTAAAGTAGACCATCGTGTCACACCTTGTGAAATTCCTGGCTTAGATCTAGAAGTACAGATGTATAATATTGTTTGTCTTCCATGGATTTATTTATTGTTTGTACGACCCGATGGCACTGTTGAATTGTTGAATGGGATTGACGAAATCCGAACTGGTGGTCTGGAATAACATCCAGGAGGGGACTGATTCTAGGAAGTAGAAGTTTTTCTACAATTTTGGAAATAGTAGACAGAAGCCTAATAGGTCTGTATGAGGAAACACGTTTGGGGCGACGTAATCTTTCAACAGACTTCACTACGAACAGAGAGTCATTAGGTTGATTGCGGTCAGTTTACTTTTAGCGGCTGTCAGAGTAAGCGTTTAGGAGAGCAGATCATTCTCTTGGTCAGTGATGCATGCAGCTTCTGAGAGGCTAGTATTCAATTACGCAATCGTAACGAATTCAGATAAGTGAATTAAAAGTTAAAGCCGTGATATTTCGCATATTTTTAAAAGTAAGAACAGTTTATAACCCCATAATTGTCCGCTAGCTAATAAATACTTGTGTGTTAGTTATTAGGGTCAGGCAAAGTAGGAAAAAGTTAATTGACTTAATTTTAAATGGGGTGTACCCTTTTGATAATTGAAATATGACTAGACAGAAAATCGAAGTTCACTATTTGTTCCTTGTGTGCAACAACAATAACCAAAACAATAAATATTCATAAAACTATGTAAAGAATTGATTCTTTAATTTTATCGTTAAAGTTCAAAGATTATATTGTGCTATATATATTGCTATGGTTTTAAGCCCTACCAATCAACTCTGTTAGCATTTCCAAATTAATGGACATTTCATGAAAGCTCAGAGTGAGATATTTTATATAACTGCAAAACTAAAACTTGAATTTGCCAGAATAAATACGTTTGTAATGAGATGCCAGTAATTGCAGAATAATTAATTAATGAACGCAATAAGCAAAGCTCAATTTGAACAGCGATCTAAGTTGAATGTAAGTTCAGTTAATTGATTAGGTTTGTGCTAAAGTAAATGCCAAACCGAATGACATTTAATAATGACAAGATCGCAAACGCAAGGGAATGAAGCGTAGAATTCAGGTACAGTTTACTAGTGAAATCCAGTCAGGGTTTTATAAGAAAGGTCATTGAAAGATAGATAAGCTTATGAACATGCAACGAGCAGATAAGAATGAAGGCATTAAAGCATTTGAAGGGAACCGTAAGAATCAAAAGGCAAGGGTTATAGAAAGTGCAGAAAAGGAGACAGCATATGAACTTAAAAATGTGTGGAAAATAAAACAGTGAATTCAAAGGAAGGCAGTGCAAGAAATGCGCGAATTAAATACTCTAATCAGTGCAGTGACATGTGAATATTTAAACGGAAAGTAAAAAGACGTGCAGTGATAAATAGACACGCAAAATTAGTATAAATGTAAACAATTCTTTTAGATGTAATATTAGTGTACAAAATCCTAGCTTTAAGTAGCATTTATTGTTAAAAGTCACTATTTTGAACCATGTTAACATCCGTAATTAATTAGAAACTAACTAGCTTTTGTTTATAAAAAAAGACAAATGAATAAATTAATTGCTTGACGTGTGAAATTGTGCTCTGTATTAAAAATAAAATTTCTGATATTAAAAATAAAAATACATGTCTGAAACTTTACCAGTGTGTTGAGCAAATTTTTGTGCCCATGGGCTATTATTTTTATCAAAATCCGCCACCAAAAATTGTTGAGGTGTTCGATGCTGTTGGACGTAACCTCTATCCGAAGCAGCCTTAGTTCCGACAGCTACGAGGAGGTCTACCAGTCCAGCCAGCCCATTGGCGAAGACACCAGTGCCATTCAGCAGCCCGGGGAATACGTGCCCGTGCCTAAACAACACGATCCGGACCATAGCAGCCCCATAACGAACGTAGCGTAGCCTACGAACACCCCGATAAGATCGGCCAATCCAGGTACTGTTAATCCTAAAAATAATTAATTGAACACCGGGAAATTCATGCATGCGTAAGAAGAGCAATACTCAAGGCAATCCAGGCCAGTTCCACCACCGTACGAGTGAATCTAGTCTGCCAGGAAGCCCAAAATCCATTATTTGAGGTTATCCGTTAGTGTGATCCAGACCCTCGCCAAAATAAACAATTGGGAGATAGAAGCGGGCCCCATAAACAAATGCTAGAAACCAATGAGGATTAATGCCGTGAAAACCAACTAATTTAAATAGTTACCAATAGAACTGTGATCGATTTCACTGGCTTTGTTTATTCAGTTTGACGCGATCTTGCAAACGGCGTCCATCTTGGCTTATATTTGACCCAATTTCAGTTTCGATTGTGCGCAGTTAAGCGTATGCGGAGACAGATCCGGATTTAACAACTTTAATAAATTATACATTCAGGGTGAACCTAACCGAGATGAGTCTGTGCTTTATCGATTTGTGCTAGCGTATTATTGGATTAATTGCAGATAAATAAAATATTATAAATGGCATACAACTATTTATACTTATCTATCAATTTACAAGTAACTTTTAATCAACCTAAGATTTGATAACACGAATACGAAAAATATTTGCGTGGTACACTTATTTAAAAATTAAATTAACAGCATATTACAACACTAATTAGACATACCATTGCAATATATTTTACCTATATAAGTGTACTTGGAAGTGATAAAACTTGTTGGCCCCCAGATAATTAGGACTTTCGATCACTAAAGAATACACGCCGTCTTCACTGAAGCTGGTGACGAGCCCCCAAGCACACTTTTATAGAGTATGATTTTTGTAAGTAAAATATAGACGGTTGATGTAAAGGTAAGAGAAAAGCTAAAACAGTGTCTGCTCACAAACTTTTTCCTGATGTTAATTTGATTTCCCATCTTGAAGTTAAAGACACATATTAATAGTGTCTTGTTTGTTGCCGTGAGATTACTCATTTTTATTAATATACAGACTAAATAATTTAAAAATTCAATTAGTACTCGAATGTTTACAGTAGTGTTCTACAGTACCTTAGACTTTTTGGGGTAGAAATATCTTCAAACTTCACCTTTTTTTTCTTAAAATTGATACTTTAGTTAGTAGTGAGCGGATAGAGCAGCGAACAAATGCTCGACTTTCAGGTGGCGGGCCCGGGTTCGATTCCCGGGGACTGTAGAAAGATTTTAAAAATCGTACTTTCTCCGGCTACCACAATAACACATGTGGTAGTTATTAATTTCTAACAGTGGAACTCTTCCTCTATTTCTACGGGCAAAGCTAGACACCTACCCGGCTTACGTGCGAATAGAACAACTTTGTGGAGCTAAACAGTCCACAAGCCTAACTTACGAAGAAGAAGAAAAAGTAGGAAATGTTTTCTGGAATAATTACAAATAGTTGTTTTTATTATATTACAAGAAACAAATCTTGTATTCAGTTTTGATAATGTCTTATTTTTTACTATACCTCTACAATCCTACACAACCCGCTAGTTAAAATACTGTTGAAAATGTTATGCTGATAATTGCTGATTAAAATAATACAGTCGTGTAAGTTACTGCAGTAAATTAGTGTCATCTGCTTTCTTAGTAATAATTACGATAACAGTACAAAACTTCCAACAACATTAAAACGTGAAAGTACTTCCTGTAAATATTTCTTTCGTAATTTGGAAGTTTGTACTTTAATCTGAGCTGTTAGATTTATATTTCAATTTCATAGACATATTGTTGGATCGTGAAGATTTGTTGGACGGTTTTATAGTTTTTATTGCTGTCTTTATTTCAAGGGCCACGCGTTCCAGTTGATATGTAAATATTAGTGTTGAATCAATCCGGTCCCTGAGGCACTAAAACTTGTTTTTATTACTGTAGGAAGAGTGGTTATAAATTTAGTACTTGACTGTGCAAATGTGCTCTGATTTGCTGCATGCTTTAAGGCTAATAAGCTATTACGTTCCACGAGCAATCTAGTGCAAGTACTTAAAGTTTTAATTTGTTAAAGTTCCATTTAAAAACTGCATTAGCAAAACTGCGAAAAGTGGAAATGGGTGTACGTTTTCATGGGCCCTTTGTCGAATGAAATTAAGAAACCTTTCATACGCTGCCGCTTAAATGGCGTTTTTATAGCGAATTACGTGCATGGTCGTTGTTCAGATGGCATTAAATGGTTGAACTCCACGGGGTTATTTATCGTGCAAATCGCATTATACGCGCTCCTTTACAGATTACATACATGAAAACTTGTGCATTCTTTTGTGAATGCTCCCAGTTGATGGGACTAATTTTTCTGCACGTTGATGAAAAATCGGCTTCACAATTTGAAAGCACTTGAAACCGGGAAGAATACTGCATCTGAAAGTTATGTGGCAACGTACGATAGTTAGATTTAAAGGCATCCAAAATCACTTTTTAAAAACGTTTATTTTGTCAATTAAATTATAACATTGGAGTTTCAGATAGCTCGGCTAGACAATAGCTTACATCTGTAAGTCAATAATGACATCGCTCAAGTATAGATTTTTAAGAAGAATTTACGATTAAAACGTCATGATACCATACTTTTCTGATTTTAAGAATCTACTTCTTGAAGAATTCCATATTTTTAACTTCCTAGTAGCGAATAATTTTTTAAAAGGTAGGTTAAGAAACGGTTAGGATGTAAGGATTAATAGACACAACATAATATACTAGTGTTTTTACGATGCCCATGCTGGGGAAGCTTAAGAGTTTTTGTTAAGTTATTCAAGGCTAAAATGTTTGAGGACCAAGGAGGATTAGAATGTTTGAGTGAGAAGTTATTAGATCATTCAAAAGCATTAATTGGACTACAGAATTAGACACACAATGTAGAAGGGATTTTCATGTAGCGATTTTCTAGAATAGATAGGATCAGTCTGCATTTGATTAGTAGATGCATTTATTAGCATCTAAATAATTTTTAATGATTCAAATAGATGCATTTATTTTCAATCTTATATTATTATAAGAGCTGAAGTCGCCGGCCGCCGGCCGTCCGACCGTAAGCACTGGCGCGCGCACATGCCGAGCGTAAGCACAAGTGGCGAGACCGTCAACAGCAAGCATTTCGTTTCTTTACGCTGGCAGGGCCGGACGTAGGCTGGCTACCAGCTTAAGCAAGCATTGTTATTGTTAACCGTTTCTTTACGCTGGCAGGGCCAGACGTAGGCTGGCCACGCGCGTTCTAGTCATAATATATTTCTACAAACAATAAAGCAACATTCTTGAAATCGTAGGAGAGTTGTATGAGAAGTTATATCGCAGAAATTAGAAAAAGGGAAAAGGCGAGTAATGTAAATTCAGAAGGTAGATGAAATAAATAATGCATTAAAACACATTAAAAATTACAGAGTAGCAAGAGAAATAAACCAAGCAGGATTTGCAACAAATACTCAGACCAAATAAATATCCTTTTTGACTAGGCAAATGCTCTAGCGGTTTTTATTTACACAAAACGCGATGATACAAATTTACGTAAGTACAAGTACGAAAATAATGGTGAATAGAATAACAAAGAAAATGCACTTTTATTAACCCATCGAACAATCTGCATTTGGGAAAGGTTAGAGTAGCATGAGCTAATGAACCTGCAGGCCGTAAGAATTCGAATATAGAAAGCAGCAGAGCATAATATATCCATATGAATTAAAGGAAATACTTTGACACTATGGAGATAAAGGCTTTAAAACTAAACGCCAGTATTGGCTACCGTTACACAAATGTCATTCAACAAATTTGCAATACTGCCGTAGTACAAATCCAACTCCATAAGAATACAAAGTAAAAATATCTAAAGGTGTAAGACAAAACGCTCCCAACCCAAAAGCGTTGAGTGGAATAAACGAGGAATAAATATTAACGCTGTAATATTACGACATTCAAGGTTCGCCGACGACATCGTCGTTTTTGCCTTATCAGTGACATTGACAAAGCAACAAATTGAGTTGGGTTAAAATAAAATTTTCGGAGAATTAATATTCCACACTAAGTATTGGACAAATCAGACAATTACAAGTATTTAGAACAAATAATAACAACAGAAAAAAAATCAGGGTCTAAAACTGGGACATCCTGCGGAAAATAAGGTAATGGGCATACCTCTTTCTCGCCTCTTTGACATTGAAGGAGCATTTGACAAGGCAAAACAGCTACAATGTGTCAAGTCTTACAGGCCAGAGAAACTCCTTCCGTTTTGGTCAGCTGGGTTAGATCAGCGGTGGAACCAAAAACCGTGATGAGGAACCTAGGGCACTGTTCAGTGAGGGCCAGGATGAAAGGAGGTTGCCCGCAAGGCAGCAGTCTCTTACCTCACGTATGGTGCCTTATAATGGACGCTCTACTGGGATGACTAACGGCAGAATGCTTCTATGCGCAAGTATACGCAGATGATGGACTGGTACTTATAACTGGCAGGTTCCTAAACGTTATCTACAATAGAATGCAGGTAGCCTGCAGGATTATTGGGAGATGGTGTGAAAAGAAAAGTCTGTCGATACACCCACTGAAGACTGCGATCATTCTCTTCACAAACAGAAGGAAACTTCAGGGTTTGAGGATACCCATAATGTACGGAAGACCACTTGCATTAGTGCAAGAGGTGAAGTACTTGGAGGTATTCCTTGACAGCAAACTAAGTTGGAGAACGCACGTTGACAGGACTGTGAACAAATCGATAGCGACATTATGGCAGTTGCGCAGAGCGAGAGGAGTAAACCCCAAGATTTTGCACTGGCTCTACACATTGGTAGTAAGGCCAGTACGGCTTAGTTGTCTGGTGGCCTAGTGTAGAGCGCCCTAGCATTTCCGTAAGATTGATAAAGGTCCAACGACTAGCCAGTCTCGGAATTCCAGGAGCAATGACGTCAACTCCAACGGCCACACTTGAGATAATATTGGGACTCCCGAGCTTTGACACTTGTATAAAGAGGGAGGTATAGCACCCACCTCAGCATGCAGGATACGGAGCTTTGGAATGATCAGGGAGTTCGCACGGGTCGCGCAAGAATAGCCGATGTGACGGCTAGAGAAATACCTCTTATCACCCTACAGGGTAACCATATCAGAAAACCGGCTAAGGTTAGAAAAGGGATGCTCTCTCACTATCCCAACAAGGGAACAATGGCAGCAAAAAATAGTTAAGCTCCGGCGGAATGCCCTGATATGCTACACGGACGGTTCTAGAGTGGCGGAAAGACAATCCTCTGCAGCAGTAAATTATATGGAAAGCCGAGGGGTACAAGAATGATATGCTTTAGCA
Source organism: Agriotes lineatus (assembly GCA_940337035.1). NCBI lineage: Eukaryota > Metazoa > Arthropoda > Insecta > Coleoptera > Elateridae > Agriotes > Agriotes lineatus. Next base: position 53,063,285 of record OW679202.1, on the reverse strand, counting down.
AGGTATGCCAAGCGAAAGTTAATGCCATTCTATCGGTGGCAAGAAGGAACAAAAAATATATTTGCTCTGGTAGCCAAACTGCACTAAAAGCCATTTTCTCGGCCAGGACACGATCAGCTCTTGTCCAGGAATGTGGATACGCTTTAGCTGAATTGGCAAGGAAAAAGGACATCGAGCTCGTTTGGTCCCGACCCACACAGGGGTCCAAGGCAACAAGAAGACAGAACTAGCCAAACTCGGAGTCAAGGAAACTTGTTTTGGACCGGAACCCCTTCTGGGTATAACAAGGTAGCAGCAACCGAGTGAGTCTACAGGACCAGTGAGGAAAAGTGGAAAGGGTGCTGGGTACCATATAGCAGAATTTGATGCAAAGTAATCGGTCTGGCTATTGGGAAGGAGCCGGAGAACTACAAATCTTTTGATAGGGGTCTTGACAGGCCACTGTAAACTAAGGAGAAACCTAGCACTGATAGGAGTAGAAAAAGATCCCATTTTCCTTAGATGTGGGAGGGACGAGGAAACATTATTTCACTACTTGTGGGGATGCGAGGCGTATCAGCGACTAAGGTATAAAACCTTTGGAGCAGCTACCCTTCGAATGGAAGGGTTAAACTCCCTATTCTGGGCCGATATCCTGATCTTCGTTAGAAAATCGGAGACCTATGGTGGCTTACCTCGGTCTCCCCACAAGTACTACTAATACTACTACTACCTCTTTCTTTAAAATCACAATTGTATAATCTTAACAAGTTAACAATGAGGCAATGAAGGTAAACACAGTCGGTATTAATAATTGTTTATAGGGAAATATCCATCTATATCAGAAGCCCAGAATATAAACGGAAAATATCCGCAGTTACACAAAACAGGGCCATAACATTTATGGTTCGAAATTTACACCCAATCTGTATACCAGACTTTAGGACCTCTATTACAAGACCGCTACCATTATATATGTTTATCTTTTACAGCTAGAGGTCACTAAAAGAGTATTCGAAATCAAGGTACTGCAAAGTCCTGTCAAAATAGTGCTATAAGTATAGTACTAAAATTATGTCACAGTGTAAAAGATGTAAGAGGTATGGATATTCACAGCATTTTGTTAGGTTTATTTTGTGGCATACATCTTGGCTGTGTAACGTTTCTTTATTTGTAGCGACGTAATCGTGTAAACGCAGCTTTATTGACCGCTAGCATATACGCCTATATTTGTTATCTGCAATACCGGCAAGCTCCACTAAGTTGTTGTTTTTATAACGTTCGTATTTGTTTTGCGTTATAATCCCTCGTCGTGCATCCGTCTAATGTTTCGACCTTTCGAGATACGAAACGATATGTTGCAGCTTGTATAGCGTTCTCTTCCCAAAGTGGCTTCAGCCCGGCTACATCATGCAATTCTTGTGTCTCAAGTTCGACCGTTTGCTTGTAGGGGTTTTTCGTTTAAGATTCACGTGTGGCGAATATTGTGCTTACAACACGTATTTGGGGACACAAAGTCCACGTCTATTAGACAGATCATTCATTGCAAGTTGTTAACCATCCTGGTTATAAAAATGCCTGTAACTCAGGGTGAGTGGTTAATCTATTTTTGGTTTTGGTAGCGTCATACAATTAGCTGATTGCATCCGGCATTTATAGCTTTTCCCTGGAGGATTGAAACTTCATCGATTCAGCCTACTTTGAGAGGCGTGCATTTCCTTCATCCTGGGAGCATAATTTGACCTTGAGTTACATCGCTTGAGTTATCTGCTTGGCGGCCACCTTTCGCTGGCGATCTGGTAATCTCTGCAAGCACCCTCAACCTGCTACAGCATAACTGTAAGAGCCCGTTTAAAAGCTATTTAATCAACCACTGCAGAAGCACGATCTCTCAGGTAAGTAAATTACGACCTAGTGAACTGCGTCGCCGCAACACCTTCGGAAGTATGGAATTATATCTCCTTGGTGTAGCATTCTGGCCTTCGTGTCGTGCCATTCAACCAACGCAACTGGCTGAATTCTCTTCAGGACTCAATGTTGAATTGGGTTAATAATATTCATACTCCGAGCTGCTTCAGGTGCATTAATACAGAGAAATTAAAGCTGTTCTTAATCTGTAATTTAGATTTAAATTGTTTGACTTAATTACTTATTTAATTGTGTTAGTTACTAGTATAAAATGCTAATTGGGGGTTTATATCCCACGTAAGTACCGCATTTAGGTGCTGTTGTACTACCTATATTCAACATTGCCAGTTTATATTAGAAATAACAGTAATACCCAGATTCGATCTTATTTTGAGGGTTACAGTTATACTGCTTCTTAGTTCGTATAGGTTATTAGAGCGAGTGCGTGGGCGCTTATCATAAGATCAACGGAGAAAAATAATACACAAAGCAAACACAAAAAATGTACCTTAACTTGATCTAATTTATTGTTGTCTACATTTTTACTTCTCTCGTCTAAATGACGAAAAAGGTATTGTAATCGCGGAAAAGTCACGTTCCGATATTTTTTTAGGTTTTCACGTTTCAGGATCCCTACATGACGAAAAACGGGTTTTTTCAATTCCGTCTGTCTGTCTGTCTGGTTGTCTGCCTGTTGCCGGTATAACTCAAAAACTATTTGTTGGAGGAAGACGATGTGTTTAATTCGGATTATATATCTGTCCGTCATCAAACTGAGAAAATTTCGGTCAAATATATACAGAGTGGACAAAAATAAAACTTTATCTATTTTTGCTTTAACTGACGAATACATAAAAGTAATAATTTTCACATAGCTAACCCGTCACCTTTGACAAAAATGAGACCGAACAAATAAAGGTAAATATTGTCAAAGATACAAAAATCGCAACAATAAGTATGTTGAATGTAATGCAGTTTCATCGCGGCGACATGAGGCATTGCGTTGAAATCCCTTCCGCAGGTGTTGATTTCGAATCCCATCTGCAATATTTTTTTTATTTGCAAATTAATATAATTTGCATTAAGTGTTTCCTTTAATGTTTTAGTATTATCAGGAACTTAAAGATATGTTTAGCCCTAGTTGCCTGTAATTTTCAAAATATTTAGTGTCACAACTTCCGCTTGCGAGGGAAGTTCTGAGTAAAGCCCTTTGCCGATTCTTTTAGTAATTTTCGCCATTTCAGAAAATAAAATGTAATTTTATTTACATTCAAAATTTTGGTATTTTATTTTTTAAATATTAAAGAATGAAGTGGCAAGCTTATATTTACTATATCAGAATAGATGTGAAGTAAAAAAAAGTTAGTTAATAGTTTTATTGAGAACTTGAACTCTATTAAGATAATTTCGAAGGCTTTGACGTCATTGTCACTATGTAACGAACGACTTGCGGGTTTGGACCGTATCATAATTGAGATTGAAGAACTCAAAGTTTGCCCACTATCATAAAAGGTGAGTAAAAGCGCATGATAACTTACGTGTGAACCACGTCAGAGGCTAAACTCTTCTGAGATGCTCTTTTGCTTAACCTTCGGATGAAACCCCTCATAGAAGTGGGCGAAACTTTGAGGTCTTTACACAACAATGAAAACCGTATAGAACCAATAAGCACATTAAAGCCTAACTATTGAAAAAGTTTTTGTAAGATAAGACTTATTTTATATTGGGAGTTTCTTTATTTTCGATAATTTCTTTTTGTCAGTTATTGCTTTGTCCTAAATAATAAAGGTAGTATTTTTTTACAAATTCGCATATTTTGTTCAACTGTGACTCTCCAACTGTCTAACTGTGGTGTCTTCTTGTACTTCCTTCTTCTATCTTGGTCTGGGTCTTCCTCTTCTGCTTCTGTCTTCTAATTCACTATTTAATATTGGTCTTAGTTATCTATTCTACTTTGATCACAGCAAACGCTCTATTCATAAATTTTCATTTTTTAGTACCATTCCCACCAACCTTACCATTTTTCCATCCATGGCTAGTTTCTTCAACGTGGTTTTTTAAAGACCTTTTAAGACTGACATATGCCTGCTTGGTCTTGAACAAATTGTGGCTGTTTTTCTGACATTCGTAACTTTCGGCTTTGGTGTTTTGCAAGATGAAAGTATGTCCATTACTGTTCTATTCACCTACGATTTGTTCCTCTGCTTTCGGTAACCTTTATACAAGCAGCTAGAATTTATATGTACTACATTAAGAAGAATTATGCTTCTATAAGTATCGCACTCAAATTTTACCCCTTTCTTGTATATCAATCAGATGATAGCTTCCACCCACCCATTTTGGCATTTTGTCCTCCGTCTGTACTTGGTGTATTCCAACATGGAATTCCTAGCTCTTCTTCTCGAAGTATTTAAACATTTTAACCAATATTTTCTCAGTGCCTGTACTCTTGTTATTTTTTAGGTTTTGCCCTCGGTACTTGTTCTTCTTCCATTGGTGGCCTACTTTATCCGAATTTACCCTTACCCTTTACCCTTCCATTTCTATCCTTACAAAATACTGCCTTAGTTTGGGATCCTCTTTTTACTTTATTTTGTTAAAGGTTTTTAATCCTGGTTTTTGTAGTAACTTTTTAACCATTCAATATGTATTTTCCGTTATCCTCAGTTTTGGTCATTTCCTCTCTTATTTTCTTCCCCTGACTTATTTCTTTCTCACTTTCTACATTGAACTACTGTTTGCTAATTACATTACTTGTCTTGTTCGTAGCTGTGTTGATTCTCTTCCGTATCTCTTCTGCACTTTCTTTTTATCTATATAGTTTGCAGTTCAATCATTGCCGTAACTTATTTCTTGATTTTTTTGATGCGTATTGTTTGTTTCATTGTGATACCCTCCGAGAAATGGTCGCGGTCACCATGTTTTTCTCTATGTGATATTACATTTTTAATAGCTCGTTCAGATGTTTTACTAACCTCACATGACCTATTTGAATTACATGTAATCCATCCGGAGATCTTCCAGGTTCCCTTATGAATATATTTCCTTAGTTTTGATGGGTACTATCGAAGTTTCTAAGCACACTTTCTTGTATGAGTAATTATAAAATTTAATAAAGGAAAAATTAAATGTTTTCTTTTTAAGGACGTAACTGAATAACAGATATTAACATAGCACTTGCCATAAGTTAGTAGCTTGAGTATAATGAATTCAATTAAAATACACTAAATTAGAAGATAATGAACGCAAAATCAATACAATTTTTAATTCTTAATTTTATTTTTCACTTCATGATGACAAAACTAATTGTCCTGTTTGTTTCTGTCATGTATAGGCTAGACAAATTTTAAAATTAAAGTCCTAAAAGTCTTCCCTAAAAATACGGATTAATTAGTTTACCATGTATCGTTCTAGTTAGAAAGCCAGAAATTTTCTAACACGTACACAAGTTGGGTGTATTTGTTTCAAACTGCAAAAAAGACGGTTAGACCATATGCTACAATTAGTAATTCTGGAAAGTAGAAATATACCGACTGATTGAATACTTAAGTAACACGTGTGGCAGACTATTATTGATCATATACATGGATGACAGTATAATACTATCGTTTAAAACAAGAGAAAGAACGTTTGTTGTAATTTACGGTTTTGTTAGTTGTTAGGAATTGCGAAAGTTTGTAAAATTAAAATATGGACTTTATTAAAATGTATTATATTAGAGCTTGAGAATATTTAAAGGATATTATGTTATTCTGCACCTTAATTTTGCTGGTATAACTTTGTACTATGTAATTATGGATCACTTCCACAAGTACTTCATAAAAATAGGTATTGCTTTTCTTAATAGCATATTAATTACCTTCTACATAGAACCTATAAAGATGCTGTTAGATATAATGAAGTATTATTAACATGGAGATTGCTGAAGGAGAGCAACTTCAGCCTTTGAAGCTAAATCAGTTCAAACCTTGACAAGAGGAGCTGTTAATTTTTCATAAGATGCTGTTGTAACATTTGATTTGCAGATGAAATATATTTTATTTGTATTTTAAGCTTTAGGTTGGTCAAAATACATTTTTCTAAAAAACGGTATGTATAAGTCTAAGCATCTGAAAGGTGTTTCATATTTTGGTGATACGATCGATTGATTTGGAATTCTAGATTAATTTCCTTTTTTTCGAGCGTTTTCAACTAATGATTGTGGCTTGTATATATTTTTATATATGTCGGTTTGATGTGTCTTCCAGCAAATACTTCCTCTTAAAATTTTGTCATAGACTTTCTCAGGCGCAATCAAAATGTCCTTTTTAAAATTTATGATCAATACGAACTTTACAGGCGCAAGTTGGGAAATCTAGATATTTGCGGATGTAGGTGTAACTTTATGTAAAGGTGAAGTTCTGAAATCACGTACTTCTCCTTGTGTGTTTACCAGGAGATCGAACAAGAACTTTCGTATTAAACTTCCCCTTTCTTGTGTGCTTGAAACTATGTGCCGGTCTCATTCGCCGCTGTTTAGTTCGAACACAACCCCTCTTTAGTCAGAGATAAATTCCGCTTCTACGACGAGCTTCTCCGATTTTCCGGTCAGTTTTCCGACATGTTCCGATAAGCCCTTCAGCTGACTGTGTCATGCTTTATAGCCTCGTTTCTAATCATTAACGTCTGGAGCATGGCAACAATAACAGCACGCTGCAGAAACAGCCGGATAATGGGCATAGTTATTTTATGCATACGCCAGTCGATGAATTTTCAGCAATTGTGCATAAACGAAGCATTTTTGTATTCGTTGGGCTTCGCCTAGGGACGGTCTTGTTTCATAATCCGCAACTGTAACAATATGATAGGTTGCAGTTTAATTCAATTATGGCACAAATCCAGACTTCGAAATTTCTTGAGCTCCCAGCTCGAAGGAGGAATAAAATCTGTCAACGATTGACAAGTCCTTAATTATTTCGAGCTTCAGAATTTATGCTCTGTGTCAATGTGATTTGTTCGTAATTGCTTTCTGAACGTGCAGTTTTTGTCTTCCCTGTCATTAATTACTTGCTAGTCAGTTTCAGTGTTGCAAGTATAAAATTTTATAAATTACGGAAAACTTCTTTCAGGCGTAAACCTTTCCTTAGATACAAGGTACACTCCAGATTCAAAGTCTTTAAAAAACGCCAACTGTTCTGTCTTACTGCATCGAAATCTTTAAAGCCACTTTTGAGAAAATATGAATTAAGAGGGAAACGAAATGCAACAATTTAACTCAAAACTGATAAATGAAAGAAAACAGTTTTATTTTATGCAGTCACTTTATTATAAAGATGTCTTTCAAACGCATTTTGAATAAGGTGGATGTTTACTAGTGGATGTAACTGTTTGCTATCAGAATCTTTTGACGCAGTAGTTAATCATCTATAAAGTGGATATACTACATTTAAAAAATATGTTAAGTTCAAAATCGGTCGGAGTGAAGTTTTCGCAGCTTTTGTTCAGTTCAGTAAATTATGTACGTTTGAGTGTTCCAAATCGCCTATTTGATTTAGCAGGCGTTGGATCAAAAATTCAATGTGCCTACCGATCCTGACGAGCAACACTGGGCCCAGTGAGGGCCCAGCCCCTAGTCCTGATCCTGTCCAGTCCCAACTTGAGATTTACCCTCCTCAACGGTCCTCATCCTTTCCTATCTGGGTCCTCCGATCTGGCAAGCTGAACTGTCTAACGGAGTAGACCTCCAACCCTTACCAGTCCAGGCTTTAAGGGAGGTGGCAAGTTGAACTGTCAGCCCTGAAGCTAAAACTTTCCGTACCCGTAAACCAAAGCCGATATAATTCTATTTTACCTTGGTTGCTGACCTTTTTTGGGAAATCGAATCCTTGAGGCTAAAACCCTAGCTTGGTTTCTGAACTATCTTGCAGGGTTAACCGCTTAAAGCAATTCCCGGCCGCGTAATCCCTAAGCGCAAATACCGGCGCTCCAGAACCACTGCACCAAGGTGTTTAACACACCACATAACCTAAATTCACTAATAATAGGACCCCTAGAGATCGCATCAGGGTCCGTTTTGGACGTTTAAAATCGACTTCCTGGTGTCTGAAGATCGAGCTCGCCTCCCACGAATTTACCTCCGGCGAGCTGTCAAATCCATTTCCCGGCTAAAAGCGAACAAACGCTATCAACAGAATTTCGCCGCAACGCCGCTCCAGGATCAACGCCGGACCACTGTAAGACACCAGCACACTCCGCACTGGTATCTAAGCGACACTACCAACCCCAGGTAATCCTTAAACGTGCTAAATTCAACGCCAACGGCTAAGCTAGAAGGTCAACATCTGGGGACATCCAATCTACCAAACAAAATCCATAATTACCACGTCGCTTCTGACAGCCGCGTTCCGTAATTACCTGCTATACTCGGTGCAACACTCGTTGCAACCGTCTTTCTTACAGCTCTACCAGGTGGGTTGCAGTTCACCACAGAAACAAGAAACACGACCTCCAGAAGAATTTGTTATTTTCACACATGTACAATTCAATTTTACTTTGAATTACTGCTTATTTTGTAATTATAGCTAAACACAACATATTTTTGGTAATTACATGGTGTTTTTCCTTACTGTATATACCGTGAGAATAATGTAAGACTGTACACTGCTAAATTATGCAAAATTAGACATAGGGCATTTACTTACTGTTACCATGGTATTTGTAACCAAATTAATGACATAGCGACTATAGAAACTAATTGAAACGGAATTATTTCATTGTCATTTCAAAACAGACAATTGTCACTAGCATGGTTAAATTGATTAATGCCAAAATAAAGTTGTCAGTGTATCGTCTTGCATTATTTACACTGTATATGAGTTTGAGCAAACCCTGCATCCGATTTGAGCTAACCCGAGGTAGAAATTTATAACGCCCTTAGTAAGGGGGTAAAACGTTACATTCGTGCCATATGCAGAACTCATCCGTTGAACCGCCGCGCCAGGCTATTAATTTGTAATGTGATGGTTTTCCGTTGCGAGGTGAGATGACCATGAATAATGAATAATTCTTAGTTATTTTTGCAGGCCTCCTTTGTTATTTTACGTTTTTATTTGTTTATGTTCTCGTTATTGTTATATTTTCTTTGTTTACTACGTAATTGTCCTTGCCGTTCACCGAAGTCCAGCTGCCCTTTGGTTCTTCCATACATTTTAACTCTATTGTTCGAGGTAACTACCCGCCCCTGCGGTTTCTACACAAATGGTACTGTTTTTACCGATCTTGGTTGCGTTTGGTACGCCTCGCCCGGCTCAGCTGGTAAATCGTTGAGTTTGCCAACTTACGCAGCCAGTGGCAATGGTTCGATGTGGGCTTTAAACGTTTCTTGGTTTTGCGCCCAGTGGCACCTTACCTATTTGTAATTGCCTTATTTCGCGCTGGAGATATATTTCAATGTTATTCATATTATCACTTACAAAAGAAATAGCAGACGGTTCGAATTTATGGTCTCCATTTGTTCGAAATCATAGGCGATTATAGCGAAGGTTAACGCTGAAGTTTAACCGATAAGATCATTAATAGTTATGTGGTATCATAGCAAATTCTCGATAGCATTACTTGTGAAGCGAATTGCTCCGTAGCTTTTTTAGAACGATAATCTTAATTCTTTATTTAGAACTTCGAATACGTTCGCTAGAGAGATTGCGTACGAGATCAGTTAAATAAATTTCTTAATATTGATGTCGGTTGCGATATTACAACTAAATTATGTTATCAGCTTATATTAATAATTTATCTTTCTATGTCGGTTTTAAATTTGTGGGCCCAGCGTAAATTTTAATTCATTAGTAAGTACGTCACATAACTTACTTGATAACCTAAAATGAATTATCAACAATACTGGCATTGCGCTAATTTTGTTGGTACCGCCCGTATGTTACCTCCTCTTTACCACCATCTGTTAATTTTGTTACTATTGTAAATAGTGGACTTAGTTTAATGGTGCCTGTCTGTGTGAGTTACTGCACTTGGCACCATTATTAATTGACTAATCGTTGCTCATACCAACTAGCTATTTATGTCAACTATCCACTCTCCGGAATTTTTAAGTTAGCTTACTATGTTACCTCTTATCTAATATTGATGAAGGGTACTTAATAAAGGTTGTAACTAATTTGACGTCCAACGTGGGGCTGTAAAATACCCGTAACACTAATAGATGACATCGATCTGGACAATTGTTTTTAATTCAATCTACACAACAAATAACTGAGGAAGCGAATAAATTGGGAAGAATCTATTTCAAGTGAAGGGTGGGAGTAGGGAGTTAGCACTATAGGCGCTAGGCGCTGTAGGTATTATCGTACATACACAACTTAACAGCTAGTATACCCTAATTGGTATTTATAAGTAACATTCAAGTGGTGGTTAAGAAGGAAAATAATATATAATATGATCTTGAACTCATGCAAATAGTCGTATTGGTAGAATTTACAAATTTACAAATTCAGTCTTTTTTAATTCATGCCATATTTTATAACCGATCACCTAAGTTATTATTTGACACATAGGTACTTGAGACTTTGAAATCTATCATTCCATTCAATAAGTTTAGCAATAATAAACAACGGTAAACATCCTTGCCATCATCGTTGGTCCAAATCGGTCCACCGCTGGACGTAGAAATCCCAAGTGGCTTATTCTCTGTTTTGTGCAACACGTAAGCAGTATGTATATGCTATTGCTACAATGTCATTCATTCATTGTAGTTGTGGTGTTTCGATGCTTCCCCTGCCCAGTTATAGTCCCCCTTCAACTAGTCATTGGGCCCATCGATCATATTGTAGACGCCGTAAATGTCCAGTCTAATTCCATTTCAAAGATGTAAGTCGGCCTATCACATTTGTTACCTTTGTTTGGTTTGGACCAAATACGCTTTATTTCTATCGTGGGTGGTAATTTATATCTTTCCATTGTCTCTGGGTATATTAATGCACTACCTACACGTTCAGTCAATGTAAGTGTTTCTAAACCGCAAACCAAGGCAGGTAATACACATTTGTCCATTTTTTTTCTTTTTCAAATGGTTGAAATGTTTCTCTTCCATATAAGTATATCGCAATTTGCTAAAAGCAATTCATCCTAATTTAGTCCCATTCTTAGCTTGATGCTATGTTCTATGTAGATGTATTCATTAACTTGTTCCATCTACTTTACATTCAGTGAAAACGTTATCTGAAAAAACTTTGTGGTTCTTACTTCCACTTTTTATCACTTATTGATGCGAATCTGTATTTATTGCTATAGTTTCGGTAAAAAATAAATTTCACTAAAGCAAACCTTTAGCCGAATTCACGGTTAAAACTTTATGCAACGAGCCCAACATTGGATGGCTTATTTTCAATTTGCAGTACCATCAATTTTATAAACAATCTTGTTTTTGCATAGAAAGTGACACTTTTATTTGACAATTGTTGTTAGCTTTTATTAAAATCGATAAACAAGATAAATTATATGTTCACACATACGACTGCACTGAAGAAGTCTCTGAGTCATTCTCATGGATAATACTTCGTCATACAGCACCAATAAAATGCTGCTTGGACTTGCCTCACAGTGATATAATAAGAATATAAATAACCATAGCTCAAAGCTAACACGGCCCGACTGACGTTGGGACGTTCTCGGCCCAATAAGCGTGATTCCAGACTTTAGGAGGATAACTCTGAACAGGATAGCTTGAACTCCAAAGAAAAATCAGAGAACAATTATTTTTAATCGTTTCACATATTTATAATGTCTCGTAAATGACTCCATTCACAAGACCATGACCATCCAGGGTAAATAAATTTTATTAAATAAGCCAGTATGATATCCGTCAGAAAACTCAAGTACCCATGTGTCAATACTAAACTCCAGGTTAATAATTAAAGCATAATCAATATTCAAACCTTTAAAGCGCAGATATGGGACAAGCGATTTTACTTCACTTACAGCGAAAAGGCACCCCATTTTTGTAAATAATTCCACTTCTGAAGTTAGCTTTTACTAAAAACTATAAACAAGATCTATACACGTTCACATACACGACTGCACTGAACAAGGCTTGCAGTCATTCTGATCCATAATACTTCGTCGAACAGCACCAATGAATCACTGTTTGGACTTGCATCACAGTGTTACAAGGATATTACATAATCATAACTCAAAGCTAGCAGTTAATACAGTCCTTTTTGACCAAATTTTAAATTAAAAAATATTCCTATATAAAACGTTACGTGTGCAACACGTAGGAAAGCATCTTGTTGATTCGTTGATTGATACACTTCGGCTTCGCCGTCAAGAAAGTATTGCTTTCATTACTTGTTTCGCAAATTACTATTGTAACACGGGGATCATTAGAAAGTTAGCAGGAGTCGTATTGATGAATGAAGAATGATGAACTGTCAAATTTTGATTTGACTTCTCCAATCTTTTGTTACCAACTGTGCCTTACACTGCACATTCAACTTCTGCCCAAAATCACAAATACAGTGAAGGAGGTACTTGTAAATTAATTTTATTTGGTTGTACGTGATTGTTCATGCAGATATTTGCATGGTACGTGAAAGAAGGTTTGAGAATCCCTGAAGTAGACGATTACTCAATGGCGCACTTCCAAATTAACATAAGGTATTATTAAAAAAACTGTAAAGTGTTTTACTCAGAACTTCCCTCGCAAGTAAACGCTGGCACTAAACTATTTTAAAAAGCAAAGGAAACTAGGGGTAAAAATATCTTAATGTTTCTAATAATGCTAAACAATAAAATGAATGGTAATGCGAATGACAACAATTTACAAATCGATATTTACCAGAGATGGGATTCGAACTTCAGCGCCTGGAACAGTTTTTTATCAATAATTCCGCAAACCCTAAAGATGAAAACATAAATTTACTGTACCATACTAAACACAATATGAGCCATCATATTTTCGTTGTTTTATGTCGTCTAAAATTTTATTAAAGCGATAAACGTGCAGAATATTTATGGGGATTCAACTTAAAAGTTCATTTCGCAAGACTTTCCTGTTTCGCTCATTTGGTTTGGTCATCTGTTTTAATGAAGAATCCGAAGACGTCCTTTTTTTGCCGACAACAGAAGGCAAAGCGATTTCTCTTGCCGTGAAAAGGCATAGAGAAAGTTCCATCAAATCTAAGAGAGCATTATATACTGTTTGAGGCTTTCGCGGTTACTCGAATTATTATTCTTAACATGGAATTTCGGCTTAGACCGCTTAGTATTTGTATATGAACACCCAGCAGTTTCTAGCTTAATGTGCCTTGCACCTTGTGAAGTCGAGCAAAAACCCGCGCGATGGTCATACTCTTTGGTGGCTCGTGTTGTTTGAGTATTTTGAGAACGAGAATACTTAGGCACTGTGCGACTCTCACTCTGATGATGCAAGCTGCAAGGTCTTGCGAAACGTTAGTGAATATGGATGCACAAACAGCAAAACGGCCAAATCTTGGAGCTGAGCACACACTTCGTTTCGCCGAAGGAAAAACTTCCTGGTGAGACCCCCATTTTATTCCGTGAATCTGTTTCAATTAGAGAAATTTCAGTTTTGTTGGTCATATGATGCTTTTCACAATTTGAAGTTGCAGTTGAAATAACGCAATTAGAGCTTACAATACCGGGATTCCGGGATCCCGAATGCCGGGATCCCGGACGAATTTTGTCCGGTATTGGAAACCGGCATTGATGTAGAAAATACCGGTATTTCGGTATTAACATTTTTCTATCAAAATTACATTTTATAAAAATATTTACTACAGTTAAAGATGAAATATGTCTCATTATGGGACCAATAAATCAAAAATCAGAAACGTTCTAAAAGAGGATCATCGAGATAACACATAATATGTGTAAAACAAGTCGACATCAATAGAAACGTAAACAGCTCCCAGAATACATGGCAGTTCAGACAGTTCTCAAGCCCGGCGTGGTGCGACGGCGCCCGCGATATAGTAAACAATACACTCCTACTCCAAAGTTTTTGAGATTTTAGTAAAGGAAATTAATATTTGTCAAGCACTTTAATTCATTGGTTTATTGGTTTATTAGTTATACATAAAAACTAATTTTGTTATATTTATAGAATTTCTTATTTGTTATATTTTCATCTACTTCATTTATTTATCTACTTATAAACAAAAAAATATTAAGACAATGGACTTCATTTTGTAGTCAATGTTAATTTTAAAAATACATTTTTATTCGTTTTTGTTGATATTATTTATAAATATGTCATAATAACGACTAGCTAAAAATCTAATAACTAAATTTTCTAATAGTAATACCGGTGTTAATCCCGGTATCCAGGTATTAAAAATTTTGAATACCGAATACCGGTATTAAGATTTTGGCCCGGTATTGTAAGCACTAAACGCAATTAGATAAATCACATTTATGGAAGAAGAAACACCTGACAATAAGTAATCATGGAACTAAAAATTAGTGCATAGATGGCTGATTTCGTAGAGTCGAGTATGTCATTTGAAGACAAGAAAGCATATTTGCTAACCTCAACCGTATTTTTGAAAGTTTCAGAGCTTCAGTGTATCTCTGAAATTATACGAACTTTAGGAATAAAATGAAACACAGTTAGAAGAGAAATAAACCTATACGTCACCCAACATTATTTGATATTTTGAGATACTATCCGACCATTCGATTAGCTTTGTCCTATCAGTGTAAATGGAAGAGTAACAAATTGAAAGACAGCCTTCTTTAGCAAGAAATCTATATTATATTTGAAAAATACCAGCGGATGGTATAGCCTTTTAGAACCAACAAAAATACGCTGCACGAAGTGTATTCATGTCACGAGCAACTTGTTTATTAAAGATAATCTGGGCAATAAAAAAGAAGAGCAAAAAGAAAAGGTAAACGTGTTTCAACTTATCCAATTTGGAGCTGGCTGCTACATGAACCTTACCAAGAATAGGAAGTTCGAGAAGGATTAAGGAAAGAAGGGGTGGAGAACGGAAGAAAGGCCGAAAAAGGTCGAGAAATACTACCACAGCATTTGTCTCAGAGAAGGTACTCGTTGGCCCCGGGATATCACCTAAAAACCTAATCAGAACAGGGAAGTAATTTATTTGAAAACCTATACAACTTCTCATTTGTGATTTTATCACAGTGATCCTAGTGTAACTGTCTAAGCTATTTTCAAAATGTTGTCAAGGCCATGTGGTGTCATTAGCCGCAAGTATCGATGATAACTAATGTGAATTCAGGATGTCGTTTCCTGCCATATCAAAATCAGTAATAGTTATTTACAGGAAGTTAGAAGCAGATGTTTGAATAGACTTGTAATTTGTACTAGAATTTGATATAGTAATTAAGAAAAATAATGAAAATTAGTAAACAAAATACTAGTGATGAGGAAGACAGCCATAAACATCAGATGTGGACGGAATAGATTAGAGGTACTAAACTTCTGCGTACTTGGGAGTAATGATAAGCAATGACGGATCAGTGGAATAAGAAATAGGAAACAGAACATCAAAGGTAACGAAAGTGTACCATCAGATCAATACATCATTCACAAAACAAAACAGAACTCGGAAGAGCAGCAAAGCTACACTCATTATACGTACCAACGTTGATATATTGAGCAGAAACTTGGCCAATGCAAGACAAACACAAGAGTAAAATAACAGCTGTAGAGATGAGATATATAAAACTAATAGTAGGCTGGACTAGAAGAGAAAGAGTTAGAAATGTAACCATAAGGGAAGACTTAGAGGTAGAGCCGGTAGTAGAAGCCATTCAAAAAAGACAGCTGCAATAGTACGGACATGTGGTCCGAATGGAAGAAGAAAGACTCCCAAAAAGAATGATGAAAGCAAGAGAAGGAATGAAAGGAAGAGGGAAACCCAGAACAAAGTGTTGGACAACATAAAAATATGGGGCAGCAGAAAGGAACGAATATCGAGGAAGTAAAGAGCATGGTGCTAAACAGAAAGGGACACCAGAAATGGACCCGATACCTTAGGGTGCAAGGGAATAGACAAAGAAGAAGAATTAAGAGTTGAATACAAAGGCGATTTACTACGTCTCACTCCATTACACCAGTGTGTTTCTTTAAGGTAAATTAGCAATCCTGTAGCAGGAAGTCATCTATAAGGTCATAGACAGCGTGCTGCGTTACCTAGAAGAATTAACATAAAATGGAGGGAGGTAATATTTTGAGACAAGAAACACTGCTATTAATTTTATAATAGTTATGGTTACATTTACTGGAACTAACAAGGAAGCAGGAGATTTATGAGAAACTACTAGTGCAGCATCGTTTTTTAATTTCTTTTGGATATGTAATACAACTGCAGCCGGTAAGCTTTTTAAAAGTTGAAGAACATAGTTGCAGTATGTGTAGGACTGGAAGTGTTCCTAATATTATTATAGATTGCTACGGAACAAGAATTTAATTTATCACCAAATTTTGTTTCTATATGCAAATTAGTACTATTTGTTTATTTCACCAACTTCTCACTCAATCTAAAATATCTGTAAAAGGTTTTACCCAGAACTTCCCTGGCCCGAATTAGATCAATTTGCAAATTTAAAAAAATGTATCCTGCTGGGGTTTGAACCCGCCGCACCAGCATAGCTATCGTAACCACATTTCCGCAGTGGATGTAACTGCATCGAAATTCTAACTGCGCCATCAAGCTTTATAGAAATACGTGCGGCGCGCGCCTCTCTTGAACAGAGGGGTCTTATTGTTGAAACGTTTTTACTTTTTTGTGACATTATCCTGTATCGGTATCTTCTATTTCAAAATTAACCCAAAATAAACAAAATTTTATTTTTTTAAGGTGCTCACTCTGTATATATTTGTATGAAATTGAACCTGTTTTATGCGAGGTAGATATATAATATGTATGCAAAATATCGTCTTCCTCCTACCAATAGTTTTTGAGCTATACTGCCAACAGAGACAGACAAACAGACAGACAGCCAGATAGACAGACAGGCAGACGGAATTAAGAAATCCTCTTTTTCGTCATCTAGGGACCTTGTAACGTGAAGATCTGAAGAAATCTCGGAAGGTAATTTTTTCGTGATTACAATACTTCCTTCGTCTTTCAGACGAGGGAACTAAAAACGAACTATTCGTATCATACTTGAAAATCATAAATATCATAAGCAGGCAACGTGTTGTACGGAGATGCTGAAGAGATTATGCGTTTAGATATTAATATAACGTGCATTATGACAGTATGAACATATACATTAGATTATTAATTATCTTATGCGCGCGACCTTATTACCGTAATTTAGGGTAAAATATAAATAACAGGAAGTTCCAACTATTTACGACGTCGTAACTTTTTAATATTAAAAATAACTAGCTCACAACGGAATGTCGGAGAGAGACCGTAACCATAAAGAGGTGCATAGTGAACTTATCCAATTGACATAAGCAGCAAGAAAACATACAGTTAACGGCGCTAGGTTTAACAACTTACACACTCTGCTGAACCACACGGATTATTCAAGCGGGAAAGATTATAATAAGCACAAGAAAACAATAACGGCTTGTGTCTAACGTATACATGATATTTTTCTAAAGAAATGGCCTTAATAAACAAGAAAATAGACAGAACGAGTCCCTTAAGAGCGCCCGCTTACAGAACAAATCGAACAGTGTGAAGATTAATCATACAGCTTCAATAATAATGCAGGAATGTTAACTCTCACGAACTTTAGTTTGACACGTTAATTGAAAAGTAGCAATTAAGCCACTCTACAGTGAATCCAGGTTTGGATAAACGGTACAGTTCTAAGCAACTGGCACATTAATAATGAAAAGTTCATATATTCAAAATGAACACAAAGTTCAAATTATTATAAAAGATTCGATGTACAAATAGTGTATGAGTATCATATAATTAAAAGCATTTAATTTGATAAGAGCGCACGGAATTGATTGAGCGAAGTAGTAAAAACTCTAAATGAAAAAGCATTAATTACCATCCTAAAATGCTATAGATTAAAGTGACTTTCGGACGAAATTTTCGACGGAGCTTTATCTAAGGTAGCACATTTATAAATAATAATACTGTTTATAGCATCTAACACAAGTTCTTCGCACAATCGCCGAACGTATGTGTCATCGGATGTATCCGTTTAGTATTCTTAATAAACAAAAGGCACAGTACAAAATCAGAAAACACACAAAGTGAAAGAAATTTGGTATACCACGGATGTTTGTACCCAAACCACAACGATGCAATCAAATTAATTTAGTAAACAACTGATAGTTTTTTTTATTAACGCATCGACCACGAAGGGTCATTACCGTGTTGTTTATTTTTACAGTTAAATCAAAAAAATATAATATAAACAACAGATGCTGCAACAGTAGGTGCATATCTATTTCATTTAGAAAATTAATAACTTTAGTTAGTTTCTAATGGACCTGCTAGAGCTGTTTGCACTGTAGGTGGAATGTTGTGTTTTCTTCTTTTGTCGTTCTACCTAGTACAGGCTATCACCAAGTATTTACCAGTGAGTAGGTTTGGCACTCATTGCATTGAGAAGGTTGTTCTTTTTTTATAAAATATAAGTGAATTTTTTACCACTTACAAAGGTTTTAAATACAAATTTTATATTTACGATCTCAATGGTGGTTGCGATTCTATAATCCATTTTAGTCAAATGCAGTGCGTGAGATGCGACTCCAGATGAGCGAAGGGTTGGAACAACTAAAAATCCTGAACCAAATAGCTGCCACACGTGCTGGGTAATCCTGAAAAGTCTGTTAGGACGGGCTCGCAAATGCAGGTGATGACTTTTCCCAGCGGCAAATCTGCAATCCCACAGACGGGTAGAGCAACGACGTCAAACCAGTTCAAACATCCACGGCCTTTCGACTGGTACCCGTAGCATGATGAATCTCGAGATCACTCTTATGATATTGGAGAATGAAAGAAGAATAAAACGCACACTAAACAGGAAAATACAGGAAAAGAAAACAATGCTTGAAAATAAATTCTACTGGGCGTCAGAGCACGTGAAAGCAAAGATAAGTAAGTCATGATTGAGATTACAAGTGGCCGAACAGTATTTTACTTCCAAAATAGTATCAAATCCAGAAGGAATCACATGGTTGCAGCAATTCACCGCTCCAATAGGACCAAGTCTGTATCATATTATCGGCAGTTTTTTTTGTTTTAAAAAAAGTCGTTTGCAAAGCCTCAGCGTCACGAAAAAGGCGTCTTATAGTTCCCAAAGAAAACTATGACCAGTAAATATTTTCAAAAAGGAAATGGAAGCCGGAGAAATAGTCCTACCCTTTAAGGGCATACGAAAAATGTTCGAAAGGAAGGAATGCCAATTACGAACTCAAATGCAAATAAAAACTGCTTAGCTAACCTAAAATACACGACGACGTTCAAAATTACCGAACCCAGGTGTAAATGAGCCGTAACACTGTAGGATCGTAACCTCTGTATTTAAAATGTAAAATATTAGCAACTAAATTTAGTACATATAGTATTTATCTTTTGATAAATGTTGCATATTTATGTTTTTTACGATTTTGTTTCATTTAAAGAAATAGAAACAACAACTCCATATATCAACTTAGCAAATACAAAAATTGTGTCCCCCCCCTGACAGTTTTTGTATTATAATCCTAGTTGACCCTTGGTATCATGCCGAATCAATCCTTTCTGAAAAACGTAAAAGCATCCATATGGTTGAGATCGAAGTAATTAGTAATAACATCATACGCTTCCAACTAATTCTCAATTTCCCCACAAGCACGACAAAATTATTTGATGCCGATTTCCAACAGAGCTTCGTTGCAGCTTTACTACCGATAAACTTGTCCTTCTTGGCCGCATTTGTGTACAGTCGATGTAATCTGAATAATCGTACAAGCTGAGGAGTGTGTTAATATTCTAATATCTAATTCTCCGTAGTTATTACCGAGTAATTTACATATTTGTATGTAAAGCGACTCATGCTTTATTATCGTGTTACACTTCCCTTGATAAATCAGAACTCCATTCGAACTAATTTAGGTATTGCTCCTTTCGCAGTGCTTTGTTCCCAAGTTAAATCCAATTTTGCAAAAAGGCTTGTGCAGGAGTAAATTTTCAACTGCCAATTAAAATTTAAGCAAAACCCACAAATATTATTTTAACATAAAATGTACTGTAGAATCAATAGTTTATCTGCACAAATATACAAGGAATTTAATATCAGCCGCTTCCAAGCACCTTTTTATCCATTTTGTGGGGAAAAGGCAATATCCTTTCTATGTACTCATATATTAAAGCTGCCATTTCTTCATAATTTAATAATTTCAATGAATTTTATTAAACACTATATACGCTACTTCAGCCGTGTTTTATGCGTTTGATTGGTTGTGATTACCGTAACTTATTTTCTGTTGAAAAATTTTATCCGACTGTGTTCTTACTCCTGCAGACTTTATTATAAGGCGCAAATCCAAGGAACGGACACGGCAAAAAAATTACCATGCTTTCTCAAAGCATATTGCTTGAGATTGTGCTTTGTTTGCCGTGTTGGCGTCACAATGGGCTGAATGTAATAGACGTTGAAAAATTTACTCTGCACGCATTGTACCGGATGGCTGCAAAAAAATCGTTTTTTAACAGGTAATAGCTTCTGACAAATAGCATTTATTATCCTCGAATAAACAAATACACGTTTTTTGGTAAAAACAATTTGAGTCCAACTAGTTCTATGAATTGGTGCATTGTCTTGGATAAAAACAAACACCAAAATAATGTTATACTTGACGCAAGTAGTAGGTAATAGCTTCTGACAAATAACATTTATTTTTCTCTAATAAAAAAGGCACTTTTTTCGGTAAAAACAATTTGAGTTTAAACAGCTATATGAATTGGTGCAATGTCTTGAATAAAAATAAACATCAAAATAATGCTATACTTGACGCAAGTAGTTAACAACAAACATCATATGGCATGTCTACTGACGTTGTTTAATACTGTTAAATTATTAGACAATCTACAACTTAAAATGTTATATCTCATCCCTAGAGAACCGACGATTTGAAGTACAGAATTTAAAAATTCCTATCGTCGTTGTTTTCCAGAGTTAAGGTTATTTTACTGGTTATCGACAAAACGGTGTTTAAAACAAAAGAAAAACCCGTAATGATAATATGCTCCAGCTAGCTTTTAGTCGAGACAAACGCGGTTTGAAGTGCCTGAAATGTGTTTGTTTGCTGCTGTCAGGGTACGTTAGGAATACTAGTTAAGTCAGCCCCACAAAGTTGTCTAATTAAATTCCAGGTCTTTCAGACGTCTCCATGAAGAATCATCAATGAAGTTGCATGGATATGGTAAAATAGACATCTCTTTACTTACCTTGTCACCTTTACACTATTTTATATTATACCTGCAATACTGGAAATAAATTACGCACTAAAAACTTAGAAATAATTTTTGTCGTGATAAATCGAGAGGGCATAATAATATTGCTACTATAGTTACGAGAATTGTTTACGTTTTTGTCGCGTCCACGTCCGTTGTTGCATGCATTCAGTCGTTTCCTGGACAACCTTTAAAGCTCGGCGAGCTTTAATCGCCTGTTTTCGCACGCTCAGGCGTGCTTTAAACGGCGATTCTGATGTAGGTATAATAAAAAATACGTTCTGCATATCTGCTTCACAAGAGAATAATAAAAAAAATCAAAGTAATATTTAAAAAGTTATAATGAGCATACAAAGTTATATGAATTTTTTTTTCAATAATACTGAGGCTAGTTTTACCCATGTGACGTCACGACAATTCAAGCGATTGGATAATTTACTTTGAATGTATAAACAACGCATTCAAATTTTCTAAATCGGCTAGTAATACTTAAATAGAACGGTACACAAATTTAGACGCTAACAATTCGAAGAGAAACCCGAAATGCAATCATGTAAACACTTGAAAAAGGACGATCCGAAACATAAAATGTACACAGCATGCAAGCCAGTCAAATACTTAATAGCGGAAATGCATAATTCGTTATGATACATAAAAACTATGGAGGGAAATGGCAGTATCCCGCAGTTCGGTATAAGTTGAACAGTCAAGAAGGAAGAAGAGGTCGTCGCCAGGTCAGAAACAGTTGGCCTAGATGACGAAAAGGTACCTAGGGCGGGATATGTCATAGAAAATGGCTAGCGACGTTGGAATGTAACCAGCTCGATGGAGGTACTTAGCAGACGTGTAATATTTTAATCCGATATAATATCTATATTTAGAGACCGACGGTAAAGTACGAAAAACCCCAAATGTGAATTTCATTTCATAATCATAATCATTTATTTATTTCCATGTAATCATACATTAGTATGAGTTTGGAAAAATACATAAATTAAAGTATAAGCATCGAAACCATATACTATACAATAAAACAAAAGAAATCAAATAATAATAACCTAAGAGTAAATAACATATTAAAAAACAAATTAAATACAATTTGCTAAAAATATGAAAATAATGTGCTAGTTCGGAGTATAAAGAAATCACAAAAAAAGAAAGAAAAAAAAATGGCTTAACGTAATCAAAAACTAGACTGTCCATCAAACTGCCAACCACACAGATCTTAAGATCATATAAAAAACAAATTCTGCTAATCCTCAAAAGTTCAAGAAAATGACATATCATTATCGGCTAAGAACTCATCATAGTTATAGTACGCTTTGTCAGCCAAGAATGTCGTTATTTTAGTGCAAAAGCGACTGAAATTTAGTGTTTTTATGGCTTCAGGTAAACGATTGAACATTTTTATACCAAGAGTTATTGGATTTTTGGCAGATTTCGATAGTCTATGGGATGGAATAATTAGCATGTTTGGATTTCTAGAGTTTTGTCTGAAATGTGTGAGCCGGTTCCTGTTTTGATGAACATATTTAAGTAGCTCGCGAATAAATAATGATGGTACAGTCAAAATCCTCAAGTTTCGAAATTGCTGTTTGCAACTCTCATTAAATTTTAGGTGCTGAATAGAGCGAATAACTTTTTTCTGCAAAATGAAAACGCTATTTCTCTCTGCACAACCTCCCCAAAAAGCAATGCCATAAATAACTAGGGACTGAAAGTATGCATAGTATACTGCTAGTGTTGTTTTCAAATCTGATATGTTGGACATAATTCGCAATGAATAACATTTGTTTAATTTCTTTACAAGTTCATTTATATGACCTTCCCAAGATAATTTTTTGTCAATAATAAGACCTAGACATCTGAAGGCATCAGTCGAACTGACATTGTTGTATGAGAATTCATCGCTGCATAAGTTAAGAGAAAAGTTAATGAAATGTGTTTTATCTAAATTTAAAATGAGGTTATTGTCTACACACCAACAATTTATTTTGTCAATAGACTCTCTTGCTAATTGTTTAAGGGATTCCCAGCTGTTGCTCCTTATTATAAAATTTGCATCATGAGCAAAAAGCACACTTTTTGCATCAGAAATAGTATTTGGAAGATCATTTATGAATAACAAGAAAAGGGTCGGACCAAGAACGGAGCCCTGAGGGACCCCAGTCTTGATAACACCCGTATCAGATAGAACTCTACCCTCAAATTCTGATTTTTGAATTACTTTCTGTGATCGGCCTGTCAAATAGCTAGTAAACCAATCAAGGGCAACTCCACGCATTCCATAGAACCATAGCTTATGCAGCAGGATACCGTGGTCCACGCTGTCGAATGCCTTCGAAAGGTCACATGCTATCATTCCACAGAATAATTTTCCCTCCAAGTTACTGCTTATATCTTCAATCATCGCAGCAATTGCTGACTGAGTATTTTTCCCTTTCTGAAAACCATGTTGAGATTTAGATAATATATTGTGTTTGTTTATAAAAGCTACTAGCCTTGTGTTCATAATTTTTTCAAACAGAATAGCAAAAGCGGATAACAGGGATATAGGGCGATAATTAGTAACAAGTTTGGTATCATCTTTTTTATATAATGGAGTAGGGATGTCGGCGGGTACCCGGGTACCCGGGTAGACCCGGGTAATAGTCGACCCGGGTATATTTTCAAGACCCGGATACCCGACTAGTAAATTATGTAATTTTTAGAAAGTCGGCCTTTTTCGGAGATGATGAAAACTGAAAAACAATAGGAATAAGCTCTAGAAAAACATAACCATGCAGTAATAACCAGAAGTACCCCATCCCATACCACATAATGTTTCTTGTTTCATATAATAAATCCGTTTCACGGAAATATTCAACCCGTCAGTAGTGTGTACCATTAAATCGCGTCAGTATGGGATGAAGTAACATAAACATCCTCTGTGTGATTTTAATGCTGCTAGGAATTTCGAATAAAAAGTCAGGTACTTGAATTTGATAGCACTTGGAAGTGTGAAAATATTTACAAATAACAGACGACTTGCAGTTTGAATTGGGAAGTAGGTACTATTTCAATGTAGTTCAGTTTAAAACTCGCGGCGTAAATAAAGAAATTATATATTTCGGGTACCCGAGGGTACCCGGATACTGTTTTCGGGTACCCGGGTTTGATTTTAGACCGGGTACGACATTCCTATAATGGAGTAACGATGGCCAATTTAAAACAGTCTGGAAAAATTCCTTGTGTGATTGAAGAATTGAACAACACAGCTAGTGGTTCTGAAATTAAATCTATAATTCGTTTTACGAGAAATGGTGAAATATTATCATAACCAGAAGAATATTTATTCTTTAGAGTGGAGACACTTCTTTCAATTTCATGTTTGTTCGTTGCGTTTATAAAAAATGAGCTTGGGTGATTTTTGTTTAATCTGCTTAGATAAGTATCAATACGAGATAAGTTTGTGTTTCTTCCAGCAGTGCTAACCATGTTTAAAAAATATGTATTGAACGTATTTGCTATCAGGCCCGAATTAGTTATGTTTCCCTCGTGTGTCAACTCACAACAACGCTTTTCGACGTTCGCCTTCCCCGTCTCATTTCGTATAATTTTCCATGCCATATGCATTTTGTTATGAGATGAGCTGATTTTTTTGTCAATGTCCAATCGTTTAGCCCTACGCACAACGCTCTTCAATATGCTACAATATTTATTCACATAGTTTTTAAAATTTTCATCAGTAACAAATTTTAGTTGCCATTTCAGCTGCCTTTTTTTAGCACTTGATATTTTAATTCCTGGTGTAATCCAGCTTTTAATAACTCGTGAAGTTGACTTTAATTTAAGAGGGAAGCATAAGTTATGTAATTTTGTAATATTATCCATGAAGTG
The DNA here is from genome assembly GCA_940337035.1 of Agriotes lineatus. Classification (NCBI taxonomy): domain Eukaryota; kingdom Metazoa; phylum Arthropoda; class Insecta; order Coleoptera; family Elateridae; genus Agriotes; species Agriotes lineatus. Next base: position 53,038,122 of record OW679202.1, on the reverse strand, counting down.
TTCGAAACGAGAATTGACGTCGGTATTATTGTCGTAAATCATATTCCAATTTCTCAGTAATTCTTGTGGGTACTGAGATAATATTTCTTAAATTGTACGAATCTAGTGTGTTTCTCAGTTTGACAGTATTAGTTGTAAATGAGTCGAGGTAGTTTATATTACTGTCTCCTAGGCACACAATATCGCATGACTTGTACATGGTAACAGTGTGTAGCAAATTATCTAAGTTAGTGATAAAAGTGTCCTTTGACCCCGAGGGGCTGTGGTAATAACAAATTATAACAGTATTTAATTTCGAGAGTTCAATAGCAACAAATTCAAAATGTTTGTCCTCCGCGAACTGGGAGTACTCGAGAGGTTTGAAATGCAAACCCTGCCGAACAAAAATACAAACACCACCATGTCCATAGTTGCTTCGGATGTAGGAGCCCGCAAGTAAATAACCTCCCAGAGCAACTGGTTGATCCGGTTTGAGCCATGTTTCGGATAAACAAACATTTTCAAAAATTTGCACGTTACAACGTAATAAATCCGAATTAAATCGAGTTTCCCTTTGGCCGGTAATGTTATGCTTGCAAAATATCACAATGCACGAGATAACGTTAGCGTTAGAACCTGCAGGAATCTATCCCGACATCACAAAACACCTCCGGATGAATTTCGATAAATCACCAAGCTCCGTGAGCGATGCCCGCTTGAATGGTAAACCCCGACTAAACATCGAAAATAACATTTGCAGCTCACCGGCTCACCAATTTTTGTTAATCCTCTCTGGAGGGGTGTAACGGCAGAAAAGGTAATTACTCACGAAACTATGCACACGGTAATTGCAAAAAATACAGTTTCCCCGCTTGCGCGCTGAATGGAATCGTAGCGTTTCGATTCAGCGGAAGCAAGCGGACAGGACCGCACATGGCCCAAAAAGTAGAAAATAACTGAATTACGACAAGTAACGTTTTGAATTAAAAATCATCTAACATACTATCGAATATAATATAAAACTACGATTTCTTTAAGGTTGACGATTAAAGTAAAGATAACTGTATAAGGAAAATTATGAAGGGAAAATTGAAAGTTTCATAAAAAAGCCTTCTTTAACTTCCCCTCTCCCATCTCAGATCTCCGTAAGGGTTGCGATTTTAACCTATTTTTATATAAACCTTTTTCGTCGATTTGAGTCGTAACATCGGCTATTAAAATAAGGCCAAACAGTGGGATTTCGAAAATGACAAGAGATACAAGGTTGGTTAAATTGGAGCAATGTTTCAAATGCTAATGTTGAATAACACTCAAAACATATATTCGATCTACCTGGTACCCACTAGTTCACCTAGAAATCTTAATTGTCGAGCTACCCAAATAAAATTTATTTAACTAAGTTAGTTTTTGATTCAACGCAGAAATAAACATCTGTACAAAACATGCGTTAGAGTAAAAACTATGCAAAGCCATTGTATAGGTTATTGTAAAATGCAGGCACTATATAAAATGTCCTGCTTGTTAGCTAGTATAATTTAAGTATTTTTTAAATATTTTTTTAGTGTACAGGTAACCCCTTTAATGGATAAGATAACTCACCAAAATTTGATATCAGTCAGTAGATAAATAAGAAATATAGGTACAGTGTGGTGTGAAGGTGAGAAGTGAAACACATTGTACAAACGGATTGTAATTTTCTTTCTATACTTGTTCAAATTTGTTTTTCAATAGTGTCATGCATTGTAAAACAAGCACGCAACACGAAGAAGATGAATAATTGCCGAAAACGTTTTACATCTTGGTCACTTTTGGTATTTTTTGTAACTTGTAATAATTAATTACACAAATAAAATGGTTGAAAAGCCCTCTTTCTATTTTTATTTAATTGCAATATTTATTTACGCTAGCTCTCGGCAAAACACAAGCTCTATTCTCAGGGTGGGATCAGAATTTAACTATCGCCATAAATTTTAAGTTATTTGACTTGGAGTAGCTCATTTGCTCGCTCTCAGCAGATAATATTAGTAATCTCTATTTGACAGATAACACACAAAATGTCGCCAGTGCACAGCGTATTTTAACGTTTAAACTTGTGAAAATACTGTGAATACGCGTCAAGTAAGTTATTTGAATTGTCCCGCTTTGCAACTAATAAAAACACATCCCCTTGCTTGTTTTTTAGGATGACGTCACCGCCTCTTGGTTGTTCTGACGTAGAATAGACGCCGACCGTTCAATTGTTTTTTTGTCGCTTGGATTCTCACTAAATTTGCACAATTTACTGACGCCACTCGATTTTCGAAAAACACGAAGTAACTGGGACCTTGGGAATACGCTAGGCTTCTCCGGGAAGGTTTGATCTCGTAGTTTGGTGCGTTTTCCCAAACCTAACCCTCAAATCGCAGGCTTTATATTTTAATGTGGCGGAAACTTGCACAAACACTGTCACAGGTACTCTGAGATGGGCACAATAAAATGCAATACTTTTTATGTGGATAAATATTGATTTATTATTTAAAACATGTATCTAAAATGGAGCACAATTTAACCCAACTTTCAAATTATTTAATTGCAAATTGTTCTCTTGTTTTAAACAAAATAGCATCAGGTTGCTAAGTTACTGTTGATTTTCTTATGTTAATGGAAATTAATTCTGATAATGAAGGGTTACAAATGGAAGTAAATTTGAGTACATAATTAATATTTACAATGTTCTTAAATTTAAATTATTGCCTTTAACCTTATAATTAAAATTGTTCGATAGCTTTGCACACACAAACGTTATTTATTTATTATTGTCACTGCTCTGCTCTGCACTATTGCACTTTATTTTTAAATACACTGATTTGTGAGTTCACCATTTTCGCGTCACTATCTTTTCTTTTCTAGCATTGCTCTTTGCAATTTTCTAGATTATATTATGCTTCATCTTGCTTTACATTTCTGCTTTTCTCACTATTTTCGCTATCCTTTGCTTTTACTTAACAACTAGTAGATTCTGCAATGAGCATCGGTGTTGAGTAGACGTTGTTGGTTTGTGCTGCACGTATTGTGTTATTTTATTTGTCAGATTGCAGTTGTAAAATATTAAAAATGCCTGATATACCACGAGTGACACGTTCTACTGCAGAAGAAGAGTCTCTAATTTAACGGGTAGTTGAAAGGGTGCTTGATTCACCTACATTTCTCGCTAATTTGGTCGCAAAAATACGTGAAGATCTAAAAATGCAAGTTGACAAGGAAATCCAGATGTATGCAGACAAGGTAGGCCAACTTGAACTAGAGCTAGCAAAAGTTAATGCGGAAGCTGCAACAGCGAGAGATGAATTAGAACAGTACTCTCGTCGCAATAATCTTAGATTTTATGGGGTGCCTGAAAATAAAGACGAGAATACGGATGACGTGGTGGTTAAGTTATGTAAAGATAAACTAGGATTGTCAATATCTGCCACCATGATTGACTGCAGTCATCGCCTGCCCGGTAAAGAGTCCGCCCATAGACCAATAATTGTTAAATTCGTCAGAAGAACCACTAAGAAGCTTATATTTAACAATAAAAAGCAATTAAAAGGCACAAAAATTGTAATAAGAGAAGATTTAACGAGACGCAGAGCGCAACTTCTCAAGGAAGCAGCCAAGAAGTTTGGGAACACGAAGGTTTGGACGTCTGAAGGAAAAATACTGGCTAAAAATGAAAACGGCATAATACGAATTACGAACTCTGAAGATCTCCTGCAATCTTAATGTAATTACAGCAAACCACCAAACCAGTGGTTCAACCTTTACACAATTATATATACTCCTTGAAGCAAGCAAGGATACGCTGAACAAAAACACTTGCAGCATTTGTACCTGAGTGATAATATTATTTATTTGTTGATTATTTTACTGAACTTTTATAAGGTCATCATTATGTTTATGTTGTGTTCAACAGAATGATTTTTGTTATTCTTATTTAGATCTAGTTGATTTTAGGTCTGAATTTTTTGTAGGATGGTATCCCGTTTATTGAAAGTGGCACATCAGAATATTCAATCACTCATTCCGAAACTGTTTGATATCAAATACCATCTACTGGATTCAGATTTTGATATTTTAACTTTATCTGAGAGTTGGTTAACGCAGGAGGTGAGTAGCGATTATTTAAAAATTGATGGTTACCAACTTGTTCGTGCAGACCGCGGTGCGCGTGGTGGTGGTGTTTGCATATATTTACGTTCATGTTTTAAATTTAAAATTATCGAAACTCCTGATTCTATTGAACAACTTTGGATTAGTTTGAAGTTATTCAATACTACTTTAATTGTCGGTGTAGTCTATAAACCGCCTAATGTTAATTATAAATTTTTTTGTGACCAATTAGAGCAATCTCTTGCATTGTGCATGTCTGTCTCTGACAATGTACTATGTCTTGGGGATGTAAATATCGATTTATTGACTACTACCGATTATGGCTGCACTTATTTTAAGAACATGATTGACTCTGTAAATATCCAGCAAATTATTTCTGAACCCACCCGTTTGAACAAAAATTCAGCTACACTTTTGGATGTAATTTTAACCTCCAATGTTGAATGCGTTGTTGATTCAGGGGTTCGTGGATTACATTTATCTGATCACGAATTGGTTTTCTGCCATTTGTCTATACATAAACCTGTTTCTCAGCCCATCTTCAGAACGTATCGTTGTTTTAAGAATTTTGACCAAGAACGCTATAATAGAGAACTAGCATCCATTCCGTTTCAGAGATTGTTTCATATCGAGAAGGTGGATGATAAAATCAATTATTTAAATTTTAACCTTCTTGTTGCAATAAACAAACATGCTCCTATAAAAGCTGCTAAACTTACTAAGAAGTATGTACCCTGGATTACTGATAATATTAAATTACTTATGTCTTTGCGTAATAAAGCTCACGCAAAATTTAAAAGAACCAAAAGACCATCACATTGGGATTATTATAAATTATTACGTAATTTCACAACTCAAGCAATTATTAATGAGAAAAAGGCTTATTTTGAATATAAATTCAGTAATAGTAATTCGAGAGCACAATGGAGTGAGTTGAGGTCGCTAAACTTAATAAAATCAAAAAAAAATTCATTACCTAGTAATCTTTTGGATCCAGATGAAATAAATAACTTTTTCCTAGACGAAATTCCTAGCGTAAATGACAATAGTAGCGAACTCATTACTTATTACAGTGGTCGAAGAATAAGTCAAAACATACCTGATTTTAACTTCAAGCCAGTAAATGTATCTGCTGTTGCAAGGATTATTGAGCGCTTTAAGAGTAACTCTTTAGGATCCGACGATATTAACTTACAAATAATAAAATACAGTTGTCCACTTATCTTGCCTTACATTACACATATAGTTAATCACTGCTTTTTTACAAACACGTTTCCTTCTTGTTGGAAGAATGCTATTGTCATACCCATTCCAAAGGTTGCAAATCCTATTGACTGCAAAGACTTGCGCCCTATTAGTATTCTTCCAACTATGTCGAAGATCATGGAAAAGATCATTGATATTCAGCTCAGAGAACATTTATTAAACTTCAACATCATTCCTTCATTTCAATCTGGTTTTCGTCCAGGTCATAGTTGCACCACTGCTCTATTGAATGTTATGGATGATATAATTGCAGCTAGAGACCGCGATGATGTATCTGTTTTGATCTTACTTGATTTTAGTAAGGCCTTCGATACTATTGATCATTCTGTACTCTTATCTATTCTTCAATACATTGGGCTTTCGAATAACTCTTGCATGTTGCTTTCTGACTACTTAAGCAATCGGGTGCAAAGGGTAAAGTTACCTAACGGGTATTCTGATTCTAGAGGGACTACCAGAGGAGTTCCGCAAGGTTCAATTCTGGGGCCACTTTTATTTATTATTTATACATCCACCTTCTCTGAATATGTTAAAACCTGCAGTATGCATATGTATGCTGACGATACTCAAATGTATCACTCTTTTAACGTAAGAGACAGTAATCGTGCATTATTAGATATTAATCAAGATCTAATAAATATTGCCGAAATGTCTGAAAAGCATTCTCTGAAACTAAATCCTAAGAAGTCTGTCATTTTGTTATTTGGAAATAAAAAATATTTAGAGTTACTAAAAGATAATGTTAACTTGGCTGTGGGCGGAATTACTATCCCAATAGTTAATGAAGCTCGCAATCTGGGTCTAATAATTGACAACAATTTTCGATTTACTTCTCAAATTACTAATTGTATCAAGAAAGCGTATATGAATCTTAAACTAATTTATCCTCACCGACAATATTTGTCCAACAAAATTAAAACTACCCTTTGTCAAAGTATTGTCCTTTCTCATTTTACTTATTGTGCTGAGATTTATGGTTCCTGTATAACTCAAGATTTAGCTAATCGAATTCAAAGAGTTCAAAATTTTTGCATGCGACTTATTTTTGGTATTCAGAAATACGATCATATATCGCATAAACTTATTGAACTCGGTTGGCTCTCCATGGCGAATAGAAGAAAGTTATTAACTGCAACGCTGTATCACAAAATAGTCACTGATAAAATTCCGATTTATTTATATAAAAGAATCTCGTATCGGGAAGATATTCACAATATTAATATAAGATTCAAGCACACTATCACGCCACCCTATCATAAAACAGCATTTTATGAACGCAGTTTTCGATATCAAATATCGAAAGTTTATAATGCTCTTCCTGTTAATATCAAAACCTTTTCGTTAAATTCGTTTAAAAAACATCTCTACCATTTTCTTCTAAACCAACAACTAAATACTGAGTGTTGATTCACTAGACGGGCATCTATCCGTAAGATTTTCTCTTCATTTATTTTTATTATTTTTTTTTGTTCTGTTTTATGCTGCGAGTGTCGCCGTGCTAATTGCAGAATATTAGGGTTAGTTTAGTTTTATTTAAGTTAGTTGTAGGCATTTTGTTATCTTTTCAAATCAATTTTTCAAGGTGCAAGTGGAAGATCAAGCAAAGCGCTTGAACTAGCACCTTGTGGTTTCCCCAAATCATATATTTATGTATTTATTTTTATTTTTATTTTTATTTTTATTGTTATTTTTTATTTTTTATTGTTATTGAATTTATGTTTATGTTTATTTTTATTGCTATTGAATTTATTTTTATTGTTATTGAATTTATTTTTTATATTTATTGAATTGTGTACATATCCTGTTTGAGTTGTGGGAAATAAAGCTATTTATTATTATTATTATTATTAACTACGCTCCTTTTAAAATGCAATTAACAAACCTCTTGTGTCAAATAAATTTTATGTGGTCTGGCTTTACATGTGCACAAACCTTTCTTTTTAAATTATATTAATTTATTGACAAGCTAATTCAAACACTTTGAAATATGCTTTGCCTTTGCGTGCCTTTCTCAGACTAATTACTGTTTCTCGCATCTCATTATCAATGCATTTAATATTTTATTTTTGTTTAAAATTGCAATTATACAAAATATCCCAAGTCTGTGTGTGCTTTATTGAATCGGTTAATTATCTTGCACTGCAAACGGAGCCACGTTGTGGGCTTAATACCATCTCAATATATATCATAATGTGATTCTGAGTAACTTTTAATAGCTTTTTTGATGAAAAGTAGGCCAACTGTGATTTTTAAATGATTCGCATTTTTTAAATATTTTTTTAATGTACAAGTAACCTCTTTAATGGATAAGATAACTCACCAAAATTTTATATCAGTCAGTAGATAAATAAGAAATATAGGTGCAGTGGTGTGAAGGTGAGAAGTGAAACACATTATACAGACGGATTGTAATTTTCGTTCTATCATTCATTGTAAAACAAACACGCCACACAAAGAAGATGAATAATTGCCGAAAACGTTTTACAGCTTGGTCACTTTTGGTATTTTTTGTAACTTTCAATTTGAAAATAAAAAATTTTAAATACACTTTTTCCCACCATCTGGTAATTCCTGTCCCGTTAGAATTGTAAATTAAAGAAAATTATATCTTGAAACTTGAAATATAAAAGGCTACCAAACTATACAAATACAGTTATGACAATATTAAAAATAACTTTCTTTGACTTTGAAACATTGAAATTTCTAATATGTTCTTTAAAAACTGCAAGATAGGCTATTAAAATCATTTCGTATCATAGGTCTCTACATTTCCTAGTTTCTATGATTTCGATACTGACACAAGCAAATGAATGAACGTAACAAGCAACAATTACCTACTAAAATAATTCCATGGTCTGTATTGTAATGCAAATTATGCAACAAAATCTAATACTGAACATGGTCTACAGCGAAATATAAAGGGACGCAACTAAATCTAATTCAGCACAGGGTCAGCAGATGTTAACCAATAACAGGATATTATTTGTTGCCATTGCCCTAGGTCCGTAAAGCTTATGCTTATATGCTACCGGATGACCGGTTCCAAACCGAATAGAGCAAGTTTTTAATTTTTAGTGAGCCATTAGGCCCCCCTCCCCTTCCCCGGAATAATTAAAGTTCTGATCTAGGCAACCTTGTTTTTTAAAATAAATTAATTGCTTCAACTAACCTTGTGATATGCCATGTTTTTGATATGTTCGATTTTGAAATCCGGTATATAAACGTATGTTGTGCCTGCGTTTGTAACGTTTTAATCGACACCGATCGGGCACACTTCGTCCGCAATTGGCAATATTTTCCATTTCATTACCATACCCTTCATAATGCAGCGATAAGCATATGCCTTTAACTAGCATTCCTGGTCCTCTGCGTAAGGCGTCTGCCTGCAGATCAGTCCCTCTGGGAGTGCGGATTCGAATCCCTACGACGTAATATTTTACTTTCTTTGCGAATCAATGTAAGTCGCATTACTAGATGTTTTCTTTTGCTGTTTCAGTATTATTAGACACAGTAAGATATTATTTTTTATGTATTTTGAACATAATTATGAACACTCTGTAACCGTTATTCGATCTAGCATAAGTTGTTTTTCTTGCATTGCTTTCTTTATACAGCCGTTAAAAAATTTTTGTTCTCTAACTTGTTACAATTCAATTTTATAATGTAAAAATTATTAAAACCACCTATGCGGTGGACTCGGAAGTTGGTATCATCTATTTTTAGGTATTACACTACCATCTGCAGAAGAACTAGCAGTGATTAAAGATTTTATGCTTGATAAATCAGATGGAGAAACCTATGCCGAATTGTTTAAACAAAAGAAGTCATTAAGAAAACATTTGCACTTTTTGCTTCAGTTACTACTTCGTTTTCCACTTTATTAGCAGTTAATCGCCCACAAAGCTATTTTGTGAATCAGCCCCGCATAACGCATCTAATTTATTTAGGTTTGCGCAAGACAAAGAAGAGAATCTCTTGATCTTGAGAAAATTTCATATTCAAAAACAAAGAAGATTGCAGCTTTTTAAATCTTTTGTTTTCTTTGTCACAATACTGTAATCTAGTTCGCTTATCAACAGTAACTTTTTTCCTTTAGTTCGTGAATATACCAAAGGGTTGCAAATATGTCAATTCTTCTCTCTTTTATGTTGAATCTATATATTTTCGGTGTGTTTATGTTTTATTAATGTATAACTTTTAACTAACACAGTAGTCGTTCAACTATGTGAACTAATTCAAACCAAGCTTGTTCATACAACCGTGATGTCCACTCAATAGAAATTACCGTTTCAAAAAGGTTTATTGAATGTATTACTTCAATTCATTTTATAACTGAACAATATATTATGTACAGACACTAACTGAAAATGTTTCGCCAGAAATTTGTAATTATCTTATTCCACATCTTTGTTTAAATTTTTGCGTCCACCCATTACTATTATTAAAATTTGGGTTTTATTTGAAACTTTCCTTGATAATTTTAGCTTTTGTATTTAAAACTGGAAAATATATTTCTTAAGAATTCGTGTACACAACCATAAATATAATTATCTCTTTATTTCTGGCAGTGTTGCAGATTGTAACTTTTTTCTTTTTCCTATTCCACAGCGCTTCGATGCTGCTTCTAAAATGTATTTCTTTTATTTTTAAGTGCACGTATGGTAGACTTGGATCTATTGTATTTCTTAAATAAAAATGTTGCACCACTTTCACTGTCTAACATTTTCAATTTTCAGATTTATTGGACAACTGTAAAATGCCTTAAACACTTTTTTCGACTACCATTTCCTAAAGGAGGCTATTATTTGACACTTTCTATACGTCCAAAGTATAGTCTTTACAACGAAATTTCAGTATCACGTAATCTATGACGTCATAATCGAACTGCTATAAAAACAAAACAAAATTTCTCAAAATATGTAATTTCATTGTTAAAAATATGTATGTATTTTTCAAATGTATGGTTGGCTTTCTGAACTAGATTGCCAAAGTTAGGGTTCCTGTTCTTCACTGACATCAGACATCAGTCAACATCATACCTTGACGGTATTTTGGTTTTTTTAGTGTCAGATAGGTACATCAATTTACACGTAATTTTTGTAGTAAATATACTCGTATTTCACGTCTAAGTATGTTGCCTACTTCTTTAAATGCGCCGCAATAAAATTATATTCAGTCTCGAAAAAAAAAGTTATTGCACCCTTCTGTCATTTTATTGCACACTTTTATCAAAACTATTTATTAAATTTGGAAGTTCTTAATTTAAAACATTGTAAGAATACCTAACATGATTTTGTGAGTTTACAATTTGAAATAATGTTTTTAATCTTTTTTAGCATAAATATGTGATAGTCGAAAAAATTATGTATGAAACTCATATCTAAAACTTCTTTTTTGCACTTGTGAGATTTAAAGAATTCGCATTTGGCTTATCATAAACTATCTCACGCGTGCAAAAAAGCGTTTTAGATACTCGTTATATAAATAACTATTAACTTGAAGTAAGTGACAAATATCAATCTGAAGTTCTATTATGTTGCATCGTAGCTTTGGTATATAAAAATCATTGCCTAAATATTATTTACATATGACAATTGAACAAAGTAATTCACACATTCTGGTAATTTACGCAGTCTATAGAATCGAAAATGTTATTGTTTACTCTTTCGAATTTATAGTGTAAAATTTTTGTTGTTTATATAAATGAATAGTTCATTTAATTGAGTATTCACTCCACCGAGCGATTACTGTATTAAAATTTTCGTATGCATCTTTTTTTAATCATGTAAGAAAGTATAACCGTTCAGAAGTGTTTAAATAGCTATACTTATGTTTTGCTCAAAAAATACTTGATTATAAGTAAAATCATTATAGTCAATTTTCGTTCTGGCAAAAAAGAAACAAGCCCTGTATAATATTTCTAGCCAAGGCCCTGTTGCAATATAAAGTTTAAATTGTTAATGACAGCACACCGGTAATAGGATTTTTTGGACATAAAACAGAAACTTTTACAGAAAAAGCTTCTTCTTTGAGCCTTTGTTCCACTCTCTCAATTTCCAAGGCAATAAGGAAATTAAGCTTTGTGCTTAAAAAATTACATTCTTACAGTACTACAACCAACATACGTAGTTGCTTAAGTGAACTAGTCAGCCATCCGAGTTACTCTGCCTTGTTTTAAAGTTGTTCCATGGTGTTTGGCACAATTGCATCAACATGTCGGCTATATTTTATGTCCAAACGTACATATCACATTTTGCAGTTTTGCCAAAATGTACACATATAATGTGTGCCCATAAATGCCTGCATAAAATTTACCAGAAGTGAGGCGAGCTGTCAATTAATCGCTGTCGTTTTTTCGATTTTCTCGTTTGATAGATCCTTTTACTTCGTTACGCTCTATGTTTCGTCTTTCAACTTGATAGTTCCAGTGTTTCTTGAAGAAATCGATATGATGCGTGTCAGGCAAGTGCCCACCCAATAACAAAATTTGTCCATCCAGTGAAGAGGACTGCCTTAGAAAAATTAGACCACAAGACGCAACACAACAGAAAACAGGAAATGTTATGCTATTTTTTTTCTGCGGCGCTTTGCATCCTTTCCTCCTATGGCAGTTAATCTTTCACAGTATTTTTTGACTTCTTAACAGTGTTTGAACATCACAAAATAAAAAATAGATATTTACATACACCCAAACAGAAAAAGTATTGACAACATGGTCGAATGCTTTAATATTGTTACGTTTTTACGATCGGGCTATTTAAAAATTATAGGACGCTTCTTGTATTAAACATTTATTTACAACGATTAATTACGATTATTTACAAACATAAGAATCATCAAGGCAGAACACAAATTACTTAAACTAACGAACTATTCCTAACAACGATACATTTATTTATTTAGATTGCACTTAACAGTAATGATTTATATGGTTATATTTATTTCACTAGAGTTATATACACACGGTCTATTTATATTACGCGCTTCGAGCTTGATGAGAACTGGATGAGAACTGCCCGCTATTCCGGCTTGCGAGTAATTATATCTCACGAATGAGTCATTCTAGAAACGTCCAGACCTTACTCGAAGCTCCGACAAAGGCATGACGCATCGCCGTATTAGTCAGCAAGGCCGTTGAGGTGTCACGCGTCTGCAGCTGGCTCCAAGGTTGCTTCTCGAATGTGACCATCTGTTTGCACGCGTCGGGTTCAACAACCCCATATCGCCCTCGAACGCTGACTCATGCGTGGCTCGGCCCCCAAGATCGTTACAATATATTATGGATTATATAGGTATAGAGGGAAAACAAAAGACATGAAGTGGGGATTTCACTTTTATAATAAATTTCTGCAAAAATAGTCAACAAACGTACTTCATATATTGTAAGTAGGAGGGCAAAAGAAACGAAAAATAGTACAGGCATACAAAACCAGATAGAAGCTAAACATAACACATAATTCTTCTAAGATCTTAGGTATAAACTTTCATAAATAAGCAAACGAGATCTAAACAAAATACAGTCAGACCTCGTCGTTTGCGGTTTGCTGATTTGATTTTACGCGGGGAACCTTTGTGCTCCCTTTTCTTTGCCGTTCGCGAATATTTGCTTTGCCGTTCGCGGATGGAATTGCCGACATTAACTGTTTCAACTTGCACACACTAACGGCGGGTCTTATGAAGGCCACTAATCTGATGTTAACTTTAATTGGCTGTTAAAATAAACGAAAGCGCATAATTTTTTTTTTACTAATGAATAATATGTCATAAGCGCTAACGTTTTAATGAGCTTTTGTTTATTGTATTGATGTTAATCCTTGTCTCACTTCTTTGCAGGTTGGGAACATCCAGGATAGCCTCTTTTGTGTTTTCACCCTGGCTTTGCTTTTTTGTATAGTCATCCTTGAGAGATTTATGAGTTTAGTAAAGATACCCAGTTGCTCCATGATATTATACAGCCCCCTGCGGTCTATGCTATCATATGCTTCTCTGAAATTTATATGATACTCTGGTATGTTGTATTCCCATGCCTTCTCAAGTATTTCCGTGTAGTAAATATTTGGTCGATTGTTGAACTGTCACGTCTAAAACTAGCCTGGTACTCTCCAACTATATCACTTCCTATGTTATTATTATTTATTTAAACAATGCTCGTAAATACGTTATGTGCAACGCATAGAAAAGTCATCCCTCGGTACCATTAACTGGTATATCTCCTTAGTTGGTAACTCGCCACCATGTTTTATTAGTTCTATTGGAATGCTATCGATTCCTGGTGCTTTATCATTCTTCATCTTGTGTATAGCAACTGTTACCTCGTCTAGTGTGGGCTCTTTAAATCTCCCGTTGGCATATTTGAGTTCGCTCGATGCTACAGCGCAGCAAGCCTTGACAGCGCAGTCCGTGAATGCCGGACTCTGATTGGTCCGTGGTGCGCCGCGCAATGCTTGGTCAATGCCTCGTTTTCCTTTATGTAGGTATTTCTGTAGGTAATAAGTAAAATGATCGTTCAATAGATCTAATACCTGCTTTTGTTTACACCCGGACTAGCTCTGATACGTACCTACTGTCAACACCTAATTGCAACATAAAATTGAGTAACATTCCAAAAATAATATGAACATAATACAATTGAAAACAAAATATAGGTTATAACAAAAATAAATTTTCATAGATCTTTTGAAGTACATCAACACAAACTGCAGCAGCTTTGCAAGAAAATAATACCGGGTGGCCATAAATATCTGATATCACATCACCTTTGGAATCAACACCGCTTTATTAAAGTGATGAATTCAACTAAACTAAATGTCATTAATGTCATCACAACTAAAATTTCTATCTGTCAAAATTATTTCAGATTGCAATAAGTAATGGAGTTAGAACAGGAGATTTTTATAATAGAGTCGTACCTAAACTGCAGAATCCAGGGCACATTCCTCTGCTCTTATTGCATTTTATTACATTACATAGGTACCAATACTTATCGTAATTTAAATATAATGCTAACCAACATTTATAAGTAGGTAATTCCATGGCTACCGGGATCTCAGATATTTATGGCCACCCGGTATAAGCAGCGACTCTGACAAGTATTAAAAGACGACGAAATTCAAAATAACAAATAAGTATAACTACTTATTTATTGCTTCATACAATTCAGCTTAAGTAGTTTCTGAATAGGATGATTTCTTAACACCAAAACAGGGTAAATCTGGTCTGTTCATCTATAGATAGATAGATATTTATTGGTGCTAATATGCAACAAGTGCATTTACCTAAGTCAAAAAAAAGATTACAATAAAATGAAAACTAATAAGAATCATCGGTTCAAATTCAAACGTCATTCAAGGACACGAAGTTGGCGACCAATCAGAGCTCGGCATTCCCGGTCCGCGTTGTGGCATCGAGCGAACTCAAATATGCCTCCCGTTGTGCAGTCTGTCTAGTTATATATGATATTTTTTCGTTACTTTCCGCTGGTATCAGTAATTGTGCAAAACGTTGCTTCCCCATTTCCATTACTTTGCGTTCTTGAGTTATGCATTTTACCTTTTCGTTTCAATTTCTTAGCGTCTTTGACATTCTTCTGTTTCGTTTCTTATCAGTCTCTGCGTCAATCTCTTCTTTGCTTCAGTTTCGTATTCATTGCTTCTGTACGTTCTTTATTCCACTACGCTATTTTTGTTTTTCTTTTGCAATATCAGCGCTGATCTACTATCTAGGGAATATAACACGCGAGAGAAGTAAATAAATATGTTTTTCCTGAAATCGTCAAGAAATCGGGCCATGTCAAGACTCAGTTTGATCTTGAAAGTGTCACTTTGCAAGACTAGTCATTTTTACTTTACGTTACCTAAATAGGTGACCGGTCACCTTCACCGTGCGTCTTGATGCCGTAGAATTCTATTTTTAAATATGTTGGAGAGAAAATACAATCCTCCAGCTTCATTTAAGACTCTTTATTTACATAACGTTCGGTAAAGCCATATATTTATTACTTCTATATTGCTAGCGCCTATAAGTGGAGAGGTCACAGTGTAAGTGAGACAGACATCCAACTCTTCTACGTACTTAGTGAGCTGTGTGCAAGCGTCGTCCGCGCGGTGGGGGAAGTGGACAAGTTTAAAATTTGCTTCTAAAGGCGGCTTCGAATTCTCAGGCATGCGCTCGAGACGTGTAGTACTCAGAGTGAGACTATGTCGGCCCCGTAATGTTTTCGCCTGTACCCAGACCCTACCAGCAATATAGAAGTAGTACATTTATGGGTAAAGCCAAGCACATACGATATTAAATAGTTTTGGCAGTGTTGTTCTTTGTTATCACTGTAAGAAAACCAGATGGTTAGCTGGCGTGAGATTTTAAGCGAGCTCCGTTGAAACATGACTAGCGAGCGGTGCGCTTGGTGCCCTCTTTTGCCGACGGCTGGAACCGTGGAGCGATGTAGATCCGTGCTGTTTAAACCTGCACGCGCTACTACTAAATTTCAAATAAAACGTGTCGACGTATGCGGACAAAAAGCCACTTTATTATTATCTTATTATCTGTAACCTTCGCATCAATCCCTTAAGCAAATTTTGTAGAATTTGTGGTGAGTTGTTTAACTCTTCGAATTTTAAAACAATTCGTTCTCTACGTTCCTCCATTGTGTATACTGGTGTTTTAAAAGCACTATTTTCTAGATAAGACCAAGCGAAAAATTCCAAACCCAGTAAATAATAAGGACGTGGAAACAAGCAATTTTGTTTCTGCACCAATGAGCCGCTCATTAAAATACTTCCATAATAGTTTCATACACTGTGTGAGCTGCAGCCCCATGCTGTTGAAAAAAATCTTTTCGAAAATCATTATCATGCGTAGAATTAATAAATGGCTCTAGAATTTCTTGGAGATATCTTTCTTCTGTAACTGAACCATCAAAGAAAATTGGGTAAATTAATTTCCGACGACTGAAACCCAACCATATACCAACTTTTTGGGACTACAAACGAATGAAGGAGGAAAAAGGAAAAGATGTAATAGACAAGATATAGTTGAAAAAAGTACTTAGCTGCTTATATAGGTACATAGGTAATTAAACCCATACTGGTTTTCTATAAAATGTAGGTAGTCCGAGGTTTCCCAGACGGTATAGGTAGAACCGCAACTCGCCTATAATGCATTCGTTTCGACGAGTGAAGGAGGAAAAAGGAAAAGATGTAATAGACAAGAAGGTACCTCAACTTTTTTCATGTTTATTTTTTACAGTTGCTCTGTTTGTAATTACAAACAAACAACTAAAAATAATTGTATTTGTCGCTCTGTATTTACAAACAGAACAACTGTGACTTCTCTGTGCGAGACCGCGCTTATATATCACTAGAATAACCTAAGTGTCTGCGAGCGATAAAAGGCAAGCAGTGGAAAGCCAATTTCTATTAACTTGTGTGGTAAATTACAGGTATACGACTTGAGTGTAAAACGTTTTCTTTGCTGTAATGGGTTTATAATTACAATAGAATTCCTTCTATTATTTTTTCTAAACTTATTTTACAAACCAAAAGTTTATGTAAATTGATTTGTGGCGTAGCCTGAATATATATTAAATTTGTATGCACAGATCAAAAATTTAGCCCATAGAAGTAACAGATCGGCCTGAAAATGTACATCTACATTTTTAATATAATTTTTGGGATTGCAGTGAATTTTGGATAAAATCTCCCAACTGGAATTGGCACTTTACTCCTATTTTTTTTCGTTTTTTGAGAAATTTTTATAATTGTTTGTTAAAATAATTTTATTTAGAACTTTATCATATATTATGCAATTATTTACGTCTTAAGATATGCTTCCTCAATATAATATTCTTCATTAGAAGTTTCTTGCTTTTTTCATCTACGCATCTTGGCTTTAGCCATTACAGATAATATGCTATAGTAATCTACAAAACCCACTTAAAATTATCACACAGACAAAAATTACCCAAGCTCTACATGTACATAATATAAGAAATGTTTTTGAGTTTCCGGTTATGGGCGAACGTTTTCCCATTTTTTTTTAAATTGTAAACTGGTTAATGTGCAATTTGTTGAGAATGTAATAATCACTGTTTACTTTGTTTTGCATATTATTATATCGTACAATCAATGAATCAGAAATAAGTGCATTTAATTAACTTTTAATCA
Organism: Agriotes lineatus; assembly: GCA_940337035.1. Classification (NCBI taxonomy): domain Eukaryota; kingdom Metazoa; phylum Arthropoda; class Insecta; order Coleoptera; family Elateridae; genus Agriotes; species Agriotes lineatus. Next base: position 53,020,585 of record OW679202.1, on the reverse strand, counting down.
CCTACAAGAAATATTTTTGTGGAATGTCGTAAACATATTGCAGAATATAACTTTTACTAAAGGTTTCGCAATTTCTACAAAATGAAAAATGAAACGTTTTTCTGTGCTATCCGAAACTTTCAGTGATTATAATTTTAACTACCATAAATAAGAAAATTAAACATTTTTGTGTTTTATTTATTTGGACGTAATCCATCTCAATTCAAAATTTTTCAGGAATATTGAAATTATACGTAATTGTATTTTTTTAATTCGATTTATTTGATGATAAATACGCTCTTCATACAATGTGAACGTGGTTTTGATTCTATAAAGAGAATGAAAATGCCATTGTTTAACCTGGTGTTAGATATTTAAGAACAGAGAAGCTGAATAGCTGTATAATAAATTACAAAGGTCGAGCAATAGCATATGCCGATGTTCTAGCAGTAATTAATTGTCAAAACTAAAAAAAATGCCCATAAACCGAATTAAAAGCCGAAAAACGCGGAATGAAACAAAATATATGTATTATTGACAGAAATTACTTAGATCTTAGATGCTTTGGTAGGTACACAGATAATTAAACCCATACTAATTTTCCATAAGATGTAATAAACAAAAGTATCTTAAGGTACTTCCTTTTTTCATTTTTATTTTTTTTTTGCTCTGTTTGTGAATACAAAACAACAACTATAAGAATTGCATTTTTTTGCTTTGCATCACATACAGAGTTGCTTCGTATTCACAAACAGAGCAACTATGACTTCTCTGTGTGCGGTTATATTGTCCTAGTATACATTAATTGTCTGCGTGCGATAAGGGGTGGATTGGGAGGCAACTTCTATTGAGAACAGGACCGCTCCACTTTTTCCTGTAAGATGGCAGCACCATAGAAACAGCACGGTATTTTAAATTCTATTAGACGTCGTTTACAGTTAAAATTAACCAATTATTTTCATATATATATTGTTAGAAAACTATACGCTAAAGGTTGTGTATAAATTTCACCTGGATGTGAAGTCAAATAACAGAAATATTAAATAATTAAAATATAAATATATGCATTTGTTTTTGGAACAAACTTCACATGTTAATAGCTTATTTCTTAGATAATGTTATTATAAAACTACATAATTGTGGAATATAAATTACATTGGTAGACAAATAAACCTAAACCACAGATTTTATTGCGATGAATTGCAACACTGGAATAGGCGTTCGTCATAATAGCTGTCCTAAACTTGGGCAACTGATAGATGGCTCCGTCAAAATTAACGTCAAGTGTTCTGTAACGTCAACATGACACATGCCTGGTGATTTCTGAATTGCGATTTAGGTATTTTGTGGCCCCCACCCACATAAATAGTCTTATATTCTTCTTAAATGTCTCTTTTCTGCCACACTTTGTTTTATTACTGTTGAACAGTTTTTGTGTTTTTTTTTATCCTGACATTTTTAGTGTGGCTTCTACATAGTAGGTGATGTGACAAAACTCTTTCCCACGCCCACATACTGTCGAGTAGCAACGAAAAATGAAAATTTTATTCACCCGGTCTTTATCAAAGCGAAGGTGTTATGAAAAAATAGCACAATTCACAATTATACAGTGGGCTAAATGAATCATTTTAACCTAAAAACTGCGGACAATATGTAATTTTAGACCCAAAAACTACTGAAAATATGGCAGTTTTAACCTAAAAACTTGTGACAATCTACTGACATTGTTACTCGTCACAATAACTTGCAAAAATGTGTCTTCTTTGTGGTCCTAGGAAAAATAGCGTAGATACTCCCGCGAAAGTGTATGGTATTATTTTTTCTAAAATTATTTTACAAGCCAAAAAATTGATGTAAAATGATATGTGACGTTGCCTGGATATATCAGATTTGTATCAGCGTACATAAATCAAACAACTAGAGGCACCCAGCGTCGGTTAATTTTATATCAAAATACCCATTGAATGAACTTTATGAGCTCCTGGGGGGGGGGGGGGGGAGTATTACCAACAGATGGGACCATTACTATATTACATCTACAGTGACTATATACAAAGTTAAAATTAAAAATATCTTATTATTAATATGCAGGAACTCTAGGTTGGGATAAGATCACTAAGTCACATTAGCTAACGTGATTTAGTGACCGTAGGTTGGAACTCGTTGTTTTACTCGTCTGGTTGTCAAGCTTAAAAATATCTCCCTTCCCCGAGTTGCTGTCCATGGCGCTCTTAACAGGTTTCAACATTTGACATGAGTGTCACTACTTGTTTGATTTGTATACACTGTTTGTATGCACAAATGAAAAACATACCCTATAGAAATAATAGATAATATACAGGGTGTTTATAGATCGTTTTGTTAATAACAGAAATAGTGAAAAAACCTTTTTTACTTTCAATGCCTGTAAACAACCTACAACCCTACCAATTTAAACCATGGCCTCTTATTTCTTCGTAGTGATACACGACTTTGGTTTTGTAAATGAAACACATCGTATATTTTCAAATATTTGAAATCATACGCCAAAAATGTTTTATAATAGTATGCTTAAACTAAAATTTTTAAACTTATTATTTTTAAAATATATTTACCTAAAGTATGCTATGACAATCATTAGCAATATAGCAAGAAACCAAAACAAATTTCACTTGGCTCTAAGAATTGTTCATGGCCGAAATATCGCACCTAATGTACTAAAAGAATTGAAAACTATGTTTTTTTAAATGGAACAAAACGGGCTTCATTAAACAATTGAAAACTACATTAAATGAGCTTTCCAACGAGGTACCATATGCGCTATTTCGTTGAAAAATAGCTTTTAAAAAGTCAAAAATATGCAGAACATAATTTTAAAATAATATGGTTTCATTTCAACAAAACATGGTTTTCATTGTTTTAGTAGGTGTCAAGTGGAATTTGTTTTGCATTGCTTGCTCTATTGTTAGTGATTGTCATGGCCTACTTTAGATTATATTAAAATAAATAATAATAAGTTTTAAAATTTTAGTTTAAATATACTATTGTTACGTTTTTAACGTTCGGGCTATTTAAAAATTATTCACTGCTTCTGTATTAAACATTTATTTACAACTATTAATTATTATTATTTACAAACACGAATTACTTATAAACTACAGGCACTATTTCTAACAACGATACATTCATTAATAATTATTTATATACGGCTTAACAGTAATTATTTATATGGTTATACACTCTATTTATTTACACTAGATTAAACATCAATTATTTATGTTGCTATTTATTTTATACGCGTCTATTGATGTAGCAGCTTACGCTTTTCGAGCTGAATGAGAACTGACTCTCTATTCCTGCTGACACGTATTTATATATCACGAATGAGTCATTCCTAGAAACATCCAGACCTTGCTCGATTAATCCAGCGACGCTGACGTGTTCGCGTGCAAGGTCGATCTATAATGTTCTGATGCGATCCGGCCTGAAGGTCGTTACACTTTCTGGAATGTTCTGATGCGATCCGGCCCGAAGGTCGTTACACTATTATACAGCATTTTTGGCGCATAGTTTCAAATATCTAAAAATATACGCGGTGTTTCATTTACAAAACCAAAGTCGTGTATCACACACTCAAATAGGAGGCCATCATTTAAATTGCTAAGGTTGTAGGTTGTTTACGCTCATTGAAAATAAAAAAAAGTTTTTTGCGGTATCTCTATTAGTAACGAATCGATCTATAAACACCCTGTATATTATCTGTTACTTCATGTTTTGTTAAAATGAAACCATATTATTTTTAAATTATATTCTGCGTATTTTTAACTTTTTAAAAGCGAAAATAACTTCATATTTTGTGAATAATAATAAAAAATGAGTTAATAATACAACTTACAAACAAGTCAGTAATATTATTTAAAACTGACCATTAAAACAGAGGCACGTCGTTGTACCCCGCTAGTGTGAACAAATGCGGTAGATTGAACAACCTCATCATTTTGTGTTCACAGTCTCGAGACAGCTGTATATCAGACTTAAAAATCATATTACTAAATCATTTGCATTAAAAATAAAAACATATATTCATACCAATAATTACTCATAAAATACAGTAAAAAAACATTATTGCACTTTAGACGACGTTTAAAAGTAGTTAGTGAAGGAGCATTACGCGTTAATCAGGCAGATCATGAAACAATAACATTTCCTCTTCCAAAATGGATTTATGTTGTGCGAGTGTTATGTTCACCAATTTCATCAGCACGTATAAGCAAAATATTTAAAAAACTAGGTATTCTATACTTCTACCAAAGAGCATATTGCTCTTTGCTTCTACACAATTTTAAATATAAAAATTAATAAATGATAATTTAATTTTTCAGGAACAAAAGCAAAATTTAACAGTTTTTGCATAGTTGCAATAGGAGGATATTTCTTACAATGCAGAATAACTCTCATACCTCGATTTTGTAACACTTGTAATCTCTGGATCTCCGCCATCAACAAAGCGGAACTGTAATATTCAAAATGTGGTTGTATAATTGTTTTATACATCAATACACGTGAACAATACGATAAATGTTTTCCAACATAGCCAATAATTCTTTTTTTTTGTATTTTTTTGTAATATCATCTACGTGTTTATTCTTCTTCTTCTTCCTCTTATTATAGGCCAGTGGCCTGTTTTAACCACGATGTGGTTCTATGAGCCCTCTTTTTCCTTAGGCCGGGTAGGTGGCTAACCCTGCTCGTCGAATATAAGAAATAGTTCCCTTTTTTAGGGGTTAACGACTACCACAGGTGTTAGTGTGGTAGCCGGGGAGCGTACGATCTTTAAAATCCTTCTAGATTCCACCGGGATTCGAACCCTGGCCGACCGCCTGATAGGCGAGCATTTGCTCGCGGGGCCATCCGCTCACACGTGTTTATTGAACGTTAGATTTTATCAAGTGATCCTAAATGTTTCTATTTTTTTATTAGTAACTTGAATACATATGTCCTTTATGTTTTTGAAATTTGATTTTGACGAAATAATTAGACACTTCTTCTCTTCTTCTAGCTTTCTTCAATCTATTGATGGATGCAGCCTTCCTCAATTTCCTTTAACTGCGTTCTGTTTTGAGCACGTCTTTGCCACAATAATCTTTAATATCGTCCGCCCGTGGCATCTGTAGACGTTATCTAATTCTTTTTTCGAGTTATGGGTTCCAGTCCAGTATTTGTGAGTTCTATTGGAATCTTTTTGTTGGGTGTTATATCCCGCTTATATTAAGTTTAAGTTTTGATGTCTTCTACAACCTCTCGAAGTTTATTGGTATGTTTTTGAGACACCCTGTATATGGGTCGTTGTGCGCTGATGTATATGAATACTGGTTCGATCTATTCAAATTTATTTAAAAATTGTACTACAGTACAGATTGCACTCAGGTATATATTGTAATGAACAAGTTTTTAGTCAACTACTCGAGTACCTATATGCCTTGTTGAAGTGTTCAGTGTACTCAAAGATGCACTCGTCATATTAGTGTCTCCCCTACTCTAAATAATAAATACAAATTTGTTTGTTTCTCACTACTTGTGCTTAATTATTGTTGTTCAGTAAAGCTAAAAAATTTCACATCGAACGCTCTCCGGTTATCATACTAATATCTTTGGTGGTCGTGACCCCTGTGCAAGGACATTCCACCTGCAAATTCAATGGGGTAGGTTAGCGACCTTCCGGGTTGCGGCGTTAGATGGCTTATAAAACCGCACTTGGTGGGGTACTAACAGACTATCATCCTGTATTAAGAGGAAGAAGAAGAATAAGAAGAAGAGGCTCTAAGAAGTATACCTACTTTAAATTTTCACTTTCAGATACTTAAATAGTATTTGAACTAGGAAATTTTATATTTCAAAATAAATTAAATGAATCAGTATGTGCATAACAAAAAATAAACCCTTCAGAAAAATGTTTTAAAAATAATTCAAACAATCTTCCGCTTTTCAAATTCTTCTTTAGCACCACTTTTTCGACAAAGCTGATAGTCACTTACTTTGACTAATAAACAACATTTTCATGGTTTTAAATACTTCGATTTTCTATATAAAACAAAAATTTTGTCTAAACCTGCTCTTTTCCGTAATAGACCACTTTTTACAACTTTAACTGTTGTGTTAAACGTATCGTCATTTTATTATTTCTGTTGTTTTTCTTATTTTTATGCTAACTCAGAATGAAGAGTTGCTAGATGCATCCAACAATAATAACCAAGAGCAGGTAGTAAGAAAAAACAAATTTAGTATGACGAAAATGCTAATATTAATAGCACGTTTTTAAGCGCACAGAAATCTTCAAGAAGTATATGTATTCGACCATCTTCATAGAAAGTGTTACGGTATTAAAAGAACTTTACGACACCCACCCAAGGTGAGCATCGCACCACGGAATCAGTCCTGAAAAACTGGCACACTTGCCCTGAGATCGGCTAAAAATAGGCTAAAGGCCACGGCTGGAACGCTCAGGGAGTCGGGCGTGAGTCACACGATACGTTCTGGGCAAGCGTGTTGCGGCATATATATAGGGTATGTCAAAATTATGAGGGCGCCACCAAGCCTGTCTTAACCCGACTAACCGGGCCTGGACGGTTAGACGGGAGCGAAGCATGCAAGATACTCCGTCGATAGGATTACTCAAGAGTTGCAAGGTCAAATAACAATTTCGGGATTGCCTTATGCAAAGATTGTAATTAGGTGCCGATCCGACCGCGACTACGCAGCTGTCTCACCCACCTGTACGCTCAAAGCTCCCTCGTCCCGTCGCACAATAATCATTACACTGAAGGGGGGGGGGGGCGCTTATCTGAAACAGAACATGCACAAGTCGAAACAAAACAATAGTTCCCTTAACTAACAAGTCATATATTGAATCACGGGTTACAATGGGGCAGCGGAGTGCGTCGCCCTATATCTATAAATAGATTATATCTAAGAAAACACCAGCTGGCGCGCGCTCTAAACCTAGCGACAGATGTTCAGAATAAACAAGGTAGCACTAGGCGCAAGCTCGTGCAAAGATACAACCTAAAGTTCGGAATGAATGCGCAACATGTGGGCGCGAAGCCTTATGCAACGTACAGTAATGAACAAAGTAGCACTTGTAACATAGACAGTCAGTAATTTGGAATGAACGCACAAATATGACGACAGTGCCTGTAGGCACAAGAGACGTGACGGGCTCGCTCGCGGCGTCCCAAAACAGCTCGTACGCGGGGCTTAATGCTCTCCGCGGGACAGGTACACTCGCGTTCACAGCGGTAATCAGTTCAAAGACACATACCTTAATACGTAGGCGGTTGGGGAGCCTGGTACAGTTGAGTTGCGACAGGCTGCAGTCTTAGGTGGCAGGTACATTCGATATTCGACGGTTATAGTGATGAGTGGGCATCCGCCATACTGGCGACGTGAGACGCGTCAGGACGCGTACAACTGGACGACGAAAATGGGCCACTTACGTTCTGCGGGACAGATCCTCAAATGTCGAGATGAAGGGGACGACCCCTTACTTACGGGAGCAGAAACTGGACTCAAGATGCACCCACGCCACGCCGAAATAATTCGGAGCACGCACAAACACAACACCTCTCGAAGGTGAAACCATTCTCGCAGCACTCGCTGCCACAGCTCGAGACGGGCAACGGAAAAGAGGGCCTCCACGGCAAGAATACTAAAAGGACAGCGGCAGGCGTCCTCGGGCACCTAAGGGGCCGAAGGACGCCGCCTGGATAACACAACCACCAAACGAACGCTTTCTGCAACGGGCTGCGATCAACTGCCACTTAAGGCGAAACCGTTTGTCACATACTTGCTGAAGCAGCACTCGACGGGAAAAAGACTGACGCCCCCGCCAAGGGCGGGAGCGCCGCACGAACGCACACACTATTCGACCTCTTATTCGATCGACGGCTCTCGGCTGAATGCCCAGCAAAAAGCGTTAGGACGCTTGAAGTGGCGTGAGCCAAACGGCGTTGCCACGTGACTCTCGACAGCCAATCGTGAGGCGATAAGATGAAACAAATTAGTGCCGGCGACAATAGTAGCACGCCGCAACGGCGTGTTTTTTAGAAGATTCGGAATTCTTGCGAGCGATAACGCTCGGCTGCCAAAGCGCCATCAGAGGGGCGCTCCAACCGACGAGAAATACTGCGTTTGGGGCCAAATATGTGCAAAATCATGATTCTGGAATTAGGCGATGGAGCCAAATAAGCAACTAAAAGGGTTTAGCATACGGGCACGCTGCCCTAAAGCCTAGGTGGCTATTTAAAATACCAAAATGACCTGAATCAAATGTGCGGAAGATGAGATTGTACTTGTGCGCAAAGATTGAAAATGGTTTTAACATAGCAACAAATTGCCCTAAAGGCGTGAAATGCAATTAAGCATCTACAACAGCAAAATGACTTAACAAAAGTACTAGTACTTCTACTCCGGTACTGAGTAAGTACTGTCCAGCTCTGTACATAAGTACTATCAGTACACTAAAATGCTTAACAAACAAAGTTCGTTGTTTAAATCTACTCTCAGATGCTTTATATGTTTTTGTACTTGAAAATTTATGTGTACATTTATTTTGTACCCGATCTTTTTTTGTCAGAAAGGTGTAATTAACTTAAATAGGATATAGAGAACAATATTAAAAGAAATTTTACTAAAAATCTATATGTACCGGTTCTGTGGCTTCTTTAGTGTGCATGATTATTTTGACTGTTAAACTGTTCCTGTCAGTCCAACTCTATTTCTATGCCATTATAATCTATCTGGTGGCGGTATTGTCCATCAGGTGATGTCCAAGTGTGTAATCGTCTAGGAGGCTGGATAAACATTGTGTTGGATATAATATAACCGTTCTCTATACAAAACTGTAGTAACCGTGAGCCTCGTTCATTCTGATTACCTCGACCAAATTAACTCACCACATTCTTCAAATCAATATCAGTTTGGACATTTCCTATTTTTAAATTTAAATCGCCCATAAAATATGGTGTTCGCGATTAGGGATCGATTGAAGTTCAGATTCCAGGTCAATATAGAAACCGGTAATAGCGGGTAGGTACTTTCTAAGGTCCCGATAGGGACAAACCTACTTCAGGGATTTAGCGACCCTGCCCACGTGAGCTCATGGCTTTTCCCATCCCCTACACCCCTGGTGAACCATGTCCCAACTTTCATCCTAACCAAACCCAATTTTATCCCATCCTGTCCTAGTACCTGTAATGGAGGGCAGCAGTAACCATGACTACTGGAAAAAGGCGGAGAAGGAGGGCCTCGCAACGGCTAATTACCAGATTTCTACAGGTATAGTTGTATCAATGTTATTGGCTATATTACTGCGGTGCAAAAGCAAGGGGAAACTACTGCACTATGCTTCCCATTAGAACCCATGAATGTCAATAAATGAGCTTAGAAGAGGCCTCGGATAGGTTTCGTTTTCCGGCTGGCACCCGGCGCTGTTCCACTTCCAGGGTGGACAGGGTGCAATCAGTAACTGGGCGTAGGGGGCTAGCCCACCAGGCTCCCTGGGCGAAATTGAATACTAGCGTGGAAACCATTAAGACGAGACTTGTAATATGCTTGGCAACTTGGATTGTGAGGGGACTTCTACATCCTGGTAAGCTAGAAATATTAGAAATCCACTTCAAAATGCCAACTTCAAAGTAGCTGGTCTTACGGAGACATTATAGAAACACCGCGACAGGTAATGTGATGTCCTTTAACTACCCTTAAATTTAAAAACCATACTTATGAATCACTCTGTATAAACTACCAATGAATAGTAATACCTCCTATAGATAGGAAACACAAAAATATAGCAAGATAAATTTGGATCAGTTTTACTGATACACCTGTGATGCTGATGAGTGGCAAATATCGACAGCTGTTAATAATAATAATAAGAATAATAATAAATAAACTTTATTATCTTAAGCTATTTGAGTACAGTGTACAACAAAAATACAAACGTAGTTTTAATGAAAAAGTATAGTCAAGCTTAATTTGACAATTATAAGTTTTCATTATATAGTATATAGTAGTCAGCTTTTTAACCGCAAGCAGTTATGGCTCCTTATTTACATTAAGTTTTCCGAATCCTGATTTGGGTCGAATTAATTCCCATTTCTTCTTCTGCTTTTTTTATTGTGTTTTTATTTTTAATTTGCCTTTTCTTGCTTCTTCTGCTATCTTTGCCCATTTCTTCCTCTTTTTACGCTTCTCTTTCCAGTTCTTTATTCTTAGCTGCTTTCGGTTTTCTTCTACATCATCGAGACATCTCAGACAAGGTCTACCTCTTCTTCTTTTTCGGTTGGAATCTATTCTGTTATTAATTCTCTGAGCTTTTATTTATGTAACAATATCTTCCCCTTTCATTTGCTCCCTCAGTTCAAAGTTCATTCTTGGTCTGAATTCGTTTTCTTCTGTTCCTACTGGGCCCATTATTCTTCGTAATATTTTTCTTTCGAACACTTTTAGATCTTTTTCCTTTTTAGTTAAGGTCCATACTTCTATTCCATACGCCACTGCTGGTCTAATAATGGTTTTATATACATAGTTGCAGTTTTGCTTTTTTCCTTAGGTATTTACAGTTTAACAATGTTTTGTTTGCATAATATGCTCTGTGCCCCATTTGTATGTGTTGTTTTTTCACTTGTCTTATATTGTTTACTGTAAATTGTTATTCCCAAATATTTAATGTTTTGGACTGCTTCAAATTTATAGCCTTTAATTTTTAGATATACTTCATTGCTGTTCTGACTATATTTTAAATATTTAGTTTTATTTTCACTGATTATTAAACCCATTTTTTTTGTTTCCTCCTCTAGTCCTTTTTATTAGCCTCTCTTTTGTTCTACTGATAATTGTAACGTCGTTTGCGTAAGAGATCATTTGTGTTTTTAATATTTATTGTCCCTTCCAACTCCAATCTTCTAATTTCACCTTCTAAGGCTATATTAAACAATGTAGCTGACAGCATATAAACCTGCCTAACGCCTTGTTGTACATTAAAGCTTTCAGTTGTATCAGTTCCTATTTTCACTACTGCGGTTGAGTCTTTTAGGGTCATTTCTAAAAGTGTTACTATTTTTTGTGGAGTCCTCATGTACTGCAGTTCTTTTATTATCTTTTCTCTTATTACTTTATCGAAAGCCTGTTTAAATAGGCTGTGAATAGGCTGTGAAGAGTTATGTGATATGCTTTTGCTTGTTCTAGTATTTGTTGTACAATGTGTATGGCGTCTGTGGCCGATCTCCCTTGTCTAAAGCCTTGTTGGTAGTCCCCTAATTCGTTCTCTGCATGTTCTTGAAGTGTTTCTTTAATTATTTTTGAGATCGCTTTATAGGCCACATTTAGTAACGGTATTCCTCTATAATTTGATCAATCCTCTAAGTCTCCTTTTTTGTGGATTGTAAAAATTACTTCTTTCTTCCAGTCTTCTGACATGCTTTCTTCTCTGCAGATTAAGCATATTAATTAGTGTAGTTGATCATGCAGTTTCTCACCTCCGTATTTGAAGTATTCAGTAATTATTCCGTCACTTCCAAGCGTCTTATTGTTTTTTAGGTGTCATATTGCCTGTTTTACCTCTTCTATTGTTTGTTCTTCTATTTTTCATCATTCTATCTCATGTTTGTTTGTGCTATTGTATTCGTTTCCGTTTTCTTTCTGTATAGTTGTTCGTAATAGTTCTTCCATATTTATTGTATTTCTTTCGTTCATACCTTGTCTTTCCTTCTGTGTCTTTATATCCTGTAGTTTTTATTCTAAAGTTCTTCTTTTCTAGTTTTATTCTCTGGTAAAACATTCTTGTGTTTTTATTCTCATATTCCTCTTGCATATCTTTTATTTTCTTTTCGTTCCAATCCCTCTTTTTTTGTTTACATGTGTTTCTCGCTAGGGAATTTGCGTCGTTGTAAATTTGTTTGTCTTGTTCCGCATTTGATTGCAACCATTTTATCCATGCTCGGTTTTTTCTCTCGTCTTCTTGCACGCTTGGTCGTACCATTCTTTACTTTTTTCTTATTCCTTGTGACCCACACATTTTTCCGCTGTTTTTAAACTACTAGGTTTTATGTTGTTCCACTGGATTTCGATTCTATTTGTATTTATACGTACAATCAGTGGGGATTTGCTTTTGCTGAAGTTCTTGCGTTATACCTTCTTCTAATGCTTATTTCATTAGAAAATAAAATAAAATAACGACAAATTTTTCACAAATCGATTTAAATTGTGTTAAACTTTCTATACTTTTTATATTTGGTAGGAGGCTATTATACAATGTAAATCCTTTTCTTATTATTTTTAACAATTTCTATATAAACATTATTACTGCTTCTGGTAAAACTTACTAGTTGTTTGTAAGTATTTTGGCTATTTGTCACTTATGTATAAAAACAATAGTATTACAATAGTGATAGATAATGAATATTCCAAACGCACTACAAAAACTATGCCTACTGTAGGTTAATATTATCCAGTCATTTACAGTCGAATTTGAATATCTGTTTTACGTTTCTTCCTCGTGGGTGTAGTGTAAAACTCTGACAAGCAAAGGAATCTGGTTCGCAATTTGTCACAAGAATTACGACCGCATAAAGTAACTGCAAAGTTTGCAGTACGCTTCGCTGAATCAGATTAATAATCTTCGTTATTTTGTATAAATATTTGCTGTCACCAGAGTAACTAAAATTTATGAGTATTGTGTGACTTGACGGAAACAGAGCTTCGTTTCGAAATGTTTTGTAGTTGAAAAATAGGTTTTTATATTAACGACTGCGTTTACCTGAATTGAGCAAGATAACTCAAGTGCTTTGAAATATTAATGCGACAATTCATAGGAGATAATAAATGACTGGCGGTGAACTTTGAACTTAAATTTTATTGCGGTCAACTGCATTTGCACTCAAACTTAACATCTTTGTCGTAGTTGTGTTACACATAAGTTTTAGATTGTAATAGCATATTAAATAGCGAATTCCATGATTGCACAATCATGTAGAGGCGATTGAGGGAATTATCATCATCACTTGCTAGAATAAGAAGCTAGTTCCGCCGAACACGGCTTCGAAATGGTTTTGCTGGAAACATATAACTCAAAATCAAAATAAATGGAGAACATCAGCAACTTGAGATTTGCTGATGATATTGCGCTCTTGTCAGACAATGTGGAGAATTTACGCAAAATGATGCTAGAACTGAACAAAGCTGCAGAAAAGACAGGACTTAAAATGAACATCGGTAAGACAAAGATCATGTCCAACATGGAAGACATCATGCCAATTTCATTTGACAACGGCGACCACACAGACGTCGTCAAGGAATACAACTATCTGGGACAGAAGCTTTCGATCACAAAAGACACTCAACAAGCAGAGATTGACAAACGAATCCAATTGGGTTGGTCAGCTTTTGGGAAACTACGTTACGTATTCAAGTTAAAAATGCCTCAACATTTGAAAACAAGAGTGTTCAACCATTGCGTATTCCCTACCCTCACGTAGATACGCATCAGAAACTTGGACACTAACAACAACAATAGTCCGAAAATTACAAATCACACAAAGGAATACGGAAAGGAGCATGATGGGACTGAAATTTCTGGATAGAAAAACCAATGACTGGATCAGAAATAAAATAAGATGCACCGAGATAGTGGAGAAAATTATAAGACTGAAGTGGCACTGGGCAGAACACGTGGCAAGAACCCAAGACAATCGATGAACCAGAAAAGTAACTGAATGGAGACCAAGAACAGGAAAAAGAGACAGAGGAAGACCAAAACTAGATGGAGAGATGACATCCAAAAAGTCGCTGAAGTAAAATGGATTAACAAGGCGACCGACACAGAAGAATGGAAAACATTAGGGCAGGCATATGTCCACAAATGGAATAATTGAATGCTGGAAATGATGATGATTATGACAATTCTATATAGTTTTTAAATTAGTAGTAGTACTAGTTGATACTATTTCCTGTGGCAAGCGGTTCCAATGGTCGACGATTCTATTTGCAAGGATATTCTTGTTATGGAGAAGCCTATATCTAAATTTCTTCACCTTATGTCATAGTATTCATAGTATTCGCATAGAAGTCTCAATAGTGTTTTCTCGTTGCCTTCTCGTCAAAATAGATTGGAGGTTCGGTGCTTCTATTCTTTGATCATAGGTTTGGTTTCGAAGGATGGGTGGTATTTTGGTTGTCATTCTCTAATAGTTTCATATCTTTATAAAAGTAAGGAATCTAGATATTGGTACTATTAAGGTATATCACTTCATAGAGTTGTACGTAATTCCTTGTACACGAAGCACTGAATTAAAATGCTTGTGAATATTTTAATATTTTTTTAACAATTTGCTTTTATATTTTGTTGGATCGGCGCCTTAACAACTAAATATAGGCGATGTGATCACAATATTACTTTCCTCTCCCAAAAAAAGAAAAGGTAGGGAGGGCGGCCAGGTAGGAAAGCTAATATTATCCCAGGTAAAAGTAGCAGGATTGTATTTAGCTACAAAACCTCCTGGATCTTTTCAACAATTCGTACAATACTAATAACAATAATAAAAGGAAAAAGTAGCAATAATGAAATAACAAATAACGGAATACAACACTGCACATACACTGCTACTGGTTGCGCGAGTCTAGGTCGTTGATCTAGCGTCTCCTCCTAGTTTAGAGTTGAAAGCTGATAAGGGAGAAAAACGGCAAGCATATGCATGAAAAGGTAAAACATTATAAGCAACAAACAAATAAACACATGGAAGCATGGAAGTTTTGTTGATCTAAAAAGTAGGCGGGATCAGCCGAATAAAACTCACTGTCCCGGAAATGCCTTCCAGTGACATGTAGTTATTTATGTGTTAACAAACTTACAAAAGCTTAAGTATGTTCTCAACTGCGGATGTGCGAAATCGACATGTGACCGAGCACAAGGGGTTGCTGCACGTACCAAACCAGCGTTGGCCATGGAGGCACGTGGGCAACAAGAGCAGGCTGCGGTTGCAACTGCTGATGTGCGATGGTCGATATGTGACCGAGCACGAGTGGTTGCTGCTCGTACCAGACCAGAGTAGTCATGGATGTATTTGGGCCGCGATAGCAGGTTGTGAATGCCACTGAGGATGTGCAAGAATAGATTAGTGACCGAGCTCGAGGGGTTGATGCACATACCAAACCAACGTGGGTCTTGGTGTATGTGGGCAGCAAGAGCAGGTTGCGATTGCAACTGCGCAAGTGGCCGGAAAATAAAAGTTGCCCCAGAATAATGCGACGGTGCGTGTTTGCACGAAAATGTACATGAGTGACATGCAGGTACAACATCAGACTAGCCGAAGAAAGGGGACGATGCCTGAGCATCATCAGTAGACGTGTGTAACTGCTTGCGGGAAAACAAAAGTTGCCTGAAATGCTGATTCACAACAGAACTGCTAGAACAAGGCCGCTATGCCTCAAAATGTGAATTGGATGCAGGTGGAATTAAATTGGTGGCAAAAGAAGCCGTTGCTTTTTTACATGTATATGTACATTGTTGGCATGCAAGTCCAATAGATAATGCACCAAAGAAAAGTGGTGATGTATGGACTGCATGCAAGGAGGAAAAATCATCCACGTGTTTGGCCAGCCTATGCTATGGATGTGCATGAGCACTGAAAGTAGGCTGCGGAAGTAGTTGTTGCACGTATCTGGCCAGCGTAGGTCATGGATGTGCAGGAACACTGCAACTATGCTGCAGGAGCAGTTATTGCACACATCCGATCGATATAGACCGTGGAAGCGGGAGAGCAACAGTAATAAACTGCGGAAGTAGCCGCTGCATGCAAACGACCAACACAGGCTGTGAATGCATGTCAGCAGCGAGAGTAGGCTATGCAAGTTGGCATGCAAACAGATACATTGTACATGCAAGATACTTGCAGCTTTGCTACAGTGAATTGTGGTGAAATTTACGTTTGTTCGAAATTAAACTATACGGGTTATAGTTAATAACAGTGTTTCAATATATTTTAAAACTTGGGTTATGCAAGTGAATGCTTTGAGAAAACTGGAAGATCATTGATCGTTGTTTGAAAAAGAATATAGTTTATTGCACTTGGTCGCATTATTTGCGAGATGTGTGCAGAAACGAGGTTGCCTTAAAGGTGCAGTATCGCTAGTGTTGTGAAATGTCAACGCGTTTCTGTCAGTTTGGAAAAACGTAGTTAAAATCGCAATCGCAGGCGCTTTAGTTCAAATTCCATCGCCGGTAACGTTTTTCCTATTTGAAATTCATTTAACAAACATTACCAAGTGTTTCCTTTTATTATTTCGATATGACTACGAACGTGAAGGTATGTTTACCCCTATTTTCCTATTTGTACTTGTTTTTTGAGTCACAACGTTCACTTGCGTGGGAGGCTCTGGGTAAGGCCTTTACAGATTTTTTAAATTGAGTTTGTCCGTACTTGTTTGTGACACCTCAGGTTTGTGGCCAAGAAATAAAAAACAAGCTTGGCATTCAACTAAACAGTTTAGCTATGAATCATTTTTATATGTATAATTAACACCAGAGTCGTTAGATTCAATATGAACCCAGAATTCAAATTATTATAGAAATTATTACAAACCGTTCAATAAATATATAGTATACGGGGACTATGCAAGTAGAAAACGATTTGCTTCATTAAAGGCACCCAAAATTAATTAGGCAAAGTAAAAAACCTACTTGAAATAAACATCACCTGGTACTGAAGAGAAACTATTTAATAAAATTATCGTTATATTCCGTTACGCGCGATGTGGCTTTATCAGCTGCATACAATCACAAAGAAGGTCCTATTTATCGCACTTCAAAGCAAGCACTTCACTCAATCGCCAGATAGCGCGCATATATCAGTAAGAGTACCGGTGTACTAATCTTGACAAATGAAAAATACAACACAAATTCTGAAAATTTAAAAAAATAAAAAATACAACATAAATTCTGAAAATTTAAAAGTAAATGATCTCGGTCAAAAGGTTGTTTATTTACAAAATTGAAATGAATTTAAAATCCACAATCCACAATCACGGCAATCACACAGAAAAGTACCTACATGGTATAAAAGCAACTTGGGGAGCAACGGAGCTAATCATTCTAAAGAAGATGAGTGAATTTAAATATCATCCTACCCTACCCAGCCAACCAATAAAAAAAAAGTTAATAAAATTCTTGTAAGGATCCTCTGTGTTGTTATCCGTGTAGAAAAAATGTATTAGAGCATCATATTCCAGTTTTTTAAATAATTTATTTGTGTTCCTAATATATTCGCCTTATATGATATTTCAGTAACGCTTCCATTTGCCCAGATTTATGGTTCATAATCCATTATCCACACTAAATAACATTTTTGGGGTAATATACCGGGTGGCCGGTTTCAAAATCGAATATAGCAAATTTTTAATTTTTAGTCAACAAACGCTGTCTTTCCTATGATTTATAGCTCTGATCTAGATAATCTTGTTTTTGAAATTATTTAAATTAAATGTTTATAGCAACATTGCGATATACCGTGCTTTTGCTATGTTCGGTTTTGAAACCAGTCACCCGGTATGGCGCGAGTACGGGTTATGCAAAGATCTAAAATATATACTTCTTATTCATTTCCGAAATGCATATCTAATTTACCATAGTTTTATATGTTTACCTATAAAACCTGCACAGAATAATGGAAATGCAGGCTTTAAATGGTAGAGTGTCACTGATTAGAACGTTCACGGATTTTATTTTTGAAGAACATTTTGTTCGAACATACCGGGTGAATATTCCAAAACCGAACATAGGCAATTAACATGGGAAAAAGGTTTTTCGCAGATTGCTGCTCCCCATGTTAATTGCCTATGTTCGGTTTCGGAATATTCACCCGGTAGATCTACATCTTAATTTTTATAAAAAATGCCATTCCACAATAGATATGTATTGTACCTAACAATTCAGTCATTACTTTTAAATTGCCTACTGCCAACTATTCCTTATCTTTTTATGTAATTAATGGTTTTTATGGAGTTTGAAAGCGTTCCGCTCAGTTGCGGTTTTTAACTTAATAGTTCAGAGCAGCTAAGTGTATCGAGGAAAATTAAAGTGTAGAATAATTAAGGAGGGTTTCTCATTAGGATCTTCAACGGAAGCCAAACCTCAATTTCCTGTGGCATTTTCCGCGATTAGTTTTTGTAAACAGAATAGCAGAGAAAAGGGCGGTTATTTTAATTACTCATTTATTTTCAGCACTTTCGCTAAATCCAGACGATACACTTTTATGACTGTTTTATGTTCCGTAGACAGTTCATGACCTATAAGCATCCAATTTAGTAATTTTTCAAACACGCTTATTTAAACCTGCTAGCTTTAACAAGCGTCTATAAAATGTGTTTGAATATTCTGTTTCCAAGAAAATACAAAAAAGGTTCACAAACGTTACTACACAATTATATAAATTATCAACTAAAGAAATATGGCCTTCAAGCAAGATTAATTGTGCAAGTCTGAGGCAAATAAAATACGAGTAGGTATTTTCAAATATTTTAGAAAATGTCCCCTAAAGTTTTTCTTTTCGTTACTTGTTCTACGTGCTTCTGAGATAATGTTAATAGGTTTAACGTCATTGTTTTATATCCGAATAATTTTAACCCGTTCGATGCTGTTTACTTCCCTCTTATAAAAGATGAAGGAAGTATTGCAAACGTGAAAAAAAACACCTTCCGAGGTCTTCACGTTTCAAGGTCTCTAGATGACGAAAGACCTTAATTCTATCTGTCTGTCGGTCTGTCTGTCTGTTGGTGCTAGAGCTCAAAAACTATTTGTTGGAGAAAGTCGATACTTTCCATGCGGCTAAGATGTCGACCTTGCTAGAAACCGAATATACTATCAAGGGTAATATAATAAGTAGTATGCCATTTTGATGAATATTATGAGTTATAATCCCAAAGATGAAAATACAATGAGTTCGAAGGACGAGTTGTATTTTCATGCATTGGGATTATAACTCATGTATAGAAGAGAGGGCGTAATACTATTTTATCAATGCTAATGATCAATGTTTGTCTGAAATACACTTTGTGTAGCTTTGTATGCTTAAACCGAGCGACCTAACCTCGAAAAATTAGCTGACATTTCTAAATTAGTTCATTTGGTACGTGAAACAAAACCAGGTTAGCTCGTACTAAATCGAAAATCGCAGGTCGCTATACTGACAGTATGGTAGAAGGTCCTATTGGCCAATGTTTTAAATTTAAGAGATGATGATGATCTCAAGAATCGACGAATTATATTCTCGTTAAAATATCTACAGGGAAAACCCATTAAAAAAATTAAGCGTTGTGTACTTTCGCTTTAACACCACAACGTGATACGGCTGTCACGGAAATAGTTGGTCTCGGCTCTCATAACAACATCATGATAGTCGTTAGTGGGGTTGGAAGTCCCCATAAATGCACAGCGACGCCTATAATTGGCCTAACGGCTGTTGGCTGAGTGCGAAATAAATAAATAAATAAATAAAATAAACTATTAGTTACACAAAAGTAATATTTTGCATATAGTTCAGGTTTTTATTCTTGATGAAAGTAGACATTTCTTAACCCAACAGATACATGATGAATATCTTAAATGAATAGAAATGCCCACCACAGTAATCGCGGACAGGAATGTATAGCTATCGATGCGAACCACACTTGCGAAGAAAGTTGCGTGTAAAGCCCGTTAAGATTTTTTCTTTTATTTTAGTATTTAACCGTTTCCTATGTCATTTCGTCATGCCGAAGTGCCTCTCCTACTGTTCTTTGTATGGCGTCTTCTAGTTTTTTCTAATTATTTTTTCTGTTTATCTTTGTTCCCAACTTTACTCAAGTATTTCTCTTTCTTCGTATTGTATTCCTTATTCTCTCTGTTCCTCTCACAAAAGCTCTTTAAAGTATTATATCTTCTTCCCTGACTTGTAGCTTTTCTTGTTTATCTTTTATATTCTTTAACATTTTCCTTTTGTCTTTCCTTATTTGTTTTATTTCCGCAAAGATACGTTTTTGATTTTCTCTTTTGCACTTTTGCTAGTTTTTATCCGCATTCTATGAATGCCACTTATTTATTTTTTTGCACTGAACCTTCTACTTTCTGTCTTTTACCTTTATATTTCCCTAATTTATTACATATGTATTACACAGACATTCCTTATATTTTGCATGCGGATCAGATGTCTATTTGACACGAAACTGAATATACTTCCAGTCAAGTGTATACAGGGTGAACACCTTCATTTTGTTGTCTATTAATCGATAAAACTAATAGTTGATACATAGCTCAGACTTTTACCGTTGACAAAAATGAGATCCAACGAAATATACAGGGTGAACACCGTAAAAATGAGAAAAGAAAAACTATTGCTGCGCATTGCAGCTAGCGTAACGGAAATTTGTAGCGATTACAAAGCACTGCATTTAAATGCCCGTAATTTATAAATAATGCAGTTTATTAGGCTCGTAGCTACTACAAAATTACAAAATCGACAACCTACAGCAAGTAATTAGAAATGGTTTAGAAAAAATAGTCACACGCGTATATAAAAATGACTAGTTACAAAATGGACAAGTACAATTTCCATTATACCGATGAGACATGAGTAGAAGTAGGGACACCACTAATTGGATTATGTCAAAGGTCAACGCGAATTAAATTGATTGACCTAATTAAATCCGCGAATTAAATCCGCGGATTGACCTAATTAATTCCGCGGTTTGACCTGATTAATTTCGCGGTTTGACCCAATTAATTCCGCGTTTTGATCTACTTAATCACATATGAAGTTTGATATGTAATTTACATATGTGCTACTGATTAAATTACGCGGCGGCCATCTTTAATTTACTTCCGGAATTACGCGGCGGTGCGCATGAATGGATTAACGCGATTTCCATTGCCCCTACTATAGGAAATTTTTCAGATTTTTTTTTTCTAAGTTCAAGTTTTGAATTTTAAACTTCCCGGGTGTCCGCCATCTTGGTTTTCTCGCATTTATTTTAATTTAAAAAAGCTATTTGTGTCGGCCCAAGTGGGATTTGAACCCCTTACGTTCGTGCTTATATCTGAGAGTTACATCCGTTTTTACCTCAGAGCCACAAAGGTGCTTTGGATTTAAAGGTTTGAACAGTGTACCACGCCGTTGTTCTGACATTACACTTCCATATTTATATTATAATAAATTTTAAATGTTATTTTCGACTGAGTTTTAGTCGCCAGATCGAATTATAAATTACAACAGCTAGTTTAAAAACTAAGGACGGGGTTATGCCGCACATTTATTTGTGTCGTCACGTCTCCATATAGCGTCGCTGCCCCGCAAACAAATAGCTGAAATGTTGAAAAGAATCAGGATTATCTCATTATATGGCACAAAAGTCTGTGTGTTTTACACGAAAACTGCATTTGATGTTCAGACAAATCGATGGCTTGCTTAAAAGAATGCTACTCTGCGTCTGGACATTTATATACCAAATTTCAACAAGACCTACCCGATATGGAATCTTCGGATCTGAGTCGCGGCTTTTAATAATTGACGATTTAATGAGGGAGTCAATGTAATCTGCGCTTTAATTCGCGGAATTTGATTGACCTTTGACGTAATCCATTACAATAATTCGTGGTGATATTGCTATCTGCATCGATTTTAAATTAAAATTACGGTTCGCTTTCTTCTGTTTAAAACAACGTTTCAATAAAACAGTCGAATATTGTGAAATACATTTTTATTTATTAAATATTGAGTGACAATATATCTGCAGTTTAATTCGCGGAATTTGATTGACCTTTGACATAATCCATTACAATAATTCGTGGTGATATTGCTATCTGCATCGATTTTAAATTAAAATTACGGCTCGCTTTCTCCTGTTTAAAACCACGTTTCAATAAAACAGTCGAATATTGTGAAATACATTTTTATTTATTAAATATTGAGTGACACTATATCTGCATCAAATAATTTAAAAACGCTACAATGAAATTTATACTGTATTTATAACAAATGCCCGTTTCCTGGAAAAAAAGCCTGCTGAATTGTGTTCGAGCAAATGCTAAACGGTTTAGCCTGAGGCCATCTCAATTCTGCGTTTAGAAAACAAGTTGCTTCATGACCGCTTTCTCCTGTTTAAACCACGTTTCCAGGAAAAAGTATGTTGTGACGTCTGAAAGTTATTGCATTGTCATTAGCGTGGAGTGGTGGGGTCCCGAGGTTGAAACTTTCAATTTTTGTGGAGCGTCAGCCCATTCTTACGTCGCTGTCCGCCTTGTAAGTGTGTTCGCTCGTGTTTGCTTTAAAAACGACCATGGAAAACTTTTCCACTCTATCCGTTTACGACATTTTAAACTGGTTCAATCGAGGTGTATTTACAAACGATCGTTTTATTCTGCTAGCACATGATATATTGTGGTATAAAATTGCGTGTGGTGATAGTTTCATCCCTATTGATCATAGGGAAACTTTTAATAAGCTGGTCAAGCGGGTAGCTGAAATACGTCAACTTATGGTAAGTAAAAATTATTGCATACACATTATTTAACCGTATAAAAAATCCAAAACGTTTTTGAAATTATGGCTATATAACTGCTCATGTTACAATCGTTATTTGCAATAATTTCGCGGTACGTTTTTCAACGTAGTGACACGATTCACATTTTAAACTCTGTTTACAGCTTCCCGGACAGGGGTCGACACCCTCAATTGTTTCGCTTCTTCCAAATGCCACATTTGCGAAGCCTGTTGTTAGCAGGGCGGTGCGAGGGGAATGCATGCCTAACGACTCCAATCTAGCACGGCCTGGAACTTCTAAAGACGCTTTTAATAAACTGGTCAAGCGGGTAGCTGAAATACGTCAACCTGTGGTAAGTAAAATTATTGCATACACATTATTTAACCTTATAAAAAATCCAAAATGTTTTTGAAATTATGGCTATATAACTGCTCATGTTACAATCGTTATTTGCAATAATTTCGCGGTACGTTTTTCAACGTAGTGACACGATTCACATTTTAAACTCTGTTTACAGCTTCCCGGACAGGGGTCGACACCCTCAATTGTTTCGCTTCTTCCAAATGCCACATTTGCGAAGCCTGTTGTTAGCAGGGCGGTGCGAGGGGAATGCATGCCTAACAACTCCAATCTAGCACGGCCTGGAACTTCTAAAGACGCTTTTAATAAACTGGTCAAGCGGGTAGCTGAAATACGTCAACCTGTGGTAAGTAAAATTATTGCATACACATTATTTAACCTTATAAAAAATCCAAAATGTTTTTGAAATTATGGCTATATAACTGCTCATGTTACAATCGTTATTTGCAATAATTTCGCGGTACGTTTTTCAACGTAGTGACACGATTCACATTTTAAACTCTGTTTACAGCTTCCCGGACAGGGGTCGACACCCTCAATTGTTTCGCTTCTTCCAAATGCCACATTTGCGACGCCTGTTGTTAGCAGGGCAGTGCGAGGGGAATGCATGCCTAACGACTCCAATCTAGCACGGCCTGGAACTTCTAAAGACGTAAGAATTTTTTTAAAATATGTATTATTTTATTGATATGTTAAGTGTTACAACGAATATGTTTTAATTCGTTTATTATTACGGTATAGGCTCAACCACCCACGCGAAGAGGTCTTGGTGTGTCAGACCCCTTTAAATATTTCGAGTTAAAAGAAAGGACGTCGAGACAAATAAAGAAATTTAACGCAACTGCCGACCGCATTACGTTTCGGTTTAAACCGGTGGAGGAAGCTGATAGCCCTTTGGTATGGTTAGAGGTAAATTACAATCATTTTTATTGGTGTTTTAAAATTCTAATAACTTATGTATTACAGAATGCTTTCGAGGAGTTACGTCTCTACGTTCTCAGGGATGCTGACGCAACCGATCTCGTTGGTCTGGTGTTGCAGAATCCCAACTTTCCCGAAAAACCAATAGGCCTATCATTTAGGAGAATGGATCAGGTTAACACCCCAGTAATCCTGTCGATTCTCGGAAAAATTCTCCAGAGCAATGCGAACTTCTTTGCCCAAGACGTGATGTCTCTACAAGTTGATCGAGTTCGATTACCTGTAGGTCGTGGACGCACTCGTTGGACAGGTATGAGCTTCGAAGAATTTTGCGCCAGAAAGAAAGGTGTGTTAGTTGTGATAAACAGGGGCAATAATTGTTTGGCCGCAGCTCTCGCACTAGCTATCGCCTTTAAATGTAATGATACACAGCTGGATAAAATGACACTAGGTTATCCAGTTTTGCATCAAAGGGCTGCTCAGTTATGTGTGGAGAGCGGTGTTGATCTGTCGAATGGGGGTACTTATGATCACATTCAAAGATTTCAGAACTATCTAACAAATTGTACGATAGTTGTATATAACTCCAGATCTGGCGATACAACATATTTCGAAGGGCCTCGTGCTAGCAACAAAGCAACACTTAATTTATTATTAGAAAACGGTCACTATAATGTTATTACTAGCTTAACGTCAGTGTTCAGTACAGGTTATTTTTGCGAGTTATGTAAATTACGCTTTAATGACAAAAAAAACCACAGGCGTTGTTTGTACACATGCCCGGCCTGCCATACAATGCCTCCATGTGCTTATATGTTTGACAAGGTAACTTGTAATTCTTGCAATAGAGATTTTAGAGGTGCTGAATGTTTGGAAAGTCATGTTAGAACCGGCTTATGTAACAAATTATACCGGTGTCTTAACTGTCTCAATAGCGTGTGGGTAGACAAAAAGAATACGCACATGTGTGGGTATAAGTTTTGCATTACGTGTCGTAAGCAGCAGCCGGTAAGGCATTTTTGTTATATGACGAAAAACGTGCAAAAAGATTTGTGTAAGAACACAAAAAGTCCCATGTTTGTGTTTTATGATCTGGAATGTCGCCAAGAGAAACCCATATTGAATTCAATAAATAAATTCAGTCACGAGCCCAATTTATGTGTCGCGTTCCAGGTATGTTTTAACTGCATGCAAAATGAGAACATTAATCAAAATTGCACCACTTGTGGTACGCGACTTCACGTTTTTTGGGAAAATCCTGTTCAGGCGTTTTTAACTTATACGTCAAAGCTAGCCATCAAATTTAAAGTCACAGCCATTGCCCATAATATGCGCGGATATGATGGGTGTTTTGTTTTACAACAGATAATTAAAAATAGAACTGCGTGGGAGCCGAAACTAATAACTACGGGCACTAAAATTATGGCTATCATTTGTAATCAGGTCCGCTTTATAGATTCCCTAAATTTTATACCTTTACCTTTATCGAAATTACCTAAGACATTTGACTTTCCCGAAAGTAAAGGGTATTTCCCATATTTGTTTAACAAAGCAGACAATGAAAATTATGTGGGAAATATGCCTGACAGGAGCTTTTATTCTCCCGATGAAATGACCCCCGAAGGGCGCACTTCCTTTTTAAGTTGGTATACAGAAAACGTTCAAAATGGCACAATTTTCAACATGAAAGAGGAAATTTTGAAATACTGCATTTTAGATGTACATATTTTGTTTAAAGCGTGTATAAGGTTTTGGCGAATGTTCAAGGAGGAAAATTCGGTAGATCCCTTTCAGGAGGCAGTCACTATAGCGAGCGCCTGCAATCTCGTGTTTAGAAGGCGGTATTTAAACAATGACACCATAGGCATCATCCCCGCGGGTGGTTATAGGTTAGCTGACAAACAGTCGTGTATAGCAATAAAGTGGCTAATGTGGGAGGAACATAGTTTGCGAATTTCAATTCAGCACAGTGGTAAAGCGCGCGAATTTAGAACACCGCAAGGAATTCTGGTGGATGGTTATTGTGCCGAAAACAATACCGTTTATGAATTTCTGGGGTGCTATTGGCATGGCTGTGAAAGTTGCTATCCACAGCAAGTCACAAATTTTGACGGCGAGAATAAAACTGAGGCAATGTTCTTGCGTAGGGAACATACAGAGGCTCGCGCACAGCGAATTCGAGATAGCGGTTTTGAGTTAATTCAAATGCCTGAATGTCATTTTAAAAACACTTTAAAAACTAACCCCGAAGCCAAACATTTCGTTGATAATATTGACATTTTAAAACAGGAGCCTTTGGACCCCAGAGATGCGTTTTTCGGAGGGCGTACTAATGCCATTAAACTGCATTACAGATGCCAAGACGACGAAAAAATTTATTACAGCGATATAACTTCTTTATACCCGTACGTCAATAAATATTGTAAATATCCCGTCGGTCATCCGAAAATACATGTAGGGCATGATGAGTGTTCACAATTACAAATGGACACTATCGAAGGGCTAATTAAATGTACTGTTTTACCACCCTCCGACTTGTACCACCCCGTACTACCATGCAGACTTCACAATAAGCTCATGTTTATTTTATGCCGTAGTTGTGCTGAAAATTTATATCAGGGTGTTTGCAATCATGCTCCATCAGAACGTAGTTTTGTTGGAACCTACGTTGCAGACGAGTTGCGTAAAGCAATATCTTTAAATTATAAAATTTTAAAAATACACGAGATTTGGGAGTACGAGGTAATACAATATGACGAGGGTGCAAAAACAGGGGGACTTTTTAGCGGGTATGTGGATAATTTTCTTAAAATGAAGCAAGAATGCTCAGGTTGGCCTAACTCATGCACGTCAGACCTAGAAAAAGAAAATTATATATATTCTTATCTTCAAAAGGAGGGGATACGTTTAGATAAAGATAAAATTCGTAACAATCAGGGGTTGAGATATTTAGCAAAATTAATGCTCAACAGTTTCTGGGGAAAATTTGGTCAAAGGGAAAACTTAATGCAGTCGAGTATTATAACAAATCCCGAAGAGTTTTTTAAATTATTGACAGATGCGAGTGTGGAAGTGCATTCATTTATACCTATTGATGATGAAGTCATTGTTGTGAACTGGTGCAATCACGCTGATAGCATTAAGTCCACGCCAACAGTAAACGTTGCTATTGCCGCATATACGACAGCCCATGCGCGATTAGAGCTCTATAAATATTTGGAGAAATTAGGGGATCGTGTTTTGTATTTCGACACTGATAGTGCTATCTACGTCCACCGACCTGGCCAATGGAAGCCTGAAACGGGTGACTTTCTAGGTCAAATGACTGACGAACTTGAGCAGTATGGGGTTGATAGCTACATTACAGAGTTTGTCAGTGGAGGCCCAAAAAATTATAGTTTTAAAGTTTATTCGCCATCTAACAAACGTTATAGCACGATATGTAAAGTAAAAGGTATTACATTAAATTTTAAAAATTCAGAAATTATTAATTTTGAATCCATGAAAGACATGGTATGTGGTGATGATTCAAATGCGTCACTATATGTAAATAGCGATAGAAAAATAGTTAGAACATCTGCGTACGAGGTTATATCCAGGCCCGAGCGAAAAATTTATAGAGTAAATTATAACAAACGTCGGCGAGTTGCAAATTCCTATGATACACTGCCATATGGATTTAAATAAATAAATAATATACTTACTTGCTATTACAATTGCAGTCGTATTTTTTTTTTTAATTTTATGTGGTGCTTATTATTGTGTTTTATATATATATATATTTATTTTCATTTTATGTAGTACTCATTTTTGTATACAGTATGAAAATATTATTATGTACTTCAAACGATACATTGACATATGGGGTTTAAAATAAATAATATACTTACTTGCTATTACCAATGTAGTCATTTTTTTTTTATGCAGTGCTTATTATTGTGCGTTTAATCTTGTATTTATAGCGTATGAAATACTATTATTATATATATATATATATATATGTATACTTCAAACTACATTTTTTTTTCTTGTTATTTTCAAAAATAATTGTAACCCGATTTTCATATAATTTCGTTATTATAAAACTGTTTGTAATGAAAAATGTAATTTTTAGTACTTGCTACTATCAATGTATTAACATTTTTCAATTTGAAATGTCCTTGAAATACTTGTACACGAATTGTGATTTTAGAAAATAAAATAGGTCACTGTTGTATAATACATTTTATTAAATATTGTGTGCAATAATAAATATATATGTGTTTATTACAAGTATATGTGTTTTTATTTTCAAAACTAAATAACATTAACTAGGTTGATTAAAATAAAGTACTGAGTATAAAGAGCTTTTACATAATTATCGTTACAAACTAAATTATCAGTGAACATATTTACAAAGTCTGCCATAGATACATTATTTATTCTAAAATATAAATACATCAAGCAATACATTCCGCAAACGTTAGAGCTAAAATCTTGCAAAATTTTTGGATTATGAGACCAGCTGATTGAATTTTGTTGTAAAAATTTTAAATGATAACCGCTTGGAGGGCGGCCGTATGAATCAAAGTATTCCCCATATCCATATTGGTCTATATACACTGCATTCCAATGTTGTCCAGGTCGGTTTGCTGGATCTGTGTTGACGATGATTGCCACAGGTCTTGCAATTCTTGTAGGGAGTTGATCAGAAGCAAAAACATAGCGTTTCACATTCAACAGACTCGGGATTGTTTGCAATATTTTCTGAACTTCCAGTGTATTCATTGCGCCACCAGTCGGATAAAATTAGTATGTTTTCCAATGCACATACAGGCGAACGGATGTTGTGATTGAGGCAACGTACGGCAGCAGTAGTTTTTCGCAGAACTTTTAAAGACGGGCACTCGAGATCCTCCAAATTTACGACGATTTTATTCAGAAAACTTAGAACTTCCTTCTTTTCTTGACCTTTAACGTACACTTTTTCAAATTTTTTGAGAAGTCTTGTTAGCTCTGTTTCAAATTCATCAAAATGTATAGTACCAGAATTCCAGGCTAGACCGTGGTGTCTATTCTCCAGATAGTTTATGCCTTTTTTAACGAAATAGGGCAGAGTGTCATATTTTGCAGGGGGTTTTAAAACGAAAATTGCTAACTGGTTGCCATCTGCTGAAATAACAGCCACTTCTTTCGGAATAAACTGTTTCTTATCACCACGGAACCCTTGCAGATCTACGAAGACACTGTCCATACTGACGAAATGTTTGAGCATGACTAAATTTTAAAAAACTGTTGTTGGTTTTTAACTACTAAAATCCACCAGCACATTTCTGTGTTTGTCAATTTCTACGACGTTATCGAACTCTGCATAAACTAGACAATTAATAGTTTCTTCTAGCGCGTCTTGAAAACCCGCCTCTAAACGTAGAGCGCCATTTTTAAGAAGGTTCCAGTGTGTTGTTGCATTTGCAGCCAGATCGGGGGTTAAATCAAAAGCAAATAGACAGTAGCCATGAGGGTAATCTTCACGTTTTATAGCGTTGCCTTCATTGAGGAAATGTATACCGCTACCGGAAAATAGTGTGTGATATGCTTGAACGTACATGCCATTCTTAGAGAAATCAGGCTGTAGAGGTTTTGAAGGAATTTGTTGACCGTCGATGTATAGGGAGAAATAATTGATTTTGTAGTTATTAAAATTGAAAGGGTTTGCTGCATAATGGCCGTTAAATGCTTTATTCGATACAAAACCTACAATGCATCGTTTTGGTAATTGCCCCAGAAAAATATTATCTAAAGATTTTCTTTGCACACCAGCCGGAATAGTTAACACTTTAACATCGGATCTTGTAATGGGGTATTTAGCAGGCGCAGTCGCCAAAGCTTTGGTGTGAGCCAACAAAATAGACGGGTTTATTTTCATTTTTCTCACTAGTAAGCTGGCATCACTAATTTTCACTTTGAATGTAGATCCTTCGGCTGCCATTAAATTGAAAGAATCTCGGGATCTGATAAATTTGACTTTCATTTCAACTCCGTTTATAAGAAATTTTTCTTGATTGAATAAATCGGAATGCACATGTCCCATCATTTCGACTTGCTTACTTGCAGCAGTAAAAAATTTCCGCTTTACAAATCCTTCATTATGCGTAGTGATGTCATCCATTTTATTGGCTGTGTCGTTGTACCATAGTGTGCATGTTAAATGGGTTGATTTAGCACCATTGCCGTAATTCAGCAGAGTTTCAATGTATGAGCGGTATGCGTATGTATTGTTTGGCGGGCTCACAAGCTTCTGATTCAAATACACCTCAACTTGATTAAACATAGAGTGCATCCAATTATTAACAGGGCCTACATCATCTTTGTCGGTTAATGGTGTATCATCTTGTTTAACAATTTTAGCAGTAATGTATAACATGGTCTGACTTAAATCGATATAATCGTTACCGTTTCCAGGCACAATAAATTCAATCGGTGCATCGTCATTAAGCGAGGAAAGCGGTTTGTAAAAAATCCATTGTCCATTTTCGATACTGGTTTGAGTTGCGGGCAGAGCGAACAAATCTAACTCTGATTTAACACACTCACAAGACTGCGCATGCAAAAACGCCATTGTGAAAACTACTTGCTGGTAAAGATATCGGTGTAGTTGGGTTTGCTCAGCTTCTTCCTAGCGATTTTTCTTGTAGACTGATTGTAATTCAGAGTGCGTTGCCTTTTATATCCCGATCCTTCCATTAGAGTATCAATTTTTCTATCGGCTTTACGTTTGAGATTCTTTCCAGCCTCCTGTACACGGTTATGGAACGCTTCTTTTAGCGGTCGACTTTCACTAACATCTCCTAAAATGTTAGCGCCTGTCCTTAAAGCTTCCTTTCCAACAACTTTAGCACCGGTTTTAAAAAGAGGCAGGATACTACGAAATATTCCGCCTAAAAAGCTTCCGATCCCATGACCTCTCTGGTAGGCTGCTCCTCTGTAGATAGCTCCAACGCCTTGACCTGCCTGATTGGTGTAGTATTGTTGATAAGGACAATCCATAGCAGCTACTGTATCCTCTTAAAGTGTAGTTTTAAACTCAACGTTCCAAACTCGAATGGCATCACACCCGACGTTTCGGTCCTTATATTTATCTCGATATTCTCAAATTCCCTCTTCATGACATTTATATAATGAGTCGGCGAAAATATGGCGTCTTTGTGGCAACCGTAATTATAATTATCAGAGGTCACGTTAACAATGCGAAGAAGCGGAGCCAAGACATCTCCTACAAGCTGTGGTTCCACAATATCGCAGTAAATAAACATTTGTGATGGTAAACCAACCCAGATATTTGCGGGGTGGCTTGGTACAGGTGCTTCAGCTATATTTATATCAGGTTTATAACCAAGTTGTAAGGCCAGACGTTGTGAAAATCCTAGCATTTTCAATGACGATGTTTTAATTTCAAGAGACACGCGTTTTGTTACTCTATTATATTGAAAATTCAGCAACTTTTCTAATAACCTGTGATTGTTAATTTCGGCTGTAATATGTTCAATGTTTTCATAATTGCCGGGCTGAATACAGATTACATGCCATCCATCGCTACCATAGTAAATTTGCTCTCTATCACTTTTAAAATATGAATTAGCGTTTTGCAATACTTTTTTCAACTCAGCATACGTTTCTTCTCCGGCTTGCACTTTAGGTATTTCTGTGCGATAATAGACTAGATTTTCTGTATCTGTCACGGCCAAAAAGGAGCATGGATATTGCACTTCAGCAATACCTGTAACCCATTGCCCCGGTAACCTTATTCGTTTAGGGAGCTGCGTTATGAATTGTGCTGTGGTGTTATTTGGAAAATAGCTCATAGAACTATTGCTAAGTAATGTTAGATAAAATTCTTCATCTGTATTCATAGTTGCTGAAGATTAGCTGCAGGAATCCAAGAGTTGAACTTGTCGTTATAATTTCGCCACTTTACAAAGTACTCTTTGCGCTGACCGTGTCCTCTTTCTTTTAACACTTGTTCGACTTTAAACAAAGCGTTATCATCCAAAGTCACTGGCTGTAATTCCTCTTCATAAAAGACACCCTCTATCGTATCGTTATCTAAATCAGCTATTTCGTACACAGGTGGTTTTCTAAGAATCACTTTTTTAATTATAAACACTTCGCCGCTCCAATTAGTTTCATATCCTTTCTCGAATGCGTCCTTCGTTCTACTAATTCTTACATGTTGGTTCACTTTATATTTAGGCTTCCTGTCGACTCCCATCCCCTTTCTGTACAGATTGTTCCACACTTCCAGTATATTGTCATCATTTACAGTAGAGGGTGCCATCTTGATGCTTGAATGATAGCGGCTGTTATACGAAGTCAGTAAATTTTGTAATACGTCTATGTATTTGTATGAATTAGAGTATGTGAAATAGCGCCACATTCTGGTTTTTAATGTTCTATTGAAACGCTCAATGACTGATGCTTTAACATCGGGGTTTTGCGTCACATAAAACGTGATATCGTGTTGTTTGAAAAAATTCTGTACGGTTCTAGCAACAAATTCTTTTCCTTTATCGGTTTGTAAATTTATAGGCTTGTTACCCGCTTCAGCAAATATTTCACGAAATGCGTTTATTACTGAAGTAGCCGTTTTAGATTTAAGAGGCCTCGCCCAGGCCATTTTACTAAACACATCAATTACGGTTAGAATAAAATTATTTCCGTCATTGTGTGGGGCTAAACTGCGCATGTCGCAGAGATCAGCCTGCCATAATTCGAAAATGTTGCTAACAATGTATTTGTTTCTAGGGAATTTTTTTCTTGCAGTTTTGTGAATAGTATATGCATCCTGTTTCTTTAGCCATTCCTCTACATCACTATTGGAGTGAGTATTTTTCACTGAAGAAATTAACGAATTTGCACCAGCAAAGCCTACTGGGTTGGCCGGATCATAATAGATAGCATCCAAATTCATTTCTGCTATGTTAAAGTTTAAGGCGCTCCCAGCCCGAAATGCCCTTTATTTTTGGTATCGACCTCCGCGTTGTTTTCGTTATTTTTCCTGCTTTTTGCGTTGTTGTTACTGGCCTTGCTAACGGATTCGATTTAGACTCTGTTTCGGTGTCGTAGTTCTCACTTTCCACCTCAGAACTCCTCACGTCTTCAGGCTGAACTGCTAAAATTTTGCGTTTCGAGTTCCCCCGCAGCACACTTGGGAAATTTTTTTCTTTAATGTAATCAGCGAACTTGAGATGTCCCGATGGACTTGCAATTTTTTGAGGCCTTAGAATGGCGTGCACTAGATCAGTTATGTTAGATGATGGTAAAATTTCGCCTTTTATAGTAACTGTGCCCTTGCTATCCCAGTCCACATCCTGTGATGCCCTCAAAAAACGTAAGAAAGCTTCGCCTTTTTTCTTAAAAGTGCTAGGTAGTGTAGACAAAATATCACCGTCTGAAATACTGCTGATGGTGTTTGATTCTATTGGTATTTTGATTGATTGTCTTGTTTGGTCGGCAAAATGCAGATAGCGTTGCAAGACTTGATTGTACTGCACCCATTTATCGTGGTCAGATAGTTTAGATTTTAAAACTTTCTGCATTTCGTCATCAAGCTGTGATAATATATTTTGCTCGGGATTCTCAGTAGCCTTAAAGCGGTGCATAACTTCAGGCGGCACAATCATCATCTTCTTTGCGTGTTCCATTTTTATTTAAAAATAGAACTCAATACACCCGTAATTAATGGGGCTAAGATCAACGGCAAGAACGCACCCCCTTTTTGAGTTAAAATTTTTCGCTTCTTTTTGATGGACTCTCCAGGTTTAATTAATTTTCTAAGTACTTTTTTATGCAGGGCCTATCTGAGTCTTCTGCTTAGTCGACAAAGGTATTTTTCCTTTTAGAGTGTTATATATACACTCGCAGACACAATGGATTTGTTTATCATTAACGGTTTTTAATAATGCGATGCGTTCTTTAGAACCTAGTTTATGTAGAGCACGCAGCAACTCTGAATTCTTAATCACCGCTCGAGACATCACTAGTGAATGATTGTAAATTGATTCGAGTTGCTGTTTTTATACCCCTTCTTCGGTATATAAATATAGCAAGACCCATCCTCTCTAAAAATAGACGTTCGTATCTTGCAATGTCGGGGGTGCTTTGTTTTAAATCGAATAATAAATACCCGTGTGGCTTAGATGTGGCGTTTTCATATGCCTCCTGTAGAAAACGAGGATTTTCTGGACATATCTGCCTGGTTAAGTGCTTTATTTGAGCTCTATCTCGCGGATTTTTGAAAAGAATAATGTAATGAGCATTTAGGAAATATCCCGCTGTCCTTTTCCTTGGTGAAAAATGTTTTGCGTAATAAAAAAAACACTGAGATTGTGGTGATGGCTCCCCTTGGTGAATAGGTCAACGACCGAGTTATTTGTCTCCCTCATTAAATCGTCGATTATTAAAAGTTTGGGTTCGGACCCCTCAAAAGATGTCATGTCTGGCAGACCTTGTTGAAATTCGACTAAAGATTTTAAATCTTCGTACAATTTTTGCCACTCGCCATAACACCAGATAACTTTAGCGAAATTTACACTGCAGAGTTTTTTCATATTTTTCAAGAAATTTATTACAAAAAACGATTTGCCCGATCCTGAAGGGCCTGCTATGATAGCAGAAAACGGATGTGAAAACTGATGATCCATTTTTTATGCAGTGAGCGATTATTACAGTAGGGCCGTCGTGAATAAACTAACTTAAAAAATCAACACGCTCATAATAAATACATTAAAAACATGGTAAGTGCGGGAATCGAACCCACGACCTCTTTCGAGATCAGATCTTAAGTCTGACGCCTTAACCACTCGGCCAACCTACCTCATGTATAAACCAACACTCGTCACATAATTAAAAAGAAATACAGTTTAAAACATTTTTATTCACATTTTCATACAATATTTTATATAAACTAGGACATGTACGATTTCATGCGCTCATCTGCATCAATCAGCTTCTGCAATTCTATAATAACATACATTTTAAATTTGAACACAAGTTCCCACAATAAAATATCGTTAGCGAAAGTCCAGCGCAGAGTATTAAAAATGATTGAATCATCAAGACACAAATTTTCTGTATGTATTACTTTGTCAACGATCACTTCACCAAAATTTTGGAAATTACACTTTACACGTTTCAAGTCATTTATTTTCACAACCATCAAGTTGTACATCGGCAATAAATTTGATAGTGTTTCATACGTTACGTAAAGAGTAAACTTGTTCTCGGGGTCCTTTGTAATAATCCTGCAGGTATCATTGTTCACGTACTCAACTGTGTGCTCAGTTAATTCATATCTGAAAGCCCCCTGCTTGGCCATCACAAATATGTCCGGTAGCGCCTCCACAAAAGCCATGAACGTCTCGGCTGTGAAGGAAACACCAGCTCCAATGTCGGTCTTCAGAATTCTTGCAACAGGCGAAAATTGTTTATAAGGATCCAGACCCAAATGAACAACCTTGCTGGCGCTATTGTTTAAAGGCACAGTGAGGTCGCATAATAGCCGTTTCTTTTCCCGTCGGGTTTGGCGGATCTCCGGCGTCACGATCGGTGCTACGTCATAGGAAGGCATCGTCTCCTCAATGAACACCCGCAGGTCCTCCTCGGTGGCATCTATACGTGGTGAATACCCCTTGGCCTCCACGTCCATGGCTGGTGGTTGTGACGGTGCACCGTGTTGTTTTTTATTTAAAAGATGCGTTTTCTTACTTGTTTTTTCAGCGGCCGGTCTCCTGGTATAGGGGCCTGGTTTTTCTTGGCACTTATTAACACTTCGAGGATCCATCTTAGGTAAAACTGGTGGTGTTGACACGACGACTAGGAGTGAAGCAATTCGATGCGCTATAGAGTCCGCAGCCACTTTTATGAAGGTACGAAAAACATTACGTCAGAGGCACCCCACTCTCGAGCCGGAGCATGTCGGTGCCTGTGTTTTGCAGTGCAACCTCTGACAGACAAAGCACTGTTAGTCACAAAGCACATGTCTCGACCTGTTTTAAAAAGGGAACTTAGAAAAAATCGCGTAATTTAACCCATTCAAATACTAGCGCGAAAACCTCTTTATACAACCGAAAATTCGCCATGTTCTGGCATTTCAAATATGAAAATGGATAATAACCGCTAAACTCAAATTTGTAACCCGTATATTTTACGATAGAACTTATGGATTATGTCAAAGGTCAATCAAATTCCGCGAATTAAACTGCAGATATATTGTCACTCAATATTTAATAAATAAAAATGTATTTCACAATATTCGACTGTTTTATTGAAACGTTGTTTTAAACAGAAGAAAGCGAACCGTAATTTTAATTTAAAATCGATGCAGATAGCAATATCACCACGAATTATTGTAATGGATTACGTCAAAGGTCAATCAAATTCCGCGAATTAAAGCGCAGATTACATTGACTCCCTCATTAAATCGTCAATTATTAAAAGCCGCGACTCAGATCCGAAGATTCCATATCGGGTAGGTCTTGTTGAAATTTGGTATATAAATGTCCAGACGCAGAGTAGCATTCTTTTAAGCAAGCCATCGATTTGTCTGAACATCAAATGCAGTTTTCGTGTAAAACACACAGACTTTTGTGCCATATAATGAGATAATCCTGATTCTTTTCAACATTTCAGCTATTTGTTTGCGGGGCAGCGACGCTATATGGAGACGTGACGACACAAATAAATGTGCGGCATAACCCCGTCCTTAGTTTTTAAACTAGCTGTTGTAATTTATAATTCGATCTGGCGACTAAAACTCAGTCGAAAATAACATTTAAAATTTATTATAATATAAATATGGAAGTGTAATGTCAGAACAACGGCGTGGTACACTGTTCAAACCTTTAAATCCAAAGCACCTTTGTGGCTCTGAGGTAAAAACGGATGTAACTCTCAGATATAAGCACGAACGTAAGGGGTTCAAATCCCACTTGGGCCGACACAAATAGCTTTTTTAAATTAAAATAAATGCGAGAAAACCAAGATGGCGGACACCCGGGAAGTTTAAAATTCAAAACTTGAACTTAGAAAAAAAAAATCTGAAAAATTTCCTATAGTAGGGGCAATGGAAATCGCGTTAATCCATTCATGCGCACCGCCGCGTAATTCCGGAAGTAAATTAAAGATGGCCGCCGCGTAATTTAATCAGTAGCACATATGTAAATTACATATCAAACTTCATATGTGATTAAGTAGATCAAAACGCGGAATTAATTGGGTCAAACCGCGAAATTAATCAGGTCAAACCGCGGAATTAATTAGGTCAATCCGCGGATTTAATTCGCGGATTTAATTAGGTCAATCAATTTAATTCGCGTTGACCTTTGACATAATCCAATTAGTGGTGTCCCTACTTCTACTGACATGCATTAAAATAAACCTTGAAAGATAATCAACAATTCAAGATCGTCATAATCGAGCCAGGTAACACGCGTGCAAAATTCGTCTTCCTCCAACAAATAGTTTTTGAACTATACCACTAATAGACAGACGGACAGACGGAGGGACAGGTGGATAGACAGACTGACAGATGAAATTGATAAACATGTGTGAATAAATCTTACGGAAGGTGATTTTTTTATGATTACAATAGCTCCGTTGCCTTTTAGATGAGGTAGTAAATAACAACCTGTACACGGCCTTACATGCAGAGCCGGATTAAGGATATGTGAGGCCCAGGGCTAAATTTTTTAGAGGCCCCATTCCCATTTATGCAACGGGTACAAAGGGATCTAAATGATTAGAAACCGCACTAGATTATAGCCTTCCAATCTTTTTGAGGCCCCCGAAATTCGGTGGCTCGGGGCTGCAGCCCCCTTAGCCCCCCCTTTAATCCGGCTCTGCTTACATGGAACTTCCTTCGCAAGTGCGGTGTCTGCAAAGTTCTGGCTGCAGTGTTGGTATATACTGTGGACTGCAGCTCCCTCTACCTTATTAAATAATTCCCACTGTAGGTGTCAAAATCCCTCCCGCTTATTGGTGATAAATTTGAAAATTGTTAATAAATTCTATAATAAAATATCAGTTAACTGAACATAACTTTTATTACAAAAGAACAAAAACAAATTACCCGTAAAATAATTATAGAAAATAAATATATACACTGTACTGTAAGTACATAAATATAAAAATAAACGTATTGTATTCCAATAAGAATTACTTCTCAGACTTAAAGCTACAAAAATAAGTAAATATTTTATTCAATAATTATTAAACTGCTCTATATTGTGATTTACCGCTTTTTAATGTTATATTCTACTGCTGCACGATAAAAGACTAGGCAACACGGTTTTGACTGTTTGTACGAAACAGTTGACGAGGCGGTCTTCCAGGTGACTGGTCATCGAGTTGTGTCTACTGCCACACTTTGCATAATTCATAACAACTACGTTTTCAAATCTCTTTAGATTAACTCTTCTTGTTAAAATTTTTTAGGATAAAAACCTAAATTTTTAGTTTTTTAGATTATAGTAGTTATTTAATACATTTTTAGAGTTAGTATGTAAAATATAGGAAAATTCCCTCCAAAAGCGGAATTATTTTAAAAAAATCCCCTTTTCCCACATTCCTTAAAAATTCCCACGAAAAAGGGAATATCCCTCCCATATACCAACACTGTCTGGCTGCAACTGCCGTGAGCGTCGATCGCTACACCTATCCGTCCACGCTGGTTGCGGTCCACGACGTTTGTTGGGTACTATTTTTATCAATCACAAAAACCTGAACTATTTGCGAATTATTACTTTTATCTGTTCGTGAGTTAAAGCAAAAATAGATAACATTCTATTTTTTAAAGTACTCACCTTGTATATATTTGACCGAAAATATATCTATTTCGAATCAGATAGACATCTAATCCACATGAAAACTATCGCTTTTCTCCAACATATGATTTTGAACATTACCACCAAAAACAGCCAGACAGTTAGAAAGGCAGACAGAGATGCAGACGGATAGACAGGCATACAGACAAAATTCAGAAACTATGGTTTTGTCATCTATGGGCCCTGAAATGTGAAAATCTGTGGAAGTCTCAGAAGGTGATTTTCACGATTACAGTAAGTATATACTTCTTTGATCTTTTAGAAGAGGAAAGTAATATGGCCGGAAAATATTGATTTACTCAAACACTTTTTTTCCTTTCAGTGTGACTAAAGCAATGAGTAACACGTTTTCTGGTCCCGGGAAGCACTGTTTTTCAAGTGAGGAGAGTGCATTAAATATGCAAATGACAGTTGGTTTTATAGAATCAAGAAGAGATATGGAATTAATTTCTGGAAAAAAGTGTCGCTCAGCACTAGTTACTGTCTCCATTCAAAGAATTCTTGCCAGCCAAAATCGAAGAGTTACAGTTGTGTAACAATCAGTTTTATAATGCGAATGAAACGTGATTATTTTGGAAGCTTCATCTAATTCAACTGACGTCTCATCAACTGAAAAATGGGTATCAGGCAAAAAATTCGAAAATCAAATAATAATATACTCAGTTTGCACGAATGTAACTGGTCTTCACAACTTAAAATTATTAGTAGTTGGAAAACCAATAACAATAATTCACGTTGTTTTAAGAAGTCTAGTGCAACTACCGTTCGTAAGGAATGAGTAACTCAGAGCTATGTTGGCGTTCTACCGATATACAGGTTGTTATGTAAGTCCACGTAATAATTTTAACCTGTGATAGAGCTCACCAAACTGAACAGCTTTTCTATGTACCGTTTTTCTTTTAATCGTATATTTTTTCAATCATTTATCTCCCCTAAATTTGACGAGCCGCTCGGTAAGCAAAAGTAAGTTAAATGTGAACGACATAAATATACTAAACTGCAAAATGTCTTGTACAAAAAGCATGTGGTCAACAGGGATGGGCTAAAGGGTTATTTTTGTGTAATAGGTTCCAACGTTCCAGTTCCGCTTTGGTAATAGGTTCCAATAACGGATTATAAAGTACCTAACCTGTTCCTTTACTGCAAGGCAAAACCATTAATCGGTATTAGTAACTAATAAAATAAGTAACAACAGAATCAGAAAAATAAACTATCTGAAATAAATCGGCGTTCCTTTTCAGAATAGGTTATTTTTATAAAAGAATATAAAATAAGTAACATACCACTAAAATTCGTAAAATCTGAAAATAACTACTGCAGAGTGCAGATCCATGATGCAGAATGCAGCGGAGCGTTCGATCTATTATAGTTCGTTCAAAACTTGCCCAACGAAAAACGCATAGGTGGACGGAACGGAACATGATTTTGACGATAGGAATAGAAATAATACTCCACCTCGCGATAATCGAGTTACGAGATCCTGTTACAAAAATAACAGGCTTAATTATGTTACTGCAGTGATAGGTTACATGTTTGCAACACTGTTATTGTAACTATTATATTAAATACCGACCATCTTTAGCTGCCAATTACTTACCTATCTCAATTGATAAGGTACGTTAGTGACCAGATGTCAACTAAAAGTTTTATCAGTACTTATGCAGTTTTGTTGGTTTACATTTCAAAGATATGTTTTTTGTGTTCTGTGCCATTAAATTAAAATATTCCATATTATTCCAACCATATATATAATACACATATATTGCTGGTAGGGCCTGGAAACTTCAGAAAACATTACGGCGCCGACATAGTCTCACTTAGAGTATAACGCGTCTCGTGCGCATGCGTGAGAATTCGAACTCCGCCTTTAGAAGCGAATTTTAAACTTGACCTCTTCCCCATTGGCCAGACGACGCCGCCGCGCTTGCACACAGCTCACCCTTATACATTGAAGAGTTGGTTGTCTGTCTCACTTCCTTGGCAAGTTTCCCACTCATAGCCGCTAGCAATATAGTAAGTATTAGATATATGATTCCAACCCAGTTTTGGAGGTGTTTTCGAAAAAATAGTAAATGTATACAAGATGTTATGGAAGTTCACGTAATAAATCTAGCCACATAGAGATGTCATAAAACCGAACAAATATTTTGTTTCCCATTTTTTGAAAACACCCTCAAAACTGAATTGAAAGTCAAAATAGCTTTTACTCTAAAAATGCATATCTTCCTATGGAATAATGCTTTCATTTATTGTTACAAACCACAAAAAAACATATTTTTGAAATGCAAGCCAAAAAAACTGTACAGGTATTGATAAAACTTTTAGTTGACATGTTGTTACTAACGTACCTTTTCAATTGAGGTAAGTAAGTTATTGACCGCATACTTTTTTGTGCAAGAATTTTCCAGTTTTAGTATACTTGTATCGTTCATCTTTAACTTGATTGACTTTGATTTGCTTACCGAGCGGCTCGTCAAATTTAAGGGAGATAAATGATTGCAAAAAAAGTCGATTAAAAACACGATAGTAAATAGAAAAGTTGTTTAGTTTGGTGAGCTCTATTACTGGTTAAAATTACGTGGTCATCCATAACACCGTGTATCATAGATATAGGACCGTTCTAGTTGTATAAAGGCAAATGCACTGATGTGTGATAGGAATAATATATACAATAATAATAATAATATATTTATTTCCAAAATAATACACATTAATTAATAAAACTATTACACACACATTTGGAAAAGCGAAAGTATTTAGGTGGCTCTTTCTAAGAAAAGTCACTGCTCTACCATACCTTCGCCAAAAACTAAATACTAAGTAATATATATAGTTGTGGGATTACAAATACATCAAAACTAAAGCAGAAAATCATAAGTTCTGACACTCACCAATTTGATATTTTTTAGAAATTACATAAAATTTACTTGCAGCTAAGCCATTCATTCATACGTGATCTACAAAGAGATACCGAGACAGTTTGGTACAGAATTATACACTTTGTAAACGTTGTGAGTAAATGACCTTTCAAAAAACTTTGTTTTATGAGTTGGTGGTGCAATCAGACCCCTAAATCTTAAGTTAAAATTATCAATATATCTACGAAATCGTATTTTTTTAATATATTATAAGTAAACCTATGGGGATTGTTATCCCCAAGAAGCAATACCCTTCAAAGATTTAACGTTGTGAGAACCTTACAATTCGTTCCACAATTAAGTTAATAACACATTTTCCAACTTGTAAGAAATGCTTAATTTTTAGGGGAAGAACTTTGTAAAGGACCGAAACTTATCAATTAAGCATTTTTTGTTAATTCTAGAATATGCATCAACTGTCACTTAGAGATGTGGCCTTGGAATAGAACTGGTTAGAAAAGCATGTGATTAGAAGAAGATAACCTTCCACTTACCACACACTTACCACAGGGTAAGAAGATTGTTAGTTGTGGCAAATATATTAAAGTTGTTAAAACATTCTAATGTACTGGTATGTTTTGTTCCAAAAATATTTCTTTTTGTTATGATTTCTGCTTCTCTCGTCTAAAAGACGAAGGAACTATTGAAATCGCCAATAAGCCATCTTCTGAGATTTTCCGTTTCAGGGTCCCTAGATGACGAAAAACAGATTTCTTCGATTTCGTCTGTCTGTCTCTCTATCTACCTGGTGCCGGTATAATTTAAAAACTATTTGTAGGAGGAAGACAGCACTTTTTCATTTGGATTATATGTCTACCTAGCATGAAACACAAAATTTCAGAATACTATATACAGGGTGGGCACCTTCAAAAAATAAAAGCTTGTCTGATTTGCTTTAACTGAGGAATATATAAAAGTAATAATTTGCACATAGCTCAAGCTTTACCCTGGATGAAATGGACGAAACCCCACAAGTGTTGATAGAAGCTTACCACATCAACTTTTAATGAATGTATGATGGGAATGGTTGGAGATTGTTGAGGTGAGATGGTGATCGCAATTTTTCGAAGAGAAGCTTTTTATAATGATTGAAGACATTAAATGTGGTTTATTATCGACGGCGCTCGAGCACATTATAGCACTTGGACGAATAGTTGTATAAGTGGAAGAGAAAATCAATCTTGACTCCCTCGGTCTTCAAATATAAATCCATTGGCTTTCTGCATCTAGGGTCGTCTTAAGTTCTTGGTTTATACCACTTTGATAAAAGATATTGATAATTTAAAGAATCACATTGTTGCATCTAGCTAAACTATTAGAAACGCGCCTGGGATATTTGAACACATGTCGATGCAAAGCTGCGCAGTAATTAATTACGTTGTAATTAAATTACTAATAACATTCTTTTTTGTTGATTTGCCTTAGAATTGAATTACTTTTCAAAATACGTGCTTGATAATTACTTTTTGAACGTAATTAATTACTACATTTAATTACTCAATTATTTTTGAGTAATTAAACAAGTCTAAAGTATTTAAATTACTTTATAAATACTTGAATTGCTTGTGGCAATTGAAATGATTGGCAGTAATTCAATCACTTTCTGTTCATTCAATTACTAAATCGCTGACCTCGATTGTGTATCATGTCTCCAGAACACAAAAAATAAGATAGACCTTATTAAGTTATATCTTAAGCAAATTGCTATATGGCATTCCTGGAGCGATATAAGTATAATTTATGATTTCCTATGACTAGTCGGATAACAGCTAGAAATATTTGGTGCGGGCGCTTATGTTTGTAGAGAAGATGTGCATGTGTTGTGTCTTATGTAGTGTAGGATGTGTAGGATGTAGTACTGAGTACTGTAGCTTGCTAAGTAGTAAAAGTGAAAAATATGTCCGCCGTAAGTACAGATTACAGAGTAAAGTAAGGTAAAATATACAAATAGCTTCATTGAACGATATTAGTTCATAATTATTTATTTATTTCAATTTGCGTGTCTAAAACGATGTACTAGCTTAGGGCTATCTAAATGCTACTAATACGTCATCAGTTTCTAGTGAAAGTAATTGAAAAAGTAATTTCGTTTGTGCAAATACAATTATCAAATAATTAATAGTTGAATTTCTATTATATTTGAGTAACTGAAAATCTGGTAATTCAATTAAATCATTGGGCGGTAATTGATAATCAATTACTTTTTTATAGTAATTTATCCAAATCTGTGTCAGTGAGGCGAAAGGTAGACTCTGGTATCATAGCTGGAGACGGCCATTCTCAACATTTACTAGCCGGTATTATTGTTATGCTTTATTTTGTTTTTAATATTATTATTATTACAACTGCCATTTTTTTATGCATTTACAAAAAACATACACACATTAAAAAGCAACACGAATGATCAATGTGATAACCGCCGACTAGATGTTTTTCAAGCTATTAGAAATGCATTTTATCGTACATCGCAATGTATTTTCTTTCACTTTTACGAAAATGCTAAATAAGCTAAAGAAAGCTTTTAAGTAAATCAAGCTTTCCACTAAATAATTTTTAGGTATAACTGCTTAACCGTTAAAACTTTCTAATAAAACTAATAAAAGCATTTACAGGGGGTGCTAATTTTAATCCCTTAAAGTCATACGCAGAAATTAAAAAGAATATTTTATAGTTTGGGCTTCTATTGATAGAAAGG
Source organism: Agriotes lineatus (assembly GCA_940337035.1). NCBI lineage: Eukaryota > Metazoa > Arthropoda > Insecta > Coleoptera > Elateridae > Agriotes > Agriotes lineatus. Next base: position 52,976,312 of record OW679202.1, on the reverse strand, counting down.
GTCTGCCAGTGTTACTTTAATACCTTTTTTCATTTTACAGAAAAGTGACAAATGCCTAATTTCAACGTTCCTCCAAGAAAAGAAGAAGTGTAATGAAAAACCTCCTTAATTTGTTCTATTTTGAATTACCTTGTACACCTAATATTTGGTTGATTTGAACTTGATTAGAGACCTAATTTATAATTATCAACTACATAAACACTGCTTGTTGAAAAGCACTCTGTTAAAATGATCAAGTTTTGAAGTTTAATTAGTCCGTGATAGAGCTGCTTCGGAAACTTGTCTCAACCTACAAAACTGCAACTCGCACCTGATATTCTTGTCATACCTTTTCCTGCACAGTGTGCAAATAACCTTAATAAATAGACGTAAACATGGATGTAAAATGTAATTACTGTAACTGTTTTTATCTATTTAAATCCGGCTGAAAAGGCGACGCATTCGTGGTTTAATTAGAGATCATTTCCGAGCAGATGGCTGTTACGTGCACTCAGAATTGTTTAACGAGTTTTTATGAGTTCTTGTTGAACACACGACCGTGTGCTGAAATTTCATCAACCAAAATTTTAAATTCATCAACCAACATAAAGTTTTGAAGTGGTGTTAGTAACATGTTACGCAGTGTGAAAATGGGGTTCAGTGAAAGTATTAATTATATGAATTCCTTCGGATTTCAAGTGAAACACAAAAGTCTTAATTTATGACATTAGATAATGTTATGGAAAATATAATCGAATTTTGCAGTATAAGAATGCCGTATGCGATCGACGTATTAGTTTTGTATTTACAAATTACCCCATATTGAACATCCATATGTGAGGACAGGTCTGATAACTGCCTTATAAATTCAATATTTAATGCGGATTTTCTGTTTATCACAGGGTATAACTTGGATAATCATGCGCTGGCATCGTTTAATTTTTTTATGTAGTATCCCCATTTGAGCGTCTTGTCTAGATAAATGCCGAGATATTTTACTGCGTTGGTAGTACTGTTCCACTGTATTAATTTATCGTTCAACACAATATTGGATGGATTTGTTATTCATCTCAGTGTGAATAGTTTTGTTTCGGTCTTGATTGGGTTCAACCATATTCTCTACTTGGTAAACCAACTGCCAATTTCATCTATACTATTCTGTAATTGGGTTATTGCTGTGGTGAAACAGTTATTTTGTGCTGCCATAACTTTGTCATCAGCGTACATAGCTAGTGTAGTATTATCAATTTCAGGGATATCGTGTACAAAGACGTTAAACAGAATTGGGCCAAGTATCGACCCTTGAGGTACTCCCGCTTGAATGTGTTTCATACCTGATATTTCTGAGTTAATCACAGTTGATAATGTTCGATTGGTCAGAAATGACCTTGTTATGTGAAGCAGCTAACTTGGGGTATTAATTTTCAATAACTTGTAAAGTATTTCTTTTGTCGAAATTCGATCAAAAGCTTGTTGCAGGTCAAGAAAAACCGCTACTGTGTACACCTTACTTTTAAACCATTGTTCGATGAATTATGATTGATTTCACATATGTAATGACAACAATCTCTCAAATACTGTCGATTCATGTTTTTACTATAAAAAGACTGTTTTTAATGCAGAAAAGACCACATGAGACTTGCTACTATTATATTACTTTTATTTAATTCTGTATTTGTAAAGTTGATAGCCGTTTAAGCAGGAAAGTTAAAATAGGTAAACTACATCTTGGTAGAAGCTTTAGAATATACAGAGTGTATCCTAAATAAGTAATCGAATTTAAAGGTGGTAATCTATGGCTTAGTTTAAAAAGAAAAGTTCCGGTAAACTTGTTTCCTAAGTTGCTTCGTTTTTAAAATACAGGGTGTCAAAGGAGCGATTAAGGAAATTTGGTGGTACTAAGAGCCACTTATCACTATCATTTAAAGGTTTTCAGGTGCACCATGGGCCTGCATGTGGGTAATGATATTAGATTATTTAATTAGAAAATGACACGCCACTGATTACTTTTCAACTTGAATATTTTTTTTAATCTCTTAAACAAAAAATCTCCAAAAGCTACTTCTTATCTTTTTTAGATTTTATTAGCCGTTATCGAGTTAAAATGAAAATTGCGAATAAAGCACAATTATGTATTTCATGTTGATCAAGATACATGCTTTTCATATTTGTTTTAATAACCGAACAACGTCACTTGTATTGCATTAACCTAGTATTTGAAAGTTTTATTAACCATGGTGAATTAAAAATGGCTTATATGCATTTTGTGTACAGTCGTGCTGACGGAAGTGCTCAAGTGCGTACTTATAGCGAAAAGTACTCATACCAATCGCCAATTACCGAATCATCGGACATTCGTAAGGATCCACCAGCTTCTTGTGGAATAGGATCATTTGTACGAACACGTAATGGTCTATGATGACCTCGAACAGTTAGGAGTCCTGCACTGGAAGAAGCTGTTCTGAACGAAATTGAAGAACATTCAGAAACTAACACTAGAAATATCCTTTCTTCAAGTAAGTTTTAAGCTGGTGTGGACAATTCTGAGAGAACAGCAGTTAAGTATACCCTTACTATATCAGTCGCGTACAGGCTCTGTTACCACGAGATTTTCCGCAACGTTTAACGTTTTGTCTATGGATTCAGCAAAAAATTGCACAGAATCTTCAATACATTGCTGAGGTGATCCTTATGGACGAGGTCAACTTTTCGAATAAAGCTATTATTAATTTTCATAATTACTATCTTTGAAGTGAAGAAAATCCACATGCGATAATAGAAGGCCACTTCCAGCATCAATTTTCGTTGAATTTATGGGTGGGAATTGTTCGAGATTTCTTGATCGGCACTGTCTCTCTATCCATGGGACTAAACAGCGCTTCGTATCAACATTTTCTTGAAGCTGAACTAGCTCTTCTACAGAAAGGTGTTCCACTGATGCTCAGAAACAGAATGCGGTTTATGCACGACGGCGCTCCAGCTCATTTCAGTGTACTAGCTCGTCAGTTTTTGAATATGAAGTTTACCAATCGATGGGTCGATCGAGGTGCTCAAATGCCAAACCAACCATGGCCTGCAAGATCCCTAGATCTAAATCCTTTAGTTTTTTTACTTTTACTTTAATGAACACAACACCTATGGAAAGCCAAGACGATCTGAGGCAGTGCATAATAAATGGATGTGAGACTATACGTAACCCTTCAGATTTTTGAGCGAGTACGTCAATCACTGAGAAGGAGGGCTGAGGCATGTGTTATGGCTTCAGGTGACCATTTTTAGCAGCTACTCTAATTTATTCTGTAATTTCATTAGTCACTTCATTTTTATGATTTGTATTTTATTATTATTTGCAATAACTCGGTCTGTTCCCCTAATAAAACGTTAAGCTATTTACAATTTTTATTTTAACTCTAGCCTGTAGTTTGAAGACGAAAAAATTTGGGAAACACGTTTATAGAAACTTTTCTTCTTAAAATAAGCCATAGAATACCACCTTTAAGTTTGATTACTTACTTAGAAAACACCCTGTATAGTGGAAGTTTGGAAGATAAAAGGAATAACCAATAAGAGATAATAATCTTTCAGCGATGCTAATAAATCGATAGCTTTATAGTTTCATCCTTTATTTGAAAAAGAGCAGATGCACGAGATTATTTAAATCTAATTCTTACTGAATGAATTTTGAAAACGGTAACAGTCATCGGTTACAGGAAGATGATAAGGATCGTATTATTTTGTAAATTTATTCGTACTAAAGTTGTAAGTACACTTTAGAGGCTCCTTACATCGATTGACTTTCACAACGTCACCGGTTAGCAAATGAAGTACCTTTAAACATGTAAAATTCCCAACAAAACTAAATTCTACTTAAATACTTAGCTTGCTCCTGCATCAGGTGAGGTCGTTCTTTTAATCTGTAATCTATGGTTAGTGTTGAATTGTGATACGATTAACCTACGAATAATATTAGAGTGATATAGTTAAACGTTTAGCTAATTTTATATAATTATGTATGCTATTCTGTGATTTAGTACCGATCAAAATTATAAATCATACTTTACTTAAGTCACCTTAGTTAGGTTAGGTCAACATTTAGCACATGTTGCATTATTTAAAAGTAAATCTTAGTAATATAGTTTGAATTCTGTCTTATAACTTGTGTAATTCGGAAACCAATTAAACTGGTATTTAGGATGCTCTTCAGTTCTTTTACTACTTAGGATGTTAGAATGTCACTACATTAATACAGCTAAGTAACAAATGACTTTTGTGATTGGACCGTGTCATTATTGAGGTCGAAGAACTAAACGTTTCGCCCACTTTAGTAAAGAGCAAAATAGTAACTCAACGTGTAAACCACGCCAGAGGCGAAACTCTTCTAACAATCAGAAGGAGAAAGGCGAGAATTTATAGGCAAGTGTCGTCGCGGTTAAGTGAAGGTGGGCGGGGATTAGAAATTAGCACTTTCCAATTCTATGTCTAGGTACTGTCCGCTTTTGCTTTTCCTCCTGATGAAAGTGGGCGAAAAGTTGAATTCTTCGATCTCAATAACGACACGGTCCAATTCCGGAAGTCGTTTGTTACCTAATGACAATGGCCGTGAAAACATTATCCCAGCGGACAATTTTTTTTTTAAATTGATGTAATCCGCGAAGTTCGGTGTAAACCTCTTTACAGACTTTTTTCCAAGTCATTTATCTCCGTTACGTTCAATACCTTTGTGTAAGTCGTAGTTTTTTGTTTATTTAACCTTGATGCTTGTCTAGGTTAATTTGTAACACCCAACCCTTCTTTATGAGGGTATGAATATTTATTCACCACGGGATAGCTCATATATCGGAGAAGAGTTCAATCGTTCACTCAGATATACCACAAATAAGCAAAACACACCAACGGAGTATCCTGTATAACAATTTATTTTGTTTAGCTATGATGCAAAATTAAATATGCGTGTAATAAGGAAAATGAGATGTATATTGAATAAAATTAACATTCGTGTAATGAAATAACGTCGCTGGTTCCTGCGACTTCTGCAACCAGCTTTACATCCGTGCTGGGGGTACCTGCCGACGTCGAAGGCGTTCCGCTTCGGGAGCGTCGTGCGCGGTCGGATTTCTTGCTCGGAGTCGATCGACGCGTCTGCGTGAGATCTGTCAATTTTTCGTTCAGCGGATTTCAACTACAGTTTGTTGTTAAAACACTCCGAGAGATTCGCCGCACGGCAGGGCTTCGGTCGGAAATTGATTTACCAAAACGACGTGGTTTTCGAGGTTGTTAACCTTGATACCTCCAGGTGCGTTCTTTGGCGGGGATGTGGGCCAAGCCCGTGAGGCTGCCAGGCAAGTCGGCTGCTGCAAATCTCAATAGTTAATACAGGTAAATTTTATTTAGATAGCTTGTAGCTTTTAATTCTGCTTGTATAGCGAAGTACCAAATTTAAAATACAAGGGAAGCTGGGATTTAAACTTTACGTTATTTATTGCTGCTTTGCAAACGGATTTCGGTACGGGTTTTTCACAGGGAAATTAGCCGGCGTTTCAGGCGTCTTTTTCGGAATCACTGAATTAAACACAACTTCAAGTTTTTCACAGGAAAATTAGCTGGCGTTTCAGACGTCCTTTCGGAACCACTGAATTAAACTCAACTTCAGGTTTTTCACAGGGAAATTAGCTGGCGTTTCGGACGTCCTTTCGGATCCACTGAATTAAACTCAACTGTTCAGGATTTCCACAGGGAAATCACTTGGCATTTCAGACGTCATTTTGGGACCGCTGAATTAAACCCAACCTCGGAACGGTTCCCCAGGGACTGGTAGAGTCAGTGGAGGAACTCTCTGGAAGGACGACCTATTGGTAGGAAAATCTCTGTAATCTCTTCGTACCGGACAGGAACACAGGAAGGGATGATCGGGAACGGGAGTCGAACTGGGGAAATCGGTCTGGAAAATCTGTATGGAAAATCTGTCTAAATGAGCTCTGCAACCGCTTTTATACGGCTTTGGATGTTCATAGGTGGGGAGGCGGCGCGCGGCTTTTTTTTTGTCTAGCGCTGTTATCACGGGCGGAACTTCGGTCTGCGCTAGCTTATCTCCCTGGAACACGCCGGGTTCTTGATAACGCTAAAGGTCGGCGACGTTTAAATTTGCAAATAATATTTAATATTGAATTAATCAAATTCAATCGGAAGCTAGCGTTACAAATTTGATCTCTTCTGAGGTAGAAAACCGCCGGTGGTGTTTCAGTTTATTTCAGTCTGTGTGGGGGTTTATATCTACGGTTGCTGTTACTAGCCTATTGTCATCTGTTACGATATATTTCTTGTTCGATATTAAGTAATCGATTTTCTTTTTGTTTTCAAGTAGAGGTTTCCTCATGTTCATTTCCTTTCGATAGATTTCTGGAAGAAGGAGTTCAAGCAGAATAGTTGTTAGTGTTGTGCATAGTTTAACAGCATTTTGCCCCTCTCATTTGATGTATCGAAATGTTCTCTGTTGGCTAGATATGTTATCTTCATTTTTGCATCTAACTTTGGTGTTAAAATTGCCCATAACGACGAGGTGAAAGTTTTTCTTTTGTCGGGCCTGCGGGATATCTTCATCCAGCTGGTTCATCTCTGTATCTTCCGAGGAGCTTTTGGGGGCATATATAAGGATTATCTTCAGTTGGTATTTCTTTGATATTTTCAGCGCTATGTACATACATTGCTGTACTTGACATCAGTGAACTCTTACGTAACTGGAAAGGACCCGTCGCGTGCGCAAAGCACGCAAAACTGTGTCAGGGGCGACAGACTGAGATGGAATGATCGTGTAGTATCCCTATCTCTGTTTTACACATGCAAGTGAATGACAATTGTGCGGTTCATTTCCCATTTATTAAATTTTTTTGTTATTTTGAGGAGCTTGTATCTGTGAAAAGGTTTTTAATTGTCGAACTACTTTTACATTAAGCAGTTCGTGTATTTTGTTGAAAGCCAATTGCAGCAAAATAGTGTCAAAACCATTTTCCAAGTGTTGTGTTTACAAACTGAACAATCATGGTGCTTAATTGTGTAGCTTATGGTTGCGATAATGTACAGGATGCAAGAAAACCAATTTCATTTCATACGTAAGTTTACAGTTTTTTTATAGCCTAAAGTCTATAAAATCTTTATTGTATGTTAAAATTTAAAACACTCATAAAATGTAGTTAACCTATAAAAGTGAATAAAATATATAATAAATGTTGTTATTAATTAAGTATATGTTTATTTTAGTTTTCCAAACGTTCAGAGATTCTGGAACTTTGGGTGAAAGCAATAATAAGAAGAGAGAATTGGTTGCCTTCCAAGACGAGTAGGCTGTGCGGAGAACATTTTTTATCTGTGGATTACCAAATTAGGCCAGGATGTAATACTAATTTACTCAAACTTGATGCTGTGCCAAGTATTTTTTCATTTCCAAAACATCTATCAAAAAAGGCAACACCTCGCAGGAAATTAATTCGACATGATGTGAGTTATTAAAATAACCTTCTGTATTATGCCAAAAATTATTGTCCTTTTATTTTTTTTAGATGGCAGATGATAGGGTTAAAGAAGAACCTATGAGTATTGATTTTGGTGTTACTACACCAGAATCGATAAATTTGCCATCGCCATCTGCTAGAGGATCAAAACTGCTCAGGGACCAAGAAACGCAGACTGCAGCAATAGATGATAAACTTTTCCGCTTGAAAAGGCAAGTAAAAACTTTAAAACAAAAAGTCAAGAGGAAAAATTTAAAGGTGTCTACTATGAAACATCTCATTAAGGAAATTTCAAAAAGTGGCTTTAGCAATGAAAATTTAAATACTTTCCTGAAAAATAATTTTTAAGGTTAATAATAATGCTTGTGCTAAACTATTGGACTTTAAAATTAATAATGATTTTTTTAGGTCTGCCTTTAGAGCTTGTCCTGCAGAAAACAGACTCTGAAATTAAAGATCGTGGCCAAAGATGATAAATGTAGACTAATTGTATCTTACATAATTTATTCATGTAAATATTTGTACTATGAAATATTATTAAATACATTTTGCAATTAATATATTATATAAAAGCATTTATTCTTTATAATTTATTGCTAATTACAACTGCTAAAATGCTTAATATCACTATTTCTTTATATTGCTCTTGTAAGTGTTTATAATAATGTTTACAAACAATTATCGATATTAAGCGTTTCACCATTTGCATTAGCCGTGATATTTTAAATTGAAATAAAATCATTGTTGAAATAAAAGTGTTACAAAATCCAGTTACTTGATTTTTGTACTTTTTCTCATTTGTCATTGTTCCCTATATGTGTATCTATAATCTAGTCTAAACATATAACAATATAGATTTTAAATATTGTTTTATCAGTCAAATAAGGGTTTTAAAAAATTTCAATGACTGCTAAATTTGTATGGTCACCTATCCAGAATTTTATTAAATATTCGACAAATACTAGAAATAGTTATATAATTCTTTTACCTCTTAAAAGATTAAAGGTTAATCAAATAATCTGTATAAATTTTAATAAATTATTTAAAAAAAGATAGGATAGGAAATAAAAAATAAAATCTTCAAATTTGCTCATTTCTGCCATTTATTCAATATGTTAAACAGAGAGGGAGATACTACACACTTGCGGGTTGCCTAAAAATCAACTTGCCTCACTTTCAAAGCATTTAGGGTCCTTTCCAGTTGTGATTGAGTTCACTGCTTGACATTGAGTTTATTTTATGGTTCAGTGTTTCATTCTGTTCGTGCTTGGGTTGCTACTTCTCCTATATGTGTAGTACATGTTTCGCTGCTATTTTGCTACATTAGATGTCCAGATTTCAGGGTAGTACATTTTTCCTCAGATAATCTTGTTTCACATAGTCTCAGTGTGTCCAGTGGCGTAACAAGACGGTTTGGCGCCGGTGTGCAAGAATAAATGAAAGCCGCTGTAGACAAGAAGTTTCAGAAAAAAGAGGGGGGGGGGTAATTTTTGGTCATGCAACACTTGAAATTTAAAAGAAAATTAATAAGCTCTTTTCTTAACATGAAAGGTTACTTACTGCAAAATAAGTCCCGAGTGGTGTAGCTTGAACAAGCGTCCACGTTCGATCAGCAGAGTTAAGCAACGCTGTCTCTGGTCAGAACTTGGATGGGAGTTGCACGGCTGCATCTCTCGGCGCCTCGTGGTACGGCTATCACGAAAAAAAGTTGGTCCCGGCGGTCATACAACATCATGACAGTCGTTAGTGGGGTTGGAAGTCCTCATAACTGCACAGCGACGCCTATAATTGGCCTAACGGCTGTTGGCTGAGTGCGAATTAAATAAATAAATAAATAAATAAAATACATTTAGATGTTTCATTGTTTTATTAAATATAACATAATAATAATAATAATAATAATCCCATTATTCCCTATTGGGACATAGGGTATTCGTATATTCTCTCCAGTTGTCATTTTCCTTTGCTCTTTGGCTCAGTTGTGCTATAGTCTTTCCTGTCTCTTGTTTTACAGTTCTCCTCCACGTTTTTCTCGGGCGTCCTCTGTTTCTGAAACTCTAAAGTAACCAATCAAAACTTTTCTGCAAATTTCAGTTTTATTTTTTTCAACGTATGCCCTAACCATCCATATTTTCTTCTCCTAATTTCTATATTAATGTCCACCTGATTTGTTCGGTCCCAAAGATCTTTGTTTGAAATAATGACTGGCCACCTAACACCTCTTTACAAACACCTGCAATTTCTGCTTTACCAGTTCTGTAACCATCCACGATTCCGACCCATAAAGTAGAACCGATTTTACCATTACATCAAACACTCGCAAAATATAACATGACACATAAAAATACAAAAACAAAAACCACGTAAAAGGAATACAAATTTAAATAATTCACAAGAAAAATAAAATACCGATGGGGCCACAATTATACCGATAGGGCCACAATTATATATAACAGCAATAAGATAACATGAACAAGAAGATAACACGTATTGCTTGAGTAAGAAAAAGATAAACATAGTAGCAAATATTCGAGAAGGCTTGACTCTTACTTAATTATGACATTTGTCAACTAAACATGCCTACTAATATAATTTTTTTGTATGGCCATCTCTTTCTTACTCAAGCGTTCTGTTTGCTTGTTCATGTTATCTCATTGCTGTTATATATAATTATGGCCCCATCAGTATATAACAGCAATGAGATAACATGAACAAGAAAATAACACATATTGCTTGAGTAAGAAAGAGATAAACATAGTAGCAAATATACGAGTAGGCTTGACGCTCACTTTAATTATGACATATGTCAACTAATTGTGCCTACTAAAGTAATTTTGTTGTATGGTCATCTCTTTCTTATTCAAGCATTATATTTTGTGGTTCATGTTATCTTATTGCTGTTATATATAATTATGGCTCCATCCGTATATCTTTATACATATAATTCTTCTGTACGCGTGTACGTGACTGAACTCCTCCTAAACGGCTGGACCGATTTTGATGAAATTTTGTGTGTGTGTTTGAGAGGGTCCCTGGATGGTATAGATTCACAATTGGATCCGGTAGGTGGCGGTGCAATCGGGTTCTAGGATTTTTTAAAATTGTTTTTGACGAATATCAGAACAGAACATATAACTCCAAAATTTCACCACCCTCCAATATTTTTTAAAATGAAAAAGATCGAAAATTCGAATATCGAAAAAAACGTTTGCTAAACCCGCCAATAGCAGGCAAACCAACGTTCGGGCAGGACAACGTCTGTCGGGTCCGCTACCCCTTAGGGGGTGAAATGGGGCAAATAAGCCTAAAAATCGATATGGGTGTCGTTATTGCGGTTTTTTGCTACGTTGATTGTGAAAATGGCATTTATTTTTAAGTCTAAGACGATGGACATGACATAAAATTAAAACTCTATAGTGGTGAAACGGGGTTTCAGAGACAAATTATTTTGGGGGGGGCCGTTTGCCAGGCCAGCTAGTAGATATATATATATATATATATATATATATATGTAGGTAGGTATAGCACTTTAATTAAACTCTCTTTTGCGACACTTTGCTAAAGCTAACATATCTATCAGTGAATTAAAACCAAGAGTACTGGCTCTTACTTTCCCGATACTCAGTAATACAAAACTCTTTAGGCGAATTTGGCACTTTTGGCAAAAAGTTTTTAATAATTTTTAATTTAGAAAAAGATCTCAGTGGAGGCTGTAGTGACGGGATGTACAAAGTAGGGGAGATAAGCTGTATACAAATATGGAAAGCTAGCCAATGACATGTGATTAGACAGACATTTTTCTCCCACTTCCTTCACTGCTAAGCAATATTTAATACTAGTTGTGTACGAAGATCGAAATTGTACAATTTGCTTTACTAAGCCGTCATCGAGATCAGTTTCATACGTAGTTTGAAATAATTTGGCACTCTATGACTTCTGCATCTGAACAATCGTCAGAAATTTGTGGTTTAAAACTTTGAATTTATAGTATGTTACTATGCACTATGCAATCTAAGAATCACAAACACACACTACAGCTGGAACTTCTAATCTACTCAAAATGAGAAAAGACTACGCACTCAAAAGAGCCCAGTAGCGCTCGCGTATCATTAGTCCTGTTGCCGCTTTGAACCTCTATTCTAAGAAAACTTTTATTTAAACAAAAAACTCCTCTACCGCGGCGCCTATATACATTCGGCGCGGAGGTTCTTTGCACCCCCTGCACATATGATAGTTACGCCACTGAGTGTGTCCCACCTGATATGTGCGAGTTCTTCCTATAGTTCGTCCATCGGTCCATCGATTGCATTGTTCTGATGTTGAAATCAGTTATGTATAGTTTCTTGGATTTTACTCATCTGGGACATAATTCGGTTCAATTTAAGATTCGCTATTAACTCCGTTCATTGAATTATATTTTTGCAATAGGGTGATGCATCCAGATAAAAAGTTCCTGATGTATAAGATTTAAAAGATTACACAATACAGTAACAACTACTGTATGTTATTTAAAACAACGGTAGCGCTACACGCAAAGAATTTTCACATGATGTAGTATTATCGTATAGGATTTGCCATAAAATAGTGAAGCAGAACAGTACAGCTATTCATTATATATTTCGTCAAACTTCTTTACATCTCGCGAAAGTTGAAGTGTAGATCTTAGTTGCATTTATGCTGTGTTTTAGGGCCAACAGCAACCAGTGGCTCTTTGTGTATGCATAAAAGTGTAAAATCTGTAATAAATTATCACTTTATAATTTTTCATTTCTCATTAATAAAGCAAAATGGCAATAAATAGCTGTACATCTTTTTCATCTCAGTACCTATATGAAGATGATCTTAACAAAAATATTTTAAAGAGTCTGTTTCATAAACAATTTTATATTTAAACACATGGCTTGTATTTGCTCAAAGCATACTCGTTATAGACAGCGCATATCTTGTGATATAATTTGGTCCCTATATTTGAATATGTTAACTCAAACCACGGCTATAGAAATGCAGGCGCGTGCTGGCCCGCCGGGCTGCGTAAAGGCATTGTCAATGCCGGTTTAAGGTACTTTAGCGCCCGGTGCTAATCGTAACCGCCGCCCCTACCTATATTTTTATAAATTAGTAATTTAAACTATCTGAAATTATATTTTTATATTATGTTTAATAAGAAGGGTTCCAAAATCCGAAATTATTTATTATAAATATCTTTACAGTATACATCAGTGAAAAATAAAATAATCAAAAACAACAAAAACTAGAATAAATAAGAAAATACACCCAAAAAGTATAAAGTTAATATTTGGTTTTTATTTACAACAATAAGTAAGAAAAAAGAAATAAAAACAAAATAACATTCTTAAACATTGGCTTTCTATTTGTGTTTTCTACAATATCTTAATATCACTAATATACTAGGAACTGAGTAAAAATTAAATATAAATAAAACATAAAAATAAATATTTTACGTTTAACACTAATAAAAAACACAAACTAATTTTGGTTTTTAAAATCAACTAAAAAGTCAAAATTAATAAATAGGCAACACAAAACAACAAAGCCAATGCCCAATATTGCAATACATTGACATGTCTGACTAATACTAATATACTAGGAAGTATATTAGGTAGGAATTTTGGAAATTAAGATGATCACATGTAAGTACCGGGTGTCTTAAAATGAATTACATCTAGTATGTTTTGAATTTCCCATAACGCAGTCTAAAATTTTACTTGAAATTGGCACGACTGTAAGTCTATGTCAAATTCGAGGTTAGCAGGTTAGATTTTGCGTCAGTTTTGATACAGATTGACGCAAAACCTAACCTACTAATCTTGAATTTGACATAGACTTACAGTCGTGCCAATTTCAAGTAAAATTTTAGACTGCATTATGGGAAATTCAAAGCATACTAGATGTAGGTAATTCATTTTAAGACACCCGGTACAATCACATTCGTAATAAAATACAGAAGAGGAGTTTCACTCAGTTTTACAAGAGTCGCTTTCTTGCTTTTAAATTTGAAAAGGTTTGTATTAGCTAGTAAGTGAGTACGGTTTTTAAAATGTCTAAATTTACTGATAATATGGCTAAAGAATTTAAGTTTTCTTGTGTAACTGAATTTCGAAGATAGGTTTTAACCCGTTTCAGCGTGGAAAATAAACGCTCCCCACTAGCATTCCTAACCATTATAGAAAAAAAAAAATACGAAGGCACACATGAATATATTAATTTATTTTCATGTAACACTTTCACTAAATCTTTGGGAGATTAAACATCTTTTGTACACTCGGATATACGATTAATTTCAAACTGAAGATTATCTGGATTACCAAGAATTGGAAGATGTTCCCATTTTCTCTCTAGGTCTTACTCTTAAAATAACTCCTGTATTTGGTTGCCTATTTCTTTTAGTGCTCCGTCGTTCCACGCAGTTTTCGTTGCTTGTTAAAGCTATTCCTTTGGCTTCATATTGACCAAACTCGTTTCGTCGATATTGAAAGTACTGGGCCAATTTATAATGCTAACAATCGTTTTTAATACGTTAACCCAATATTCCTTTACAGAGTTAATTCCTCTTTCAAGTTTCTTATAAATTCTTTCAGTAGTTAAAAATCGCGAGGTATATATTCTCAGATTGTTGAAATGCTCAGAGGGTTTTCATGTTCATCAAACCTGTGTTACTTTATGTGCCCCGCCCGGATTTGCCTGACTCGCTTACACTCGTCAGTCAAATGCATCCAGTCTCGCAGTCCGGTCCGATCCGGTCACAAAGTATCACTTTTACCTCTTAAATAATGAAACACTACATGCCGTGTTAAACTGGCAAAAGTACAAGGCTTAATTCAACTGTTTACTATTTTCGGATTTTTCTAAACAAACTTCCCATTGCCTTTAATAGGAACATTATCTAACAACACAATTACTTATTATGCCTATTGATTGTGTTTTTTAAAACTACGAACACGAGTACATTTCATTTAATAATGAGGGTTTATTACTGCCTTGCTGAATGGGACCCACAGTCGCCCACAGACTCCGTGTAAACACACCCTTACAAATCGAGGCTTTGATGCTTCGGTTGACATCACACTTGTATTTGACAACTGAGAACTTTTTGTGTATGACCTGTCTCGTGTTTGGTTTTGTGGTGCTTCGTCTTCTAGCAGTTATTAAATTCGTCCTAAATTTTAAATTCGGCAGACGCCGTGGGCTACAGCTAGTAATATACTATTATGCGGCCTGCTTAGGTCTACCAGACGTCGGGAGATGAGCCGGACATGATAATATGCTTACTTCGTCGTCTTGCCAACTTTATTAAGTGCGAGTCTGAGTATGTAATAGAACTATCGTATGTGACCGCTAATATCTCGTATGTGACCGCTAGAGTTATTACACTAGCGCGCTCTGCGGGCAGCCCAAGAAAAATTTACCGCCCGGTTCTACAGCACCCAATAGCACCCATGTCAAACCGGCACTGGGCATTGTTTACCACGGTGCAACGCAGCACCAAGTTGTATCGTAGTAAGGAAT
This sequence comes from Agriotes lineatus, assembly GCA_940337035.1. Taxonomy (NCBI): domain Eukaryota; kingdom Metazoa; phylum Arthropoda; class Insecta; order Coleoptera; family Elateridae; genus Agriotes; species Agriotes lineatus. The sequence continues at coordinate 52,961,301 of OW679202.1, read as the reverse complement.
GGCGAAATTTACGCGGATTTTCCTTTGGCAAACTTTACTGCGGTACAGCGCAGCCTCAGGATGTAGCGTAGTAAGCATTGGCCACGAATAAGCGAATGTTTCATAGGACATTGTTTACTGAGCTGCAACCAAAGTGCTTTTTATTTTTAAGTGCGAGCATTAAATTAAGAAATAATTATTATTCCAATTTTTAAGACATTATTTTATCGTTACAAACTGAATAATAGTTATTATACTCACTGCAACACTGCATACAAAACATTGAACACTTAATTAGCAAATAATTAAGGTACTTACCTGAATGTATATGTTATGGTGTTAATAAACGTATAAATCTACATACCTATGTTGACAAAATGAACTATTATTAATTTATTGCTTGTAAGGATTAATCGCGTATATACATATAGTATACTTAAGTAAATATAGATTGGAGAATTTATTATCAATCATTGTACGTACATAACTTTATACTGTTGAACCAAAATATTATGTAAGAACTGCTATAATGTAAGCTATAATAAATAATAAAAAATTAAGAGATGTGTACATCTGATGACCACGCACAAGCTTGCTTTTAGTGGAACATCAGAGCGTACCTCATATTAATTCACATGTTTAGTTAAGTTCTTGCAGAGCTAAGTTTGTTTTATTTTTGCAGAGGATCTTTACTAACTTAATTAAGGTACTAAATGTCAAAATCTGAATAATTTTTTACAGAATTTATTGAATTATTGTGCTTTTGTCCTCTAAAAATAAACCATATTATTATTATTATTTTACCTTCTCAACTAAATTCTCTAAGAAAAATTTGAACAATACATAATTTTAATGCGATTTCGCATTAGGCCTATTGGAATCAACGTTCATTCCAAGATTGCGCTTCCTTTTCCTTTGTTGATTAGTCTCAAGGGCTGAAGGGCGTCCAGCTTGGAGGCGCCTTGCTCCTGAAGTCAAGCTAGGGCGCACTTTCCTCCGGTTGATTGCAGTTGTCTGAACTCCTATCTTACGTTTTCCTTGAGCCTTTTTCACGCCGTGAATGTAATTCAACAATTGCATCGGAGTAAAAATTTGACTGAGGATTTTATTCAATTTCACTACGCCGTTTGTCATCTCAGGTGTTCTGCAGTTTTCTGCGACGTTGGTAAGTTTTTCGAAATTTTTAATCAACTGTTGAACAGCGGTCGAATGCACTTCATCAATGTGCTGAATTCGTTCTTCGTTTGGTGATTCCACAGTGCTTGCACCGCGGCCTGCATCATTTGCTACTGTCTCCTGAGTGACCTGTCCAAAACAATTATTTAATAATAATAATAATAATAATAATGAATTTATTGTCTAACAGCATATAGCCAATAACAAGACAATATTAGATATACGGATAACCAGTAAGAGTAAGTATAACTTAGTAACTAATCATAAATTCAAATTTATTTGATATTTATTTTAATATAATAACTAATAACTTAAATATATTTGTCTATTCACCAATAAGTTCTATTAGTTTTGGTAATGTACAATTATTGATATCACATTGGCTGCTTATACGGTTATAATTACTGCACATAGTATAGATAGGAGATTTAAATATAATATTAGTTCGAACGCCTATTATGAAAATATCCAACTACCTACCTCATATCTTCCGATTTCAACGTCCATGTCAATATAAAATTCTTTCGGGGCATCTGGACCCAGTGCTATTTTAGCAAATAATTTTCTGTCTTCGATAGTTAATCGAGGAGATGTTGGGAAGACTCTGTCGAATTTATTTTGTATGGCACATAAATGTTTGCAAAACCTTCCTCCTTGCCCATAGACGCAATCGCAAAAACGCAATATCCAAATGGACCGTATAGAAAAGACTTTCATCGTTTTGAGATGATACCAAACAGGTTTTGTCATCAACTTCTTGTACCGACAATAATGCAGAAGATTTTAAAATGCGTCTAAATGCTAATTCATTTTTGGAGCTTCGATAATTAGCAAAAGAAAGTAGGTGTCCCTTGTGGTAGGATTCCAACACTTTCGCAATGAAGTCAATCAACGCACACGTGTTAAAAGCTTTGCATCTTTCGAGAACGACATCTTTGAAAATGCGAATCGAAGCTTCCACATAATTGTTCGTGTTATTGCCTCGTGTCAATAAATTGCTTCTATAAGCTACCGACCATTCCTCTTTCCGTTCCCAGTAACCCAAAATATGGTCTCTCAAATTCCCATACTTCTTCATAACCTCATAATTCATAAAGCTGCTGAAATTGTCACGCAATTCTTCATCTGTGGTGGAATATAGTACCCTCCGAAATCCTGTCAAGATGTGTTTTCGGTCTGCTTTGTCAATATTGTGCTTGCTATCCCACAACCAACGCCAAAAAGCTTGAAGAAGATGGAAAATGCAGAGTAAGCTGCGCGACTCGGGAAAAACTGATGCCAGCGCATTCCTTTCTGCCGCAGAATCATCGGTCATAAAAATTCGAGGAAAACCATACCTTCCAAAACCATCAGTTTGCAAAGAATCTCGCAATAATTTGAAGGCTTCCATGTAATTTTTTTCAGTTTGCTCAGTATGGAGAATGCAAGCAAGTGGGATGGCTCCAACTTTTGTTGCAGAGAAGAAAAATGTAACGCAGGTACTTGTTTGGTCGCAGGAACCACTAGAATCTACAAATACCATTTCATGTGCAAATTCGTGAGAATGGGCTCTAATCATGACAGGATTTAACAGAACAACGATCATTGGATCTTCCTGTATGACGACTTTAATATTTTTTTCTTCATAGCATTCCTTTTTCTTTTTAAAAACAGTTAACATATCAAAAGCTTCTCGACCTCCAAAATTTTCCATTCTACAACAGTAAAATTGATTTAAGTACCTACCTAACGCAAAACTGCACAGTGCATCACCTACCTCCATTTTGAGTATAAATGTTTTATTTGTCTCTCCGTTGGATTTATTTGGGCGTTTGCTAGCATTTTGGCAATCTCAGATTCTTAGTTTTTATTTTCGAGGTATATTCGTGAAAGTTTTTGACGACTGCGGCAGTCATGCCATCCTCAAAGTATTTGTAAAACATTGCCTCGGTTTCCCTCGAAGTTCGCAAGTAACTGAAGGCTTCTGCAACAGCTACTGCATGCGAATGTTGAAATGAAATCTGAAAAATTAAATAAACACCTCGACTAGAAAAGCGAGTTACTGGTAAACCTTCTGAGTAAAATTCGCTTGAAAAACCACTTTGCAGTTGTGGATCACTGCATTTACCATAGTGCATCTGATTATTGAACGAGTCCAAAGCATAATTGCCATTTTAGCAATGAAAAACTCAGTTTATGTTTTGAGAAACCATTAAATAACACACATGAACGATCTATTATGCTAACCCAAAAATAAATAAATACATTTATCTACAACTGTCAAATAATACGTGCATTATATATCCAACTCCAAATACAAAAAGCGGCGCAAATTACACTAGTGGAATATGAAATTTCATATTCCACGGGGTATTTTTTGAAGCAGTCAACATCGATTTTGACATAGATTGACTTAAAACCTAATCTGCTAACCTACAATTTGACATAGACTCACAGTGTCACCAACTATGTATATAGTTGTAGATAACATATTGTATTTGACACATTTACACACGAGCCGAAGGCGAGTGTTGTAATCATCCAAGTGTACATTATATGCTTGCTAAATAAAATATAATTTTCTACGTGTCAAAATGACAACTTTTGCACAGTTTCTAGTGTCAAAAGTGACGGTTGTAGCACTCTTAATATTAGGGCCCGAATTACGTCTTTTTGGCATGTTGCCATTGGTTGCGTGTTCTAATATTATATTAAGGCACGCTTTGCAGTAACTTTTAATGCCAACATAACCTAGAATATCTAACACAATGTAACGGAAAAAATGTCAACGAACTAAGTTTTCATATTCCTGTTAGGATCGTAGAAAAAATAGCGTATGATACACTTAAGTGCCATTAAAGCACTAAAGACATTAAAAGCACTCCGCTTTGTGTCGTGCTCTTAAACTCGTCGCACGTGCCTTAAAGGCGTACCTATACACTAGTATTATAATATACTACTTTATAAAGTACCCAAATAATGATAATTACACTTACCTCAATAACTATGTTGAGACCTTTCTCCAAATACCGATCATTTCGCAACGTATTACGGTTGATTTTTTTGAAAAGTATACTTATTTTTGCACTGCAGTCTTTGGCCCGCTGTCTGGTGTCTTCCCGTTTCCTTTTTTTCACTTTAGCGAAATTGTTATGCTGGCATGCGTACACTTTTCGAAAAAGGTATGTTTCTTTCTTCGAGTATGTGTATCGAACAATCCAGTTCGTATTCGTACTAAATTGTTCCACCCAACTCGCACACCAGTTATTATATGCACTTTTGTCAGACGCATGGCTTTCGAGTTTACCTCTTAAAGTTGCCGAGAAATTTTTAGGATTATCGAAGCCGAAATGGCTTACTTCGTGACCTAAATTTGTCATTTCTGGCAATAAATCTTCACGATTATCAGCCATGGCTGACGAAACACAATGACACCAGCAAGTTAGTTTATTTCTATCCAAATTCGAGGAATTTGATCATGCGTAGAGACGAGTCTACCACTGGTTGCAGTGTTGCAGTGTAGTAAACAATGTCCTATGAAACATTCGCTTATTCGTGGCCAATGCTTACTACGCTACATCCTGAGGCTGCGCTGTACCGCAGTAAAGATTGCCAAAGGGAAAGCCGCGCAAATTTCGCCATTACTTACTACGGTACAACTTGGTGCTGCGTTGCACCGTGGTAAACAATGCCTTTACGCCGCCGGGCTACCGGGCATTTCCCGGTAGGCCCTGAGTTTCCGGGCCCTAGGACTATTCTTACAATAGTCTGTTCTTTAGAAAAATATAAATTATCAAAATGAAGATCACTTTCGTTTGACCACGTTAATAATGTTGTGAGGAACCAAATTATAGTAAGTATAGACACCAGATTTGTGGATCATTGATTATTGTATGGTGATATAGAATACTTGAATCGTCCTAGATTTCCTGAAATTAGTCAAAGTATGCCAATGAACTCCTTCAATAGAATTTGTGAATTTGTGTTATTCCAGCTCTCTAAAAAGCTAATAAAAATTGAAGGAAAAGTTAATGACGTTTGCCAAACTGTATCCCCAGTTTCCAAAAAGAAATTTTGAAAACATTTATGAGACAGATAAAGATGAACAAGGACAAGAAAATCAAGAAAGTTTTGACACTGACTTTGAAGATGAAATTTCCTTGGCAAATGTAATCCCCTCTTATAGCTATCATTGTAGACACTGTTTTCGCAATGTGAAGTGCATTAGTTGTGTATCGTATGTATTTGTGGTTATATGCAAGTATAATTTATGTTCTACTGTATTCGATGTGTATGATACTCAGATGCCAAATTGGCCCAATTACCGAAATTAATTTGGCCAATACTGCAACTGAGGAAGAGTTTGGCAATTAATTCGGCAATTGAGCGAATTTAGGTTTTACGCAATTCTCGTAGTAAGTATTCTATTTGGGCAATTGAGCGAATTCGGCATCTGAGTCTAACCTATACAAGTTTCTTCTCACAATCCAACTTAAGCAAGTATCTTGTGCAAATTTATTTTCTAAACTAAAATTAAGTATTAATTACTCGTTTACGCAGCTGTAAGAACATTTGGTAACTGCGCTGCTTGTCAAGATCCACCAAGCCACTGTAATGTCAAATTTCTTTCTGTTACAGAATAGACGTCAAACGTATAAACTCGATTTTTTCAGTTTTAGCAGTCGAATATAAACCTTTTTATACAGCTAGTATATAGTTTGACTTGATTTCATTCTAAAACCATAATCCTATTTTATTTTCTACTGATTTTTTGTTTATATCTGTGATAAGAGATATATAAAGTAGTCAACAACGCCCTAGGGCGTAAAGAGAGGGCATAATGATAACACCCGTTTATTATGCCCTCTCGGGCGGGCAAGCTTTTCAAGTTATTTGCGTATTCAAAGTGGTAAATAAAACAGTGTATGCACCATGGGCCTTACTTGATGCGTATAGCCCTCGGGCTACATAAACCCTCGGGGCAGACCCTCAGGCTTTTAAACTTGTCGCCCTCGAAAATGCATAAACATCTTCATAATTCCCTTGGTACATACATAACTATGCTGGCTCTTAATAGCGGGCGTAATGTGACTGTTATGGCCTGAGGGTCTATAAAGTTGCTAGGCAGTATAATAAAGATTAACAATATAGTATAGCAACACCAACAATCTGCATAGAAACCATAGCAAACCAAATATTCACAGCTCCAGCACAACGATGACGCAGTAGTCTGTAGCCAAAATACTGAATCTTTCAATTGTGTACATTTCAAAAGTAAAATAAAATAAAATGTTGTATGTGCCACGTGCATAATCACGTTATTTATAACCATCGAGAAATTTAAAGCCCTCCGCTTTGCGTCGCCCTTTAAACATTTCCTCGACTATAATTAATTTATTATGCCCTTAATACATTAATAACTATAATAATAATAATAATAATAGTTTTTTATTTCCTGCTCAACTAAAATACACAAAAGAAATAATCTTAAATAAAACAAAATAAATGTGGATCAATTTGCACAGGAAAAGAGATAGCATTCAGTAAGTTCCCAAAATGGAAACCCCTGCTCTTCCATACTACCTCACCAATTTAATAGTTATTTACATATATTTTTGAATAAACGTATCTAGAGCGGCCATGCTATAGATACATATTTCATTTTAGCATGCATTCATCAAACTAATAGAAGCTTTCGTAAAACAGCTGGGTACTGCACGGCATAGGTTTATTTAATGAAGAAAATAATTTATCACATGTTACAAACCTGTTGCGTGTATCTTACACTTTGTATAACCATAGAGACATGTGATGTTTGAAGGACAATAATGACAACTTTTTAAAATCTGAAGGAACCGAGTTATATACTTTGCAGACGTTATAAGAAAATGATCGTTTAAATAATTCCGTGCGATGGATCGGTACACTTAATAATCCTCTGTGCCTCAGATTTAGAGTATGAACATCTGTCCTAAATTTAATTTTATTATAAAGATATGGCGGAGTTTTCATAGTTAGAATTTTATGATAAAGAACAGCAGCATGTAAAATCCGACGATTTTCCATACTGAGCCAGCTAATTTCTTTGATTTTATGCGAAATATGTTGACGCCTCCTTATTCCATATATAAATCTTAAGCACGAATTTTGAACTAATTGAATTTTCTTTTTAGTAGCGCTGTCAATGCAAGGACCATATACAACATCACAATAATTGAACTGGGACAACACCAATGAGTCACACAGCAATTTTTTGACATTTTTACTTAACACATGTCTGTTATTATAAAGCAGTTTAAGGTTACAGTAAGCTCTACGTACGCAGCCATTAATGTGTTCTTGAAATCTAAGTTTGTGGTCAAAGACCACTCCCAGATTACGTGCAGTACTAGAACACGTTATTGGTGTATCTTTAATTTTAATTTGAATATCCGGTAAATGCATACTCCTGCTGTTTGGGTTTCCAAAAACAACAACAACGGATTTAGTTGGGTTGATTTTGAGAGAATGTAATTCTGCAAACTTTACTAATCTATTCAAATCATCATTAATAAGACTGCAGGCTTGGTTGGTACTTTGAGGTTTAAACGATAAATAAACTTGTGTGTCGTCAGCATACTGATGGTACAGGCAATGTCTTAATGTTGAACTACAAAGGGTTGTGGAATATATCGTATAAAGTAGAGGTCCCAAAATCGAACCTTGAGGAACACCATGCTTGACATTACGAAGATTAGACTTTTTATTATTTACTATAACATACTGCTGCCTACCGCTCAAATAAGCGTCAATTATTGACCTAGCTCACAAAACTATCTCGGCCATAAAATAGACTCCTCAAATTATGTACTTGCTATATAAATAGCTATCATCCAACAACTTCGCAAACTAAAAATATTACTACAGTTATTTCAAATAAAACAAGTTCATCATTAGTTCGTCAGTAGTGAGGAAAAAATAGAAAAGTCGAGGAGAAATAATTATTATGGATACATAACAACTAAAATTAAAGGCTTGCTTGTAATTTTTAAATGTTATTAATATCAAATATCATGTTAGTGTAAAAAAATTCAGAGGAAAAAATAAGGTAAAGAGATTTAATAGAGCTGATGTAAGTGTTTCTTTCGTGACTAAGTTATTTATTTTTATTTTATTTTGTACTCAGCTGATACATTCAATAACTGTTATTTTTGAATACATTTTATTTACTAAGTGTTGAGTTTTGTAACCCTACGTAATTCTACGACACCAATTACTGTTTATACTATATTTCGCTATTAAAGCTGTACCGTTTTATATCCTACAACCTTGAAAAAATAAAAATTTTGCCACGGGTATTTTTTAGTGGCCTTTCCCAAAAATTCAATGCCCGGGCCCTCTGCAGAGTCCCTGCACGCGCTTGTAGAAATGTTATATTATTAATAGCAATATTTATATTGCCTGTAGTATTGTACGTCATGTCAATAAGAAGAACGCAGTTCAAGGTATTATACTTACTCTGCATCATGTCGCTTGAATCAAGCGAAAAAACTCATACAAGTGGCAGGGCATAACGGATGGATGGGATATGAAGGAGCAGTCGCGCACGCTGAAAACAATACGATCCCAAAATAAACCATAGTTGTACAAACATCCGTGACAAATTCAATATTCGATGAAGTAAACAAAACAAGGAGCACCGTAATAAGAGTCGGTTGCATTAAATGGAGTAAAGCAAATATAGGCTGATATAAGATAAACTGGTGATCATAATGTACCACGTATCTATTTACACAAATGTATATAGTTTTTAGAAATACGTAGGACAGGGCAACTATAGTAGCTAACTTAAAAATAAAAATATACTTTACCTGAATTGATTTCTAAGTGAAAAATGAAGTAAAATGAAATGTAAATCGCACAGGAGCATTTACAATATTTTAAAAAATACGTACCATAAAAACTTCATCCATATATCTACATTTATTTGAAGAATTTTCTCTCCAATTTAACAATAATTTATATCATTGTAGAATATATCTTAGCTTTAAGGTGAAAATAATGAAGTAGGCTATGTATTTGCAGACGGAAAGTAAATATTATGGAAAACAAATGTGGAAGAAATAAAAATTTACAGCTTTTGCCAGTCTCTTTCTTTATGCTCTCTATTCATAATCATATAGGTGCTTTTTCTATTTATAAATCAGTGCAAAGAGAAAACTCTGCGCTATGCAATTTAAGATGCTAGGTTGGAGGCTAATAATTATAATAAAAACCCTTTCTAACGCTTTCTAAGGACCTTAAGGCAAAAAGCACACTATAAGCGGGATAGCACAATAACCGGACTATAAAAAAACTATAATGATATGTTTGTAAATCAGCTTCTCTAAGCTTTAAAATTTCTTCCATTGTAGTCGAAGATTCTGAGAGAAGGTCAGCATGGCGCTTTCCGTGGCATGTATGTGTTGAAAAGCTCTAGGAGGTATCTGAAGGAGTGACGAAAAGTATCTTCTGAGAATGGAAAATGTAAGGGTTGGTGAGTACACAGATGTACAGGGTGTTTCCTCAAATTTTGACAGCTTCTAGCTTCCAGATAGAAAAAAATTGTTCAGATAAAAATTGTAGGGTATCATCCAAACCGTCCGAATTTGCTACTTAAAGAAACAATTGAGCATCACGGGTGAACTGTTTGACTTATTGTATACTTTCTTAATGAAACACCCTATATATTATGTATTTATTGGATAGCGCTTAGCATTTTCTTTTCAAGAATATATAAGTTGCCTATAATTACTTCATCCATTGTTGAAATATCCGCTATTAAAGATTGATTATTTCAATGCTTACTGTGCTTTATTTCATATAGTAAATTAGTAATATTTTGATTTTTTAATAGCGGATATTTCAACAATGGATGAAGTAATTATAGGCAACTTATATATTTTTGAAAAGAGAATTTTAAGCGCTATCCAATACACATAATATATAGGGGTTTCTATTTAAAAAAAGTATCCAATAAGTCAAAAATTTTACCCGTGATGCTCAATTGTTTCTTTAATTAGCAAATTTGGACTGTTTGGATGATACCATACAATTTTTATGTGAAGAATTTTTTTCTATCTGGAATAACAAAGTCGCTAGAAGCTGTCAAAATTTGAGAAACACCCTGTACAACAGTAAATCTTTCCATCTATATGAATTAGTTAATTGCCGGGGCTCAAATCTTGTGAGTACGGGAACTGGCAATCCCGAGGTACCCCAGCTGAGTCTACTCTCTTTCTTCAATTTGTCATATGAGGGACTCCTTCTCTGTTGTCTTTACCTTCAATTTGGTCCTTCTTGCCTGACTCCTGTTCTTTTCCGATCCCATGGCTATTAGAGTAGTCGAATGTAGGGACCTCTACTTTTCTTGACTATTTACTCTCAACGTAGAAAGAAATGAGTCCAAAGTACATTCTATTCGCCCCAAATTCCAAATTCCATTATACAAATATATAATACAGGAAACCAGGCATTTCGAGGAAAACGAATTACTAGAATGGAAATATGGAATACCTTAAAAAAGAACGTGGAATGACCGCTATTTGAGACAACCGACAAAACTGACTATAGTAGGTGTACGAAAATTCATCTAAATAAGAATAAACGCTACCACAACAAACCGTAGTATTGCATATTGAACTGAACCATCAAGTAGATATATTACTATTAATCTGTTTTTTAAATTACAAATTACCCTATTTTGTATTATAATGTCAATAATTACTATTATATATAGCTCCTGAAAAATCAGAGGTGGATTCTTTTATCTAGTTACTTGATTTCTGAAAGATTAATGTTCTAATATTTTAAATCTCATTCGGCTAATTTACAATACTTATGTCAACCAACTGTCAAAACAAATTTGAAATTCCAATGACAACTGCCCAATCTTTTCAATGGTACACAACAATATTAAAAACATAGTAAGTAATTATTTCTTAAGTAGTTCACTTTCTTCTTGTCTTTATTTCATTTCTAGTTATGATTTTTAATAAGAAATCACCCACCTTTTATTTGGTTCACACAACGTACCAGATGGCAACCTCCTTTTGATCTGCAAATCGACCCTCATAAGCACCTTCCTGCAATGCACTGTTCACAGACAAACAACACGTCCCAACCGTCCAAGATCAGCAAACTCCAATTTTAATACGGCAATCAGCAAACAGATAACCTGCAGACATCCACCTGCTACTACAAACTGCCACCCTCCTGGAATGTTTTTCTTTTCTCCGATGATACTCTTCTGGAAATCTTACTCAGCAACAAACCGCTTGATGTAATCCAATTTGACTAATGTAATGTCAAATGTAATTTTTGTAATAAAGTTGCTCCAGTATATTTCTTCAATGATTTACTTGTATAGAATAATTCTGCTATTCATTAGTTTTTACCACATACCAATACTCTTCATTAGTTAAGTTTTCGCTTCTTCTGTTTATTTATTAAAATTCCATTTTAATTCAACATCCAGATGTTAAGTATACCCCTTTTTATTTATCAACACATATATTAATAAAAACTGGGTTATTTTAAATGTTTTTAATCAGATCAAAATCGTTTTTCTACATTTTTCAAAAGTTGTTATTCTTTATAATTAAAAACAAATTTACTTAACGATATCATATCCCTGTTTATACACTCTAGTCTCTTCTATTTGAGTTAAACCTACTAAATTTTTATTTTATTTCAAATGAACTATTTGTCATTCGTTTTCAAACTGTAATTTATTCAATTATATTATTTTCAAATCCACCTGTTTTTCAAAATAGCTATTTTCCATACACATTTCCACTTTGTACCTTAATAAATCCAAATTATTTTTAACCAATGTAGTCCCTTAATTTTAATAAATTTGATTCTAACACACATTTAGGGTTGTATCATAACAATATATTTCTGGACAAGGTAACACATCTACAAATGGAATAGCAGTAATTCTAAACCAAACTTTCAGCGATGCGATAAAAGGATATGAGGCTATCAATGATCACATAATGGTAGCCGATAAATATAAATAATGTTATCCAAGCTTATGCCCAACAAGCGAAGCCGAAGATGAACAGGCAGGGCTATTCTATGCAAAACTAGAACAATACAAAGTCTACCGAATGAAGAAATCACAATTATGTTGGGCGAATTTAATACGGAACTCGTAACTCTCACGAAAGATCATGATTAGCACTACATAGTTTACAAATACGAATTATGAGATAGCACAGAGAGATACGAGATGTTGTTACACTTCTGCACAGTTTCCCTTAATGATAAGTTTACTTCTTGTGTTCATTCTGCTCAAATTCCTTAGCCACCTCACGTGTAAAGTTATTCGAATTAAGAGATACAAATGTTTCACAAGCAAAATGGAACAACTGTTGAAAAAACCAGTAGCTTTACGTACTGCGGCATTAAAACAAAATAAAAAATACAAATAGAGAAACACGGAAAGTATGGATTGAAGATAACACTTGGGCAAAAGTAAAAATGCGCAAAGAAATTAAAGACAAAGAATTAGACGGCCAGGTACACCGGCGAGGTACACAAAGTTCAACAAGGAAATTAGACAGTTATATTGACAAGAAAAATATTTAGCTGACATATGTCAAATTATTGCACTACAGATCTATTTGGTCTGAGCCTCACTTATTTTTCTCCTCCATTCTTCCCTCTTTCTGGCTACACTTTCCCAATTGTCGATTTGTGATTTTGATCATGTGTTTCTTCTTCTTCTTTCTTCTTCCTCTTTCATATGTTTCCATGCTTCTCTGTCCTGTGCTACTTGAAACCATCTCTTTCCTGCAAGTTTTTTGATGTCATCTAGCCATCTTTTCTGTGGTCTGCCTACACTGCGCTTTGTTTGTCTTAGTCGCCAGTGTGTTATTCCTCATGTCCATCTGTCTTGATCTTGCCTGACTACATGTCCTACCCATTGCCATTTAAGTTCTGCCGCACGTGTTATTATATCAACGACTTTGGTTTTTCGTCGGATTTCTTCGTTTCTGATTTTGTCACTTAAACTGATATACCATGCGTTTGGCCCAATTTAATCTAAGAATTTTTGTGTATGTTAAAACATCAGGAGATTGGTATAATTCTTTTAGCTCGTAATGTACCACCCTTAAACGAGGGGTAGCATAGCTCTAGCTAGCTCTAACCCTCGGCAGAATATGGTGTGAATAAGGTACCAGGTAGCGCTTCTTAATGTTACAAAAAATGTATACATTTTAAACAAGCGGGCACCAGTCGTTAAACACAACATAAACACAAATCTAGCTATCAAAATAAATCAACACCTATCTTGTCTTTAACTCCACAACCTAGATCTAAAAATACGAACAGGTTTATGAATGGCATTAAGCAAAGATAACAAGCGTGATACCAGTAACAGTAAGTACAATTTAATTTCATCAACAGTGTTACAAAATAACAATTGTAAGTAATTTGCAACAGGCTCAAAAGGCGCAGGAATGGTAATTAATAATTAAGTCAGGTAAAACCGGACGCTCTACAATTTTAAACAATAAATAAATATGATTGGAGTCAACCCAAATCATAATGTCACAGTTGACAATAAAATTATAATAATCGAGATATAGAACACTATGCAAACATTCCGAGCAATTAATAATAACAGAAAACTGTTAAAATTGTTAACAACATTTCCGGGCGTCCAAGGTCGTACTGCACTTAAAACAGTATCGCAGGGGTACACACTGTATGCGTTTTTCAGTAGCTCCCTAACTGATAAAGAGTTGGCGTATGATAATAGCTAATAAAGTTACACGGTCCCGTGAGAGATTATTACCAAAGCCCTTTGTTATATCACCGTGTAAATTCATAGCTAGCAAATCTGCCTCTATCGACAAAACAAACCACTGAATTATGCAAGATAGTATGCACTTACTCTTATGTTCTGGGGAGTTCCTGCATGGTGGCTTCGGGGAGCAGCAGCTATAGGTGTAATTACAGCTTTAGATAACGCAGGCGTTCGCTGGTCGAAGGTGGGAGAAGTGACCTTAACTACTACGGACAACACGTTGAAAGGTCGTGGCTCAGAAAATGACTTAAATCGAACACTGCCGCAGAGAGCATACCCCAGAAAAATAGAGGCCTAATTACCACTTTAATTAGTACATAAACTAATTAATATAGAAGAGCTTACCCTTAGTTTAGAAGTGGGCCTAAGAAAACGCAAGCGACGCTTCTTGGGACATGGCCAGCGATTGTTTTTGTAAAACAAAATATCATCTTAAAATGCATAGGTTACTTCCGGCGTCATGAGTACAAAATCCCTGTTAACAGATCTCGATCGATTTCGCGACACGGCTGCCTCAGCGAAAATCTGGCGTGAGCAGGCAGGCTACTTGAATTCCAACATTGAGGAACACTTTGAGGCAAGGTTGCGCGTTTGAAAAATAAAATTTCTTCGCGGTGTCGTACTAAAGAAAGAAGTGCGAGCGTCGCTATTTAGATTAAGGATGAGGAATCAAAATCGACAAAGCAGTTCACAAGGAACGCCAAAATAAAACGGGGCGTTGCAGTATCTTAGTCTCCATCCATGTTGTTCTTGTATGGGGCCAAGTATTCTTATTAGTATTTTTTGATCAAAACTTAGAAACATTTCTCCTATCTTGTCAAGGTCCAGGCTTGGTATCCATACGTCATTATCGGTCCGATCATTGTTTAATATATTTTAATTTTTGTATTTCCACCTACTATATTAGATTTAAACATACTTTGGAAAAAGTACGATGTTTCATTGCCTGATATTATTCTTTGCTGTTATTTTTAACTTCTTTCCTTTTACTTCCCTCATCTAAAAAACGAAGGAAGTATTGTAATTGCGAAAAAAATACCTTCCTAGATATCTTCAGACCTTCACGTTTCAGGGTCGTTGAATGACGAAAAACAGGTTTTCTCAATTCCGTTTGCGTCTCTCTGTCTGTCTGTCTCTTTGTCTGCCTATTGGCAGTATAGCTCAAAAACTATTTGTTCGTGGAAGACTATCTTTCACGCGGATTATATAACTACCTGGCATGAAAATATATACAGGGTGAGCACCTTTAAAAAATACAACTTTGTCTATTTTGCTTTAACTGAGGAATAGATAAAAGTATTAATGTGTGCATAGCTTAGCTTTACACTTGACAAAAATGGGACTCACAGAAGCAGGGTAATTGTAAAAAACAAAGATGGGCAAGAATAAGTTGTTCAATATAATGCAATGGCTCCGCGCCGATATTAGGCACAGTTTAGCGGCAGAGTGTGATCGACGAGTGCCATGCGTGTGGAATGCTCGTTTACCTTTGGAATGCTTTCCGTAGGAGCTAAAATTGAATCCCGTCATTTTCTTTATTTGCAAATTGATTTAATTTGAATTGATCCTAACGCTCCAGCGTGGCAGCGTGCGACAAATGGTTGAGCGTTGAAATCGTACTCGCAGGCGCTGAAGTTCGAATTTCACTTCCAGTAATGTTTTTATTTGAAAATTGATGTCATTCGCATTACCAAGTGTTTCCTTTTACTGTTTCAGTATTATTAGGAGTGTTAAGATATTGTTACCCCTAGTTGCCTTTGATTTTTGAAAATATTTAGTGTCACAACTGCACTTGTTTTATTTGCAAAAGATAAAAGTAATTATTTGTACATAGCCCAGGCTTTATCATTAGCGAAAATGAGATCTAACTCGTTCAATTCGATCACGCCCGTAGCTCAGTTATTCTAGCGTAGAACTAGAAACTCGCCTCGAAATATTCGCCTGGGAGCGTGGAATTCGAATTTCAGCGGACTACACTTTTTTAATTTGCAAATTGATCTAATTCGAGAGAGGAAAAAGTTCCGTGTAAAGCCCTTTATAGATTTTTTTCATTTAATTGTGATCCCAAGTGGGCACTTGATTTGTTCCACCACTTCAAGGTTGCTGTATTCAATGGTTAAATTCTGCCCTACCCTTGCGGTAGCTGTTAGAGTCAGACATTTTAGTTTGTTCTCCATTAACCTCCAACGCTATTTAATTTGCTTTCGTTTCTATCTTGTTGTACGCTTCTTTTAGAACTGGTATTGATCTTGTAATAATATTTAGGCCATCAACATAGCCAACAATTTATTGAGATTTATTTGTTATTGTGCCGTTTATTTGCATTATTGTTTCTCTAATGAACTTTTTCAGTAGTCGTTTAAATAATTTAGGAGCTGCAGGAGTCCTGTATCTGTACGAATTTTTCTGTTAGTTTGTTTTGGTACTTCCTATTATTTCCTCAGCATAGTCCATTGCGTTTTCGTAGTATGTTTGTAATGATCTTAAATGCTACACACAATGGAAATATTGCCCTATAATTCTACAAGTCTAGTCGGTCCCCCTTCTTTACATCGGACATATTATGTCTGCGTGTCGTTCTTGCGGGATTTGTTCTGTTGACCATATCTTTTTAATTAGATATGTAAATCGTTCGGTGATTTTATCTTCTTTATATTTAATCGGTTCTGCTGCGATAGTCTCTGACCTTTAATTATTTTTTATATCAGCGATGCTGTCTTAGACTTCCTGCAGAGTTGGTACTAGCACGTGTGGTTGTACAGTGTGCTCTAGATCAGTGCTTCTCAAAGTGGTAGTCCGCGGACCGGTGCCGGTCCGTAAGCAAGATGTTGCCGGTCCGCGATGCGATGAAATAGGAGCTGATCATAAGTAGTTCTTATTACATGTTGAATGTATTGGTTATCAAGGGGGAAAGTGTTCTCAAGGGTATTCGAGCTTCGGACGGAACTGGTTTCTTCCAAGCAAAAAACCAAATTGGGCGCAACCTTTCCTCGAGGTAAATTGGGTGGCCAAGCTTGCCTACTTAGCTGACAGTTTTTCCATCTTCAATGATCTCAACGCTCGATGCAAGGAATGGTGAGTTACTGTTTCACTATTGCAGGCAAGATTGATGCAGAGAAACGAAAACTAGAAGCATGGAAGTCTAAATCAAGAAGTTGTTACGATATATTTTACAACTTATCAACATTCATCAACGATGAATGAAGAGAGAAGAGGAAAAGAGCTTGATGTTATATCTCTAAGAAATGTCATCAGCGAACACTTGACTAACTTGCCAGAACGTTTCGGATTTTATTTCCAACAGAAGAAGAAAAATGTATGGGTTCGTAATCCATTCGTTCAACTTACAGTTGACTTACCTTCATTATGAAAATAAATTGTTGGAGCTCGCTGCTGATGAAGGACTGAAGGTCAACTTCGAAAATATGTCACTCGCATCTTTTTGGATAAAATCGAGACAGATTATCCAGATCTCTCTGTGAGATTAGCTTTTACACCAATGAGTGTAATAAAAACAAAAAATATAAAATTGCATGAAGATTTATCCTTCATTTCGCTTGGCGCTGTCATCAATTGAACCACGGATAGAGAAATTGACTAAGAATAAGCAAGCTATTTATCACATTAAGCAGCGTTGTACGAAGTTGATACGGCTGAAATTTATATACAGTTTTTTTACAAGTTTATGAATAAAATAGTAATGTTTCATTAGTTGATAAATGTAGCGGTCCGTCATACATTAGTAAAAATAATACCGGTCCGCCACATTAAATAGTTTGAGAAGCACTGCTCTAGATGACTATCACTTGTGGTTTTATCGGTTAGTAAATCAGAAAAGAGGTCTTTCCATAATATCAGTACTTTTTCGTCCCCTGTTATCCATTTGACTTGTTTGTCTTTGCATAGTAACATTCAGGGATATAACTCAGTCTTTGTGTTCTCCAGTATCCGGTAGGTAACCTATAGTCTTCTACTTTTAGTTTGTGGGGTTTGCTTCAGTTATCTAAGTTTTGCTTTTAGTATTTCTTTTTTTCCCTGCATATGCTTTTTGCTTATCCTCTTAATAGTTTGTATTCGAACGCAAGCCGTTGAAACAGAGTGGACGCGACGCGTGTGCTATGTTATCGCAGTGAAACGTTGGACCCTCAAGATAATAGTTGTAGCCATATCCAGCTGTGAGTACAATCTATCAATAATTATACATTGAATTATAAACAACGAATACGGACACCAACCCAACCCAAAACAATGAAACCCACCTGCAAAATGAAGCGTTAAAACGCAAATCCGACCAATTATCACCATCTATTAATGAGGTGCAAAAACGTTATCTATGGTCAACAGAAGAACTATTAAAATAAAATAAATATTTCAATTTATCTCATAATGCCCAACAAGAGGACCAGTGATAAGTAAACCGAGAAAGAGGAATCCCAGCAACCGGCTGAAAATAAAATCAAGATACCACCAATTTAACTACAAAATCAAATAAATCATGCTGCGCTCGTGGCAGACATTCAAGCCATGATAAAAGGCACTTTTACAACAATGTGCAATTTAAATACAATAAGAATTAACCTAACCCAAGAGACGACTACCGCAACCTTACAGAATTCTATACAAAAAACAAAATTCCTTACTACACTTTCCAAAATCCAAATAGCAAACCCTTATCGGTAGTAATAAAAAATGTTCCGCCATCACTAACCAAAGGAGAAATTAAAGAAGCCTTGAAAATCTTACCTGTAATCAACATAACTTGCTTACTAACAAAAGATAAAAGACCACTACCAATCTGTGCTGTTGACTTAACAAACAACGATGCAGCAAAACAAATTTTCAACTTAAAAAGCTGTACCACTCATTGTTACTGTAGAAGTAAGAAAAAATCCACAAATGTACCGCAATACACAGATGCCAGAAATATGGGCATACCAAGGAATTATTGTACACTTCCCCAGAAATGCGTTAAATGTGCAGGAAACCACTGCCACACTGAGTGCATAAAAAATCAACCGAAAAGCCACATGTGCCAACTGCGGAGGCGAACATGTAGCCAGTTACCGAGGATGTAGTCATCATAAGGAACTTCACAAAAACGCAGAAGTAACTCATACAATACCTACGTTAACGAAACACAAACATTCGCCAACCGAGTACAAAATAATTTTAACTCTTCCCCAAGCACCTCAACAAATGCATAAACCAACCAACCTAATAACCTCATTAAACTCATAATAGATCTAATACCCCCATACCTTCCTCAAATTAAAACATTCCTAATAAACTACATTATACCCTACTCCTTAATGCACCATAACTGCCAACGAACACTCGAAAATTCAACAATCCTTAACTTAAACGCTAATGGCTTAGCAATCAACGATCAACGATTATAGCCTTCCTGGCCGGATATGGGGTCGACATAGCCTGCATTACTGAAAACGCATCTGGTCGAAGGCGAAACCTTTAAAATACGTGGATACCGAGTATACCGCAAAGATAGAAAAGCTCAAATAGCCTCTGGAGGAGCGGCTATCATTATTAAGCACAAGTTTGACCACAATTCAATTCCAGACCTTCCAATTGCAAACCTAGAAAGCACAGCAGTGAAAGTAAAACTCAATGACAAGAGTAATGTTACAATAATAAGTGCATATAGGCAGCCAAATAAAAAATTAAAAGAAGATTAAATTAAAACTATTTTCAATACACCAGAGCCAGTACTGGTAATAGGGGATCTAAACAGCAAACTCACTATATGGTGCTGCAGGGCGACAAATCCGGAAGGTGTAAAACTTGAACAAGAGTTCTGAGAAATCAAGAAGACATTGATTTAACCGTTTCACCATCACCACATCAATAACCGATGCAGTAAAAGTAGCTACCACAACTGCACCCAGACATCGCCGCCCTGACTATAACCTCCCTCCCCGCTCTATAATCAACCTAATCCAGCATCAAAGTCAAGTTCGAAGACTCTGGCAAAGAACGAGAAGACCGGAAACCAAAAGGCTTCTAAATAACCTCACACATCGCATAAAGCGAGTGCTGGACGATTATAAAATCCAGTCTTACCATAAGCACATTGAAGACATGGGCCCCGGTGACCCGGGGATGTGGAAAACCACCAGAAAAATTCTAAAAGTTCCTCGCGAGCTGCCTACACTCAAATCGGGCAATAATACCCTCTGCACCGATTATGAAAAAGCTGAAGTCTTCGCCCACCATCTAGAGCAGGTTTTCACACCGGCAATCACTTGCACCCCTACACAAGTGACACACGTATCAATCATATCGAAACTCATCACCCTGTCAGCACTGGAAACATCGAACCAACGTCTCAAATGAACTAAGGGAAATTATAGCTGTACTACCTAAACGCAAATCTCCTGGCCATGACTTAATACCTAACTTGGTCCTTCAGCATCTTACTAGTAAATGCCTGGCATATCTAGCGTTTCTGATAAATGGATGCCTGCGGATAGGCTACTTTCCCAGAACATGGAAACATGCTCACGTCCTTATGTCGCTAAGACAGAAAAAAGAAAGAATACATAGCCAGCTACCGACCCATCAGCCTCTTAACTACCCTCTCTAAACTTCTAGAAAAAGTAATCACGCTCGCCTTGTTAAAATAGTAGACACACTCCATATCAACCCACCCTTTCAATTTGGCTTCAAAAAGGGTCAGTCAACCTGCCACCAACTACAAAGGATCAGCGAACTAATCGAAACAGGATTCGAACATAAATGCTACACTACCCGCGATCTTCCTGGATATAGCGCAGGCTTTCGGTAAGGTCTGGGTCGAAGGTCTTAAGAATAAACTACTAAAGTATAACATACCTAGATACATACTAGCAGTTGCCTTCTCTTTCTTGGAAGAGCGCACATTTGCTGTCAAAGTAAACTCTGTCATCTCCGAAACTAAAGCCATACGCGTGGGAGTTCCCCAGGGCAGTATTCTTGGCCCGCTACTTTCAACATTTACACCTCTGATATCCTGAAATCCCTGCGTCTATAGCATGTTCACTGACGATACAGCTATTTTCACACAAAGCACAGACCTTAGAAACGGCAGTCAAGCATTACAAACTGCAACGGATAAATTCTGCAAGTGGCTAGGAAACTGGAATATCCAAATCAATCCAACCAAGCTGTCAATGTAAAATCTTTACATTAAGAAGAATAGTTGATCCACCATCTATCAACAGAATGGGTCTGTACTACCCTGGAACCCCAAAGACTCCGCAATCAAATACCTCGGAGTATATTTAGACACAAGACTGAGTTGGAGTTTACCACGTAAATCAAAAATTAATGCAGTGCCACAATCGGCTACGACAACTTTACCCACTTATTAATCGAAAAAACCCGCTCCGACCGGAATGCACTGTTCTTATGTATAAATCCTTATTGCGACCATTAGCACTCTATGCCTCCCTGTCTGGTGTAATACATCCAAAACAATATCTTGAAGATCAAACGGTTTCAAAACAAGGTACTCCGTATTGCAGTAGACGCTCCATGGTACGTCCGCAACACACAATTGTATCACGAATTGGGTATATCGACAATCCAAAAACTATATTATCATCTGCACCAAAAACTTTATAAAAAACATCAACAAGTGTGATGGAGCACTATACTACAACCTAAGCCAGCGCAACATCCATGTAAGACTTAAGAGAAAGCTTCCTCAAGATGTAATATCCGAAGAGGGACAACAACTAAGGCTACTTACTTAGATTATTCGAGGCGTTACTGTAAGTCTCGACCAGTTAAACCTCAAGAATTTGTCAATAATTCACTGTGTTCATTGTACAATAATTATAAATGTCATGTATAACACCTGTAATGCTGATCTGACAAAAACAATAAACCTAAAAAAAATAGTTTGTATCTTTCAGTTTTTGTACTTAAGTCTTTGTAGCAGTGCTTTCCTCGCTCTATTTTTGTCTATGGCTTTTTTCATAATCATAGTCCCACCAACTGATTTAGTTTTTCTTTGGGTTGATTCGAGTATTTCTCTTGCCGCATTTATTTAGGTGAGCGGATGGCGCAGCGAGCAAATGCTCGCCTCTCAGGCGGCCGGCCCGGGTTCGATTCCGGTAGATGCTATAGATGGATTTTAAAAATCGTACACTCCCCGGCTACCACGCTAACATCTGTAGTAGTCGTTAACCTCTAATAAGGGAACTCTTCCTCAATTTCGACGGGCAAGGCTAGCCACCTACCCGGCCTAAGGGCAAAGAGGGCTCATAGAACCACTTTGTGGTTATAACAGGCCACTGGCCTACAATAAGAGGAAGAAGAAGAAGCATTTATTTTTGTTTCTCGTTTATA
The DNA here is from genome assembly GCA_940337035.1 of Agriotes lineatus. Lineage (NCBI taxonomy): Eukaryota > Metazoa > Arthropoda > Insecta > Coleoptera > Elateridae > Agriotes > Agriotes lineatus. The sequence continues at coordinate 52,938,980 of OW679202.1, read as the reverse complement.
TTTCGTCTACACCCTCACGTTCAGTGTCTATTCCGAGATTGAAGGACATAAAACTGGAACAAACCCAGATATTTGTTTAAAAATTAACAAATAAACTGTAATATAACACCGAACTACAGTGCCATGGAAGCTGACTAACAGACAATAAGGAACAAATAAATATAATATGGAAAATATACTGTGAAAACCTAGTGCATTCAGAAAGTCAGGCTTTTGTTTGCTATTACACATGGCAAAAGATGTGGCAAATATTAAGCGAAACGGAAGTTTCATCTCACTTGACAAATCTAATTAAAAGTATATAGGACAACTATGGCGCACACGTGAGGGTGAAGGAGTCCTTCAAAGTAGGCAAAGGCGTAACAAAGTCGCTTATTGTTATTATTTTAGTACATACTTGGCGGGGGTAGCCAACTCAGAAAAAAAGTATTGATGTTGCTGCACAAAAACGACGAAGTGAGTGCGGAAGTTGAGTTAAGGATTAGTAATGGAAAAGCGAAAATAATGATTGTAGATCGACAAAAAGAACGACAGGCGAGACACAAAAACGATAAAGATCATCAGTGTCATGGACAAGTTCACATATCTCAGCCCGCTAATAACAAGAAAGGTGGATGCAGCAGTGAAATTAAAACAAAAATACCAATTGCCAAAGGGGAAATAGCCAGACTTACAAAAATATTAAAAATTCGAGACATTGCAATAGAGACGATAGGCTGATTAAAAGCCTTGTCTTCTAAGACTTACTGTATACTGTAAAATGGTGGTCACGTAAAGAAATAGACAAACGACGCACAGTTACTTTTGAGATGCATTGGTAGAGGTGGCTACTGATAATTCAGCGAAAAGCACCAACAAATCAATCTCCTGAAAATAAAAAAGAGATTAACCACTATAATAAGAGAAAGACAAAATTAAAGGCTGGAGAAGAGGAAAATTCCCGCATGATACACTAATCTCATAAAGAAAACAGTAGGCGCACTATTAGAACGATGCTATAGAGTAGTGCAGGAGAGAGATCAATGGAAAGAGATAACACTCATTAATTCACAATGTCAGGATGCGCGCAACTAGTGACCGACTAAAAAGAGTGCATCTTTGAAACCGAACCACCCAAACAGCGTAATACACGAGAGAGCGCTATAAACGGGGGCGTTATAACAAGGTTAATTTAGTATAATTTAGTAAAAACATGTGACAAGATTTTACATATTCCCTATTCTATTTTCTAAAGTATTGAAAATCCATTTTCAAACATATGAAAATTTGTAAATGTTATCATAAGTCGACAATAAAACTTAAAATTTAAAGAGAAGATGAGGAAAGAACCTCTACGAAGTACTTTTAATGTTTAAAACTAAATTAAATAATAATTGAAAGCAATATTCTTGTTACAAAACTGAAACGTGCATTAGGATTAATAACGGCTCAATTAGGGACTGATAATTTACTTTTACATTATACAGAATTTATTTCGCCGATGTGGGTTTCGCCACAATAATTCTATGGAATTTGGAATTCTATCAAAAGTTCGTATATTTCTGAAGCCACTGGTTTTGAACAGATGAAGTAATGAGCTGTAGAACTATTCGTTGGAGTTTTTCCTTCAGGATATTCGCCCTCTTTCCTTTCCCGATTTTCTCGAAATGATACCGGTTAAATTATGGTAAAGTTGCGTTATTTACTGCTGCTTGACATTAGAAAAAGAAATGTGATTTATTCCACGCAGTGCTTAACTTATAATAAATCCAGTTCAGTATTTCGACCGCAGCGTTCTTATTACTAGATTTATTGAAATGTATGTAAAGTTTAGTGAGATACTGTTTATGTAAAATTTTATGGTATGGAGTTTAAGCTTTACAAGACGTTCTTTTTTATGTTAAATCCTTAACGAAACATTTTATTTCAAATATAACCCTTGATGGCTTAGTATACAAATTAAAAATGACAATTATAATTAGAAGGTATGTTTTGTATGGACAATGGAAAAAATTAAAGGTTAAGGTCATTTCAATACCCACAACAGGGGGCGGGCTGCTATAGGAACCCTCTTCAGCCAAGAACGGACATTATAGGATCGGTGAGAGAAAGGAGGGGTGGAGAATGGAAGAAAGGCCTGGAAAGGGGGAGAAATACTGCCCCGGCATTCGCCTCAGAGAAGGTACTCTGGTGACAAGGAAAACCACCTAAAAACGTGAATCAGAGCAGACGGCCACGGGAATCGAACCCACGGCCTCTAGAATGCTAGGTAGACCTGCAAATCACTAGGCTACGGAGCTCGGTGGACAATGACTTGGCGCCGGTCAAACGATCTCGATAGTTAAGCAAAATTATCCACAGCCGGAATGGAATGGGTAAATACGTCAGACACCAGCACAACCTGGAAAGTCTTGACGCCAAGCTTTCTACCGTAAGTAGCATGATATTATCACTATTGTCAGTATTACAATGGTGTAAATATTTCTAGATATACTGCATTTCTTGAAAATTAATAGCATATAAAAATACAAGAACTGTTTTAGTGATTTAGCTTTATTGTATAAATTAGATTCCTGTTGGGGGTTTCGCTAATTAGTTTTGTTTTTGTAGTGCTGTTGAAAGCAACCGCGTAATTTGTTCCGAATAGCATACCGGACCATAACTCGATCATGCAGGAAATTCGTTTGATCATTTACTGGCATTTATTGTTGGGTGGCACTAAACGAACTCGTGAACCGCACACTTACTAAAATGGTCTACGAATTAGTTTAATTAACCGTGCATCGTGCTCACGTACAAGTTTTACCGAGCTAGAAATCGGTTTAGGTCTCGTTTCAAACTTTAATGTTCGATTATAGGCTCTGACGCATTAATGGAATTGTTCGGGGTACATCCGGCCGCATTTCGATTTCCTTGTTTTGCCATCTGCTTTAAGCCTAAGCCCTTACCATTGTTTTCTTTATCGAATTCAGATTACGGAACATGTAAATTGAATAGAATAATTTAATATCATTGATGTGCGAATCTGGGTCGGTTAATCCACCTTGCCCTCAAATTTCCGCCTTTATTAATTTCGTTAAATTTAAGGAAAATTCACAACTCCGGTGTATTTCAAACTTTGCTTGATTAACGACGCTAATATTGTAAGTATAATGATGCGAAGAGTAGGTCACACAACTTTAAATAACTCATTTATATCATTATAATGTTTCGAATTCGTAAAAGAATCTGAGTATTGCGAATGAGTGGCTAATCAAGCACCAGATATGGAGAAACTGAAACCAATTATTGCGAGGGTTACTACTGAATGTTCCCTAGCACCTGCTTGTTGCTTCGCAATTTATAAAAAGTGTCGAACTTTTAACGAGTTTTCCGTAAACTGTAAGCATTAATGCGACTAATTGTGTGGTTTTATCTACAAAATATGATTTTGTTTATAGAATTTTTTGACACAATTTTATTTACATAATGCTATTTATACATTTTATTAATACAATTTTTATCTACATATTTTTATACAATTTTTATTAATAAAATTTCACTAAAAAACATTTAGATACTTAAATTCTTTCAGGGCATTTAAAGTACACTATGACTAATGCTGCCTCTTCAATTTTGTGTCAGACAATTTGCTTCTTATCAATTTGAATGTTAAATTATTCAGACAATAAATATTCTACCTTTTATCACTGCTCATGTGAGCACCAAGGCCGCAGTAGTTCAAATGGCCAGGTATGGCGTCCCGGGTTTGTTGACTTGTGACTTCAAATAGAACAATGGCTTTGCTACAGCAGGAACTGGACAGGATATTCAGGATAGCAGAAACTCATCTTGCTCGAGGAACTCGAATTCACCAACCAGCTTGCAGGTAATACCTTGCACTTGCAGTTAACGAATATATGCTCATTCGCTCTCTTTAATCTATAACCGTTGACTTCGCCTTCCCTTTACATGTGAACGAAGACTTATTTATTTACTAGTGAGTCACCCGAACTACGCTTCGGTTCGCTAATTTAAGAGAGATTCATTATTATAAATTTAAAAAAAAGTATGCTTCGGCCGGGAATCGAACCCGGGCCGCCCGCGTGGTAGGCGGGCATTCTACCGCCAGACCATTATGCTTGGTTGAATGAACAGCTGCTGTAATAGCATATGAACATAGTGAATCACCCGAGGTAACAGCTGCTATAGCACAGCCCACGCCCATAGACGCGATTTAAAACTTTTCGCACATTTTTTAAAATAAAAACCGGCCTACGATCTAAGTCTAAAAAGTAGCAAAATTTTAAGCCATCATACAACGTAATCGGGCCTGAATCTTCGGAGGAGATAGCGAACAAACATACACGCAAACATACAAAGAAAGCACCGATTTTATGTTATAAGATGTGCCTGAAATTACTGCAGTTGCGTAGAACTGGATAACGTCGTCGAAGTTTTAATATCAACCCATACTATTTTTATAATAAAAGCTGTCACTCAGGTCAACAAGTAAAATCGTCGAGTGCTTTTCATAAATTTGATTATTTTGAGAGATCAAAGTTGTACATCTTGTGTTGAAAATAGTAAAATAAGAAGCGCCTTTTGATGTGGACCATTTTTTCTTATATACAAAAACCTTTTTTTGTTCAAATAACAGAGAATACTTAAATTCTTTGGACGACAAAAAATGTCCCGATTATTTATTATCCAAAGATCCAAAGAAAGCCGAGCAACAAAATTGAAAATTATTTGAAATACAATAATTGTTAATAACTTTACATAACAAAATAATTTGAGCCAACCGGATCATTTTGATATCTCATATTTCTGATCACGTTCAGATACTCTGTTTTATTTCACATTGCATTAAAATTCAATGAATTTGCATTATAAGTGTCACAATTTCAATTGCACGACTGTACGGTAAAATTATAAAAAAAAGGATAGAAGAACAAATAGAAGAATCTGAAGAGCAAAACGGGTTCAGGGCAGGAAGGTTGTGCGTCGACAATGTATTTGTTATAAAACAGCTACTTGAAAAAAGGCTTGGGATCTCCCCAATGCATATGATAGTGTGCCATTAAGTAAGTTGTGACCTAGTCTAGAAAATGCTGGAATAAATAAGTTATATATCAATGCAGTGAATGATCTATATTTAGAAGCTACAAGTATGATAAAAGTATGAAATAAAGTCTCCCAAGAATTTAAAATAAGTAAGGGATTAAAGCAAGGCTGCAGTATCGCTTCTACGCTTTTTAAGGTATATATAAACGAAGCCCTAAGAGGGTGGAAGGCAAAATGCGGAAACATGGAAATCCCTATTGACAATAATATCCTATCCACACCCTTGTTTGCAGAGGACCAGGTCCTTATAGCGACCGACGAATATGACGCATCGTATATGACAAGAAAACTACAGGAAGAATATAGTAAGTGGGGCCTTACCATAAACTTAAACAAGACGGAGTATCTAGTAGCAGGTGAAGAAGGACATGATCTACTTCTAGAAAATGGACTCATAAAAAATTGCCCTATGTTCAAATATTTAGGGATTACATTCTCAAAGTTTCGTAATAGCAATGAAGATATTAAAAACGAAATCAATCAGGGTAAAAGAGCGATTAAGCAACTTCATTCGGTCTTATGGAATAACACTATTCACAAACAGACAAAAACCAGAATCTACAAGACAATTGTAGAAAGTATTGTAATACTTCACCCTTGCAATTAAGGGCGTTGAATTATTTTAATCACCATCGGGTAGCTCTCTCAGTAGGAGTTAATTTGGTTCAGACAGATATACACTATGAGACCAGCAAACAAACACCAGGATAATTTTAGACAGTTTAATTACAGTTCAAAATCTATTTACAAACATAGGCATTATCCAATAGAACAAAGTAAAATGTATTTCACAATAAAATTGGTAGGTATACGAGACGTCCTGTTGCGAAAACCTGGCGTCACCGCAACCCGTCATACATCGGTGCGTTTGGAGGCCCTACAGTTTGTGCTCTGGTAGAACGACGGGATGCCACTGGCCGCGTTATTGAGCCGTCGAAATTAGTCCCAAGGATACCAATCGTTAAGCTTGAATCTCGGTCACAATGTCAAAGGCACGTGTAACTGCAAATATTGGTTAATTCGGCTATGTCAGAGCTATTTACTTACAACACCGGGTCGTGCGGGAGATTCGGCAAGCCCCTGTGAATTGCGTGTTGTGTTTGTGCTGGGTGCCATAGAATGAGAAGTCGACGGTGGATTCCACCTGGGGACCGGCTTCGAGTCTGTAGGAGCTTGGTTGATTGGTGAGTAAACCTCTGTAGTCAACAAATATTTAGAACAAATTTAAACGGCCTCTAAGATTAGCGATGTGCCGGGCCTCAATAATATGTAATGTGACACGGCCAGGGCGGGTTTAATTATGCTGAGTAGCTGGCTTAATTATTACGAAAAGCATGCGAAACGGCCTCGTGTACGAGCCTTCGTCTCCAACATGTCTTCCGGAGAATTGTTACAAATAATTGTTGACGGAGCTTGGGCTAAAATTTAGGCTGGCTTCAGGTTATAATATTGACAGGGCAAACCAGTGAAGCGGTCCTCGGAGAGGTCGTCGCTTCCAGGAACTGGCTTTCACGACGGGGATTCGTTCGGGTTTTAGCTAGAAATACGGCCTCCTAGATTGAAGTCTTCGGTTCGACTTAGCTACAGGTAAATTCAGGGTGCAGGATTTCAAAGTGTGAGGGAAGAATTCTCCTTTAATCGGACGGGACGGACAGGATTGGGGATGATCTGGGACTGGGTGGATACTGGAATTAATGCTGAGTTTGAATGCAGGAAGGAATGGCTCGTGAATCGGTCGTGAAGCCGCTTTTATGTCCCCTCTTCGGGCTTCGTGCAACCTAAGTGGGAGAACGGAGCATAGGTATATTTGCGCTTCCTCGATGACGTATTTTTATCGCTGGTCGGGCGTTGTAAAGATTCAAACTCTGATAAGTAACGTAGAAATCGCTATGGAAGAACGCGCGAATTCATTTTAATTCAGAAAAACACTTTCCCGCTGGGCGAAAAGTTACAGTATTACTACCTACGGAACTGAGGTATGGGAGCTTAGTAAAAGAAATAAAGAAAAACTTTCTGCTGTAAAAATGGATTTTTGGAGAAGAAGCTGTAGACTTTCTAGGTTGGAGAGAATACGGAATGATGAAATAAAACGTAGAATAAACGTTGAAGGCAGCATAGTAAACACGATCGAAACAAAAAAGTTAATGTGGTATGGTCACATGTGCCGTATGGAAGAGGAAGACCTCCAAGAACTTGGAAGGAAGATGGAATAGACGCCATGGCAACTTGTGGACTAAACGAAGGAGACTGGCGCGATAGAAAACTTTGGCAATTGGGAAGCAGGGAACGGCTATAAGACTGTAAAAAACCTGCACTATATATATACAGGGTGTAGAAATGCTTTACGCACCATAGGGATTTCAATGGTAATTTTTTCATATGAAAATATTTGCTTCCCTAATTATTTTAGAGCAAACTTGTATGGAAGTTTTTTGTAGAGAAAAAAATTCTGTGTCCATTTGTGCCAGCATTTGTCATTTTACATTTCGGAAAACCGAAAATTTAAAATAATAAAATTGCCATTTTTAGACAAGTCAGTGGTGCCTTGAAATTATTGCAGCATCTCAAAGCACCAACAAATTAGTTTGCTGTTTATTTGTTTGCATCTATCAAATGTAGCTGCAACCATGGCACTTATTGCACCTGATCTGCTTCCAGCATACCACCACTTCACAATTTGCAGTAATTTTTGAAAAAATGATAATTCTAGTTTATTTCATTATTAGGTTTTCTGACGTAAAATGAGAAAAATGGTGGCATAAATGGATGCAGAATTGTTTGCTCTACAAAAAACCTATGTTCAAGTTTGCTCTAAAATAATTAGTGAAGCAAATTTTGTCATATGAAGAAATTGCCATTGAAATTCCTATAGTGCGTAAAGCATTTCTACACCCTGTATATATGTTTTAATAGCATTGAACACTTTCAATTTCCTTACTTTATGTACAATGTCATGCACTTTGGACTGAAATTAATAGAAATACATTAATTTCAATATGTAACAGACGAGAAAACCTTTCAGTATACATTTTTCCTAAGGTCACATTCTAGGCTATCAATAACCTGACATTCATATTCTGCCCCTCAAACTACTTATCCATGCACCCTTTTTCTAACTTACAAGAAAATTATAATATAGTTTAATGATTTTCATTTCAGGTGCTGCATTACATTGCATCTTCAGTATTCTAATGTCTTCTTCCTGTTTTCTAATTGTTTCCGTGCTATACAATATTGGTGGTCGTATTTTTGTTTTATATATATTTATTTTTGTTTTCCTGCTGAGTACTTTACTTCTTAGTATATTTTTGTTCGCTTGGAATGCTCTGTTACCTGTTATTACATTGAGCCTAACATAGTATACCAGAAAGAAGTTAAACCCAGAGATAAGTTATGAAACGTCAAGTATGTATTATGGACTGCATCTAACTCAAAGTTTAGCCCAGTCTGATGTAAGATGATTGAATAATCTCTAATCGTAAATGGTCCTACGAATGACATGACATGTAAAGCTAAATATTAATATTGTTACGATTTATCTTCTGGGTTATTAAAAATTATACGCCGCTTCTTGTTTTAAGCATTTATTTACAGCAATTTAATTTAACGATTTAACAAAGACACAAAAACTATTAATACGGAACAACTATTATTTATCCACTAACAGGAACTATTTCTAACAGCAAATACACTTTATTTATTTACCCATGACTTCAACATGAATGATTTATATGGCTAGATTTATTTACACACGAGTTATTTATATGGCAGCTTCGCGCACTTCAAGCTAGCTTCGTACTGCCCGCCTTCCCTCTGTGCTGGCTTATATATTCGCCGGGTGAGTCGTTCCGGAAGCGTTGAGATATTATCGACCATTCTGGCAAATGCTGACGCATTAGACCGCAGTTGTTCTCGAACGCTGACTCAACCGTTTGCCCGCGACCCGGCTCAAGGTAGTTACACTGCCCCCGCCTTATATCGTTCTTTCCCAGAACAAGTTGCAACGGGTGACTGTATCCTCTCGCTCTTGTGGGGGTTCGATGGCGGTATTTGCAGGCTGTGCCCTTCTTGCACACGGACTGCCTGAAGAGGTAGCAGTCCACCGTGGGCTCAATGCTTCGCAACGGGCTGTAACAGCAGACCTCGACCTGGATGCCGCTTGTCTCTTGTGCTGTCGATCGGTAGGCCGTCAGGAACAGGTGAATGAACTGGTCCCAGTCCCGCTGATGCTCGGAAACCACCTTGGACCGATGCTTCACCATAGTTCGGTTCATCCTTTCCACCATGCCGTCCGATTGAGGATGGAGGGCAGTGGTCCGGGCCTTGTGTATTCGCAGTAGCTTGCAAACGTTCTGGAACAGTCCAGACTCGAAATTCCGGCCCTGGTCGGAATGTAACTCCAGGGGGATTCCAAAACGGCTAAAGCACTCCTTCACCAGAACATCAGCGACAGTACCGGCCTCCTGATTCGGAAGGGCGTACGCTTCGGGCCACTTGGTGAAGTAGTCCATGCACACCAGGATGTATTTATTTCCCGATTCGGTTTCGGGGAATAATCCAGCGATGTCAATGGCTATCCTCTCTAACGGACTACCGACGTTGTACTGCCGCATCGGAGCTCTACGTCTTCCAACCGGTCCGTTTCCTGTAGCGCAGGCTTCGCACCTCCGGCACCACTCTCGGACGTCATCTTTGCAGCTCGCCCAGTAGAACCTTTCTCGGACCTTCTGCAACGTCTTCTTCAGTCCAAAGTGTCCCCCAGAGGAGCCATCATGCAGGTGACGCAGAACCTCGGCCACTCTACTCATTGGAACCATCAATTGTGAGCTCTTTGTCCTACCGTCTTCATCTTCCAAGATTCTGGTCAGGACGTTGTTGTCCAGCTGCAAGGAGTCCCATTGCGCCCACTAGGTGTTCACCGTTGGGTTGGTGGCGGAGACCTCTTCTTGTCTTAAGCATTTATTTACAGCAATTTAACTTAACGATTTAACAAAGACACGAGAACTATTAATACGGAACAATTATTACTTATACACTAACAGGAAGTATTTCTAACAACAAATACACTTTATTTATTTACCCATGACTTTAACATGAATGATTTATATGGCTAGATTTATTTACACACGAGTTATTTATGGCAGCTTCGCGCACTTTAAGCTAGCTTCGGACTGCCCGCCTTCCCGTTGTGCTGGCTTATATATTCGGCGTGTGAGTCATTCCGGAAGCGTCGAGATATTCTCGACCATTCTGGCAAATGCTGACGCATCGCCCGCATTAATCCCGCGGTCGTTCTCGAACGCTGACTCATCCGTTTGCCCGCGATCCGACTCAAGGTCGTTACAATATTTAAGGTATCACGACAATCTAACAACAACTAACATATTATACGAATGATGTACACATATTAACAATTTTAGTGATTAAAATTATTTTTAGCTCATTCTTGTTCTCACATAACCTCACTTTTACTTCCCGTGTCCGTTTAGGTAGATTTCCATTGAAATCTTATGTGGTATACGTATTGTAAGTATGTTTACAGCCAGAGCTGGGCAGTAATTGAGTACTTGATGATTAAATTACTAATTAAATTCCGTTTTGTTGATTTTCCTTGGAATTGAATTACTTTTCAAAATGCGGTAATTGTAATTGGTAACTGCAATTTTTGTTAAAACGTACTTAATAATTACTTTTTGAAACTAATGAATTACCACATTCAATTACTCAATTACTTTTGAGTAATTAAATTACCCTAAAGTATTTAAATTCCTTTAAGTGCAAAAACAAAGTATACCTAGGGAAGGTAGCTAAAGCATTAAAAAATAACAAAGATAATGATACTGTGGTGATGAACGCTAAAGATTACAACACAAAGATGGAAGTTCTACTATCTGATAAAACTTACAAAAGTCTAAATTGCAATCCCACTGCGGACCAAATCATGGGTGGCTTGTAAGAGTTCACGAGCCACCAAAGAACATAACCGTTACACAAACCTTTGCTTGAGTTCAAAGGGTGTTAGGCACATTACGCTACAAAGACGACGCGGTCTAAGCCGAAATTGAATTCTAATATTGACGTTATTTTACACTTGGTATTATGTTGCTACCAACTCTACCATTGAAATCGCCCATTATTATTGTTGCTTCTTCCTTCTTTATAGTATCCAGTGTGTTTTGGAGATCATCATAGAATTTTTCTTTGCCGTAGGCCGGTTCGTTGTCTTCGGATGCATAGATCGAGATTATGTCAATATCTACTTTCTTTTCCGTTTGTAGTTTTACTATTACTATCCGTTCCGATATATATTAACATTCTTTTATGCCCTCCTTGTATCTTTTATAAATGAGAAGGCCTACACCCTCTTTTGCTCTTATTGTTTTTTCCACCCCACTGTAAATAAGAAGAAAGTTATGATATGGTGCTATCCCTTTTCCTCTCTGTTTTGTTTCGGCTATGGCACATATATCAATCTTATTTGTATCTAATTCTATTATTATTTCTTGGAATTGGTTGAGTTAAGATCTTATATTCCAGGTTCCCAACCTTATTATACCTGTCGTTTTCCAATCCTTTTTCTTTTTTCTCGCTGTCTTCGTTTTCGTATGATCAGTTCCGTTCCGAGGCTTTAAATTGGTTCTATGAACAATTATAGTTCCACCCGTAGGCTTCTAACCTTGCTTGCAAATATAATTTTGTATCGAGGTTAATTCCTCTACGCTAGGGTCCGTGGTGTCGCTACACACCATAGTAAACTTTAGTTTACCCATTTTATCTTATAAGATACAATGTGGCTATACACCCCAAGTGGAGTAACGCCGCTCCTGGTGGAGCTTTTTAGATCCTAGTACGGGTGTGATGAGTACCCATCTACTATTCCATCTTCTCACAAATTTCATTCCACGGTCTTCTATCTTCCACTTTAGTCTTCCAATCGTTAATTCCAATATTTTTAAGTTCTGTGATTTCTTGTATCGATGTTGATCTTGGTCTTACCTTTCTTTTCTTACTACCAGGGTTTCACTCTAACATTGAGAATATTGTTTTATCTACCCAAGCTCTCCATGCGTGACACAACCATCTCACCCTATGCTGTTTTATTTTCTTGACTACATCTTTTTCAATTTCTTGATTTAACTCGAAGTTCATCCTACTCATGTATTCATTTTCTGCTACTCTTACAAGCCTTAGTAGCGTTCCCCATATTTTTCTCTTCAGTATTCTAATGTCTTCTTCCTGTTTTCTAATTGTTTCCGTGCTATACAATATTGGTGGTCGTATTTTTGTTTTATATATATTTATTTTTGTTTCCTGCTGAGTACTTTACTTCTTAGTATATTTTTGTTCGCTTGGAATGCTCTGTTACCTGTTATTACCCTCCTTATTTTTTATATCTCTATTTCCATCACTTGATAACATTACTCCCAGATATTTGAATTTAGTCACTACATGAAATTCGTATTCCTCTAGCCTGATATTATGTTTTTTATTTGTAATTGTTCGTCAATTCTCATTATTTTTGTTTTTCTTCATTGATTGTTAGTCCCATTTTTTCTCCTTTCTGTACTACTCTTATAGCATTCCTTTCATCATTGTACGGTTTTTTTCAATATGTATTCCAAAGCTAAGTTGGACAGTGACGCCTATAATTGGCCTAACGGCTGTTGGCGGAATACGGAATAAAATAAAATAAAATAAAATAACGCCGTAGATAGAATGTTTCCTTGTCGCAACGCTTTACTTATTTTGATTCTTCTTTTTCTCCTTTTTTGCGTTTTCATACTCATAGTTGTTCTTCTCATTGTCATTTATATTGGCCTTCTTATTTTGTAAATCATTCATGAACTTCCTTCTTTGGATGGAGTCCAGGCTTGTTTGAAGTCTATAAATAGAAGTTCCATTTCCATTTGATACTCATGTACGTTTTCTATTATCTGTTTTACTTTCTGAATCGCGTCTGTCGGTGATCTTCCTTTAGTAAAGCCACATTGGTATTGTCCTATTAAACTTCTTGTCCTATCCATTAATCTTTTTTGTATTATTGACGTCATGTGGTATTCAATAACGTCAATCCTCTGTAGTTCTTGCATACTTGTTGGTCTCTTTTCTTGTGTATTGTAATTATTTGTCAGATTCCCATTTTACAGGTATTCTTTTCTCTCCCATATAATTTTTCAGACAATTCTTTCCCACTGTACTTCATATACTCTGCATTTATGCCGTCCTTTCTTGGAGCTTTACCATTATGGCTTTTAATAATAATTTCTTTTGTATCTTTTTTCGATGGTGCTTTACCTATCATATCTTGCTATGTATTTCAGTCTCATCATCTTCTGTCTCGAACATCTCTGTGTTTTTCAATAATCCCTTAAAGTATTTCTTCGACGTCTCATGTATTGAATGACATTTTCAGCCAGTTTTCCATCTTTATCATAGATTTCCAGTGGTCTTCACTTTCTATACTTTGTTTGTTCATTGATCCTTTTGTAATAGTTTTTTTGTATTTTCAGTCTGTTATCCTCAATTTGTTGTATTTTATTTTCCATTCATTCTTTTTGTTTTGGCAGTTCTTCTCTTGGATTCCTTTCTTAGCCTTTCATACTCAATTCTATCTTCTTCTCTATTTAATCTAATCCCACCTTAATCTTGCTTCTATTTTCTTTTTGGCCATTTTTACATTTATCGTCATACCATCCTGGATCAGTTCTACTTACTGTCTTTCCGATTTGGGCTTTTGCGACACTATACATTCTTTTTATTCTTACCTATTGTGTTTCTATCTTATTCTCATTTTATATTATATTCTTTTAGTTTTTCTTCCATTTTTCAGCGCATTTCTTTTGGTGTTTTCATTATTTAATTTTTCTACATTCCATATTATATTTTTGTTCATGTTCTGTTTTTCACTTTTTGTTTTAATGTCGCTGTCACCATAAACTAATCAGTGTCAGCACATGCTCCTCTATATGTAAATACGCATGTCTCTTATTGTTGATTGCTTTATCTTATTAACTAGTACACGATCTATTTGTGTGTGCGTTTTCTGATCCGGTGATTTTCATGTTATTATATGCCTGCCTTGGTGTTTGTGGTTAGTGCTGCACGAAGTCTTTTAGTATTTCCATTATTGGGAATCCCACTCCATATAATCCCTGTTTGTCACTTCCAGAATACAGTAGTGTGTATTCATTTTTGTCTTATCTTACCATGTCCTTTCCATCTTAGTTATTGTAACACACTATGTTTATTCTATATCTTCCCAGTCCCATTACTATTTTCTTCAATTTTGCCCTGTTCCAGCATTGTTTTTATATTCCACGTGCTAATTTTCATTGTTTCTTTTATTTTTATTTTTATTATTATTTTTATTTTTATGTTTTTGAGTTTTTCTATTATATCCGAGCTAATACTTTCTATATTTTTTATTGTATTTGCTATATTTGTTGTATTTTTTTCTTATTTCTCGCCTTTGTAGTTACCATCTTCAATTCTTTACTTTGTGTCACTAGGTTTTTTACCGTACTTGTTTTGGTAATTTTTTGTAATTTCTTTATCAATTTGTCTTCTTCATTATCTACCAAAGATTTTGGCTAGTTGTCTCATTTTCTTTGAGTGTTCTTCCATTTTTTTTTTTGCTTGGCAATCAGAGGAATTTTGCAGTTGTATCTTTATTATGGGTTTTTTGGTTGTTCTGTGCTATTGTTTTAATGCCTCATCCTTTATTTCTATTGCTTTTAGTTGTTCCAAGGTATATTCATCTCCATTTATTTTTAATAATTGCAAGATGATCCTTTTTTATGATTATTTTAATATACTCTCTTAGTTCTCTCCTTTTTCTTTGCCTCTTTCTTTTGAGTGGTCTTCCTATATGTAAATTTTTGTCCCTCTCAGTTTATTAGTAGCTTTCAGGATTTTCATTTTTTCCAATTTCTAATTTCATTAAAATTGGCCAGGTTTTTATTCCAGTTTGTTGCTTACCAACTCCTCTTATGTTCCACACTTTCTCCTCCATCACTATTGGTATATCCATGTTTCTTAAGACCAGTCTCACTTTCTCTTTGAGTGTGTAGTTCGTTTTTCTTCTGGTATTTCTTCGATTCCTTACATTATTATTATCTTCTTTGAAATTTCGTTTTCAATCTCTTCCATTCTCACTTGCTGATCTATTTTTACTTTGAGTTGTCTCTTTTCAATTATTAGTTTTCTTCTCTAATTTTTTTTATGGTGCACGTAATGTGTCTATGTTCTTTCAATTAGTTCTTCTCTTTCATCTATTTTGTCTAGTTTCCTATTTATCTCTTTCAACATTTCCTGCATCTTATTGGTTGGTTTCTATTAGATATGCAACTTATTTAGCTCTATTACATTACTGCGTTTGCCCGCTTGGTGTCGCCAGCCCAGTTACCTGTTCTCAACTTACTTAGAACACAGTATAAACATTACTGTGCTTAGAACCCAAACAAGCGCTAATCTCACTTAGCCCCCGAAAAATAGATGTCGCTAATATTAATTTCTAATTTATTTCTAGCTGCAATCTATAATATTGTTATTCTAACTTTTTTTAATGTTATATATTTTTCTTCTTATTAAATTAATTGTTGGCTTACCCACTTTTATACTGCTCACTTCTCTGTCTATGCTATTCTTTATGTTTATTTCTTGATATTCTATTGTAAATCACAACATTCCCAATAGCTCTGGGTTGAACTTCATCTTCTACAATTGTTCAGAATACTTTCTGGCTAATAAAAATTGCATTTGTTAGTGTTAACAGCAAAAATTTGGCATTTCAATATTCTAATAAAAAGTTTTTTAGGAGATTTTAGATGAAACGAATATATTAAAATTTTAATTAAAGCATGAGTGTTTTTAAATAAATTAAATAAAAGTAGTTTTTTCGTAACATCTTTTAATAACATATTTAAGACATTCTGCCATTTTAGATGGGTTCATCAGTTGCAATTTAGCAGTATTTAATTAAAATTTGCAATTCTGAAACAAGAAAATAGGTTCTTTTTTCCTACAATCTTCCGATAACGCTTTACCGTGTGCCATTTCTTAAACAAATGTAAAAAGTACTATTTATAATAAAGAAATAAACGTCAGGTAAACAAAAATTTAGTGATACAGTTGATCTTTACTAAACGATACATAATAGTTGCACTTAAATGGCTTCCTTTTTTTGTTAAAAATGCTTAAAATTAATTAAACATTTTAATGAATGTAATATTTACTGCAACTAAGTAGTGATATAATTTTAATTTCACCATAATGTTTAAAAATTAAAACAGGCAAACAGGTACGATTTTTGGCTTCTACTTGACTTATGCATGGTGTATTTATCGTGTATGAACCTTGACTTTTCTGGAATCAGTCTCATTCCTAAAATGGGGGAAAATAATGTAAGAATGAATAACGTAGTTTTTATTATCTTAAATACGTACCTGATCTCCCATAATATAATTAAACTTTCTTTATATATGAGTCTCTGTATATGAATCCTTTTGTTTACCATTCTTCTAGTATTGTAAATCATTTTCCTTCTCCTCTTGGTCTAGCCATAAAGAAACTCTAAAAACCTAAATAATAAAACTTTGTATTAATAACTGCACACATCCCAATAAAGAAGGAATGGTCATTTTGAAACAGTTTCACCCTTCCTCACATATTTGTTCAAATTAAACTTGTGATCTACGGTAGCAATAATAAAGGCTGATAAGAAATATATGCACCAAAGTTAGACAACACAATCGCAGTATAACATAAATTTAAGGATACAAACAAGGGTGGTTCCATATTTTTACTTCCTTTTACAATAAAGGAAGTATTGGATTCACCCCAAAAATCGAAATTGAGTTTTCAACAGATCTTCACGTTTTAGAGTCCCCTGAACCCAAAAAACATATTTTTTTTCATTGGTCTATCTGTCTGTCTGTCTGTCTGTGTGTCTGTGTGTGTGTCTGTCTGTGAACAGAATATCTCAAAAACGAAAAGAGTTATATAAGTTTTATGTACTATGTAGATGAGACAGCAAGCTTTTGAAGAAAATCTCACAACCGGAAGTAGCTGTTTACTCTTGTGATTTTTCGCTTTTTTTCGATTTTTTCAAAAACGGCTAACGATTTTTTTAAACTTTATATTTTTATTACATTTTTAATGTGTATTGATGTGAGATAGGTGATTTCCAGTTGAATACTTCTAAAGTGGGTTTCTTTGTTTTTTTTTTCAATTTTTTTTATTAACTCCTATTTTAAATAAATCACCCGGTATATTATTACATTTTCGAATTCACCTTAAAATTCTCGAGAAAATTTGTCCCTATTTTGTACCGTTTTTGTAGAATTTGTAATTTTTGAAAATTTTTGAAAAATTTTTAAAAATTAAAAATGAAATTTTTGACTAATTATAAGATCACTGTAAAGGAAGTTGTGTGAGTGTATCACACCAGATTTTTATTTATTATTAATTATTAAAATTTAGATACAGAGTGTTTGTAGATCGCTAAACAGCCCATAACTTCGTTAATAATTTCTTTTATTTTCGATGCCAGTAAACAGCCTACAAATTTTCTATTGGCCTATTATTTTTGTGTAATTAATTATTAATTTCAATTTGCGTCTTTAAAACGATGTAGTAGCTCAGGGTTATCTAAATACTACTAAATACAAATATAGGACAACAATTTCAAGCGAAAGTAATTGAAAAAGTAATTCGGGTTGTGCAATTACAATTATTAAGTAATTGATAATTTAAATTACCATTTTATTTGAGTAATTGAAAATCTGGTAATTCACTTACTCTATTGAGCAGTAATTGGTAATTAATTACTCTTTGAAAGTAATTTTCGCAGCTCTATTTACAGCCCAATTTTATTTTGGTCGATTTGAGTACAAATCACTGGTAAGTGTTCAAAAACTAGGAAGCGAATCTCTCCGAATATGCAAAACTAAGTTTGTAAACTTTTAAATTATTTTCTTAATTAAGCTTGAAAGCTAGACTGTAAAGAGTTGCTGTGTGCCTTTTTATGTATCTAATTATTCTTGAGCTTTTATTAAAACAACACTTTTGTTTTTATGCTCGTTAACGTAATACATTTTTCCAACGGTAAATATATGGAGTGTGATAGATTAAACCAGACTCTTCCACTAACTAATCTTAAACGGGATATTAACTAATTCAAATCACATGGATATCTTTTTATATAAAAATAAGCGAACGACAATAACCACATTTGAACATCAGATATAAATAAGCAGTGACATTAACAAAGTTTATCAGTAACATCAAAACTACCTCCTGAAAATGTTTATTTGTATTGTGGAGCACAAATAACTATATACTTTTTGTATTTCACTATAAATGTATAATTAAAATCTACCCATGCATTTTATATCCCGATATGAATATTCTCCGAGAACTATTTTTTATTTTTCCAGTCTTTAACTGATTATTGCAACTAAAGTAAAGTTCAGGGCGCTTCATTCCACACGTAGGAATATGGCCTGAGACTCGGCGAGTCAGGGTCCCCGAAATATCTCTTCCGAAACCCAGTCATCTGGCACACGTTAACGGCATATTGGGTAATGTGGTTAGCATCACGTCTTCGACAACGATTATTGCAACTACCATGAATATAATTAAAATATAAACGAACAGTTTGTTTTTTAATCCAAATATCTGATTACATGTTTGATACATGGCAGTTTACTGTTGACCCAAGTAATTATACAAATACAACTACAAACAACTTTATTAGCAAAAAAAGTGTTTCTAACGATACACTGAAAAGAAATAATTAAACAATAATAACACCTATCCCCAATATTTCAACAAAAAAATTATATAATATACTGTTACGTTTTTACGTTCGGGCTATTAACAAAATTATTCGACGCTTCTGTACTAAACATTTATTTACAACGGTTAATTACGATTATTTACAAACACAAGAATTATGAAGGCAGAACACAAATTACTTATAAACTACAGGCACTATTTCTAACAACGATACACTAATTATTTATATACGGCTTAACAGTAATGATTTATATGGTTATACACTCTATTTATTTACACTGGATTAAACATCGATTATTTATGTGGCTATTTATGTTATACAAGCGTTTATTTATGTGGCGGCCTTACGCCTTCGAGTTTGATGAGAACTGCCGGAGAACTCGATGAGAACTGAACTGTCTATCCGGCGGCGCGTATTATATGGCCGAATAATTTCCTTCTAGAACATTCCAGATTTCGCTCGTAAATTCCGGCATTCGCATGTGTTAACCTCGAGCGTGTTCCCGAAAACGTGAGTCACCCGTTGCATCTGGTTGCAAGGTCGCCTCTCGAGTATTCGACCGCGGTGACTCACATATATCCGTAGCGGCCCAGCTGCTCCAAGAAGTTTTGGAACGCTCGGGGCTGAATCATATGTCCGGGGCAACGACCCGGCTGTAGAATCGTTACAATACTATTGAGATGAGTGCATTTTTGTATAATAATAGTACATTCGATTTATTTTGAATAATGTAAAATTGACTGTGGTGTCAATGAATTATTTGTGAGAATTCGTAATGATTGGGAAATAAATGTATGAACAATTTAGAGATAAAATAGAGTAATCTGATTTTGGACAACATTTGACTTTATTAAAAAGGAAGTTTTAGCTATGAGTTGATGTATTAGTTTTGAACATGAGAAAATACAAAGAGTTATTTGGTTTTATTTAGAAGACATAATTTATTAATAATATTTTGGAATAAAAGGTTAAGTACAAAGTAATGAGATTAAAACTAAGAAGTCAAGCTAATATAATATCTAAAAAGTCATTAATAATTATATGGTAGTAGAATGCATTACGGTTTAATTGTAACATATAAAAAATTGGTAATTAGAAATCAACAACGGAGAAAAATTAAATTAGATTTTGTAATGTGATAAAGAATCAATAAACTACGGTATTAAATTAATTGTATTTTTATGAAAATGAGTGGAGGGGAGTTGGGAAATTGTTAAAGGTAAAATTTAAAAAATGGTTGAAGAAGAATACATTAAAGTTAGCTAAGTTAGTGAATGATGGAGAGTATTTGTATGCATGGACATTTCTGGTATGCAGTCACTTGTGAGTCGTAGTCCATTGACACATCTGTCATTAAAGAGGTGCAGTCTATTGTGAAGATACTTGCAGTTGCAGCGTGGAAAGGTGCAGTCAGTGTGGAAGGTACTTGCAATTGTAGTCTGGAGAATTGTTGACCTAGCTGTCCGTGGAAAGGAGCAGTCAGTGTTGAATCCAGGGGGAGACGACCGGGGGGGGGGGATTTTCTCCAGGGCAGTACAAAAGTCCCCCCCCCCCCCCCGAAAACATTACCACTTCATATTCATGTTTTTTTTATCTATAAAAGAATGGGTGGATTGCGCGGGAATAGACCAAAATACCCCCCAGACGGTTCATCCCCCCCCCCCAGAGTAATTAGTCTGAAATCAACACTGGGAGCAGTTCATGTAGAAGTTACAGTTACTGGTGCAGTCTATTGCAGAGGAGGCATGTTGCGGAATGAGAAATGGTGAACGTGAGTGCAGGTGGAAGTATGGCATCTTGTTTGGAAGTGTCAGTGCAGAGGGTAAGTGGTTAAGTTGAAGGTATCTGTATAAATAAAAGTGATTAATTAATAAATATTAATGACAAAAGTATTTTAATTACCCAAACTTGAATCTCAAGATCATAAGAGTTAAACATTACTGAACTCACCTGAGATAAAAATTAACATGTTATACCAGAGCTAGTAAATAATATTAATATGATTGATAATTTAAAAAGGCTATAATTTTTATTAACTATCAGTAGTATGAATTCTAATAAGATTCTAATAACAATCTAAAGTATAGTTCATACACTGCAATACATACATCAATAACTACTTCTGACATATTCACATATCTTATTTTTAAATTCTGTTAAATTGCTACATAATTTAATGATAATTGGCATACTATTATAAGACCTTCAAAAAACAAAGACTCTTGAGATCTGTTACTTCTAGCAGTCTGTACATAGATTACACAAAGACCATGTACCATGGGCGGAGCCAGGGAGGGGCAGGGGTGGGCAGTTGCCCAACCCTAAACATTTATAAAGAATAAAAGACAGTTGATTTATAATCATCATTGCAATTCACATTCTACAAGATTCGAAAAAAGGAAGCTGTAATATGTTATACAAGTACATGTGATTCTAGATAAAAACAATTGAGGAAGAAGCAAGCTCATACGACTCTATCCACTGTATACCGCACCATCGAACTGTACATGTTACAGCAACAAGGGTATTTCGTTCTGGGATAAGTACCACTCCTCATCTCGTAATCGTGGCAATAGCGTGGCTCAAAACTAATGAAAAAATAATAAATATGGAAATATTTTCAGTTCGACCAAATTCACTGAGCGCGCCAATTAATGGCTAAATATACCTATAACTTCCAATATCTGACTGTGTATGTGTGCTTTCTGTTCCGACAAAAAAGTTCGAAAACCTGCCATGACACTTGAAAATTGTAGAAAATGCACAATTATTTTATATAATTTTAAAAACCAGGCGGAACTGTGGTAGAATCCCTGGAAGAATAAAGAATAATGTCAGAAGACCGTTTTAGTGGACTATGGCTGCCAAGTGTACACAAAAAAATCTGGTATGATACACGCACACAACTTCTTTTTCCAGTGATCTTATAATTAGCCAAAAATTTGATTTTAATTATTAAGTATTTGCCAAAAATTTTCAAAAATTGCAAATTCTACAGAAACCGTACAAACTAGAGCGTTAGTTGAAGAGACAAATTTTCTCTAAAATTTTAAGCTGAATTCAAAAATGTAATAATATACAGGGTATTATATCTAAAATATGAGTTCATTTAAAAAAAAGAAAAACAAAAGAAACCCATTTTGAGGTATTCAACTGGAAAATAACTTATCTCACATCAATACACATTAAAAATGTGATAAAAAAAATTAAGTTTAAAAAATTATTAGAGCCGTTTTTGAACAAATCGAAAAAAACTGAAAAATCACTAGAGTAAACAGCTTGCTGTCGTATCTAGATAGTACACAAAACTTATACTTATGTGAAGTTTCAACGTCATACCTCTTTTTGTTTTTGAGATATTTTGTTCACACACAGACAGACAGAAAGACAGACAGAACAAAAATATGTTTTTTGGGTTCAGGGGACTCTAAAACGTGAACATCTGTTGAAAACTCAATTTCGAATGTTTGGGTGAATCCAATACTTTCTTTATTGTAATAGGTAGTAAAAATGATACTGGACAATAGGAGGGAGCTTGAAGATAAGGCCATGAAACGATCGGCAGCAGATTTGCGAAAACTGATGATAATTTAATTATAATTTTTTTAATTTGTAAAAAAATGAAAGAAAACAATAATAATAATAGTAAGTTAATTGTGTTTATAAATGTTTGCTCCCCTCTAACTGGAATCCTGGCTACGCCCTTGTCGTGTACTATATCGATGTACCTATGTCTCGAACAAACAGAATTTTCTAACAGATGTAATGCAATAAATTATTTATCATTATCAATATAAAAATAATGTTATTTACAATCAGCCTTTGTTTAATACTCATAAAATCTAAACACTCCAACATATCTTTAACTCATGTATATGTGAGCATTGCTGTGGATTTTTATCGAGGGCACTGGAAATCAACCCTGACGTTCGCCGGGTCCGATTGCAAGACCGAGACGAATTCCAAATTCCTGCCGGCTAATTGGGCGGCACGAGGGGCGGCGCTCACCCCGAGACCGACTGTTTTGTTTATTAGTGTTAAGACTCATAAAAACGAGAAGTTATTAGTATCGAGATTTCTGTTCAAATATTCATTCTGGGGTTTGACTTGTAGCTGAAAACTCGTGAAAATAAAGAGCAGTGGTTGAACAGGGCGTGTTGTGTTTAATTTACCCCTTTAATTCGAGTAAATCTCATATCAGAAGCGGGATCGCCTACGTGATAATTAGTTCGAATTGTGCGTGAAAATGGAACAGTTAACGCAAATTTTGGCCGAGACTTTGAAGGAAATCACGGAGAATTCGCATCGTCCAGCAGTTCCTCTTCCTGTCACTGCCGTTGTTGTTCCACGATTTGATCCAGCGGTAAACGACGGAGCTATAAAATGGTGCCAAGGAATCGAAAAATTAGGATCCACTTTTAAATGGACCGAAGTTGAACAGCTTGCACGAGCTTCCAGTGGGTTGGTCGGGGAAGCGCAAGATTGGCTTTCGACGTGGGAGCCGGAGATCAAAATTGGACGCAGTTCAAAGCGGATTTTGAGAATTTGTATCCACCGAAAAAGAATTTAAGCGAAAATTGGGCAAGGCCAGCTTGTATTCGAGTGATGCAGCCACGACTTACTGTGAGTATGCCAGACGAAAGGTCACTCTTTTAAAAACTTTGAATTTTTATTTATCTGATGACCAAATATTAGAAATTGTAATTGGCGACATAAAAGATGTTCATGTAAAAACTGCAGCCTTTAACAGCAACGTTCATTCAATCCCTGATTTATTGCGTTTGCTTGACAATTACAAGCTATTTAAACGCGAAAATCTGTCAAACAAGCGATCATATCCGTTGTCTGAAACAAAAGATTCCAAGTCAATGAAGCTCTGTTATAACTGTAACAAACCCGGTCGTTTAAGTCGCCATTGTCGCGAATCATTACATTTAAAAGCCTCGACAAGCGACTCTTAAAAAAAAAATTACTCCTCTTCCTGTTGTTGTGATTTTTGTGGTAAATTTGGGCACAATAGTGAAAAATGTTTTGCAAAGGATAGGCGTGACAAAAACTTGACTGGCTCTAACCGCAAACTTAATATTTGACTAGGCGTGAATTATTTTTGTGTCACTTTGGACAAAGATTTTTCTACTATTTTCCAAATTCAAAATTTAAATGTTAATTGTTTCATTGATACAGGTGCCGAATGCAGTCTTATTTCAGAAAAATTATTTAAGAAGTTGCACTGCCATTTGGAACCAAGTTACGTTATATTAAAAGGCATTGGTGGTAACTTGCTCCGACGCGCGCAAAAACTTCTTTACTCATTGAAAAAAATGGTACCGCGTTTGAGGTTGTTTTTATGTTGTGAATGACTCCGCAATGTCACCAGATGTTATTCTGGGGCGTGATTTGTTAAATTATAAAGGTGTGAAGATTTGTACCGATTCGCGGGGAACTCGACTTTGCTTTGAGGATGATTTTAGATCAGCTGTTAAGAATATTAATCGAATTTCAATTTCACCTGAATTAATTAATACCCCATTAAAAGACAAAGATATGGTTGATTTACTAAAATTATTGAGCGACTTCGGTGACATTTTCACAACCGGTAATTCTGTCAAAGCCATAAAAAACCGCTAAGCTGTCTATTCGGCTCAAGGAAAACAAAATTATCAGGTACAACCCTTATCGAATGGCTCTGTGTGAAAAAGAAAAAGTCAAAACTATCGTAGAGGACCTCTTAAAAAAATGGAATAATTCGTGAGAGCAATTTGCCATACGCCAGTCCGGTCCGTGTTGATTTTAGAGCACTTAATAGAATAACAATTAAAGACCGTTTTCCCCTGCCGCGGATTGATGATCAGATCGATCGGTTAAAAGATTTCAAAGATAAAGATGTTTTTGTGTATTTCGGCGATTTATTAGTTCCGTGCTACACCATTTCAGAAGAGTTGGAAAAATTAGAACGTGTTTTGCGTGCGTTAGCAGAAGTAGGTTTTTACTAAATATCAAAAAATGCCGATTCTTTGAAAATGAATAATGTGTTACAAATTTATGTTAAAATTTTCGGAACTACCAAACGACTTATTTCTGATCGAGGCACAAATTTTACTGATAAAACTGTGAAAGAATTGTTGACAAAATTAGGGATCAAGCAACATCTTATAGCAAAAAGTGCACCCCGTGGCAACGGACAGGTGGTAAGATATGTTTCAACAGTACTAAATTTATTAAGGACAGAAATTCAAAATAAGTCAGAATGGTCGACCAGTGTTTCTAAATTACAAGTAACTTTAAATACTACTATTCATAAAACCACAGGATTTTCACCTATTTACTTACTAACCGGTCAAAACAGTAGTTTACCTGAAATAGAATCCTTGACAGAATTTATGTTGCCAAAAGAAACTAATACTAATTTGGAAAATGACCGAGCTCTGGCATACGAGCGTACAAAAAAACAAGCAGATTATTCTAAGCGACGATTTGATAAGACTAGAAGAACCAACAAAACAATAAATGTGGGTGACTTTATTTTCCATCCCTCCGGAAATTCGCATTTATCCAAGCTCGAGCGAAAATATGAAGGTCCGTTTGAAGTGCTGCAGCTTCTACCTAACGATCGGTTGGAAATTCAGAACTTGGCTACTACCCGGAAGAGAATAGTTGGGAAAGATATGGTCCGAACTTGGCCAGGAGAATTTTCGCCAGGAGAATTTTCCGACTAAGTATACAGTAACGGTGAGTAGAAAGGGCTGTGTGAGCATTTTGTGAAAATTCTGAGCATTGTTAAAATTGTGTGAATTCTGAGCATTGTTAAAATTGTGTGAGCATTTTGTGAAAATTCTGAGCATTGTTAAAATTGTGTGAGCATTTTGTGAAAATTCTGAGCATTGTTAAAATTGTGTGAGCATTTTGTGAAAATTCTGAGAATTGTTAAAATTGTGTGAGCATTTTGTGAAAATTCTGAGCATTGTTAAAATTCTTGCTGTGTAACTTGTGAGCATTTTTGCTTGCTGTGAGATTGATTAAAATTCTTGCTGTGAAACTTGCGAGCATTCTTGCTTGCTGTGAAACTGATGAGAAACCAATTCGTTGAAAGCAGAACGCTTTACGGTGGTATTCTTTGTGAATGGAAATAGTAGTATTGGTTTTTACAATGGTTTAAAGCACAACGCTTTGCAAAGTTGCTGTTGATTATACGAGGGCTGCTGAAAGCACAACGCTTTGCAGAATGATTAATAAAAAAAATGTTTAGGGTTGCTGTTGAAAGCATAACGCTTTACAGAACAAACTGTTGAAAGCTTAACGCTTTACAGGACAAACTGTTGAAAGCATAACGCTTTACAGGACAAACTGTTGAAAGCATAACGCTTTACAGGACAAACTGTTGAAAGCTTAACGCTTTACAGGACAAACTGTTGAAAGCATAACGCTTTACAGGACAAACTGTTGAAAGCATAACGCTTTACAGGACAAACTGTTGAAAGCATAACGCTTTACAGGACAAACTGTTGAAAGCATAACGCTTTACAGGACAAAAGAGAAAACAAGCTTACTGTTGAAAGCATAACGCTTTACAGAACAAACTGTTGAAAGCATAACGCTTTACAGGGCAAAAGAGAAAAGAGCTTACTGTTGAAAGCAAAGCACTTTGCAGGACGAAAAGCTGGGTATTGGATGTGAATATTGAATAGAAAATCGCTTTATTGATATGTTATTGATGTTGTGATGATTATGGAATATATGAAAAGTTGATTGCTGTTGTCTTTAGGAGTAAAACTCGATGCTGCAGAGTTGTTTCTCCATTACAGGTAGTTTGGTAGTTGAATACGAGGAGGACGACATCCTAGGTGATCGTTAATTCGAGAACGAATTCAAGCTTCAGGTTGGCCGTGTGAGCATTGCTGTGGATTTTTATCGAGGGCACTGGAAATCAACCCTGACGTTCGCCGGGTCCGATTGCAAGACCGAGACGAATTCCAAATTCCTGCCGGCTAATTGGGCGGCACGAGGGGCGGCGCTCACCCCGAGACCGACTGTTTTGTTTATTAGTGTTAAGACTCATAAAAACGAGAAGTTATTAGTATCGAGATTTCTGTTCAAATATTCATTCTGGGGTTTGACTTGTAGCTGAAAACTCGTGAAAATAAAGAGCAGTGGTTGAACAGGGCGTGTTGTGTTTAATTTACCCCTTTAATACGAGTAAATCTCATATATATCTATTCACTCCAACAGGACCGTAACTAGGTATAGGCCGAGTAGGCCCCCGCCTACAGGCGCCAGCGGCAAGGGGCGCCAAAATTGCACTGAAAAAATAATTTCTTCCACACTAATAAAAAAAACAAATAAATTTGTAACATTAACGATTTTAGCCTAAATAATGCTAATTATAATAATGCGAATTGCGCCCAATCTGGTCAATACATTACATTGCCTTGTGCAATTTACAAAGGGAATGTTATATGTTTGCCAGATTGTAACGGCGTTTGTTTTGTAATTCTCACCTATATCAATCAAAGCATTAGAATTATTACCTTTCTAGCGCACATCATAGGTGGCCTTATTCTAATTATAAAACTTTTTGCATTTTTAAAATTGAATGTGGAGCAGTGGCGATAAACTAACTTAAACTTTAAACGACTATTGAAGCGTGTTCACTAATTGCACATATCACATAAGCATTCACTGCTTTGGGCTCATCGCTGGTACAGTGGCAAATTGCCAATTGCAACTTGTTCCACTATTATAACATTTTTCGCTGCAATCACTTGCCCGCTAGAATTTGTTCAATTTAAGACACTTATGCGACCCTACACAGTAGCAGCTTTTATTACAAAAAGAATTATCGAAATCGGTCTGATGCAAGGGTCATACTAGGTGCCAACAGAAAAAGCTACAAGACGATGTGAAAGTGTAGTTGCGAGTACAGAACAGTATTCTGCTTTCATATGTTACTACGCATAATAATATGCATTATCTGTCCATATTGTGTTATTTTAATATACGAACATGTCTGTACTAGCTTTTGAGCGCACCATGTAGGGTAGGTGGTCTTATTCTAATTAAAATAATGTTTACATTTTTGTAAAATTGTACATAAAAAAATTACAAAAAAAAAGTTTACAACGTCTTTAATACAGAAAGCGTGCTGCAAGAAAAACAACTTTTGCTGGATTAAATTATAGTTGAAGTCTTCAAAATTATCTACAAAATAGGTAAAAATACCTTAATGTTGCTAATAATACTGATACACTTAGCACAGTAGGCTAGCATTTTACCGTGAAGGGAAAGTAACATACCCTAAAAGTAGAATTTAGTGAGGGATATAATCAGAAAAAAGATTTTTTTTTTAATCCATAATATATAAAACAAATACTGGAGTGGTGCCGTCTAAAGTGAGACACACTGTATATACAGATTTGTAAAATGTTCTACTGACTACATAATACTTTGGACTTTTTTTAATTAGAAAAGTGTTTTATAATTTTGTTTTCTGTTCTTATTTTATTTGTGTTGTATTATTTTAACATTTAGTTGGTTATTTTTAAAACTTTTGAATTAAAGATGTTGTAGATATTTTTGAATATCCGGAAATAAATGTAAAAGACGTACAGTAACATTAGTATTTTTGTCACATGTATCGTAAGTGTACTGAGGGGCGCAAAAATGTTGGCTTGCCTACAATAAAATTTTGCCTAGTTACGGCCCTGCACTCCCAAGTATTATTCTCATAGCCCTATTTTGTAATTGTTTAAAAGTAAATATCTCAGTTTCATTTAAATAGTATAAAATGGTAGAACAGTATTCAAAGTGAGGAGCAATTATGGTTTTATACATTGTTTTTCTTAAATTCACAGATATGTTTTCACTTATTTTGAAGAAATAGTTAATATTCTTTTTTATTGTTAATTAGCATGATTTTAAAAATTTAATTCCCTATCAATGAGTAATCCCAAATATTTAATTTTATCCACATAATCTAAATAATCATTAAATAATTTTATTTTTGTTAAATCTGTAGAATTTGTCTTTCCCATTAACATTACTTTTGTTTTATTAATATTGACAAACAATCAGAGGCGCAGGAACAGGGGGGGGGGGGGCAAAGAGGGCAGTCGCCCCTCATAGAATATATCGGAGGAGCAAATTACACTATTTGCTCCCCAACTCCAGCAGGTTGTTAATAATTCGCACATACATAGTGTTTTTTCACATTAATATATACGAGACCATTGAATTTTGCTACAGATATAAAACAGGATAAAGCACGTGTTTTGTTTCTGATCGCCAGCCGAGAACTCAATGCATTTCGGGCTTCTTATCTTTATTACCATTCAGTACGTGACTGAAAACGGTAAACATTTTAGCTTGACTACAAATAATGACCTAATAACAGTACCGTTTTCATTTTGTTATACTGAATGGTAAAACGGGCTAAACATAAGGACTGAATGAATGAATGTATTATTAATAATCCGAACAACCGAGAATGATTCACTTGCATGCAGCTCTCAGTTAGTGCATGATGAATTGTGTCAGTGTAAAAGCAGTGCAAGGGATACTGAGAATTTTAAACGGGAAGTGAAGAAGTGGGTGTCGGTGTATCGTATAATGAATTCTAAGAGATTTTTAGACTGTTGGTTGCACTCAGGTGCAAAGAAAAAGTGTAAAACTATAAACGAAAAGGACGAACAGCTTCCTGGTACGAGGAAGGACAGTAAGGTTAGTTTTCAGTTCAACTTAGTTTTCAGTTCAACTTAGTTTTATTTAATAATTGAAATAGGGCGCGTATTTACACCACATTTTTTGTCAATTGCGTATACAGGAAACTGGACCAAATGTAACTGATTCTGACGAAGATACCGTCGGAAGTAAAACTAAAAAAGTTTTCATTGAAGTTTCACAAGCTCTAGAAGCACCAGCAAAGGCAATACCTATTATACCAGAGCAATATGTACCAGAATCCACTTTTCAATTTCCTAAGGAAAAGATCAGAAGCTGCCGACACGAGTATTTTAAAATGTTTCCGTGGTTGCATTATAATAGAAGCAAAAGTGCTGTTTTGTGTTTTACCTGTCACCGAGCTAAGGCTTTAGATCTTTTTGGCAGGGCCGTAACTAGACAAACTTTTATTGTAGGCAAGCCAACATTTTTGCGCCTCTCAGTACACTAACGATACATGTGACAAAAATACTAATGTTACTGTACGTCTTTTACATGTATCTCCGGATATTCAAAAATATCTATAACATTTTTAATTAAAAATGTTTAAAAATAAACATCTAAATGTTAAAATAATGCAATACAACACAAATAAAATAAGAACAGAAAACAATATTGTAAAACCCTTTTCTAATTAAAAAAAGTACACAGTATTATGCAGTCAGTAGAATATTTTAAAAATTTGTATATACAGTGTCTCACTTTAGACGGCACCACCCCAGTATTTTTTCATATATTATCGATTTAAAAAATTTCTTTTTACTTTCCCATACCCATAGGTATAGGGAAGTCTTGGAATCATGAAAATTTTGGAAATCGAGATTTTCACAGTAATATCCGTTTTGGGCATCTAGGACCCAAAAAAGTGGTTTTTAAAAATGTCTGTCTGTGTGTGGGTGTGTGGGTGGGTGACGCTCCTACAGCCGAAAGTATTGCTCCGATTTTGATGCGCTTTGGAATGCGGGGGTGTATCGAAAATTAATCGACAAAATAAGCTTTTCAAAAAGATCCGAAACCGGAAGCGGACGTTACGCATGTTTTTTTGGTATCACTGTTTTCGTGATTAAAATTTTGAAAATTTTATCGAGGATAACGATAGAGGGTCATAAGACAAATCTGTTAGTTTTTTGCCGAACTCGCTAGGTTAGTAGTACCTTTTATGTGACAAATACGACAAAAAGTTATTAAGAAAACTTGTTTAGAATCAACATCTCGGTCCCTATACCAAATTTCAAATTCCTTAGCCAACTTTGATCTCTCACAATTTCTTTTTATGTTTAGGTCCCAAATCAAAGAATTTTACTTTTAACAAAGATTTTTATTGGAAAAACAAATACTTTTAACAAAGTTTTTTACTTCATAGTAAAAAAACTTTGTTAAAAATAACATTCTTTGATTTGGGAAATAACTACGAGTATAAAAAGAAATGTGAGAGATCAAAGTTGGCCGAGGATTTTGAAATTTCGTATAGGGGCCTAGATGTTGATTCTAAACAACTTTTCTTAATAACTTTTTGTCGTAGTTGCCACATAAAAGGCACTTTACTTTAGAGAAAAATAGGATTTTTAAGCATTTCCAAGGCATACTTGATTTTTCAAAACTGAAATAATGTTAGAAATTTGCCTTTAACCAAGCAGTGCTGAACCCCAAAAAATGAAAATTTAAATCGAGATTTTTTTACCTTTCACAAGAGTCGTTTCACCTATCCGGGGACACACTGTATATCCGTCAGAATCGCACCTCTGTGCGCGTGTTTATTACCGAAAGTTATCGGAAAACAGTCATAGAATAAAGCCTAGTACGTCCCAAGCCGAGATCGGCTAGCAATTGGCTGAAATACGACATTTTTTGTTTCGTTCCATACAAAAAAAAAAGAAAATGCATTTTTTTCATATAAAAACTCATTTTAGCGGAAAATGACAAGTTACAAGTTTCATTATAATCAATAAGTTCTGTCGATTGGTATACTCAAAAATCCAATTTTTTAGAAAAAAATCGTAAGTCAGCCTTAATGCAGTTACAGCCCACTGTGCGGCCCCCTCCCCCCCTATTTTTGAAAAATATTTTTTTTATTCTAACGGTTGTTATATTTTTGCGTCAAAGAATCTTTTTCCGCGAAAATAAAAAAATCGATTTTGTATGCCCTAGAAAATATAATTTCCAGGTACTTAGAAAATTTCACCTCGGTGCTACAGCCGTTTTGAGGAAAATAATACATAAACTAGCACAGTGGCGGCTTGTCCACTTGGCGCCATCTACAGAAGCGCGGTGGTCACGTTTTGAACTACACATTCTTTTATATTTACCCGCAATTTACGTGAAAGTGTAAACGCCTATCACGGTGAAGACGTGAGTCATCGAGTTGAAATTTTGATATGTTGTAAAGACTGTTGAATAAAGACGATATGAACAGTTTCCAGTATGGGAAAGTCCAGGGAGGTAGTCACGTCCACTTTTTTCTGATTATACCCCTCACTAAATTCTACTTTTAGGGTATGTTACTTTCCCTTCACGATAAAATGCTGGCCTACTGGGATTTAAAATAATTAGCAAAATTGAAGAAGTCGTATTAGGGATTTTTTATCAAAAAATCTTGTTAATAAAAGTTGTTCAGAATCGTTCAAATAAGCTAAATCCGAAATTTCATTAAAAACAAAAAATGTTGAAAATGGTCGTTATGTGATTAGGGGACTGTTACGCCCATCCATCTTCCTTGAAAATTCTCATTCAACCATTCCCTAACCACAACTGCATAATTGATAGTACTTTCCTGCCCTACTGCAATTGGAAGATCATGTATAATGCATCCCATAAATCGTTATTTAATTTTTTTGAGAGATTTAAATTTTTTTTTGTTTTTAATGAAATTTCGGGTTTAGCTTATTTGAACGATTCTGAACAACTTTTATTAACAAGATTTTTTGCTATAAGAAAATACTTCTCCAATTTTTCTGTTTATTTTAAATCGCAGTAGGTTAGCATTTTACCGTGAAGAGAAAGTAACATAACCTAAAAGCAGAATTTAGTGAGGGGTATAATGGTATAATTGGAAAAAAGATATTTTTTAAATCGATAATATATAGAAAAAATACTGCGGTGGTGCCGTCTAAAGTGAGCATCCCACTGGCTGCAATGTTTTTCTTAATTTCCAAATTCATGTGATTCGCACTGCTCAGTGTTTTGAGTATTATTAGTAATATTAAAGTATTTTTACCAATTTTGTTGATAATTTTGAAGACTTCAACCATAATTTCATCCAGCAAAAGTCGTTTTTCTTGCAGCGCGCTTTCTGTATTAAAAAGGTTGTAAACATTTTCTTTTGTAATTTTTTATGTCCGATTTTTCAAAAATGTAAACATTATTTTAATTAGAATAAGACCACCTACACTATATGGTGCGCTCAAAAGCTAGTACAGACATGTTAATATGTTAAAATAATACAATATGGACAGATAATGCATATTATTATGCGTAGTAACATGTGAACGCAGAATACGGTTCTATATTCGCAGCTACACTATCACCTCGTCTTGTAGCTTTTTCTGTGGGCACCTAATATGAGCCTTGCAGCAGGCCGATTTCGATAATTCTTTTTTTTTAATAAAAGCTGCTACTGTGTAGGGTCGCAGAAATGTCTAAATTGAACAAATTCTAGCGGGCAAGTGATAGTAGCGAAAAATGCTATAATAGTGGAACCAGTTGCAATTGGCAATTGGCCACTGTACCAGCGATGAGCCCAAAGCAGTAAATGCATATGTGATATGTGTAATCAGTGAACCCGCTCCAATAATCGTTTAAAGTTTAACCCATATAAGCCCACGATACTTTTTTTTTTTCAAAAATTGGTAAAAATCATATGCATCCAAGAGAATGAAGTACTTGTCCACTATTTTCATGAATTTTAGAAAACGGTTACCAATTTTTCGAAAAAAACACGTGTACTCAAATGAGTACAATGGGCACATCTAATGTCAAAAGATGAAAAAGAAGACAGTTTTTTAATACATGTTTATTATTTTAAAAAGTTCAAAAATTATTATTTGCCACAATGAAACATTTTGAAACAATCTCTTTCAATGCATAAGGTAACGTTACACTTAATACATTGCCACCTTGCACGCTGATGGCAACGACGGCACCTGAGCTGTTTTCCTAACTTCCCAGGAAAGTGACCTCCGTGTTGGATTATACTTGACGGCACTGATCCAGATGGTCTAGTTTTTGAAAAATTACTCTTTACAAACCCTAACAAATCCAATTTTTCGGCTCCAGCAAGTAGATATAACTTATGGGCATTGACCATGGTCACATTCAGCATGTGAGTAAATAACACCCACCACCATTTTTTGCCTCTAATTCCAATTCGGTAACAGTTTACTGCCTGATCGAGTAAGTCTACCCCCCCCCCCCCCATATGTGAATCATAATTTGAATATCGTCGGGGTTGCGGTACTTCAATTTTCTCTTTAGCTGTGGATGACCAGCGCTTTACTTTTGACAAAGGCTTAACGCAGTCGTAATTTGTGGCCATTGTTACAATGTTGTTATCTTCCATCGAACAAAGAGTAATGAGTTTGTTTCATGAGTAATGAGTTTGTTTCATCATATGTGTGTTTAGTGATGTAAATTACCCGGGTATTTATTTTTAGGGGTAAATACCCGGGGTATTTACCCGGGTAAATACCCAAAATGGGTATTTAAGCGGGTATTTATAGACTTATTTACAAATATTATAAAGTTAATCTAATCAGTATAATTTATTGGTAAGTGAAGGTGCTCTATGTGAATTTTATAAAAATGTTTAAGAAAATAGCTGAATTGAGAACATTTACTGCCCAAAATACTGGTGGGGACATACCTAACTCTACAGAACATGGCAATTCCATGAGTTGGTAAAGGTTCAAATACTATTTGCCATAAGAGTAGCCGAAATGGAAAATGCAGTAAATACTTTGGTAGCTGAGCAACAAGTAGCTGTTGTACCTACTTGTTGCCTAGCTACCAAAGTAATTATTGCATTTGTTATTTCGGTTATTCTTATGGTCTTATGAACCTTTTCCAACTCATGGAATTGCCATGTTCTGTACAATTTTAGGCAACCTGTATATAACAGCAATGAGATAAAATAAATAAAAAACAGTATTCAATGATTGAATAAGAAAGAGATGAACATAGAAACAAATATTTGAGTAGACTTGATGCTCATTTTAATTATGTCATATGCCAACTAAATATGCATACTAAAATAACTTTTTTGTACGGTTATCTCTTTCTTACTCAAGTATGATGTGCTTTTGTTCATGCTATCTCATTGCTGTTGCATACTTATGATCCCATGGTATACAGCGTTGTTTATATTATTTTGTGATATTGTTTGCCTTATTTAAGATTGTTTAATAATGTGTTTATAAGTATATATTAATATTAATGTTAATAAATATAAGGATTATTTTTCAAGTTAATGTTATGTTAATTTTTCAAAAATGGAAACAAGTCAGAAAATAATGTACAAACAATTTAAATTATCCCAATCTTCGGAGTCAGCCATCACAATGTTGTTTGTAAACTCTAATAGGCGCATTTTATTGCATCTAACTGTTTATTTCCATAAATTTCGGCAGCCAATGTTTTTTCTCGATAAACGATTAATTTACCTGGGTGAATGTTTAGTCAATGTTATTTAAATTATTATTTTACATAAAATATTCCAGTTCCTTTATATGAGTTTATTTATTAAGATAAGATTATGTGAGTAAAAGTTGGCTTAGCTTTCTAAATATTATAAATTTGATAAATACCCAGTTTTTAGGTATTTACCCGAGGCAGGGGTAAATACCCAGGTAAATACCCATTTATAAATACCCTACCCACTGGGTATTTACCCGACCCACATCACTATGTGTGTTGATAAAATCCGCGATCCTTCTTCTTCATATCCTTTGTCGATAATAACGGACATTTTTTTATTCTATTCTCTCGTACCGTTCCGGTTGCTCAAATGCCCGATTCCTTTAGTGTATTCATCAAATCATGGCTTGTGAAAAAATTATCAAAAAACACAATATGATCCGAAGGTTTGTCCAATTTTTCTAAAAGGTCTAAAGCCACTCGCGAGCCTAAGGGAAGATCTGATGGAGCTGCTGGTTGGTCTGTGGTCTGAGAAGGCTTAGCCCCACAATACGTATCGAAACCGTAACAATAACCTGTTGAACTACATAAGAGCCAATTCTTGTATCCAAACCTTATGGGTTTTCCCCGTATGAACTGCTTTGCCGAGTGGTGACCAAAATACTTCACCATAGCCTCATCTATTGACAAAGATTGATGAAATATTCCCCACTGCAAAAATTTTTTGTTTAGTATGTCCATCAGTGGTCTAACCTTGGTCATCTTGTCGCTTCTATCCAGCTTTGTATTATCCACCAAGTGCATGAAGTGCTTCAGTTCCTCAAATCGATTTCTTGACATCGCCTTCGCTACTAATGGTACTTGTACATCCTCATCTAGGCTCCAAATAGTCGTTCCCTGGGCAACTTATGGTACCCAGATAGAAGTAGTATCCCAATAAATATTTTTAAATCTTCTGAAACACTGAAATTATGGTTATTGTGTTGAGCTGCGTACCGCTTCGTTTCGTTTACAACGTGTAATATGACTTCTTTGTCAAAGAGTTTTTCAAATATTTCAACGGGATTTAGATTTTTCAGTGCATCTTTCATATTTTCTAAACGATCAAGGAAACCTGTAGTTTCCGGCATACTAATATCAATATTCCCGTTGGTCCATTTTGGTTCGGTTTTAGTTATCTTCTTCCGTTTTTACACGGTGGCGGTAAATTTGCTACAAGTCGATCACGTAACATGGTAAGTGGCAGTTCAAATTCAGAGTCCTCTTCGGATTCGTCTCCAGAGTTTTCAGCTTGACTGCTGTCCGCGCTGCTATCACTATAATAAACTTCAACCTGTCCTGGCACATCATGTGGCATGTTAGATGACTCCATATTGTCTTCTTTCGATATCTTCTTCGTCGGTTTGATTGTCGACGTCTGGTGGAATGATAATAATATCAGCACGTGAAGCAGAATTTGTCATTATATCTTCCACAGCTTCAGGAAGCCGCGAAAACCGTTTTCCGTAAAAACCACTTGTTGTTATAGGTGGAAAATCCATTTTGCGATGACAATAGACCTACAAAAGAATAAATTATTCTAAATTTTTATTTCGTCAAAGGCATCATATTAGTCCAGTGTACCCAAATGAGTACAGTGTAGTTTATGAAGCGCTCTGTTACTAAAAAAAAATAAAACAACTCCAATATGGTGCTAATTTGCATTGTAACTTACCTTAGAATACGTATTCGACAACAAACACAAGATATACTTTGAAATTAACTCTAAAACTGAAATAATGTAACGATCAAAATGAGCACGTTGACAGAGCAAAAGAAAATAATTTATTGCAACTTTCTTCAACACTCCTAGTGGGTAGTTTCGCAACTACAATCAATATTCGTCAATTAGGAATGTGTAACATTGGTTACTACACTCCAAATGCGACAGATGGCACTAGAAACAAGTATGATTCAAGCTGTACTCAAACGAGTACAACGGGCTTAAATTAAGTAAAGAGCATATAATGAGAAGAGGCACAGCCATATAGGTTTCAACGTATAGGTTGTTAAATGGGTTGCATACCCACGTGTCTCGAATTAATTTGTAGAAAGCAAACGTCCTTTTCGGTTTTTCTACCTGAACCAGTTGGCACAACCATCAAGTCACTCCAGCGCGAATATAAATTGACCATGTTGCCACATTGTTGCAGCGTTCTAAGAAGGTAGTGCGGATCGGCAAAATCGAAGGAATTTTACAATCGACATATTCGAATTTGTCAAAACCCGAAAAGTGCAATTTTTCGGAAATTAAGTAAGATTTTAATGAGATTTTTAGAGTGTGTTATTTTTAGCTAACTAAACAATCTCAAGGCCAGAAAACCCCTATTTTTTTTCAACGTTAGCTAAAAATTAATTTTTAATTTTTTTAAATATTCTAAATTTCACCAAGACGTAATATTAAAATTGTTTATATGAAGACTAACGATTTATAACTGGAAAAAATAATATAAAATGTTAATTACTTCTTTAGAGTTTTTATTATTTACCAAAAAGTACTATGTTTGCATACTTTTTACGTTTTTTATACAAGGTCTGCAACCTAGCAATGTGTAACCAGATTACATGTAGGTAAACCTCCCAAAATATTTGATTTAGTTACGTGGGGTTATTTTTTAGAGAAGAAAAACTATGGAAAACTATAAATTTAGTAAATAGT
The DNA here is from genome assembly GCA_940337035.1 of Agriotes lineatus. Taxonomy (NCBI): domain Eukaryota; kingdom Metazoa; phylum Arthropoda; class Insecta; order Coleoptera; family Elateridae; genus Agriotes; species Agriotes lineatus. The sequence continues at coordinate 52,901,058 of OW679202.1, read as the reverse complement.
TATCCCTAGCTGCAAAAAACTTCTATGTTTTCAGCAAGAATAATAACAATCAACACTAAATTAACTCGTACAGGAAGACCTATCTTTTCAGTGCCTCAATATTTTTTACTATTAAATCACGCAGAGCCTCGTGTTTAACGCTTGTTGCAGATAATTAGTAACTTATGGGAAGTTTCCAATTTTTAATAAGTCCCTGACTATAAAAACTAATGCTTGAGTTGCAACTTTATCTTCCCGTTCGAGGTGACCTAAATCTTGAAATCCCTCAACGTTATCGTAGCGGAAGTTGTAGTCAACACCCTTCTTTATACTAATTTCGCCGAAGAGCAAAAAACACTGCTTTTCGTCGGTTGTCATACATCGGACTTTATTCACAAGCTTCTGAAAAAGCTCGGTTTCAGTCCCCGTAGATAATTGATTTAGTTTTAACCAAGAATCTTGATAACGTATTTTACAATCGAGATATTCGAATACGAGAGAAGTTTAAGTTGAAGTTGATTTATTGATGTTAAGTATGCATAGTACGTGGGTGGGTTGAAAAGTAAAGCACATATGCTTGTAACCGGCGGTTTGCAATACGCTTTTGAGTGATTCGCCGGTCATTTTGGATCACATTGTCGACGCGTTTGCGATGTTCATCGTCTCTGGAAGTGATCGGCCCCCGCTGCGTTTTTCGTCATCAATGACAGCTATTCAGGGATCGCAATCATGAAATGTTATTACCCATCGATTCACAGTAGTCCTATCAACAGTATCGTCACCACAAACGGCCTTTAAACGGCGATGAATCTCAGTAGGAATCACGTTTTCAGCGGTTAAACATTCTTTAACCGCGCGCTGTTTAACTCGCGTTGGCATACCACGAGAACACGTCTCCATACTTCTGCTACTAAAAACGAACTGGTGAACGAAATTCCTTCAAACTTGGCATGCGCATAAAGGAAGGATGTAGTTTCCGAATACTACCATACGCGTCCGAGTAGGCATTGCGTTCGCGTTCTACAAGTAGGTGTGCATTACTTTTCAACCCACTCACGTATTTAGATATGTCAGAACAATATAAATATATACAGGAAAAAACAGGTAAAATAATTAAAGCTTAAGCACTATAAAAGTCCAAGGTCGCCAATGCGCGCATAATTCGTCGTTGTTGTAAAAAGCGTGTTTTAACAAGAACGATTTTATTGTTATTTTAAATCTCTTAATTGCTCTTTGGTTTAAGTTAGTTTGTCGCCACTGCTGCATTACATTCAATTTTTAAAACGCAAAAAGTTGAATAATTAGAATAAGGCCACCTATGCGGTACGCTAAAAAGCTAATAATTATAATGCTTTGATTGATATAGGTGGGAATTACAAAACAAACGCCGTTACAATCTGGAAGACATATAACATTCCTTTTTTTAAATTGTACAAGGCATTGTAATGTATTCACCAGATTGGGCGCAATTCGCATTATTATAATTAGCATTATTTAGGCTAAAATTGTCAATATTAGAAATTTATTTGTTTTTTATTAGTGCGGAAGAAATTATTCTTTTCAGTGCAACTTTGGCGCCCCTTGCTGCTGGCGCCTGTAGGCGGGGGCCTACTTGGCCTATACCTAGTTACGGCCCTACTTTTTGGAACAAATGATAGGTACCTACCAGATGCTTTTGTAAGTGCTGGATTTAGGAATTGGAAAAAGGGCATAGAAACATTTAAAATTCACCAAAAAAGCAACAGGCAAATTCAGTCAGTGGAACGCTTAGAAAACTTGAAGAATGCCACTCCCATCAATAATATTATTTTGGAGCAAACACGAAAACAACAAGAAATAGCAACTAAATGTTTGAAATTAATGATTTCTGGTTTAAGATACTTGTCTAGATCTGGCCAAGCAATAAGGGGAAACTGTCATAGTAGCGGTAATCTAGCCATGTATTGATGTATTTCGAAGAGCATGCAAGTGTAATGCCTGAAATGTGGTGTTGATCCATTGTTGCTTAAAGTGGGGTAGGATTTTAAATAATAAAATGAAGAACTTGTAGTCTTCCCCACAAATTTAATTAGGTGATAAACGAAGTTACAGAATGTGTGCGTGACTAGTTTCGACAGTTGTCATCCTCAGACGCAACATTTCCAATGGCTAAAGGGTAATCATAGTAACACTATGTGAAAAGAACAAGTAACATTTTGGGCCTGATGGGCAAATTCAAAATTTGAAGGTTATAAACTTTGGATGGTACAAAGGACAAATGTCATGACATGGATAAAACTAAATAAGACGATTAACATCTCAGGCAACCATTATAACATGTGTAAAAATTAGGTATTAAATTTGAGAGAAAGAACAATATTTATAAATCAAAATGTTAACATAGATTTAAATTAAAATTTTCCCCTACAGGGTGATGAATTAATAGTAAAATACGAGGCCAACGGCCCACATCTTTCAAACGATAGTCGATAATTTTTACACATGTTATAATGGTTGCCTGAGATGTTAATCGTCTTATTTAGTTTTATCCATGTCATGACATTTGTCCTTTGTACCATCCAAAGTTTATAACCTTCAAATTTTGAATTTGCCCATCAGGCCCAAAATGTTACTTGTTCTTTTCACATAGTGTTACTATGATTACCCTTTAGCCATTGGAAATGTTGCGTCTGAGGATGACAACTGTCGAAACTAGTCACGCACACATTCTGTAACTTCGTGTATCACCTAATTAAATTTGTGGGGAAGACTACAAGTTCTTCATTTTATTATTTATGCCTGAAATTACAAATTGGTTAGAAAAGCAAAATAATTGGCTAAGTTGGGATATATAAAATGAAGTTATTGAAATAATGGCAATCCGAATACAGAAACAAATGCTATTAGAAATAAACAGTGCTAATTATTTTAGATTAATTGCAGATGGTACAACAGATGTATCCGGTCAGGAGCAATTTTCTGTATGTACTATACGTTTTGTTAATCCAACTTCCTTAACGATTAAGGAATTATTTATGGGGCTTTACAATGCTCCTGATTCTAGATCTTGAACCTTAACCCATTAATGGCCAAAGTACCAGAAACGAACCATTAATAAGATATTTTTTTATATTTTTTCTATAAATGGGAATAGATATTATCTTATCAATTGCCACTGAGAAAACTCCCAAGTTGCTCATACATGTGTTTGTACTCAATTTTTATAAATAATAAAAGTTTTATTAGTTTTTAAATAACGGCCATTTCAACAGTGTGTGGAGCACTTTGTATAAAAAATAATAATATATAATAAAAAAAATTATGAAAACTTGAGTTTATAAAAACTGTCGTCTATAGAGATCAAATGAACGGAAAATGTAAACAAACCTGACAATAGCTATTTATGCAACAAGTGCTAAAAGTCGACGTTTATGCATGAGACATGAAAATTATGAAACGAAGCCGAAGGCTGAGTTTCATAACATGTCTCGTGCATAAACGACTTTTAGCACACGTTGCATACAATATTTTATCTACGACCTTAATTTTACCGTTATTAATCCATAAATATCGATTTAACAAAGGTTTGCATCTGCGCACTTTTAATTTATGTCATAATAAACAGTAGGCCACGCGGCGCGGGCGATTGTTTGCCACGCCAGTACTGTCAAGGTGAGTTACGAAATGTAATTATTGATACTTCACATGTGACTGTGTTCATTACATAGTGCTTTAGTTATTTTAAAAACACTTTAGCTGTAACGCAAGAAGCAGCTAGAATAACTTTACAACTTCACTTCCAGTTCGAAATTGTAGTTTTATAACCTCACTTCACTTTTAGCCCATGTGCTAAAAGTAAACAGCTGATTTCTTTAACCACGGTAAACTATAAAACGTCACTTAGTGAAACAAGCTAGCGCTAAAAGGCGTACTTTTAGTAGTGGTCGTACCATTCAATGTGGCAAGCAACAAGGCGAATACTAAAAAAACCAGCAGATCCGGCACCATTAAAAAATAATAATATGATACGTACAACGGACGCGGAAAAATGTGAAATATTCGCAAATCATTTAGAAAAAATCTTTACAACTACGATCCACGATGATAACATAAATTCGGCTGCTCAAATTGAAAAACATGTCACAGACTACACACCTAATTCGACAGGGCTTATCAAACCAGTTTCACCGATTGAACTAGCCAAATATATTCAAAAGCTGCCAAATAAAAAATCTCCTGGACCCGATCGCATTCCCAATATTATACTAAAAAAGTTTACAAAGAAAGCCACATGCTATTTAACAACCATTTATAATGCATGCTTTAGAACAGGTTACTTTCCAACCTCTTGGAAAAGAGCACATATTATATTGGTTAACAAACCAGGAAAGAATCCACACGATCCCTCGAATTATAGGCCCATTAGTCTTCTAACAGCCTTCTCAAAGCTTTTTGAAAAGTGCATTTCCAATAGATTAAATAATGAATTAATCAGTAATAACACCATCCCGGCTTTTCAATTCGGATTTAGACCTAACCATTCGACAAATCATCAACTCTCAAGAATCTCAGAAACCATCGAGAGGGGTTTTGAATCCAAACAACACACACTAATAGCCTTTATTGACATCGCCAAGGCATTTGATACTGTTTGGATACTTGGATTGATTTACAAATTAATGAATATAAACTTACCCAATTACTTACTGTTAATTCTTATATCATTTCTTAAAAACAGAAGTTTTCAAGTTAGAATCAACGCTACCCTATCCATCACTAAAAACATTCTGGCTGGAATTCCTCAGGGTTCAATATTAGGACCCATTCTTTACAACATTTTCATGTCGGATATCTCACAGCTAGATCATTCAGCCATCGCTATGTACGCAGATGACACCGCCATCATCACGCAAAACGAAAACATAAACACCGCTGCTCAACATTTGCAACTCAGCATGGATGAATTAAACGACTGGATGCAAAAATGGAATATCTCACTAAACCCAACGAAGTGCGAGGCCAAAATATTCACTTTGAGATTCCCTACACTTCCACCATGCATCATAATAAACCATCAGCCCATTCCTTGGAACCCGTCAGATCAAGGTGTCAAATATTTGGGTGTGTATTTGGACAAGAGACTAACCTGGAAACTACACATCAATAGAAAACTAAACGAATGCTATTCAAGATTAAATCAACTTTATCCAATAATTAATAGAAAATCTCCGCTAAAACTCGAATGTGGTCTTCTTATTTACACATCTATTTTAAGATCAACAATGACCTATGCATGTACAGTATGGGGAGCTGCATCGAATTCAACGATAAACAAAATACAGGCATTCCAAAACAAGTATCTTCGCATCATAACAAATGCGCCATGGTTCGTGCGCAATACTCAATTACACAACGAACTGCAAGTGCCCACAATAAAAACTTTTATTAAAAAGTGTGTTAAAACATTTAATGACAAAATCAGTGAGTGTCCCGGTGCTATCAGTTATTCGTTAGGTGACAAACAAATTCACAAACGATTAAAGCGCAAACTACCTCAGGACTTACTCTCAACCGATGACGAACAACCCAGCGACTGAGGATCTCCAAGCAAAGGAGCTGACCTCCCCACGTGAATATTGTTAAAATTGTATAATATGTGAACAATTCTGTGTGTAGCTAATACAGCTGATCCGGAAGACTATGTAAAAAAAAAAAAAAGTAGTGGTCGTAGATAAAAGTGTTTATGCAATAATTTTACGACCAATTAAAGTTAATGGTTCGTTTATGATACTTTGGCCAGATGCAATGTAGACAAACAAAAGTGCATGCGCATAACGTTGCAAAGGTTTGTCCCTAGATGGATATCATTTCTAGTAAAATTTTTGAATCGACAAAACTCTATATAATGGTAAAGTGTGAAGGGCAGAAGGGAAAAAATATTTTATTATACTTTATTATAAAAATAATTGCGACTAACCCGTAACTGTTTTGATGAATCGGCTCAAGTAACAGTTGCAAGATGGAATGATTTTTTTGACGATGGTCTATTATGATATGTTTTTATCGGACTTTTTCCACTGTCTCGAGTGTGTATCATACAAAGTTTCGGGAGTTTCTGATCTACTCCCGTCCTCAGGTGAATGAACTCTTGGTTAGTCCTGAGGACTGTTTTTTTTTGTACGTTTTTATCACGTACAGTAGTGCATACCCCGGGGTTTGTACCCGAGACCACTGATCGCTGTGATCACTATTCTGTCACTCTTACCACTGGGCCACCAGCGCGGTCTAGTGGTAAGAGTGTCAGACTAGTAATAGATTGCACAGTAGTAAACGCATGGAAAATAATGTATAACATTGCCAACGATTTTCATCTGTCCCAATTAGAATTTTGGTCATTTTTGGTTTTGTCCTTGATAAAGAGCCATAGCAGATCTACACCCTCAGAGCCGATAGATCAGAAATCGGAAAAACTGCTACCCGCAGCACCGTCTACATCTTGGGGTCGTCCTTCTCGAGGAAGCTTGCCATGTGCAATAAGATTTGATAACGCTGGTCATATTGTAATTAGAGAGGAAAAAGGCAAAAGGCGTCATTGCAGGGTTTGCAAAACGCACACTTTATATTTGGTCGCCAGCGTGGCCTAGCGGTTAGGGCGTCAGGCTGCAGTGCCACGATACGGGGTTCAATCCCGACCCAGTCGCTTTAAAAATTGTGTACCGAAACCACAGTTGTGGAAGTAGGGAAAGTAAGGCAGTCGTCAAAGGCGTGATGCTAACCACATTTAAATATTTAAATATTGACGATATATGTAAGGAATTTGTACAAGTCACTCTTACCACTAGGCCGCCAGCGCGGCCTAGTGGTAAGAGTGTCAGACTAGTAATAGATTGCACAGTAGTAAACGCATGGAAAATAATATATAACATTGCCAACGATTTTCATTTGTCCCAATTAGAATTACGGTAATTTTTGTTTTTGTCCTTGATAAAGAGCCATAGCAGATCTACACCCTCAGAGTCGATAGATCAGAAATCGGAAAAACTGCTACCCGCAGTACCGTCTACATCTTGGGGTCGTCCTTCTCGAGGAAGCTTGCCATGTGCAATAAGATTTGATAACGCTGGTCATATTGTAATTAGAGAGGAAAAAGGCAAAAGGCGTCATTGCAGGGTTTGCAAAACGCACACTTTATATTTGGTCGCCAGCGTGGCCTAGCGGTTAGGGCGTCAGGCTGCAGTGCCACGATACGGGGTTCAATCCCGACCCAGTCGCTTTAAAAATTGTGTACCGAAACCACAGTTGTGGAAGTAGGGAAAGTAAGGCAGTCGTCAAAGGCGTGATGCTAACCACATTTAAATATTTAAATATTGACGATATATGTAAGGAATTTGTACAAGTCACTCTTACCACTAGGCCGCCAGCGCGGCCTAGTGGTAAGAGTGTCAGACTAGTAATAGATTGCACAGTAGTAAACGCATGGAAAATAATATATAACATTGCCAACGATTTTCATTTGTCCCAATTAGAATTACGGTAATTTTTGTTTTTGTCCTTGATAAAGAGCCATAGCAGATCTACACCCTCAGAGCCGATAGATCAGAAATCGGAAAAACTGCTACCCGCAGCACCGTCTACATCTTGGGGTCGTCCTTCTCGAGGAAGCTTGCCATGTGCAATAAGATTTGATAACGCTGGTCATATTGTAATTAGAGAGGAAAAAGGAAAAGGCGTCATTGCCGGGTTTGCAAAACGCACACTTTATATTTGGTCGCCAGCGTGGCCGAGCGGTTAGGGCGTCAGGCTGCAGTGCCACGATACGGGGTTCAATCCCGACCCAGTCGCTTTAAAAATTGGGTACCGAAACCACAGTTGTGGAAGTAGGGAAAGTAAGGCAGTCGTCAAAGGCGTGATGCTAACCAAATTTAAATATTTAAATATTGACGATATATGTAAGGAATTCGTACAAAAAACTGTAGAACTCAAAAAAACCTTTCCCTAAACCATTTTTAAATACTATGTCACTACATTTTAAGTTTATTTACTATTAAAACAATCAACATGCTTTTACTTGTTTTGCCCCTCCGTAATCACAGTACTTCCTGCGCCGCTGCAAACAATGAATTTTTGCTTAACCATTTCTCTAATTTAGTTATTTCTCTCTGCATCCTACCAATTGCTTCTTCAACACACCTTCCACTAACTGATATGGCAGTATCATCGGCAAATAGATTCAGCATAGTTTCTTTTTCTAAATATTTATTAATGTCATTAATATAATTGATAAAAAGTAATGGTCCTAGTGTTGTTCCCTGAGGAACTCCATGTAAGACATTTTTTTGCTTTTGAAGAATATTTTCCCACCTTGGTCATTTGATAGGTACCTATCCCGAAGATAATTTGTAAGCCATCTTAACGCGTTCCCTTCTATACTGTATGATAATTTTCAGCTGCTATAGCATTACTGATTTTAGGTATCGGTATTACTGTAGATATTTTCTATTTTGCTGGTATTATATTATTTTCTAATGAAAGATTAACGATATTTCATTCTGTAATGTCGTCTTTACAATGTTCATATTTATTTCATCTGAAGAGCTTTCTTTTTTAATATTTTTAATAATCTTCTTTACATCTGTCTCCTCCATCATTCTAAATTTATTTAATTTGTTGCTTGTCGAGCTAACCTCAATATTATCGTATGCTATTATATTATACTTTATTGAATTATATTTTCAATACTATTTATAAAGTAATTGTTAAATATTTCATGATTTTCTTTTTCGTTCATATTGCTAGCTCAGTCCCACTCCTAAAGCCTCTTTGATGCCCTTCCACATTATTTTGCTATTATTGTTATACCTATCAATTATTTTTTCAAAGAATTCCTTTTTTAATCTAATAGTTCTTGTCACTATGTTCCTACTTCTACAACATAACCCCCAAAGTTCCTCACCGTTTAATAATAATGCTCTGTTATATCATGTGCCCTTGTCCGCTATTAATTGTTTTGTCTCGTTATAAAACCAACGACATTATTTTCCCATAATCATTTTGGTTTTTATTACTGCTATTTCGTCTAACATGTCACTGATCTTCGAATATAACAGATTAGTAGCCACATTTACGTCTTCACTCTGCCAATTTTTATTAACTAATCTATCATGCCAGTCCGCGCATTCTGTGATAATTTTCATATTCCTGTCTGTATGTTTCTGCTTAGTTTTTAGTATTTTATTATTCCTTTTAATTCTGATTAAACACATATCATGGTCCTCAATTTTAGGATTCCTAATTACTGTAAGCTCTGTATTATTTTTATTGTTTGCAAATACCAAGTCAGTCTTTGTATTTTTAGTTATACGTGTATAATAATTTACTAGTTGACTAAAACCACTATTACTCATCTGCCTAATAAGTTTATCTACATAAAAAGATCTTTCACTAACATTTATATTCATGTATCCTAAGAAATATAATGTTTTTAAGTTTTTATCAGTGATATTTTCCATTATATTATCTAAAAATGAACTTGCTACTAACCAGAAAGTTTTATTAACAATCTCAGTTTATACCACATCACATTGAATATTTTCCCTAACATAAAATAAAACTTCACCCGAATACCTATTATGTGAATTACGACTATAAATATTATATCCGCTTATAAACATTTCTTTATTTTCTATATCCTCTGTTACTCTAGTTTCTGTAAATGCCCATACATCTATATCACACTTTTGTACATAATATCGAACTTCCTCAAATCTCGATAACAGACTTTCTACATGTAAACATATTACTTTTAATTGCTATGCCAATCAACTATAGTTTAATTTATACCTTACTAAATTTTCTGCTTTCATTAAACATTTACATGACCTATCCCATACTGCACGATTTGTATTTGGATTTGTGTTACATTTACAATTTGCATCAATACAATTTGAACACGCAAAGTTTTCTTTAATTTCATTACACACTGATTTTTGGAACATTTTGAAGAATTTATATTCTTTTTAACAATTCGAAACGATCGGAATTAAGTTCCGAAACCTTGCTGAACTTTTAATTTGGGCGTAACTGAACCGGGAAAGCTACAAATGAGAAATAAGGTAGAAAAACGTTAAATGCACAAATTGTCCTTACAAAACCGCAAACCTAAATTTTACTGATATTGCAATTTCAGCATACAGTCCTAAACGAGTCTGCCAATTTTGATATAAAACGTAGCACTATTTAAAACTGTTTGCATATTTACATATTTGTGTTCATTATTCCACATTAGAACCCAAATTTCAGAGCTGCATGTCCGTTCTTAACTTATTTATCCAAATTCTACATTGATAGTATCTAAATATAGCCTGACCAGCACAATTTAACTTCGGAAGTGTCAACTTAAACATGTTCTGCAGTCACTGACGTTGTTATCTTCCCACATCGAGCTGGTCTTCTATAATCAACTGATTGGCTTCTTCCAAGTGCTTATTTCCATCTTTCTACATGTCAACGTTCTATTTGCTTTAGTCATAGCTTCGCCTTCTCAAATAGTGTGCTTTATTAATGTTTTTGTTCTTTTAGCCGTGCAACTGCTTGTACATGCCTTTCCTGTGTCGTCGAACTAACTACCATATTATGAGAACGAACAGAAAACAAAGTGGCAATAAAAAAAGTTGTGTAAATTTAGTCCAATTCTGTATTAAGGTTTCTAGTGTTAGCTTTATTTTTTAATTCTAAGCCAAATAACATAACGTGAATGCAAATGTAGTATTATTGAACTAGCAACTATCGATAAGGGTGGCCTCATCTTTTAACACAAATATCGAATCAATATTAGTTGCCGAAGCACAGAACCATCGCCATATTTTTTCACTAAGAATTAATGCTGCATGACTTCCTGTTGTTTCGTAACCGTTTCTGAGATACCGTTTATAGTGCCGTCACATTATTTTTATACATTATGAATGGTAAGCTGCGCTTGTTTGTACAGCTGCAGTTAATAAATAATAATGATTGTTATTTCTTAAATGACAGAAACTACCAAAGATTGGTTAACTTAGTGGCCATTCGAGTACCTTTGCAGTAAAAATCAACAAAAATAAGAGCAGCATGTGCTTAATTTTACGTTCTTCTTGATAATTGAAACTACCTATATCCTAAGGTAAACCTATAAACATCAGTCCATTGCCCCAGTTTGAATTTCTTGGGCCCCACAATAAAGGCCCACGTTTTGTTCTGTATTTCAAACAAAAAGACCAATTTATTCCAAGTACGGGGTTGCTTTGTATCTTACTGATGATTCAGTGAAGCACCGTTGGGAGATTCGTAAACATATTAACGGTAACAAGGTTTGCATCACGAGTAGTTTTCCAACTGCAAACATTCAGAACAAACGGAACTTCCACTGTTCACATCATCAAGGTTGACTTATCTCAGCCACTAGTGTATAATCGTATTAGACACGCAAATTACGGCAAAAGCGTGTCCGGGATGACCGGTCTTTCATGCAGGCTCGACGAAATTTAAAACGTTTTGGGAGCATGCATACTAAAGAACCAGGGAAATTGTTTGCTGAATTGAATTTTAAATAGGGTAGCTGAAGTAGTTGGTTAGAAATAAACATCTTTATTTTAGAAAAAAAGATTCCTATTTAAGAACGTCAGTTGTCAATCTTCTGCTTTAATGAAAATTAGATTTTTGGTTTAGTTTTGTTTCAGCCACTTATAACAACATGAAGAATAGTTGCTAAGAAAATGTATCATAAATCGATACATAAATATTACAACAAATTAATAGAGACATGAAGTTCTTCCAGCTACAGGTCTTTCGTCTTAATTAATAATTTATAGTTCCATGTCGAATTATATTTGCAGAAAGTCTGCTGCCACTATTTACCATTTACACGATTTATTTAGTTGATAGAGTAATAAGGAGTCAATAGAGTTCCTTTGTACAATTGAAATAAAGCATCATCAATTGTTCTCTTACAGTTGTTAACAGAAAACAGCAGTTTTAACAGATATTTTTTATATAACGTTGTACAGGGTTATTCATTATAAATTTCCCACCCCTTATCATCGTTATTATTGCCTATTGAAAAAAAGTGTTAAATAAAAGTTATGTGGTTATAACTGAATTTTGTTAAAATGCTATCAAAAGTACAGTAGCCTGCAGATTTCAGGGGATACAAAAAACAATTTTTTTAATGGGATACCCTGTAGGCCTGTAGGTATATTATAAAATTTTTGGAATTTTTATTTTCCTGATTTCAAAAATATACCATATGTTACCCTTACATTATACCGTTTTTCAGGTATTATACGTCGAATATCTTAGTTAAACTGGTTACTGGAAATATGGAAAGGTTAACATTATTAAACTAAACCAATTTGATTATTTCATTAAAGAAATTTCACTTATCAAACATAATAGTTGTAATTTTCATAGCTTACTTTAATAATGTTAACTTTTCCATATTTACAGTAACTAGTTTAACTAAGATATTTGACGTTTAATAACTCAAAAACGGTATAAGTTAGGGGTAACATATGGTATATTTGTGAAATCATTAAAAAAAATATATAATTTTTTTGTATCTCCTGAAATCTGCACGCTACTGTACTTTTGATAGCATTTTAACAAAATTCAGTCATAACCACACAACTTTTATTTAAAACGTGTTTCTCTATAAGTAATAATAACGATGATAAGGGGTGGGTAATTTATAATGAATAACCCTGTACAAAGGCCATGATAGAACAATGAAAATACAGTGACGTATTTTAGAAGTATATCGACTAAAATACTCACTGTAATTATGTAATTTCTTATGTGAAACGTGGAGTTATTAGTTCAATAAGTGCAGCTCGATACGAAAAAATCTGTAAACGCCATTACCCAGAACTTCCCTCGTCGACATTGTGACACTAAATAATTTTAAAAATTAAATTAAGTTATGAGTAAAAATATCTTCACGTTTCTATTAAATTAAATAAATTTTCAAATAAAAAAACCGTCACCGGTGGTAGAATTCGAAGGGCAGGCGGACCGCGTATGCAATCCCAACGTTTTGTGGGATATTGTAAGGGAACGGGCTATTTTTACCTGAGCTACGGATCACCGGCTCTTCGAATTTCTGCGTTGCAGCTGTAGGTATTAAGCAACGCACAAATTTTGTTGTTTTTTTTTCGTATCGTAAAACATTTATTATGCATCTATTGGGGCCCATTTTTGGTAAGAATAAAGTCTGCGATATATACAAATTACTTGTATTTATTGCTAAATTAAATAAAAAATAAACAACATTTTATTTTTTTAAGTTGCTCACCTTGTATATATTTGTCTGAAATTTTCTCGGTTTCATGCCAGGTAGATATATCTAGACGTGTTTAACAAGTATAAATTGGATATATTAGCTCTACAGGAGATAAGATGGCCTGGAATAGGAAAACTACAAAAGAAAGGAGGCGATTTGTACTATTGCGGCGACACGGAGAATAAACATGAATTTGGAGTGGGATTTCTAGTAAGTGATCGTATAAAAAGGAACGTTGTCGCTTTCAAAGTAATTAACAAAAGAATATGCTATATACGAATTCTAATGCGATTTAACAACTTATCACTTTTCTTCGTTCACGCCCCTACAGAGGACAAAGAAGACAACGAGAAAGATGAGTTCTATTCGATATTGGAAAGACATGTTGATACTACGCCAGCGAAAGATATTAAATTAGTAATGGGCGATTTTAACGCTAAAATAGGCAAGGAAACAGGATTTCGTCCAACAATTGGGAAATACAGTGTACACGAAGAGTCAACCGACAGCGCTATTAGAACCATAGGATTTGTGACATCAAACGGTTTAGTGGTCCGCAGTACAACATTCCCCCATAAGAAAAATCACTTAGTAACCTGGAAATCGCCAGACGGACGCACTGTAAACCAAATAGATCATATATTAATAAGCACCAGATTTTACTCAAGCGTAATGGATATTAGATCAATGAGGGGCGCAGCACTGGACTCAGATCATTTCCTAGTTAAAATGACGCTACGACATATAATAAACATGTCACGCTCACAGAAGGCTGAAAAGGGTGGGAAGTATAAATCTAAAGAACTTGGATAAACGCGAAGAATATGTAAAAGCTGTAAAGAAAAAATTCCGAGAATGCTCCGAGATAAGCGAAACACCAGACGAAACAAGAGAATCTCTTGAAGAAGTAGAAGATAAATGGAAAGAGCTTAAAAAGGTGATAAGAGAAGCAGCGGAGGAAAAAATCGGAATGGAAGACAAAATACGTCGCAGTGACTGGTGGAATGAAATATGCAAGAAAGCAATTGACCAGAAAAATAAAGCAAGAGAAGTGTTACTGCAAAGACCAACCAGAGAGAAAGAACATCGATATAAGACCCTAAGAAAAGAAGCAAAAAGGGTGTGTAGAAGAGAAAAAAGAAAACAAATAAATGATCAGCTCCTACAACTGGATGAGACAAAGGAGCACAATGAAACAAGAAAGTTTTCCAGAACAGTAAAGAATACAAAAAACGAATTCCACCCTCAGATAAATCTATGTAAGGACAATAACGGGGAAATATTAACAGAAGGAAAGAGAATCTTAGCTAGATGGAAAGAATACTTCTCGGAGCTATTAAATAAAGATCAAGAGGTTATAGAGGAAAGAGAACGAAATGACGACGACATGGTACAATGACCCATACCCGAACCGAACCGTGCAGAAGTAGAAGAGGAATCAGACAACTCAAGAACAACAAAGCACCAGGTGCTGATAACATACCAGCTGAGTTGCTAAAGCAGGGAGGGGAAGTAGTAGCAGAAAAATTGTTGAAATTAATAAAATTGGTATGGAAAGAAGAAAAAATGCCTGACGACTGGAAAGTAGCGATTATCTGCCCTATATTTAAAAAAGGTGATGGACAGGAGTGCAGTAACTATAGGGGCATCTCCCTACTATGCATAGCATACAAAATCTTAACATATATAATACGCAAAAGACTGGAAGAGTGCATAGACGGATTGATTGGAGAGTACCAAGCGGGTTTTCGAAGAGGGCGATCCACGACAGATCAAATATTCATATGTCGACAAATTATGGAAAAAGCATGGGAATTCCAACTACCCATACATCAACTGTTTATAGACTTTCAACAAGCATAACTATGATAGTATTAATATCCCAGATCGATGCCTGGCGGGCGGCCTACCCAGTCGCTTTAAATAATTGGGAACCCGCGTTCGAAAGAATAAGGGGTAATAATGCGGTTGTCTAATGCGTGATGCTCACCACATCGCCACGTGTCATGAATTTGACACGCGACAGCCGGGTGTGAGAGGGAGGACACGGAAGCTCTGACCTTCCGCCTTGCAGGCCAAGCTCCTTCATGGGGTGTTAGTGCCTCACCATTATTATTATATAGTACAATTATAAATAGATCGTGCCAAATTATTGCATATGATCTCAACATAGTAGGCAGGAATGTACTAGCTGTTAAAGAAACAATGGTAAAATTAAGAGAAGAAGCAGAAACAACTGGCTTAAAGATAAACGAAAATAAAACTAAATACATGACAATCATGTCACAAACACGACCGGGACAAAATTTAACCATTGATAATTTGAACATAGAAGTAACAAGGGAGTTTAATTTTCTGGGTGCAACACTAAATGACCAGAACGACATAGTGCGGACTATACAACAAAGGTTAACAGGGGCAAATAAAGCTTATTTTGCAGTACAAAATGTGATGAAGTCACAGCTAGTATGAGTTAGTTCCAAACTAATAGTATACAAAAGTATAAGACCGATTGCGACCTACGGATGCCAAACGTGGACAATGACTGCTAAAAGTGAAGACCTGCTGACAAAATTCGAGCGCAAGGTGCTGAGAAGAATTTTTGAACCTACGCAAGAACAAGGCATATGGAGAATAAAATATAATCAAGAATTAAGGGAACTATATAAGGATGTCGATATAGTGAAGTATGTACAAATAATGCGATTGAAGTGGGCCGGGCATGTGGAGCGCATAGGCGAAGAAAGGATTCCAGCAAAAATATTCAATGGAACTCTGGAAGGTAATAGAAAACGGGGCAGACCAAGAGCATGATGGGCAGACAATGTAAGAAAGGACTCAAGAGAGCTATTGACAGTAGCGAACTGGACAACAGCAGCAAGGGATAGACAAGGGTGGAACCAAAGATAACGAGAGTCTAAAACAAGAGGAGGCTAAGGCCCACAGAGGGCTGTAATGCCATGGATGGATGGAGATATATAATGTATGCGCAAAATATTGTCTTCCTCCGAAAAATAGTTTTTCAGTTATACCGCCAACAGACAGACGAAATTGAGAAAACCTGTTTTTCGTTATCTAGCGACTCTGAAACGTGAAGATCTCAAGAAATCTCAAAAGGTGATTTTTTCGCGATTACAATACTTCCTTCGTCTTTTAGACGAGGGAAGTAAAAATCTATTCAACATGTTACATGGTGTACCACTTAGGAGGTATTCGTAATATTCCACACATATCGAGTGTGAGTATATTACCTATATTAGCAAGATATTCAATTTCTGTAAAAAAGCGTTTATTTACGTTACGGATTCTTGACGTACTTTTAACTTATGTTTTATATAGAAGATGGATTCATATACACATAACAATACGAAAAAACATGTAAAGAGGTTTAAATTTTAATTAGCGTTTGAAGTATCTATAAATTATGTCACAACAATATTAAATCAGTTCTTTACTTCCTTTTACGATCAAGTATTGGATTCACCCCAAAAATTCGAAATTGAGTTTTCAATAGATCTTCACGTTTTAGAGTCCCCTGATCCCAAAAAACATATTTTTTTCATTGGTCTGTCTGTGTGTCTGTCTGTCTGTGAACAGAATATCTCAAAAATGAAAAGAGGTATGGCGTTGAAACTTCATATATAAGTTTTGTGTACTATGTAGATGAGACAGCAAGCTTTTGAAGAAAATCGCATAATCGGAAGTAGGTGTTTACTCTTGCGATTTTTTAGTTTTTTCGATTTTTTCAAAAATGGCTCTAACGATTTTTTTCAAACTTTGCATTTTTAATGTGTATTGATGTGAGCTAGGTGATTTTCCAGTTGCATACTTCTAAAGTGGGCTTTCCTTGTTTTTTTTTCTATTTTTTTTTACTAACTCCTATTTTAAATAGAACACCCGGTATATTATTACATTTTTGAATTCAGCTTAGAATTTTAGAGAAAATTTGTCTCTTCAACTAACTCTCTATTTTGTACCGTTTTTATAGAATTTGTAATTTTTGAAAATTTTTGACAAATGCTTAAAAATTCAAAATGAAATTTTTGACTAATTATAAGATCACTGTAAAAGGAAATTGTGTGAGTGTATCACACCAGATTTTTAATATTTAGGTATCTTTCGTACGCAACACACGTTATTGTTTTTTTGCGGTGTCACTTTGGATTAACAAACTCTAGATTTACTCGTGCTTACAAAAGTGAAGAAAAATAATAAGTTGCAAACTTAATCCGTTACACCGTCTTGTTTCAAATATTATGTAGACAGAGAATTCATTACTAGTATGCTCCAACACAAGTAACATAATGCGCAAAACACAAAAACCTAACATCTTAAAAGTAAGACAACAAAACATTCCAAAGAAGTAAGTGCAATAAGTTAAGTGTCACCAAAGTGGCGAGTTTTCTTGCTTCACTTGCGAACATTTCTGCACACTTATGTATCTCTGCAAAACATCGTGTGGCTGTCTGCAGCCGGAGATTGTTTATGGTTTACTTTTAGTGCATGTCGCTTGAAGCAAAGTAACTTGCATTACACTAAAGTTCAAAACCAGGGCGGATGTTCTAGGTCCTTACCAGCTATAGCCGAATAACTTCGTTAGATCTTGTTAAGGGTCTAATGTAACATGTTAATTAATTTAATTCTGACTATACAGGGTTGTGAAAAACTAGCGCATTATATCATTGTTGGGCTGTATAATCGGGTGGATAGAGTTATTCTTTACAGATCGTTTTTGAATACTCAGCCCCATTCTCTTAGAATTGGTAAAATGTACTTCTTTAGCAAAAAAAGTGACAATACTGTTTCAGTAAATATACCATGCATTGGACTGTTGCTATGAAACATGGATAAGGGACAATAGGGTTTTTTTCGGAATGTTGTAAGATCTAATATTAACGTTTTCTTTGTATTGTTTACAAAAAGAAACTTGAAATATTCTGCATAGAAATAGAATATTTTTATAACTAAAATTTTTAAAAATATACGCAAAAAATAATTGACTTTTTAAAGTGTTCAACCTGTATCTGCTGGGTCCAAAATACGCCTAGTTTCGTCAACGGTAAAAACTTGAGCAATGAGTAAAATATTACTTCTATTTAACTACTACTCCTCGAGTTAAAGCAAAAATAGACAAAACTTTATGTTTTAATGTGCTCACACTGTATATATTCTACCGAAAGTATACCTATTCGGTTTCGATCTAGTTGAACATATAAGCTACATGCAAAACATCGTTTTCCGCTAACAAATAATGTTTGAGCTAAGTATATCGTGAATAGACTAGCAGACAGGCGGACGAAATTGAAAAAACATGTTTTTCGTCACTTAGAGATCCTGAAACGTGAAGATCTGAAGGAAGCTCGGAAGGTGATTTTTCACGATTACAATTTTTTTCCCGTCTAAGAGACTTCCTTCGTCTTTTAGGAGAGAGAAGTAAAAGTGTAGCCTCAGCTGTTCAATTTGAAGGATAACAATTTTGTATGTCAACTGAAAATTTTAAATTTGTGATTAGCTGTTAAGGCCTACAAGGTAGTGCACAGATAATGCGCAGATTTGTAACCACCCTGTACATTACATAGAATAATTGTCTCTGTGAGCTTACTAATAACTTGTTTAGAACAGAAAAGAACGCAGTTGCTGACATTAAAACTTCGACTGTCAGCGGATTAAATGATGGTCATGTAAAGTATTAGTAGTAGTACTACTTCATAGAAAGTTTATAACGACGGCTTTGATATGACGCGTTGAATTGAAACAACTCAAAAACAAAAAACACTGATAACTGGACTACACCCTCAAAAAATTAAATACTGATATCAAAATATAAGGAGCTAAGGAAAACTATAAGTTTGGAAAAGAGTTTAACTGAAGAAATATCAGAAGATAAAAGACACCTGTACGAAATATACATATAGGAGAGAGAAAAAATAAATACGGAAATATGAAAAGCAATATCCGCAAAGATTAGAAGGATGGACAATGCCATAATGGATTTTAAAAACCATATAAATTCTCAGGAAAAAGTCTTATATTTTATAAAGGCTTAGGACAAGAGAAGAAGATACTAATGACGAAACCGTGTGCATTAGATGAAGTACTTTTGTGATAACACGGTTTCATAAAAGTTATCTGATATTTCTGAAATTTTGCATAAGACCATAATTTTAAATTTTGAACAACTCTATTTAAAACAGAAAGGGTACATTACCTGAAAAAACAATTGTTTTATCTACCGCTCGTGAGGGCTCATGAAGACCAATCCAACATTTTCGTATTAAGATGTTCGACTCAGAATTGTACAAGGAATATCGCTACCTGGAGTTTTTGCTCCAACTTGTATTCACCCTGTATAATTAACAGTATAGATCAAATTCGCAACGTGATAACTGTGCCCTCACAGTAAATTAGTAATTATAGATATTCCATAAAAAACAAGAATGAATATGCAATATTTATTGTATCTGAAATGTAAGTACATCTCTCAGCTATATTTCTACAAAATCGCCATTTCGATAAAGGCACTTATTATAATACTGTAACGGCTTGGCGATCAGGCAGCTGCAGACTTATGACTCACCGCTGCCGAGACGATCTTGGAGCCAGCTGCGGGCAATTGAGTCATGTTCCAGACGCCTGGAGAAGCGACCTTGCAGCCAGATGCAAGGGATGACTCACGCTTTCGGAAACACGCCCGAGGTCAACACATGCATTTGCCGGAATGTACGAGCGAAATCTGGAATGTTCTAGACGGAAATTATTCGGATATAAATACGTGTCAGCAGGAATCGACAGTCAGTTCTCATTCAGCTCGAAAGGCGTAAGCTGCTACATAAATAGACGCGTATAAAATAAATAGCAACATAAGTAATTGATGTTTAATCCAGTGTAAATAAATAGAGTGTATAACCATATAAATCATTACTGTTAAGCCATATATAAATAATTATTAATGAGGTATCATTGTTAGAAATAGTGCCTGTAGTTTATAAGTAATTTGAGTTCTGCCTTCACAATTCTGGTAATAATAATTAATAGTTGTAAATAAATGTTTAATACAAGAAGCGTCGTATAATTTTTAAATAGCCCGAGCGTAAAAACGTAACAATACAGTGGCGCGAGCTTTTCTATGCCTCCTTCAAAGAAGATTTCCGCATGTTCGCTCATCCAACCAATTACGTTGGGTTTCAGCTTCTTTAAACTTTCCGCACCATTCTCACAGTCGTTTTTTTATAAAGTGTACTCATCTGACGATGAATTTTGCATTATGCCCTTCAGAGTATATGCCTTCAGCCTGAAGAAAGCCAATTACGGCTTACGGCGCGAAATTGACACTTTGCAGGAGCACTAGGCCTTAATTTGGGCATAATGTAGCCAAAATTCGTCGTCAGATGAGTACAGTTAATGAGAAACGATTGTTTAACGTACCATCTTCGATTTTACGAATCGGAGGTGTTGATCAAACAAACACTGCTGAAGTCATTCGACTCAACCGTCTAGGCGATGTCTTGACATTAACTCAACAAACGTGAATCGGGAACAATAACGACCATTCCGCTGCTTCCATCAAAGCCAAATATTCCCCAATAGGGACTGGAAACGAAATTCCGTGTAATCTCGACAGATTGTTTTCTACAGTCTCAGTATTTTCTGTCCCTAAACGACCAAAACAAAAATAGACAAATACTAACACAGTTTGAAGCAATGACACTAGAATCCCCTATAGAAATTGAAAAGCACTACGAATCAGCTGTCAACTGTATAACCTTTCAACTTCAAAGTCAACAGATAAGTAAGCATTTCAATTGGACCCTAGAAACAATTTGTTTCTTTCACAAAATCATCACTACCAAGAGACAGCACCCATAACTTGTTGACTAAACGCAGCCAGCAGTTGCAACGACAAGCAAAACCGCCACTCCACGACGACCGCATCGAAACTAATAGCTAATATCTCTTTTATCCTCGTATTATAGTAATTAAGTGCGTTAAAAGCAACTGAGGTGAGAAAGAATATAGGCTAACGTCAAGATATGCGCAAATTATCCCCAACTAGCCAAATAGCCGTAACAATTATGTATACACTCTAATCTTTGTGGGTAACCAAGTGGTCAAAGTACAGAACATGGAAGATCTTAGCTTTACGGTTACGAAGCTCAGGAAAGAATACATAGGTACACCAAAGCAGAGCTGGAAGTTAATTTTTGCCAAGGAAAATATTTAAACGCAGGGGGACAACATGTATCTAGAAATAAATAAGGATAAAATAATTTTATAAGAACGGAGAGGTGAACAATCTCAAAACAATAACACAAAACAAAAAGAAAAAGAAATCAGCCTCTGATAAATTAGAATATGTATAGAACAGCTACATTGAGTACTTTTGAACAAGCACATTAGTCTAACATAGCAAACGTAAAAATATACGAATCCATTATTGAGAGTATCGTGATTTACGGAGGGGAGGGCTTGGGTACTAAGTAGAAGAAATAAGTCCAAGATAAACGAAGTAGAACTGGAGTTCTGGAGAAGATTATGTAGACTAGTGTGATAGAGTCCCAAACGAAGAGATATGAAATAGATTGTGTGGTAAGTAGTATGGAGGAAAAACTGTTAAAATGGTATAACCATATAAGGAGAAGTGGATAAAGAAAATTACAAAATGGAATGAAGAAAAAGCAGCAGTCCCATAATATCTTGTAGAGGCAAAACGGATGAGGCCATTGAAAAAAGAGGACTGTAAGACGTAGATTGGGAAAAAAATGAAACCTTTGGTTAACAGAAAAATACAGCCCCAGCTATAGAAGAGCTTCCAATACAAATATATAAAAAATAATAAAATTAATTTCAATATAAAATATTCCTTATAAATAGATAGCGTGGTTTTAAAAGCCTGACGTTTCTAGATCAATCTATTCGTAACTTATAACTAAAAGATCAGTTTGTCTCCACTCTATTTAATGAATTGTATCTCCTTGGAGATATATCTTTTGCTTGTGATTTTCAACTGCAATTAAGCTACATTGTTCAGATATACTCTGCAACTCTTTATAGCCGGCTGAAACAGTGTTTTTTCAGACCGAACATATCACACCCACATACAATGCAAAAAGATTGATATTTTTAAATCGAACATAGGTAACCATAGAGACCCTAGGGGTCTCTAGGTAACCATGCAGACCCTTAGGGGTCTCTATGTAACCACTCTTGTCACTTTGCAACCCAATCGCTAGTTTTTCCCAATGTTCGGTTCGAAAAAACTCTCACTGTATATTAATTTAATTCTAAAACACTTTAATAAGTGTGACTAATGTAGACTTTTTTTTAAGTTTTCAAATGTGGTGACGATAAATAAATTATAATTATTAACGACGACTAATTTAGCTTTTTCCCAGAGCATAAATATATCATCTGTCCCTAGTGTTTTTAATTTATCACATCTTAGTAAGTCGTTTTATCCAAAAGAGATACATTTCTTTCTGAAAACTGCTTCTTGCGCTGCGAATCTGTAGAGCCTATCCTATCTTTAATTTATAAATTAAAAATATCAAGGTTTATTAACATACTATAACTAGGCAACATGTAATTTTAAATTTATACACCGAATACAGTTCAGGACCTTTGAACTGGGCAGTTTCGTAAAGGACAAACAGTATTTTCCATTAAAACAATTTAGTTAAAATTGTAAAAGGTTTCACTTCACAACTAAAGTTCAAATTAAATGGAATAGCAATGTATTCTGCCCTTTATGTTAACCGTTAAATATTTATATTAAATTACTTGCACGGTAGAAAACGAATGAGTCAATCAGGATTGGGTCTCTACACTTGGGTATAGTGCTTCGGTTCCACGAGACTGGTCTCTGTCTCGTCTCGGTCTCCTCTCGAAATTCGAGACGAGACCGAGAACGAGACTTGTTAAAATTTTCGAGACCGAGACCGGGACTTGAGGGGTCTCGGTCTCGGTCTCGTCGAGAGTCTCGATTTTTTTAACATTTTATTCTTTAAAAAATTACTTATTCGAAGTTATACGGAAAAAGGCAGTTACGAGGATAGTTCATCATTTACTGTCCCTAATATAGTAGCCATTGACTAACAAATGAAAACCTGTTTTTATCCGAAGTGTCATTTATTCACGTTAGTGTATGTAAAATTGCGTCTCTCTATCTTTTCATTTATTCGAAATATTAGTTCAGTTCTCTTGTGGTGTTTGTAATTTTATCAAAATGGATAAAATTGAAACAAGAGCTGTTATAAAATACCTCTGTAAGAAAGGTTTATCACCGCAAGAAATTCATAAGGACATGACTGAAGTATTGGGTGATTCTGCGCCTTCATACCAGGTAATTAAAAATTGGTCTCGAGATTTCAAACTGGGGAGAGAGTCCTGTGAACACGCGCCAGGTGCAGGACCACCAAAAACTGTGGTTACCAAGGAAAATATTAATTTGGTCCATGATATGGTACTGAATGATAGAAGAATTAACGTCAGATGCATAGCGGAGACATGTGGCATTTCAGTTGGGAGCGTTGAAAAAATTTTGCACGAAGAATTGGGTCTCACAAAAGTCTCTGCACGTTGGGTACTAAAAATGCTAACGGCAGATCAAAAACGCTTCCGACACGTTACCGCAGAGACCAATTTGGCAATCATTAACAGAGACTCCGATGAATTTTTACAAAGATTCCTTACAGTGGATGAAACTTGGGTTCATCACTTTGACCCAGAGTCGAAACGCCAAAGTATGGCATGGCGGCATAAGGGTTTCCCACCTCCTCGTGTTGTTTCTTCGGCAGGCAAAATCATGGCAACGGTTTTTTGGGATTTTAAGGGAGTTATTTTTGTGGATTATTTACCACGTGGGCACACCGTAACAGGCCAATATTACGCAGATTTAATACCAAAACTTCGAGAAGCAATCAAGGAAAAGAGAAGAGGAAAATTGAGACGAGGTGTTCTGTTTCATCAGGATAACGCCCCGGCCCACAAAAGCTGTATTTCAATATGGCAGCCATTCACACCGCTGGCTTTGAAATTTTTGAGCAACTTCCCTATTCGCCAGATTTGGCCCCTAGCGACTATTTTCTTTTTCCAAAATTAAAAGAACATCTTCGGGGAACCCATTTCATGAACGACGAAGAAGTAATGACAGCCGTAAATGAGTGGCTGGCGGAACAAAATACAGAATTTTTTTCCAAAGGCATTCAAGCACTTCAGCACCAATACTTAAAATGTATTAACCTGTCAGGAGACTATGTTGAAAAATAAAATTATTTCGTTCTTCTCAAACGTTTGCTTCTATGCTAGGGACAATAATTGGTGAACCGCCCTCGTATGTGTACTATTTGCATACCGAAGGCAAGTATTCGCAGGCGCGAGAAGTACATTAAAAATGCTGCATTGACTTGATTTAAAAATTGAATTGGGGGAAGTACCGACTAATGAATCACCTCATTCGCACACAATATGTTCTATTTTAAGATTTGCGATTAGTAGAACGTCATCTACATCGGTATACGAAGCAAGGTCGAATGTTGTAACATCAAATTTTACTTTGCATATTAAAATTTGTTTAGACTCTCGTCGATACCGAGACCGAGATCGAGACCTACAAAATTTTTCGAGACCGAGACCGAGACCGAGACTGAGACTTGGCATTTGAACCGAGATCTAGATCGAGACCACTATAATTCTCGACTCGTCGAGACCGAGACTACCCCAGTCTCGGTCTCGTCTCGACGAGACGAAGCACTACTTGGGTAATATAATAATTTAATTAAATTGCCATTAGATCCAATGACTACCCCAGTTTCGGTCTCGTCTCGACGAGACGAAGCACTACTTGGGTAATATAATAATTTAATTAAATTGCCATTAGATCCAATGCAAAATTGATTAAATAATATTGGTGCACAAACGTTGCTTACATTTCGAAATAATCTCAGTTACACATTTACTGTTGAAAAATACAAGTAATTGCAAATTATTTATTTAGGAAAGTATCTTCTTATACTAATAATAATAATAATAATAAAGGTCTTTATTTCTCAATATAAAACAATACAAGAAATCACAGGGCGCTATTCAGACAAAGTCTGCTCTACTTTTGTTTGCATGTAATATAGGAACATTTGTTTTATGTGCCTGTCTTGTCTAGACTTTTATTACAACAATACTGCAGAAGTCCTACTGTTTAGGCTAGGTTACGTCCTACCTCACCGATAGCACATGCAGAAGAAGATTAAGCACCTAGATAAAATCCTGGTTCAACCATAGCCCTTCGTTATAAAGTCCTGCAGATGACATCATCCAATGCAGCTGGGCTCCGAAAATTGACCAAGTACTACAGCAAAACTCACTCTTGATACACTTATTCCCTCAACTCAATCAATGGTCCTTCTCACGTCCATTCAAATCAATAACAGGTTTATTATATGATTTCTTTACATAAAACCAACTCTTAACAATATTTTTATA
The DNA here is from genome assembly GCA_940337035.1 of Agriotes lineatus. Classification (NCBI taxonomy): domain Eukaryota; kingdom Metazoa; phylum Arthropoda; class Insecta; order Coleoptera; family Elateridae; genus Agriotes; species Agriotes lineatus. Next base: position 52,875,314 of record OW679202.1, on the reverse strand, counting down.
CCTGTTGGATCCCCAGATTTACAGCTTGTTATTTCTTAATTAATTAATTATCTAGCGACTGACATCTCTTATATTTTTATATCCACTTACTACTAGATTCGATTATAATTTTTAAAATGTCACAATTTGACAGTTACTTAAACACATTTTATTGATTCTCCTTAGTTCACGCTTACAATTTAGCTTGGAGGTATCTTGTTCCTATTTTTTATATTCAATTGCTCATTGTTTATGTTATTAATGATGTGCATATTTACCTGCTGTATGTGACTGATCAGTTTTACCTTCTTTTAAAACAACCTGCAATTCAAAATAGATTTTAACTGGTATTAATAATTATTAAGCATTACTTTTAAGGTCAATTCACAGTAAACTTCTACATAATTTGTTATGTCAACATATTAAATGTGAAATCTGTTATTAAACTACTAAACCTACTTCGAAATTAAACGATTAAACCATAACCCACTGTGTACTTATGTTTATTTAAGTATTTTAAAACGTAACTGATGGATTAAACAGAACCGCTTGGGGTACATCACAGCAGTATAATTAAGAAACCTAGCTGTAAATAGTTTTAGAAACAATAAATGAGATTGCTTCAGTGAGGCAGTCTAGTTACTCCTTGCTAGTTTTAATGCATTTTCGGAGTATTGATTTTCTATCAGCGATCTCCATTCAATTCTGTTTTAAGCCAAGTTTTCAAGTCAGATAGCAGACAGCCAGCAACTTCGTGTGAAAACCAGATGAAGGTTTTTTAAGCACGCCACCAACACATTGTGCGCAGGGAATCAGGGTAGAAACTGCGATTTTATTGTGTAAAAGATGTGCTATTAGCGGAATCTTGATGCTGTTATTAGTCCGTGCTCGCCCTACGCCGTCAAGGAAAATTCAAACCCAGTCGAACAAAGCTCCTTTTGTTACATCCAATCATTCTTCACTTTCGCCTTTTGAGTTTACTTATATTTTCACGCGGTTGTCACACTAAGGGGCGAATTCAGGTTTTTTCCTTAGATAATAAATGGCACAGAAAAGTTTCTCGTAATGATGTTATTCTTTCAAAAATGGGCGGTTAGAAACTGCTGCGTTTTGGCTGTTGCAGGGCAAATGTCGAAATGGACGATTTCGGTGGCGCATGTTGCGAAAGGCATAGATGCGTGATTGCAACATAATAAAAAAGTTAGAAATCACGACCATGCATTAAACATAGCGACGTTCTGCTCTGCGACACGAAAATACGTGATTGTGTTAAAGATACCCTGCGCGGGGATCGAACTCGATACAAACAGCAATAATCTTTAATCCACATACGTGTCCCGAATTGGCGCAAGCTTTCCGAATAACCCTGAATGGGGATGCGCGTGTGAACAACGTTTTTCCATAACACAGATTGCAGATGTCGAAAACTGAAATAAAGGAATGCTATTAAGGTTTAGTTGTTCGTTATATTTGGAGAAGTTGTACAATTTAGCACCAATTATTATTAGAACAAAAATGTAATGTAGCCTGGGTGTCCAGATACTAAAAAAAAAAAATATCTAGTATCTCTACTTGCATTAGAGCTCTTTTAAGATAATTACCTTTCTTTAATTTTAGAAGTATATGGTGTGCATAGAAATAAATACATCGAGCAGATATTATCGCGTAATCAAAAAATTTTATGTCTGTACTTTCCTTGCAATATTAATTCATTCACTGTTGGGAACACTACTATTACATTACGTTACAAAAGCACCAAATAAAGGTTATTAACTTATGGGGGCACTTAGTTACTTCACTTGGCTTCTGGTGTTTTATATTTCATCATTCAAAGGTTAACACAGATGAGAAGAATAATTTTCTTTTGGTGCGCTTTTTAAGAATTTTATCTAATTTGATTCGCAAAAAATGTAAAAAAATATTCTTAATTTCACTTTAAAAATCACAGAACATTCGTAACAAGGAATTTCAGTAGACATGAAAGTGAATTATTCACGACAAGCCTTTTTCGAAGGCCTTTCAACAGGGCTTAAAAACCCAAGTGAGAAGCTAAACATCTTACAATCACCCATAGTGGAAACGAAGATGGTCTATTGGTTTTTGAAGAAGCTAACAGAGATGGCAATTATCTTGGATAGATGACCACCGAATTTTATGGAAAATTATTAGAATTCATTAGTGAAAATTCTAAATACAGTTACACTTAGCACCCCAAATTACAGAAAAAAACTCAGTTAGGTATATAAAGGGTTAGGCAATATGTGGATTTCAGTAGGCCAAAATACAAAAAACATGCGATTAACAAACGACATTGGTACGTCATTATCTTCCTTAAAGTGTGCAATTTTAAGTGCTATGGCGCATTTTGGAATAAACCAAAGCCTTCGTACAAAGAAATGTTTCCAGAACGCCTAATTTCAAGATCTGGTCATATCCCTTTTCCAGCACGCTCGTCTGATTTTATTGTAGCAGACTCATTCTTATGGACTTACCTCAAGTTTAAGGTATTCCAAAGTAGACCCCCTCAAACACTTCCAGATCTAAGAAATCGCATCACGGAAGAAGTAAGAGCCAACGATCAGAAGTTACTACAACGAGTAATGCAAAATTTCGTTAGATTAGAAGAATGTGTTCATTGCAGAGGAAGCCACTTACAACAAGTTATTTTTAAAAACTAAGTTGTTTATATTAAATTGCATGCTCCAAGCTTTATTGTTTCTGTATTTGTTATTTGAAAATATTAAATAGTTTTTACTACACTACAGGCCTTGAAGACTTCTTTCAAATCCAACTACCATTCTTTGATCTACTTTAGTAATAGTTAAATAAACTGATAGATTATCCCAACGATTAGAAGGGCCACCTAATAATGTTAATGCCTATATGTTTTAAGCAGCCAGGAGGTGTTGACCTAAGCAGGTCGGGATTTTTGTTTGTTGTTACTGGCAAATTATAAATTTTCCTTACCTGCTTTTCAGCAAATTTCCCTACCGCTGCTTCATAATTTCAATCATCAATTTCAAATGCGGCTATTACTTCTGAGGCAATTCAGGAATTTTAGAAAATGCCGTATTCTCATGTAGATTTAAATGTTCCATAGAAAAGAGCTACCCTATTAAATTTGAGAATAGCAACTGTTGATAATTTTAATTTTGCATTATTACTTAGAATTTGACTTTGTTTTCTCTTCACAGCATTTTACTGCGGCCGAATGTTGGAGTGTTTTCGAACGCATGGTAGGATAGATGAAATAGAGGCAAATAAATAGAAAAAATAGAAAATACCTTGAGTACCTTTTATAGTTACACGACGGTGCTGATTTGGTGACTTTAGATGGCGACTCTCCATAGCAGTTACCTCCAGGAAAATTTCATGTAGCCATGCTCATTGCATACTGCGTGTGTACGACGATGCTAACCACGCGACGTCTGACGTACTACTGTCAGTAATGGCTTCTTTCAGGATTTAAAAACGTATGAATTGCAGTTTTCCTGTAAAACTGGAGAAAATTAAATCCGGCTCGAAGGACCATACGAGGGACATACTTATCGGACCTTAATAAAAAACCCGTTTATTTTAGAAAACTACTTTATAACAACGTGAGTTAAGGTGTGCTTCCTGATAACACACTAATTGCAAGTTACTTCACACCTTGGTTGTTTTGTTACTACCCCCTTCTTGGCAATTTAAGTGCAACTCTCGTTAACTGTTCCCGTACCGCGTTAGAGGGTGGTTCTCTCCCCTCACTTTTACCTAAGGTATACTGCGGTATTATGAGGATATTTAAATGTAATTATGTAATGTATGTAAAATATTACAAATGTGTAGTACCAAGGCGGTCTATATTGTTCCAGGTCATGGAAATGTGCCTATAAAGTGACCTTTGGAATGGCTTACCACAATCTGGCAACATGGCTGTGCCAACTTTTAAGAAAAAATTACTAGTTTTGATCACTAATCTGTCGGTGCACTATCCCTGTCATTGTGATGCATTCCTGTAGAAAAAAAACTATAAAATTACTGCTATTTACATCGCAGTGCGTCACTTCACCGTAATATTCGATTCAAAAACAATTCCTAATGGATAGGTACCCAATTCTCCATTGCAAGTACCTAAATCGCTACTAATTTTGACTTCATCTAAAACAGCAATTTCTTCAAAATAGCTTGCATGGAAGCTAGAGGTCTTGCCATATCTCAGCGACCACAAATGCGCAGTGGAGCAAGGGAGAAAACTGTAGAGCGAGACGCCCAAATGGTGTTTTCAGTACAACCTAAAAACATCAGCCTAGCTTGCAGGCGCAATATTTCGTGTTTATTTGATAAAACTGTTTTTTATAATAAACGGAAATATAAGTAGATAAAGAACGCAAAAACTAACTTATAAGCACGAAAATAGCAAACGATATCAAACGTAGCAAAATCGCAATTATATTTTCAGGTTGGTCTGTAGCATTGCTTATGACGTATTTACAGGATACCGATCACTGCGCAGGGTGGCTGAGATATGGCAAGCACTCTAGTGATATTGCAGTCAGAAGAAGTCTCTTCATCTTATTGCCTTTTATATCTGCTCTTTTAAAGTGCTTTTCACACACAACACTAGCCTTTCCAATCTGTCAGTTTTCTAAATGCAAAATGTCTTTCTATTTTTGTGCCACCGTTTCATTAGATAGAAACTTGAACACGCTAACATATGGAGCAACTGATGAAGCGTAAGTTGACTTGCAGCTTGGTACGTAAAACACTTCAAAGGCATTCTTGGAACTTATATGAACTGCCTTATCAAAATTTGGTTTTTAATGTCAAATATATTTCATACAAACAAAACTTAGTGTGTCTTGGAATGGCCTAGCACACAATCTGGCAACAGAGCCAGTGTCATGGCCTGGAACAATAGAGACCGCCTTGGTAGTACTCGTTTTTACATAGTGTAAACCGTTCCAAGATTTAATAGCTTATATTTCGTTATAATTCTAACAATCCTGACTATGTTTGTTTGGTTTAGCTTAAATGTGAGAGCATGGTACGAAATAATTTGTTGTTTATTATTTTTCTTTTTGAAGGTGCTATGTATATGTAGTACAGTAAATCCTCACTATTAGAGACATCTGAGGGGCCCGTCTCTGGTGTATATAAACCTGGTGGAGACCACGCCCTGAACCATCTAATGCTTCTAGAGTCTTAATATTTTTGATATATAAAGAACAACATGTATACTTACCTACATAATGCGTACTATTTATATTAATATATACGTAATTAGAATTGCTAGTTATACATATACAAAAAAATCCACAATTTTAGTTTGTTTGGAAAAAATTGAGCTGGAAATATTATCTTCTACAAGTAATGTTAACTGATTAATCAAAGTTTAAGGTTTGTTGTTAGCTTTGCTTAAAACAAGTTTTTGGTACACTTATTTGCATGAGAACTTCTTTGTGAGTTTTAAGGAGTTTTAGTTACATCAATATCTTTGGTTTTTTTACCGAAGGGACTCTTCTCATTGCATGCTATGTGGTCTCTTGCCATGGTGCCAATGTCAAGAACGATATCTTCAGAATTTAGTTAACCTTCGAAAGAGATAAAATCCACTGCATTCACTCCATCGTTCCCAGAAGCTGCTAAGAACTGCTATAATTCCTATAAGCTCATGTTTTCTTCCACTTTTTCAGCTTGTGTACTGTTGATGCAGCTTCTATGGTTTTTTTCTTGAAAAAAGTGGCTGAACATTGGCACATCTTTTAAACAGATTCACAAAAACCGTTGGAACACTAGTTGATCAATCTTTATCACCTCCGTTTTTTTTTAAATTTCTAACTCAATTTACACAGTCAGAAGTCTCGAAGAGTTTTAAAATGTTTTCCTCAACGCATTTAAAATTTTAAATTTCTCAACATTTTCTTCTTGTAGCCATCTAACTCGACGCTTTTGTCTTCGTTGACAAAAATGTGTGATAAACTGAAAACTTACAAGATTACCCCCGCTTAGATAAATATCACAGAAAATTCCTATTTAGAAATGTCATAAAGGAATTGAGACTCTAAATCCGCCATTACCATAATGTTTTCTTCACCTGAAATTGTCTTTAATAATGGGGAATGTAATAAAGAATTGTGCAGACACTTTTCGTGTCCTCGTGGCTCATATCGAGACAGAATCCAGAATTTCATTAAAATGTATTTTAAATGGCGATCGGCAGGAACCGACACAAAGTGTCTTTAATATAGAGGTGTCTCTAATATTGCGCTGTATTTTTAAGGCTAGGTTTTATTGTACTGTATCATAGTTTACAGTGTCATATAATAGTTATGCTAATTTTGTCTATACTACTAGAGGTATAATTCAACGTACCCGTTTACTTGATGTTGTAACTTAGCAATTAATATTAAACACTAGCGTTTTAGACTATAGAGTATTAAAAGTATTGCACGAGCTTCTGCATCATTGCCCAAAGCTTGAACTCTTTGGTAATGATATGGATGGAAACGCTCCCTTCTTATTGTTCTCCAAACCTCATGAGTGACAGAACACTGGGTTATAGTAAAGTTAATGGTGTACTTATTTGTGCATAATAATTAAATCTGATTTCTGAATATTTCAGTAGGCATAGAAATTCTCGCACACTCAATGTCGGATCTTCTAATAAATTAAGAACTTCCTCATCATTGTTTACGGACAATACCTTGGTCAGCCATATGTCTTGGTGTTTTCTTCAATTAGTAAAAACCTCATGTGTAGGCAATCTTCTGCTAGGATACGTTATTCTGTATTCTTCTTACGTCGCTAAAGCATTGCCACCACACAAACCGTACACATACACAATATCTGCGTATTCCGCGTTCGAAAAGGATTTCGACATTATTATAATTGCGGATGCTAATAAACTTCTTAACAACAATTGTAACTATTTAACTTTTCATTAATTTGACAGTTAACACTTAAAACAATATTATTGTTTGTCAACAATAATGTTCAATTGTTTGACCCAGTTTATTCCTAAAATATTTCTGGTACGTTTTAGGACACCGTGTATCCTATATTATTAAGCTTATTTGAGAAAAAGTTAGTCAGCTACTTCACTATAGTAAACATCAGTGTTTTATAAGCTTAAAAGCATATCAATAAACTACAAAAACTCGAAACAACCTACACTTCAGTCTAACTTCTTGAAAATGTTTTCCTAAAGCCTATAGGTAACCTCAATTAGAACTGCTTTTGGAACTTCTTTCGTTGGTTATCTATTTCAAATGAAATTGCTTAAGTAGCATTCAGCTTAATTTTTACTCTAAGATGTTATGATTGTTACTGTGCTTAAATATACAGATCTTTGTATAAAAATTTCAGTGTGAAAAACGATATTTCTTAGACTTCTGTAGATGAAATTAGCATCTGATTACTTTTGCTAAGTTGTCCTGGTTTTATCAGAAGACTTAGAAAAAATTATATAGCCCTGATTATTTGCAGAAATGTTCCTTAGTGCCCCAGGAGCGTCCCTTGGAAAGTCCTTGTCTTCGGGGTTCTGGCGTCATAGTTTTTTGGAACAACAAGCATAAGGAACCGCGTTTTTATTAGAAAGAATCACAGTAAAGTACCTTATCCGTTTATACTACAGAAAAATGTTCTTAGAAAAAGTTGTTCAGAAAATAAAATTACATCTCTGCAAAATTTCAGAATGATTTGGTGTACTTTTATAGAACTACTTGCAAATACTTCTAATAAAGGGTTTCATAAAAGTAATTCGATATTTTTGAAATTTTGCACGAGACCATAATCTTAGATTCTGAAAAACTTTCCTCAATTATGTTTTGCAGCGTTCTAAACAGAAAAGGTACTTTGCCTTAACAGAAGTTTTTTAACTACTGCCAAGGCCTCCTTGATACCATTCCCGGCACTCCATAAGCAGGGACTTTTAAAGGGTCGCCGCCAGAGTACTAAGGAACATTTGTGTCAAAAATCGGGACTACATTTTTTCAGGTCGATATCTATTATGCCTGGGCAAATAGTTTAGGGAGTACTACAATCTATTTAGAACACCCATGCATAGACCGCGGCCCGCGGGCCGCATGCGGCCCGCGGACACTTTATCGGCGACCCCCGTCCTTGACATTATTTGAAAAATAATTTTCGAATTAAGTGCATTAGGTAGGTAAAAAACTTCTCGCTGAGCTCACACATACCGCCCGCTTTGCCGCCGCTACGTCTCCTGAATTTAATTGATGAAATTGACATATTTATGAATGACAAAAATAAGAATATTCCCGAGTTACGAAATGCTGATTAGTTAAGTGATTTGTCATTCATGGTTGATATTATGAATCATTTAAATATGTTAAATACAAGGCTTCAAGGTAAAAATTAACTGGCTTCCCAATTATATAGCTCTGTGGTAGCATTGCACTGCAAATTAAAGTTGTTTCAACAACAATTAGAAACAGGGAACTACGTTCACTTTCCCACATACAAAGCAATGTCGGAAAAATTGAAAATAGCATTCAAACATATATATGTAACCAAAATTGTGGACTTGAAGCCATTTTTCGCTCCGCTTAATTGTTTTCTCCATTTACCCAATTATTTCTGGTGACACCTGTATATTTAATGCAAGCAGTAATCAGATTTCGAATTGTTAATTTCCCAGCTTCGTCCATTTATATACCTGCCTGAATCCCCGCTCACTATCGGCCGAGTGCAGCGCTTTTGTTATCTTCTCTTTTCTAGCGTCTTGAAATTTGGCCTAAGCGCATTCTTCTTTTGACAACTCGGCCTAGCGGCTCGGTGAACGAGAAATCGTTTGCTTAATTAAGCATTATATTTTGAGAGCTGAAAATAAATCAGGTATGATGGACTTTCAAGTTTTATAATTCCCATATGAATTAGTCGCTTTTAGCTTTCTTTTAGTATCCTTTTGAACAGGCGTTATTTTTCTCGACGATTACCCTACGAGGGAATATCTCGCCACTATTCACCTGTGCTCCTGCGGTGGGTAAATGGATTCAAGCTGTTCTCCACATTCCAATTCCGGTAGCTTAATTGAAGGCACCACGGAATTCTCGTGAATGGCAGCTCGCAGGTCACGCCGCTTTTCGATTATTCACCAAGCGTCAGAGGTTAGTGTGGTGAACTTTATTTCTTTGAGACGCTAATTCTTGAAAAGTTATGGGGCGCTATTAATATGTTAATATTTCCTTAAAATTCTTAATTATTACTATCATAACATTACATGTTCAAATTTATTGTAAAAGGCGCACTCACGCTTTGGTTATCGGTGACCTGGGATTAAGGTTTTTTTACTAACAGCGATGTGCACATCTCTCGATTAATCCGACGAGTTTAAATGTTTTAGAAAACCCACAAAGGGGTTCTTAAAATTATGCGTGTGGAAACCTTCCATTAAAACTTTGAGACATTATTGAGTAATCTAGATAATTTGATAAATTATCTACTTATACCGTTTTGAGGTTCAACCAACCTTTTTATGTTTAATAAATTTTAGTCAACCGTTGTTGGTTTATTTCTTACGGAATCACTCTGACTCCTGGCGCCCTATTGCGTTTTGTAGCTGCTTGCAGGTTGCACCGCCGAGCTCCAAATCCACGACCTAAAGGCGCCGAATAGAGCTAGTTCGGCCCACGCGGTAAGTGTGGTTAGCTCAAAATATCAGTCGATCTGCGTTCTGGCGGTTTCAAATTTTTTTACCCTAGCTAAATCGCAGGTTGGCACTTTTTTTGTGACAGACTTGATAACATCTCTTGAGGAACGATTTGCGGAATTTAAAAATGTCAAACCGCTCCTTAATCTTTTTAGCAATCCTTTTTCGGTTTTACTCGAAAATGCACCAGAAGCCGCTCAACTTGAATTAATTGATATCCAAAACGACGACACTTTTCGAAACAAATTTAATGAAGGTTGTTTATTGGGCTTTTAGCGTTGCCTCAGTGCAGATATGTTTCCTACATTGATTGATAACGCACTCAAATGTACTAGTTTATTCGGGTCAACGTATATATGCGAGCAAACATTTTCAATAATGAATACTAATAAATGTAAGAACCGAAATCGTCTCAACAACGAAAATCTGGAAGCCATTTTGCGCTTAGCCACGACTTAAGTGACCCCCAACATAGTACCAAAAATAGTGCCTTCTACACAATGTCATGTATTTAACTAAGAATAAAATTTATTCTTAGTTAGATACATGACTGTAATATACATGACAATGATACATGTTTGTAATCTAAAATTTTCAATTTTTTATGACTATTGTATTGGCAACTGATTCATTTTGTAGTATTTTTATGACAATGATACACATGAGGTTGAGTGGATTCAAATTTTAAAAGAAGCCGAAAATAAGTAATTATTCGTAGACCATAACATTGTTTCATTGGCCCTCCGTTAGTTGGCAGAAGGTCATGCGGCCCTCAAGTGGAAAAAGTCTGTGCATCCATGATTTGGAAGAACCACTCAAATAAAACGCAAGTTTATCATTAGGTGTTACTTTTAAATTATTCTTTGAAATACACTTGGGTGATGTTAAAATTAAAGAATTAAAATGTATCGTCTCTTTAGATTTGTGTCGGTTTCAGTTTCATCTGTTTTTCATGTTTATGTATACGATGTAACGTATTAAATGAACAATGGCAATCGTATGATAGTTTTATTTTTATAACAAGAATACAGTTATCAATAAACTGTCATGCGGGAGAAATTCCAAATGGTAAATTAATACTAGAATTAACAAATTTATAACAAACAGCTATTTGATATTTAAAATATTAAAAATAACGAGTTATAATTAGTTCTATATCTATACAGGGCGTCCCAAAAATAAGCGCACAAAAACTGCGGCATCTTGAAGGTGAGAATTGCCCCAAAAATGTATTCTGAGCATTTTGAAATTTGATTTAAAATCCCCTTTATGTGACTCAGTTGAAGCGGCTTTCAGAATGTAGTCGCTAAGGAAATATGTTCAAAAATGGCAATATTTTTGTAATGTCCCTTTTAGGAATAATTAGGTCAACAACAGTAAAGTAAAAATCTGGTGTGATACACTCACACAACTTCCTTTTACAGTGATCTTATAATTAGTCAAAAATTTCATTTTTAATTTTTAACCATTTGTTAAAAATTTTAAAAAATTACAAATTCTACAAAAACGGTACAAAATCGAGTGTTAGTTGAAGAGACAAATTTTCTCTAGAATTTTAATAATATACCGGGTGTTTTATTTAAAATAGGAGTTAATAAAAAAAATAGAAAAAAAAACAAAAGAAACCCACTTTAGAAGTATTCAACTGGAAAATCACCTATCTCACATCAATACACATTAAAAATGTAAGAAAAATGTAAAGTTTAAAAAAAATCGTTAGAGCCGTTTTTGAAAAAATCGAAAAAAACTGAAAAATCACAAGAGTAAACACCTACTTCCGGTTATGCGATTTTCTTCAAAAGCTTGCTGTCTCATCTACATAGTACACAAAACTTATATATGAAGTTTAAACGCCATACCTCTTTTCGTTTTTGAGATATTCTGTTCACAGACACACACACAGACAGACCAATGAAAAAAATTTGTTTTTTGGGATCAGGGGACTCTAAAACGTGAAGATCCGTTGAAAACTCAATTTCGAATTTTTGGGGTGAATCCAATACTTCCTTTATAGTAAAAGGAAGTAGAAAGCGGTGACGCACTGCATTTAATAAGTAACATTTTAATTCAGCGATGCACAAGCCAATTTTCATAATTACCTCAAAAACTGTGTTAACTCATTGGCTTGCTTTATGGGCTTTTTTGTGTGCTTATTTCTGGGACGCCCTATACTGCACGTATCATGTTACAGAGGAGCAAATTGCTCAAACGATACTTTGATAGCTGAGAACAATTAGGAAGAACCAGGCGGCTTAGGCGGCGTACATATGCTAGATGGCGTAGCTCTGGACGATCTAAACATGAACGCCAAGCGTAGGGCGTTTAATATAAGATCAAGCGGATATTCATAATTCAGTAGGTCAATGGCTGCCCCAACTGGAAAGAAATATTTAGTAAAGCTTAGAACAGATCTCAAATGCAGTGTTGAAGTATGATATTGCTCTATGGTGGAAACTTAAAGAGTGGGTGACTTTTATTTGAGATATAGAGCATATTTCATACTTTTCGGTCACACTGTAGGTAAATAACTATATTGAGTTACAATTTTGTCTTGAACATGTGGTTCCGATCAATTTAAATTTATTTTCTGTATTACTATTGGCACCACTTACATTGTTCAGCTGCGTTGGGGTAAAACGACGCCATAAAGTTGTCTATTGCTAGTAACCTACCAGTTACTATATTAAGCTGACGTTGAATATTCTGATCAGTCCTGTGTATGCTAGACAATCTTAGCAGTCTGACGTATTCGCACAAACCCCTGAAAGGAAATAAATAGATTATAATCCGTTATAATAGTTGAGAAAATGGAGTGTAATTTTACAAGAAGAGAACACATTTTTAGAGATAAACTGTTACAAATAAATAAATGATCATAACTAGGTATTACTTTTATTAGGAACTTGAGTTTATATTTTTCAAAACGTTTCGAAAACTGTACCGTAACATACTTATACTTCGTATATAATCATGAATAGAAAATTAAAATTTTAACTATTCCAGCTACAATAATAATCATAAAGCCTTACAGCACTCTTTACCTACAAATGTGTTTATTATATGCTTATTTCTGCATTCATGCCTAGCAACGTCATTTTATAAACATTTTTCGATAAATTTTAAAAATTGTAAGGGTTACGGTTTTTTGCCGTTTAAACGAAGGAAATTAAATAAAAAATCTGTAAAGGGCTTTACTCACAACTTCCCTCGCAAGTGGGCGTTGTGGCACTAAATAATATGTTAATGCTCCTATTAATACTGAAACAATGAAAGCAAACGCCTGCTAATACGAATTACATAAATTTTTAAATAAAAAACATTACCGGCTGTGGGATTCGAACTGAGGATCCAATTTCAACGCTTGGCGCTTATAGTAAATTCACTATCATATCGGGACTGGAATTTATGCATAGCGTAGCGGAGCACACAACCAACTCTTTTTTTAACGTAGTTCGTCCTCAGTCTGATAATTCATATTTACTAATTTAAAGAAAGAGATTAAAATCAAACTAATTGTATGCTCCGGTACGCTATGCATAAATTACAGTCCCGATATGATAGCGAATTTACTATATTCGTTGCCCCTTTTGGTCTCTTTTACAACATCTACTCTGTATCTGTTGGTTCCCATTTTTTAAATTTGTTTTTATTTACCTGTTTTAAATTATTTACTTAATCGAGAGTAGAAACAAGGTTAAAATTCTAAGAATATTATAAGTAAAACAAAAGGAGCTAAATAAGTATTATTAGATAAAGGATAAGAACCAGTATCCTCCGGAGCAACAGCAGATAAAGGAGCAAAAAAGGACGAGGAATTATAATAAGTCATGAATTAACAAATCACGTGATCTGCTGGAAAGGTATAAGGTATAGAATAATCAAACTAGACATAATGATGGATAAATGCTAACACTCAAACAGATATAGGCGCCAATAAAAGACAAAGAACTCTTGGAAAAGGAAATGCTTTATACAATCCTGCAGTGAGTATGGGGTAAGGCTAAGAAAGAGACATGAGACTGGAATTCCAGAGCAGAGGAAATGAGGTTCTGCGAAATATTTGCAGGACAAAATTGTAAATAGCAAAAGAAAATGTAGCATTGAGTTCTGTATTGAAAAAGAATTGGAAATAGCCGTTTTAGCCATAAAACAATACAGTAGACAGCTGAGATGACAAAAGCGTAATAGACTACTTTAGCTATACCAAATAAGCCATGTTAAAAGTTAAAAGAAAATGAGAAACAAACCACACATATTTTATAGCAGATTCTATTCCGGAAAAAATCAAAATCGCTAGAAAAAAGATATCAGAAAATAAAGATTGAAGAAGAAGAACTGAACAGAAAAAAACCGAGACGTAGGTTTACAGGAAAAAGAGAATTGGCCAAAAATGGTAGAATGATTAGGTAAAGCAGAAAGTCAAAGAGAAAAAGCTTTTAAAATCAAAAAGAAAATATCCCAGGCAGCATATATAACTATAAGAAATGAAGCAAAGAACATAGCATGGCAAGACTTCGGAAAAGACATAAAAACGATACTTATTATCAGAACAGAATTTTGTACTGAAACTTCTTTGTGGCGCTTCAATAATCATCTTATTTTTATGGGTATTTCGCCACACTACAAAATGAAAAATATTAAAACTAGAACGTTTGGGAAGACAAATTTACTTCCGTTATCAACAGTAACTAATTAAATTAAAGATCAACAAAAACTTAGCTTATTTTAACGGAGATCTAGCAAAATACGACTAACCTCTTCAATATGCTTCTTTTCCGTTTTCTTGGGCAACAGAATGGCCTGGATGTTCAGCAGGACGCCGCCCTGGGCGATCGTGACTCCTGTGACGAGGGATGATGCAAGTAGACCCTTGCTGTCGCGGGCCGAGTTGCCGGCCAACTCGAGAACTTCGGCGACGAGGTACTCCATGACGGCCGGCGTCCGGGTAGACGGGCGCCCCGACGCCGACGCACCCGCGTAGTTGCCCTTTCTGAAGGAGCCTGCCGACGGGCAATTGGAGGCCCGCCTGGCTGGAGCGGGACTTCGCCTTTCCCTTGACTTTTCCTACCTTACCGCTTCCAGACATTGTAGTAGGATTGCAATAAAAGTAGCAAATGCGATCGAACGAGAAGTCGACAGTGGTAAGAATTGAAAAGCAAAATATGATAAATCAATTTGGTGAAGATGAGATTAGAACCATTAATAACAGAAGGAAATAAAATCATCAGGGATAACTTGGGCAAATACTACGAAAAAAAATGTCAGAAGAAAGAATCAGATCAGAAATGGAGAACTAACAAGCAAAAATTGAAGAAGTAACGGTGGCAATAAACGAATGAAAATAGGAAAATCAGCCTAAAGAAATGAAATCAGCTCTGAGATGTCTACGTACGGCAGAAGAATAATGGTCAGAATTGATTCAAAGAATATGCATGGAATGAAGAAGGCATACCAAAATAATTGGAGGAAAGTATTATAGTACCAGTGTGCTTACAAGAAAGGAGGGACAAATGAGTGCGACAAATACCGAGCCATCGTGTATAAAGAAAATACACTCAAGAATAATAGAGACTAGAATTAGACGCCGGATAGAAAAATAATTGCTAAAAGAGCAAGCAGAATGTAGGAAAATGTAATAATAATAAACATATGCAAGACCATATGTATACAGGTTGTCCTGTAATTCGACCTACAAACTTCTGGGGGTGATAGAGCACCTTAAAACATAAAAACTTTGCATGTGGACATGTTCTTTTAAATAACTCTCCACCTAATTATACCCTGCTAAAGAAAATTCAAGCAACTATAAATTAAAACAAAATTAAAATTAGTTAATTAAATTAATTTTAAGCTTTTTACCCATTGCTTCATATACAGGCTGTTTCCTAAAAAACGCCGCAACCCATAACTCCGTTGTTTTAAATTTTAGACCCAACAAACTATATATATTCTTAAATGCCAAGACAAGAGCTACGTTCGTGAACATCTTTCAACTATTTGGAGCAACCATATTCAATTTTTTTATTTTAAATTGAACACCCTGTATATTTTTACGTATTTGGATTCAGGATGAAATTCTGCATACAGTAGTATGCTTCATTTGTTTTTTGGACATTTAGAAATGTTTAAAATAATTTTTTAATATTACTTGTAAACAATCGTACAGTGCCATAAAATGTTCAAGTGTGCGGTAGAAAACAATCAGAATGTTGAAATATTTTATTGGAAACAAATTTAAACAAAACTACAAAACGTATCTACAAGTATTGCTCAAACTGACCGCCACCTTGTTGAACACACAAGTGACATCTTCTAGTTACTCCATTGGTCGTATACAATATCAAATTGGGAGGTATTTCGCGACAAGCATTGATAATCCTCTGCCTCAGAATTTCTTCGTTTTCTGGACGTGTTAGATAAAATATTTCAACATTCTGATTGTTTTCCACGGCACACTTGAAAATTGTATGGTACTGTACGACTGTCTACATGCAATATTAAAAAATTATTTTAAACATTTCTAAGTTTTCAAAAAACAGATGAAGCATACTACTGCACGCAGAATTTCACCCTGAATCCAAATATGTATAAATATACAGGATGTTCCATTTAAAATAAAATAGTTGAACATCGTTGCTCAAAACAGTTGAAAGATATTTACGAACGGGCGATGTCAAAAGGTAGCTCTTGTCTTGCCATTTAAGAATATATATAGTTTGTTGGGTCTAAAATTTAAAACAACGGAGTTGTAGGTTGCGGCGTTTTTTAGGAAACAGCCAGTATAAATAAATTAACAATTGAAAACCTAAAATTAGACAATAAAAATTTAAACGCCCCAATGTCTAAATAATTAAAGAATAATTTAATATTAAATAAACCAAACTTAAATGCAATAAAAATTCAATTTAAATATATTTTAAGCTATTGACAGTAAAATCAAATTTCACTTAGATAAACGCCCTTAATGCGTAATAAGTAATGTTTGCCCATATCTAGGAGTTTTAATTTATATAAAATTAATATTAAGGTAAATGTGATGCACCTTTTCTTTTTTATGCATAAAAAATATGTAGACCCAGGATTTTGATTTCACAGGAATTTAAAGAAAATATCGAATATAGTAATAAATAGCTATTTATGCAACAAGTGCTAAAAGTCGACTTTTATGCGCGAGACATGAAAATTATGAAACGAAGCCGAAGGCTGAGTTTCATAACATGTCTCGCGCATAAACGACTTTTAGCACGCGTTGCATACAATATTTTATCTACGACCTTAATTTTACCGTTATTAATCCATAAATATCGATTTAAGAAAGGTTCGCATCTGCGACGCTGCATAATAATGAATAGTAGCCTACGCGGCTGGCGATTGTTTTGGCCACGCCCGTGCTGTCAAGGACAGGTACGAAATTTAATTATTTATACTCCACATATGACTGTATTCATTACATAACGCTTTAATTATTTCAAAAACGCTTTACCTGTAACGCAAGAAGCAACTAGAATAGCTTTAAAACTTCAGTTGCAGTTCGAAATTGTAGTTTTGAACCTCGCGTCACTTTTAGCACATGTGCTAAAAGTAAACAGCTGATTTCTTTAAACACGGTAAACTATAAAACGTCACTTTTAGTGAAACAAGCGAGTGTTAAAAAGCCTACTTTTAGTAGTGGTCGTAGATAAAATACATTAAAGATAATAAAATACAAAAAAATAAAATCAATATTGACGGAAATGTTACTTTAATATTAATTTTATACATAATCATATTTAAACAAATTCCTACCTTAAAGGTAGTAAAAACAAGCTTTTTATATTACATTTTTCAATAAATATTTAGATGAAATATAGAAGACAATACTAATGTTTACTCCTACAATATTAATAAACTGTTAAATTGAACTGTTTATACCGAGTGTTTCTCTTAAGGTGCGAACATATAGGGAAATAGCATAGGAAATCGTATATATTCAGATTCCTGCTTGTCACTCGGATTGATAGGATTGATGGAAGTACCAAGCGAAAGAGAAAACAACTGAGCTGAATTTGATACTACTTTACTTGAATGTGGTGCTTGTTTAAGATAAAAATAGCTTAAAAACTAATAAATATGTTGCATTTTATTCACAAAAAAAGGCCAGCCATGATCAAATCTGTTTAAGCCAAAGTAAATGTTATTTTCCGTCAATTATCAATTCACGTATTTTACTAATTACTATGAATGATTATGTTGAATATTCTAATGAGAAAGGGTATTCATTATCAAAACATTTTACAGTGGAGTCAGTTTACGCACAGTTTGTGATTAGTTCTCGGTTAAATTTAATAATCAACTTATTCCATCTGTATCAACAATTCACAAGTTAGTGAAAAAAAAATAAACTATAGCAAGTGTAGCAACAGGTGATTCAACGGTAGTTTTAATATTGGAGTTTACACAAATATTCAATCGAGACATTAACATTACAGGCAAACAGAATAGAAGAACCAACGATGAGCTGGAAGAAAGAGTTTTGGCGTTGGTAAATGTTGATCAAACAACCAGCATATGATGTATTGCTCGAGAGTGCAACGTATCGACACGCTCAGTGCATAAGGTTCTGAAAAAGGCATGGTTATCCTCTCTACAAACCTCAGTGCCATCAAGAGATATTCTTAATCGATGAAGAAAGCAGGCGCGTAGTCTGTGAAGTCATGCAGGAACGCTCAAACGAAGATAGGAACTTTTTGCGATCAATCTGTTTTACAGATGAATGTACGTTCAGACTTAATAATGAACTGAATACCTAGAACACACGATACTGGGCCCAAGAAAATCCTCGGATAGCTCTTAAAACAAGAACGCAGTTTCCGCAGAAAATTAATATTTGGGCTGGCATTTTCAAGTATAACATTATTGGACCGTCTGAAATAGTTAGAAATTTAAATTCGGATTCTTATTTGGAACTTTTAATCAATTATATTGGCCCTGCATTAGGAAAAGTTGCACTTAAAAATCAGGATATTTGGTTTTCAGCATGATGGCTGTCCAGCGCATTATGGTTTGAATGTGAAGGAATTTCTAAGTGATAACTTTCCCAATTGCTGGATTGGTCGCGATGGCCCTATCAAGTAGCCGCCAAGATCTCTTGATTTGGCACCATGCGACTTCTTTTTGTGGGGTCATATGAAAAACAAAATTTAAAGAAAACGACACCAAAATATTGATCATAGATAGCAGTTGGCTAATGCAAAGCAGGCATTTTATAACAGATTGGATTATTGTTTACAGTAGAATTGAGAACTTTTTGAGTACTTGCTATACATTTGCTTGTAGTTTAAATTTTTTGTTGATTCAGATGAAATAGGTCAATTATTAAATTTAACCGAGCATAAATCACGGCCTGTGCGTAAACTGATGCCACTGTAAAATATTTTGATAATAAATATTCTCTCTTCATTAGAATTTGCAACGTTATTATTCATGGTAATTAGTTAAATACGTGAATTGATAACTGACAGAAAATAACATTTATTTTGGCATAAACAAATTTGATCATGGCTGGTCTGCCTTTTGTGAATAAAATGCAATATATTTATTACAGTTTTAAGCTATTTCTATCTTAAACAAGAAACAAATTCAAGTAGAGTAGTATCAAATTAAGCGCATTTTTTTTCTCTTTCGCTTGATACCACTATGAATCCTATCAATTCAAGCGGCAAGCAGAAATCTGCATATACACTGTGTCCAAGATAAGGAGGGCCAGTATGGGGATCTCGGTAATGGTAAGAGATACAAATTTGGTTAAATGGGAAGAAAGTTGCGCAATTAAAGGACTAAAAAAATGACGTCCAGAAATCCTTGATATGATTTTTCGTTTTTGAATTATCTCAAAAAAACCGAATTTTTGGATTTTCTTTTTTATTTTTTTCTGGTGTTAATATTAAAGTTAGAGCGAAACTGATTAAACTTCTTTATAACAACTTTTAGTGGACTTAATGATTACGTTATCAATTTTTTTATCCGACGTTTCGTCTTCGAGAAACCATCATCAACTTCATTTTTTTAAATACGGTCCTGGTTTTTTGATGCCAAATTTGCAAAGCCCTTGTTAATCTGAATTCAACAATGTACCACATATTATGATTTAATTACGTTTCGAGCTTTTTTCTGATCATCATCAGAAAATTTTTTAGATACGGACCTGCATTTCTCATAATTTTGTAAAAATAAGTTCATACAGTAAGATAGGCGTTTTTAGATGCCGTTAAAATATTAAAATGCACATCATAATGTCATAATTCTGATACATTAATTTAATAAGCAACCAATAACTATTAACAATAAACAAAAAAGAAATGAACAAAAGATAGACAGAAAGAATAACAAAACGAACATCGAAACCATTTAATAGGTATTAAATTTACAGAAGGTATTCAAAAAGGTTGCCATCATTCTCTATGCATAAATAACATCTTCTAACTGTAGAATCTAAAACATTATTCAGCAATACTGGCGTTATACTTTGAAAGGCTTCAAGAACCAATCTTCTAAGTTCTTCTTCTATTTCAAAACGTTAAATACCTATTACATTGTTTCAAGTCTTTCAAGGCTCGTTTTCTCATTCTTTCTGCCTATCTTTTGTTCATTTATTTGTTGTTTATTGTTAATAGTTATTGGTTGCTTATTAAATTAATGTATCAGAATTATGACATTGTGATGTGCATTTTAATATTTTAACGGCATCTAAAAACGCCTATCTTACTTTATGAACTTATTTTTACAAAATTATGAGAAATGCAGGTCCGTATCTAAAAAATTTTCTGATGATGATCAGAAAAAAGCTCGAAACGTAATTAAATCATAATATGTGGTACATTGTTGAATTCAGAGTAACAAGGGCTTTACAAATTTGGCATCAAAAAACCAGGACCGTATTTAAAAAAATGAAGTTGATGATGGTTTCTCGAAGACGAAACGTCGGATAAAAAAATTGATAACGTAATCATTAAGTCCACTAAAAGTTGTTATAAAGAAGTTTAATCAGCTTCGCTCTAACTTTAATATTAACCCCAGAAAAAAATAAAAAAGAAAATCCAAAAATTCGGTTTTTTTGAGATAATTCAAAAACGAAAAATCATATCAAGGATTTCTGGACGTCATTTTTTTAGTCCTTTAATTGCGCAACTTTCTTCCCATTCAACCAAATTTGTATCT
This sequence comes from Agriotes lineatus, assembly GCA_940337035.1. Taxonomy (NCBI): domain Eukaryota; kingdom Metazoa; phylum Arthropoda; class Insecta; order Coleoptera; family Elateridae; genus Agriotes; species Agriotes lineatus. Next base: position 52,854,487 of record OW679202.1, on the reverse strand, counting down.
CTTACCATTACCGAGATCCCCATACTGGCCCTCCTTATCTTGGACACAGTGTATACGATTTCCCATGCTATTTCCTTATGTTCTCATCTTAAGTGAAACACTCGGTATATAGTTTTCATGTATTAGTTTATTAATATTTATATTCTTCATTTATATCCTATATTATATAATTAAATATTTATATACAGTGACCGCCAAAAAGGTGGTATTAAATGTTTTTTTTTATTTTTGATTTTTCAAAAAAGCTTTTGTCTAAAAACCTATTTAGCCCCTATTATATATACCGAGTAATTTTTACTTATCTAGAAAATCCAAAGAGTGCTATTTTTTGGAAATTAATTTTTTAGCGTCTGTTAGTTTTAGCAACTGAACAATCTTAAGGCCAGAAAACACCTGTTTTTCTTTAACTTTAGAAAAAAAAATTGTAATTTTTGAAATATTTTTCTAAATTTCATATATACCGAGTGATTTTTACTTATTTAGAAAATGGTGTTTTTCGAAACTGTCAAAACCTAAAAAGTGCTATTTTTCGGAAATTAATGAAATGTTTTAGCGTGTGTTAGTTTTAGCTAACTGAACAATCTCAAGGTCAGAAAACATATTTTTCTTTAACTTTAGCTAAAATTAAGTTTTAAAATTTTTAAATATTTTTCAAAATTTCACATACCAAGCTTATATTTAAAATTCATTTAATTTTGTTAGGCGAAGACTTAAAAGATTTATAATTCGACAAAATATAAAATTTTAATTACCTACTTTTTCAGATTTGTTATTATTTACCGAAAAGTAATATAGTCACAACATTTTTACGTTTTTGATGGAAGGTCGCCTTTAAGGAGAAATGTTTTTCAATGACAATATCTATTTAAATGGCTTATAAAAACTCTAATCTAACCCTGTTCATGAATTACTGTTACAAAAATCTTGTAAGTGTTCTTTTACATTTGTGTAAATGAGGATATTTTTCTTTATCTAGTTTACATGTTCTAAGAAATCTCCTCATTTCGACCACTGAAAAATAACATTTTCAGGATTTTTGTAACAGTAATTCATTAACAGCACTAAATTAGAGTTTTTAGAAGCCATTTGAATAGATATTAATTGTCATTGAAAAATAACCATTTGCTCGAGAAATATATTATTCTATTTATTTTTTCAAAAATAATGTTTACAGAATCTAATTCACAACAGCTGTAAATATTTAGAAATTAGGTACAGTTTACATTTAGTGTATATTTTTCTAGACACAGTATGTTCGAGGACAAATGAACTTCCAACTTTTGAATTTTTCTGGTGTTCTTGCTTCAAGTGCCGCTTGATAAAAAACTGGATAGTAATTACCGCCACCAATATTTCATTTGCGTTTCCGGTAAACTGCCTTTTTCATCAAAAATATTATAAAGAAACGTTGTTTAGAACACCAAGAGCAGTACGCTTTTATCAAACGGACCAGATCAAGCTGAAAATACTTGAAGGGCCATAGTCTATCATTATGAACAACTTTTCAAGGTTAATATCACCAAGGCTGAACATTAAAAAAAAATCATTTACATGCAAATTATTGCATGTAAGTTTTTAAAAGCCAAAATTGTGTTTGAGCAGTTTTTATTGAGAGAAATATGCTATAATTTTTATTTACACAAAAAAATCTGTCAAAATTGTATCTTGAGTAGTATTTGGAAAGATTATTCAGCAATATAAATATTTGACTTCGGTTTTATTGTGTTCGACTGCAAATTTATTTACCATTTCACACTATTAATCCAATGCTGGAACCAGCAAAATGATTATTCATTTTTAGAACGACGTTGATTTGCAAACTTCACTTTGAGGTTTTGGCGAAGTGACAGTCAAAAGCTACTCACTAATTGCAGTTATCAAAACCAATCTTAATCGCGCGAAAACACTAATACTACATTACGTGTTTTCAAATGCACTTAATTTCGTTTGGTCGTTTCTGACAAATTGACCAATTTCATTGGTTCGTTTATTATAGTACTGAATAATCCCAATAATATTTTTTTCTATTCTCGACGATATAGGTAGTTTATCTGAAACTCAAATGGAGTTTTTTGGCTGCCACCGTCATCCTGAATGTCAGAAAGCTGAAATTACGTCCAATGGGGGATTCTAATTAAGCGGAACTTAGAGCCAGAAGAGCGGAAAAAAATGTTTAGTTCCTCTCGTTGCAAAAATCCTGACATAAACAGTGCAAAAACTTAACGACACTATTAGTTTCACGTCACGAAAATTCTGTTCATAAACCCTAATTAAATTTTCTCAACAGCTCTCAAATATGCGGATATCGGCGAATCTCGATCAAAGCATAATATAAGATGTTAGTCTAGCTCGATTACCGGTATAAATTCTACATTTAATGCAAAGGCCATTTATTTATAAGCTACAATACCGTTTCAAATTGAAACAGGCAATGCAGCAACATAGACCGTCGGAAATGGTTGCAATTTAACCAAAAGTAAGGTTATGTAACTTTCGAACAAAGACCTCTCTGAAACCCACTACTAATAAATGTGAAACTACCTGAGCATCCTCTCAAACACATAATTTGGAAGTTCTGACAGTGCATCCGAGAAGCGTGTTGCCATGAAAATGGTTGAAAGGTATCCTCTCTCATGCTCCCCATCTAAACCTCTTCTCGGCCGCTCTTCGTCTTCATTCTCCTTTCTGGGCTGATTCGGATCCATTTTTTTTTCGGTTTCACTCTCTACGAAATAGAACTAAATTTTTTTTATATTTATGGCGTAGATCTGTTACCTCGACACCTTCCACACCTGGAAATTTAATTAGATATTTCAACTGCAGCTAATTGCTTCCAAAACAGCCTGCGATTGGCGCATCGCTACCCCCACCTTACGCACCTGTGTCTCCAGTACCCCTCCTCCTATCAATTGCAGTTAGATGACCGCCATTTTTATGTTATTTCATGCCTTATTAGAATATAAGGCTACACAAGTATTTAATGAGTGGTTTTATTATGCCTAATTGATACATAATATATTGTGACTTCTCAAATACCTTTGTGCTTTCCGTAGTTAGGTTACCAAAAATTGACTAATAAATCCTTATTTGCAAACGCTACGAAGTATTCTCAAACTGAGAGACTGTGGATAATATTACATCATGTTGAAGCAGTCAAACAGCAATAACATAGCTATGAATAGAATTTAACCACAATCAAAATTACTAGTAAAGCCAGCTTATTTCTTAAGATTATTACATGTGCAGTAAAATATTTTAGATAATTACACAGAGGTGGCAATAGGATGTCTCATTGCTTACCAAAGTGTTTTTATGATTATTTTAAGTCGAAAAGTTTCGAAGAATATGGGTGTGTAAGCACTTCATAAGGGAGGTTAAACCCCTTGAAGAAAGTGAGAAATACTCACTTTTTCACCCATACGAAATTAATTACTTATGATATCAAAACCAAATTTTTAAAATAATTACTGCCAAGAAAGTGTAATATTGTAGAAGTGTTGCAGTTTTCAAGTCCTTGGGGTGATGTCCCAGGGGAGTCATTGTTAATCTCTTAATATTTTTTTAAATCGAAACATTTGTGGATTTTTATGGTAGTTTTTGGATTCTCTGATCAAATGTAGGTACGCAAAAAAGTCTTGTTCAAAGTCGTCGGTTATATACTTAGCTCCGGTACTACAATGCAACCCGTATATAGTCCGGAATTGTTAATCTTCAAATAACTTATTGAGAGTATTACTCTGAAGGCGTTCTACAATCTCCGTGGAAGGGCAAAATAATTATTCCGAGAACAACGCAGTGGCAGCTCTGGCGCACGCTTTTAATTTAAAGTAAAGCGTGAAACAGAATAGACGCTCTCTACCGCTCTTGACTGTCTCCAAATGTCAAACCCAAAGTTCGCTCATATGGTGAAGTGGTAGCACTGCACAGAATGAACGCGCGTCAGCGCTCTACACTGCTGAAGTTGATCAACTTTCTACCTGTGACGCTGCCAACGCCGTGAACTGTCACCGCTATCCAAACATAACCAAAAAAACCAGATTATCCAAAATGAGCATGAGCTGTTGTATTATTATATTCCGTATTTTGCAGGTTGATCGTTAGGGTCATTAAATACAATAAATACAGATTATAAAATAGTATAAAAACATCAAAACCATCCATCGTGAAGAAAACTACAAACACTGCAACGTTAGTTTTTGTAGGTTATGTTGTGTTTTTAAGGTTATGTTTACAACGCTAAGCAGCGCTCATTCTGTTCTTGTTGAAAAGTGTAGGCGTGTTTTCGCGTATAGAAACGGTTGGGAACGTTGTATTCTGTTTAGCGCTAATTTAACTGACAGGTCGCAATGGCGGAAATTTTGAAATTTGGCAGTAGTTTGTTAAGTAGCGCAAATCAGTTTTTAAACTCTTGGTTACCACCTTATGAATATTATCAACAACTTTTTCTTTATCTGAATCAAAAATACTGTGGATCCACTGTGTTTGAGCAAACCTATAAATAATTCTTTGAAATATATTTTCTTTTTACTAGGTGATGTTAAAATTAAAGAAATAAAATTTACACCTTTTTAGCTTTGCGTTGGTTTCAGTTTCATCTGTTTTTCATGTTTATATATACGATGTTACGTAAATAACGTATACTAATTGTAGACTTTTTAACAAAGCATTACATTTATTAAACCCCATATTTGATTTTTAGTTAATATTATAAATAATAGTTATTGCAGCAAGGAACGTGCCAATTGGAACTACTTGGCACTCTTTAATTTAGTTTTCACCTTTTTAAAAGTACAGTAAAACGGGGCAATATAAGACAGCAGTATACGATTTAACATTTTAAACTTCCCGCAATTTTTTGTTTGGTGTCGATGTCATTCTGAAGGTGGCAGCAATGCAATGTTATGTAGTCAATCTGCAAATACCGCGGAAGTAGATTTTGATATTTCGAATAACGGTAAAGTGCGCTCACTGTTCATCTTTTTGTTTGGAAAAAAGGTTTTGGAATGTGAAATTTTAATACCTTACCTCTACTTTCAAATTATTATTTTTTAGTAAGTATAAATTAAATGATAATCCGGTGATGGTATAGTAATTTTTAAACATAAAAACTTTAAGATTAATTTTCTAAGAAGGGTTTAAAAACTTACAATAAAGCAAGTATTGGATTCACCCCAAAAATTTGAAATTGAGTTTTCAACAGATCTTCACGTTTTAGAGTCCCCTGAACTCAAAAAACATGTTTCTGTTCATTGGTCTGTCTGTCAGTCTGTGTGTGCGTGTGCGTGTGAACATCTCAAAATTTAAAAGGAGTATGACTCGAAACTTCATATATAAGTTTTGTGTACTATCTAGATGCGACAGCAAGCTTTTGAAGAAAATCGCATAACCGGAAGTATGGTGTTTACTCTTGTCATTTTTCAGCTTTTTTCGATTTTCTCAAAAACGGCTCTATAGATTTTTTTCAAACGTTACATATTTATTGCATTCCTATTTCCTAGGGCATTATATAGAACTAATAAAATTGAAAATCTAAAACTTTGGCCGTGGATTTTATGTGTAAAAGCGACTGCAACTACAATATTATGATTGTGATATCACTTCCGGCGATACCGAAAGTCGCTATCAACTGTGTTATTTAAACTGGAAGACCCCATATATTATTACATTTTCAAATTCGGCTTAAAATTGTAGGGAAAATTTTTCTTTTCAACTAAATCTTCATTATGTACGGTTTCTGTAATTTTTGAAAAATGTTGACAATTGCTTGAAAATTAAAAAACAAATTGTTGACTAATTGTAAGATCACTGTAAAAAGAAGTTGTATGCCTGTATCACACCAGATTTTTATACCTTGAAAGGGGGAGATTGCACATTATCCGTTTTTGTTTTTTGAATATGTTAACCTCCATGACTGCCTCGCATTGAATGAAGCTGCAGTTATACACCATCTGAAAACGGGAAGTTGACGTAGACAAGATTCCTGCAAAAATTTTAAAAGAATGTGGTATCGAAATTTTTCATTTACTATGCAACTGAATATGGGAGATTCCAGTATGGCCAGCAGCTTGGACGTATTATTTATCCCCTTACACAAGAAAGGGTTAACTCAGAAGCGCACTCTGACTTTTCATGTGAGCAAGATTTTACTCTACCGTAATGGATGGGATCAGAAATGATGGAAAATCAATACTTTTACCGAAATATGTTTTCCGATGAGGCCGCATTTTCTACTAATGGACCAGTTTCATCTCAACATGCAAGATAGTGGAGCTAAAATAGTCCACATTTTCTTATTGCAAATAATCAGCAATATTTTGTTAAACTTAATGTACCGTGTGCTATTTCTTACTATGGTAAATTTGGTAATAAGTGGATCGGTAGAAATGGTCCAGTTTTATGACCACCAAGTAAGTAGCCCTGATCTGACAATTGCAAATTTTTACCACTGGAGCAGTTTGAAACAAGTTGTTTATAAAAACAATTCACCCGCTGATGCAGAAATGTTGAAAGAACGGATTAGGGAAGCTTTGGCATCAATATTAATTGAGGAAATACGAATCAGTTATAGCAAACTGCACCGTAGAATTAAATTGTGTGCTGAACAATGTGGAGAATTAAATGAATAACACTGTTTTATTTGTGGTTTAACTAAAATTAATAAAATTTTAAAATTTTGCAATTTTTTTCTGAAACGGCTGAATATTTCTAAACTTTTTGGGGTCCATATACAGTTTTAGAATAAGCAAAAAACTTTTAACAAGAATACTCTTACACTAATATTAATTACTTAAAAATATTTTTGCTAATATGAAGCTGACATTTTGTATATAGACTTACTTTTTCATAACAGATAACTTTCTTATAACAGTTTCTTCTAAAATCAAAATTAAAGGTAGTTCTGTCTTAATTTATAAACACCCAGTTTATCAAATTTCAAATTTCTCCATGGCACTGTGGTTCTTATAAGAAGCAAAACTTTTATAAAGAACGACTTTACGAAAATTAAAAAAAAAATCCCACTTGTAAAGTCCATCCGTGGACATCGGTATATACTAAATGAACACCGAAAAACCTTTTTAAGCAAAGAAATAGCATTAGGTTGAGTTTATCGAAGGGAGGAAATATGTAAACTAATATTGAACATTAGACAAATAATCAAAACGGCTAGAAAATTAATTAATACCTCCTTAGTATCTGCTTTTTAACGGACAAAATTTGATTATACAAAAATATGTACTAGAAAGCCTGATTCATTAAAAAGTTTGTAGTACTTTTAATTTTTTTGTGACTCATATTTTTTGTGTAAAAAAATAAAACACATTGTGATGCACTGCGCAGTTATTCAAATGCAGTGTATATATCATAACGTATTTTATTTTTTACATAAATACTATTAGCTTTACGAAAAACTAAAAAGAGCTAAAATAGTTTTGGAATAAATTAGGCTCTTCAGTGCATATTATTATATAATGAAATTCTTCTTCGTTAAAAAGTTCTAATAATAAATGTATAGGGGATGCTAATTTCAACCCCACAGTCATATGTAAAAATTAAAACACATTTTATAAATAAGTCTTTCTATTGATAGAACGCATCTGCCAATATTACCCTTTTCCAGTTTTCAGTAAAATGACGAAAACTTAATTTTAACTCGTTTCTTTAGGAGGGCGTTGTTCAGCAGGGAAGGATTGATTTAAAAGAAAACTGAAGTTTTTATGTTTAAACGACTTTAACCACCTTAGTACACAATACACTTTCAAAAATTCTGTACACATATATAACTTTTACGTCTATTATTACTTTCCGCGCCTAAGGTTGTTATGGTAATTTTCAATTTTAAGCGCCTAATGCCTAATGTGAGAATACGCCTCTGTGCACCATCAAATAATTTGCAGACACAAGCTACACGTGCTGCATACCGCATTTAAAGAATTCAATGCTAACGGACAGCTGCGACACGTTTAATTGCTTTGACCTCCCGTTTTCCAATTAACCCACGCCGGTTTGTCTAAACGTTGCGTGCTTTATAACTCGATTAAAGAATTCAAGTTGCAAAAAATCTCCGTGTTACTTCGCCAAGCAGTGACCGGATGCTCGCCCTTATCGGAATGTTTTGTGTTAGCGTTTTAACGGTCAAATCGTAGGAGCTTCGGACCATTTCAAAGTCTTCCATGTTGCGATGGTGACAAAGCTCCGTGTGACTAGAAAGAGCTAGCTTCTTCAGGAGAGTTTTCGACCCTAGGAACGAAAATAAATAAAAAAACCTTTTTTTCTTGTCTTCTACAAAGACTTTGTTTTTATATAAAAACGAAACTGGCAATAACCCATTGGAGCACTTAAGCTAGATTTTTATTAACTAATCCGGGACAGCGCGTACGCAGTCCCGACTACCAAAAATTACGCGCCCGAGTTATCCACATTAGGGATAATCGCAGAAGTCAGCCCAATCGCAGTGCAATGAAAGGGCCTCACCAATATTACCTACCTTTAAGGCTGCAAATTTAAAACGAGCTTTGCCTTAACAGGAACATTGTTTCTAATGTTATTATAAATTAAATAAATTAAACCTGGAATATAAAAATAATTTTTACCATTCTTATGTATCATTATATTTCAAGGTCATGCAAAAATAATACAATCAAATTTATATACTAATTTACTTGATACTATTTTTATTTATGCCTCTTACATTAATGGAAATACAGTAAAATTTGTTTCCGGAATAATTTTTTGTTATTTAAAATTTATATATTCGTCTTATCATTTACCTCCGCCATTTTAGCTTCAAAATAAGAAAAATCCCTTATATATTGATTCATAAATTACAAACTAATTTAAATATTATAATCTTGAAGTAGAACGCTGCAGCGTAAAGTACGGCTCAAATTAGAAACATTTACGCTATCTCCCATGCAGGCTGAAACAAAAATATAACCCACTATTTATGGCTAAGCCTAATGTTTATACCACATCGTCCAAAAAAGTTACCGATTTTATTTCATTGTTTACACTTACACACAGATTCTGGCATTTTTTGACTATGTATTTTTAAACCCATATTTCGCTTCATCTGACTTCAGAAGCTTTATTCTATTGCCTGTTAAATCTTCGATATCCCACTACCTTTCAAATTTTTTTTATTTCTAAAAATCAAGGCTCGCTGTTGATAGGACACAAATTTGATTACAATCGGTCTGCTACTCCCATGCTTGATTTTACCAACAGGATGAATCCTATCTATTTGCTTCTTTTTATATCTTTCTAAAGATGGTCCTTGATAATAGATATGACAGTGTCCTTCTACTTTCCATTTTTAGCCTCTTTAACACCGAAGATACATAAAGAATTTCGACGAGTGTATTGCTCCAGGTTGTCGATTTTTTGCTGTTTGCTGTTGTTAGATGACAAAAGACATGTTCTCACTTCTTCTACTTTCTGGGTTTTCTCCAATGTCTTTTTAACGTGCCCAAGCCAACTTATTCATTTGTTTTATTCTACGCAGATATACTTGCTTCCCCATGACGCATTTTCGCTTTGACATTTGTTAATATCCGCCACATCCCGTTCTCCTTCAATGTTGCAGAAATATTATTGCCATTTCCATATATTTAACATGTCCATTTCTTTTTTGTTAAGTAGGATACCGCTGTATGTGTGGCAACTAGTTTGATAACCATTTTATATCTTTTTATGTTCCTCTTCACCGCTAGTGCCTTTGATTTTAAGATATCTCTTAGCCCAAAATAGCATCAATTCACTCCTTTACTTCTCCCATTTCATTGACCTCGGTAATTATTGAGTTGAAGTATTTAAACTTGTTAGTTCCTTTAAACCTAGTTTAGTGTATCATAACATTTTTATATTTACCTCTTTCTCTTGGAGTCATCATATTTTTTTAAATGTTTATTTTTAGTCCTTGTGCAGTTGCCGCTTTTTTCAGTTAAGGTCCTATGTCCTGCAAATTCCCCGTTGTTCTGCTTATTATGTCTATGTCATTCCCATATGTTATTTTTATACATTGCCTATTGTTTAGCGTACCTCCGCGCACTCGTCGTATGACTCTCTTCACCAATTCCAAAATCATCATCTTTGTATTCTGACATTTGCTTTGGCTTCTTATCATTCTTTTAAATCCTTTCGAGACACCTCGTATCTCTAGCCTGATATACAGTTCTTTCCAGATTACTGTATGATACACTTGACGGAAGTCTAGAAGCAGGTGAAGAAGTTCTATGTTGTACCCCCTAAATTTTTCCAGTATTTGTCTAATTCTGAATATTTCCAAAAACCGCATTGGTAATCCGCAACTATTTTTTGCATCCATACTTTCAACTTTTGATCTATTAGCTTATTTATTACTCTATAGGCCTAGGCCAATGAAAAAAAAATGACCAACAAACTTTTAAACAATCGGCGATGGACGAAGTGCTGGCAAAACAATAAATTGTTAACTGCATACCGGTTAACCAGTTTTAAAAAATGGTTGTATACAAAGCATATTCAAGCGACCATTTTTTAAATAAAAAAAATATAAATTGAAATCAGCTGTGCATCTGTAATTATTCTAGAATTTGAAATATATTGTAACAGTGCTTCTAGTTTTCATTTAGTTCTTTGTCGTTAACCAAGGCGAGATTTTATTTTCCAAAAGTTTGAACAATCAATAACATTTTATAATTTGTATAATACCATAGTACAATTAGTTATAGACACGGTGTTTCATCCTATATGAAGTAGTTTCAATGCGTTAAATAAACCTTTGTCAAATAATTTAGTTGATACAAACTCACACTTTTTATCTATCCATATTTATAGTTAATCATTTTTTCATACATAATTAAACAGGCCGATTCTTCAATAATAATCTTTAACATATAGGACTATTCTTAGCATTTTTTTGCCAATAAGCAAACTTGAACCGAAGTTAACACATACTCTTTCTGACAAGGTAGCAGGTGTGGTGTATTCGTATATATGCTGCACGTGATGAATCTGTTTTGAAAGTTGTACCAAACGTAGATCTGAATATTGCGAAGTAGGTAATCAAATAATATTTTTAAATGACAGAAAGATAAATATTCAAAGTGTAGCAGTTTTTATAGCTACTGGTTGATTCAAACCAACTGTAACAAAATGCTGAATTAGAATCTTTTGTTGTCAATTAAAATATAAAGCGATTAAAATTATGGTTATGAAAGAGACTGAGTGATGTTCTTACACAGTTAGAAACTGGTTCACTGAGCTATCATACATTGAAAATATTATTGGTCCGTTGTTTTAGTAAACAATGTTTATTCTTTGTTTTTATTTCAGGCAAGTCTATTTAATTTGAAAGCTACGATGTATCCAACATAAGTGGTTGAAGTGAAACAAGGCCATAAAGAATACAGCGAGGTAAGTATTATAAATAAATAGAAAATTGCCAGTAGTAGTCCAAACAAGTAGAATTAACCTTTTTTTGCGTCAACGAAGTTAGCTTTACGGTAATATAACGGTGGTTTATATAAAGTAGAAAAGATTTACTCAAAATGTAAAATAAATCTAGTATTCGATTAATTGGTTGTTATCCTGATTACGTGGCTACCAGATGTAAACGTTAGATAATGCTATTTCTACTTGAATAGAGTTTCAATATAATTTTCTTATTTTTCCTGTTAATATTTAAATGTCAGGATGTCGAGGCAAAACACAAAAAATATACAGGTTTCATTTAGAACAACTAGCAAGTTACAATGTTGTAGACTTAGCGGACCTCGTAGTAAAAAGAATACATCCTGAAATGTAATATGCCATAGATGCATAATCGATTTTCTTCCATTTCTTAGTATAGAGATTAGAACATAACATACGATTTAAACTATTTAAAAAAATGCCTAGAAGAAATTTTAGCAACGGAATATTTATACATGACTCCACTTAGCTTAAAGCTTTAAAGGCGATTATCCTTTTCATATAGTACATTGGAGAGTTTGAATTGTCCTAGATAGCGGAAACCAAAATCAAATTTTGGAACTAAATGCAATCACTTCTTACTATTGCAAATAACTTCCATCTATATAAAAAAAGAAGGAAACAGGCGTACTCTTTTTTAAACTGCATATTATAAGAAACGAGTTATTCAACTTGTCCATTAAAGCTAGGCGAATTTTGCTGTGAAAATTAGGTCCCTATTATAAACAATTGAGTAAGCCCTATTCTAAATACTTTAGTGCCATGTGCAGTTACACTAAAAATGCTGAAATTTAGTAAAATAGGTGCGGACCTTCTTCATATTCAGATGAACCTTGAATAGCACTGCAAATTCTTTTACTATAAAAAGAGTGCCGCTTAACTTTTACTCCTTGTACGACAGAAAGCTGTTGTCGGCTAGGTAAATCTGTTTGAAGATAAAAAAATTAAACCAGAAAGATAAGAGTGTGACAGAATATCTTTAGTATACAAACATTATTGCAGCACTTTAGCAAATCAATAAACATTTACAATAAAATTGTTGAAGAATTGAAGAATTAAAAATTGACCATTTGCGCAATACCAATAACGGACAAAAAAAATATGTAAAGCGCTTTACTTCGAGTGTCCCTCGCAAGTGGACGTTGCAGCAAACAATTTTAAAAATCAAAGGAAAATATGGGACAAATATGTTCACGCTCGAAATAATACCGAAACAATAAAAGGAAATGCTTGGTAATGCAAATTACATCAATTTTCAAATTTAAAAAAAGTTACCGACAGTGTAATTTTAACTTCAGCGTCTGCAAACCAACCTGCGAATGCGATTTCAATGATTGGGCCGCAAGTAAACAGCCCCGTTCGCTGCCCACAGTCACCCCTCACATCGGTGAGATTTGGCTGCCTTACATCGAACGCACATATCGCTGATACTTAGTTTCTCTTTTACAACATTTACCCTGTATCTGTTGGGTGCCACTTTTTAGTCAAGGATAAATCCTGAGCTATGTGCAGATTATCATTTTTATCTATTTTTATGTTAAAATAAAAACAACATATTATTTTTTTGATGTGCTCGTCTTGTATGTGGTGGATCCAAAATATGCCTCTTTTCAGCAAGGATAAAAACCTGAGCTACCTGCAAAATATTACTTTCATTTAGGTAATAGTTGTGGAGTTAAAGTAAAAATTGGCAGAATTTTATTTTTTTATGACCACTTGGTATAATGGACATGCAAAATATCGTCTTCTTGCAACAAATAGGTTTTAAGTTATACCGACACCGGACAGACAGACAGGCAGGCAGACAGACAGACAAACAAACAGACAAACAGAAAAACAGACGGACAGACAAAATTGATAAAATCTGTTTTTGGTCATCTAGCAACCCTGAAACGTGATCCTCTGAAGAAATGTCGGAAGGTGATTTTTACGATATTAATATACTCCCTTCGTCTTTTAGACGAGGAAGGTACAAAAATGAGGTAGGCTTAATTCTGATTGAGCCTTCAGTTTTTATTTAATTTAGAACAGGTCTATGATATGAAAAGTAGCTCTTACAAATACCAAACATGTTTTTGTATTTTAGTTTTGTAAGAGTATTAGTTTTGAATATGAATTGCGCGCTTTAGCTATAATGCCTTTTAGCATTTATGGATCTAAACGGTTGGGAAAGGGGACTGCCGGTTTTAGAGGATAGAATTTTAGCTAAATGTACAATGTGCTCCAAAAAGGAGTGGTAACCTTTCCAAATTATCTCAACAGATGTCACTTATTGTACCTTAAGAACAGAGAAAAATAAATGTCACAACATTTGAATTTCTTTTCATATAGTGAAAAATATGTAAATGTCATTCATTAATGTCACATAGTATTACCTGTCACGATTATAGATTTTCAGGAACTAATTGTTGTAGTCAACTGGTTCTACCAATACAATATTAACCAAAAAACAGAAGTTGTGATTTAACACCACCAGATTTTGCGGTATTGCCACTGAATGTTTTTGGTGTCATTTTGAAGATCTCGTTAAGGGCGAACTTTCTGTAGAGGTTATGAAAATGTAAGATTCGGGGATCAAAGGACACAAAACCAAATCGACCATATAACTATAAACAAAAAATGGAGGCACTCTCTCCTTGACGTACGAAACAAAAGGGGTGCAGATGTAGCAAGTGACCATCACCTATTAGTGGGAGTATTGAAAATCAAACTTAGAACACCAAAACCAAAATATCCTACGCTACCAAGGCAATAGTACAATCTTGAAAAATTCAACAACCCATTCGTATTGAGAGAATTCAGATATCAAAATAAAACCAACTACGCTGACTCAAGACCATCATGTTCAAATAACCAACCTAACAACAACGAAGCTGTAGATACATCAAACTGGGAGAGATATAAAACCACCTTGCACAATAGCGGCAAACAACTCTTAGGGTACAGACAAGCAATTAGAGATCAATGGATATCAAATGAGACATGGCTGCTTATAGACGAAAGAAAACAAGTCAAAAATAAACTAAATACAGCCAACACACCAGAAAGAAAGCAACAATTAGCAGAACAACTATATGAAATAAACAGAAGAGTGAAAAGAGCAACGAGAAGAGACAAAAGACAGTGGACCGATAGACTAACTCAACAGGCACAAGAAGCAGCTGAAAAGAAAAATCTTAAAGAAGTGTATCGTATCACTAAGAAACTAGCAAATAAATGCCACAAGATTAATAAACCACTAAGAAATGATGCAGGAGAGCTTATCACATCAGAAGACGGACAAATTAAAAGATGGGAAGAGCATTTTTCGAA
>OW679202.1:52447440-52839624 GCA_940337035.1 Agriotes lineatus | reverse complement strand
AAACAGTTAATTCTATCTTCATGTGGTCTGACATTTAGTAGAATTTAATTTCAGCTTTTGCTTTTCATTTTTGTTATTTGTTCGAGTTATATAAAGATTTATCAAGTCAACTGCAGCAAATCTACAGACCGCGAATAGTCGTCCGTTGCAGTTCCCCTAATCTATAGAGCTACACATTTAGCGCTGATGCAAATCGTAACTGATATCACGAGTGCGTTCTGGCAGACATTTTCTCGAAATTTAGCGCGTGCAGACAACGTACCGGCTTAGCTTTTTTCTGTTCTAACCTTTCGTGCACCTGGAGACGCCGCTTGCGCTTCTTGCTACAATGGAAATACATACCTTGTCGAATAACGTCCATCGAGGATGCACTAGCGTTTTTACTAGTAAGAACCATCAGCTGCTTACCAATTTCATTCTTATACGCTTATATCCGGTAATTCTCCATTGTTCACAAAATTTGTTTTTAAATGTGCCCACACTTTTTAATATTATTTCAGTTTCGCTCAACGTTTTCTTAAATGTTCTTACTGTTCTAGTACTGTAACGGTGCAGACCCTGTTTGGCTTTAATTTGTGTATTGTCAGGTCATTTTGGCAGCTTACAGCAATGTAATTAACCAGTTAAGCCTTTAGAACAGCCAGTCTGTACTTTAAACTCGTCTTTGGCTACTTAACTTTTCATCGAACATGTTAGTAATATTGAATTCGAACACCCTGTAGCGTAGCGTAGTTGCCCTGAGTTGGTAACATTTTGGGCCACTCTTTGAAGGCCGATCCTTGCACGTGGTTGTCTGGGTTTAGTTCCGCCACACTAGTTTCAGGCGAGTTAAAAATTCCGCCTGTGGAAGCAACTGCGAGGGCCTCGAGTCTTCTCTATCGCTCCAACATTATTTTGTTTTACCCGTCTAGCGTTTCGCTTTGTGATTGGCTACGGGGGTTGGCTTGATGACGCTTCTCTTTGGCGCGCATTTTTCCTGCAAGCAGGCAGTCTCGAGAGGGTCGTTCGTTGACACACAAGGAGCGTGTGGTGTGTCGTGCTGTGTACCGTTGGTACGTGGGTGCCTGTGCATATCGATGGCCGAGTTCTGCTTTATTGATGTAGGGTCGTGGTTGACCCATCAATCCCGATAAAACGGGGATTAAACCTGCAGGACTTTTGGATTCCTAGGCCTCACCGTCGTTTTGCCCTATGAGAGGGTCTCATTCCAGTTGACGCCCCTTCATGGCGGATTCCGCCAGCATTCTCACGTACCTCCCACGCTAGGCAACTTCTCGCCCACACTCGAGGATCGTCTAGATACAGGTATCTGCGTAACCAATTTATAACGTATTAGCTGTTATTTATGTGAGCTGAACTTATATTCTATGTTTGCTAATTCTACTGTGCTTTAATCGCCGCCATCAGAACGTATTAGCTGTTATTTATGTGAACTGAACTTATATTCCATATTTGCTAATTTTACTATGCTTTAATCGCTGCCATCAAAACGTATTCGCTGTCATTTATGTGGCCTAAACCCATGCAAATTTATTGTGCTTGCTAAATTATTGCATTCTGGCCGCAGCCGTTGTAACTAATCAGCTGTCATTTATGAGAACCAAATTTACATATCGTGCTTGCTAGTTTATTGCATTTTGGGCCGCCGTCCTTGTAACTAATCAGCTGTTATGCATGTGAACTAAATTTACATACTGTGCTTACTAAATTACAGCAGTTTGGCCGCAGCCCTTGCAACTAATCTTTGACAGTTCATTCATACTTGTTCATATGGCCTAGCTTAGAAATTGCTTTTGGATTTACGAATGCGGCAAATTCTATAAATGTTATGCTAGAGGTTAATAGCGCTTCTCCAGCTGGGGGTTCTACATTTAAGTTAGCCTTAACCTTGTCCATCACATATATTTAAACATTAACGTCAGACCAATAAACGAATATACTCACAAAGGCCTTATCATTGTGGAAAATCTGTGCATGCTCTTTTCATGATAAGTTTTCTTTGTAACGATTGATGTACGACGAAGCTTGAGCGTTGGACCAACACAGGTAGGTCTGGTGACGCCTGCCGCAGTGACGACGAAGATTATAAGGCCGAATTCCCGTTCTCCCGAAATAGTTATTCAAGTAATTGTCCCGAAATTGTAATTCGAGTTCTACAGCTTCTCGAGTACTTTCCTGACGTAGTACCCTGGGTACTTCTAGTTCCGTCTAACCGTCCAGGTCCGCTTGAACGTGTATACCCCGAGACAGACCTGGCGGCGCGCTTTTATTTTGACTCACTCTATATATGGTACACCACGCTTGCCCGGTAACGTACCGTTTGAACCACGCCCAACTCCCTGAGCGTACCAGCCGAGGCCTTTAGCCTGTTTTTGACGATTCTCAGGGCGAGCGTGCCACCTTTTCCCGGACTTAGCTAATCGTGCGATACTCACACCTCGTGGGTGTCGTTACATAACAGTATGTACCTACTTTGTGTATGTTTTCTGGGTATTATGGTGTAGCTCGGCTGCGCTACAGATGGTTACTCTAGACGGTGGTATTTAAGCTAACCTTACTCAGGTCGTATAGAGGCTAGATGCCTTCGCTTCTCACACCGAAAGAAAATAACGTCGTGGAGATCTAATATTCTTTATAAAATGACTCCAGACTATTGTAAGTGGCTCGTCTAGCGACAAGAAAGGTTGAATGCTCGTCTGGTGCCTCTCGTGGCAGAAATAATACTAAGAAAAGAGGTTAGGGCAGTTTACAATCTGGCTAACAGTCACTGCAGTGCCGGGGCAGTTTACAATCTGGCTAACAGTCACTGCAGTCTCGGATTGTGTACTGATTATAGAAGTACAATAAGACAAATAATCGGTGCGCACACAGTCTTACTAACAAATTTCCTTGCGGTGTCGGACTGTGCTACACCTAGTGAGTAAAAGACAGGCAAAGAGTCGGTGCGCACACAATCTTATTAACAAGTCTCCTTGCGGTGTCGGACTGTGCTACACCTAGTGGAGCAAAGGTTAAACAGTTGTTATCTGTCACACTAGCTCTCCATATTAATCATACAACTACCACATGCACCAGACTTCGCTTCTTGCAGTTCGATTCAGATGAGTTTCATGCAAATTACGAAAAACCCTCCATTTCGAGTCGTGGGGTGACCAACCAATAACACAAATTCTAAATTTCGTTGCCAGAGCGGTGCTGCGCTAATTGTGGTTGCCTTTCCAAATCAAACGATTGCTTAATCCCTTTCCAACCAAGTTTAAAATTGGGGTTTCCTACGGCGTTTTCAAAACTGCCCTCAACACCTGTTCCTTTGGTTGAATAGCAACCTCATAAATTTTAAACTAAATTAGTTCCGCGGTTTTGGCTTGCTTGTTTCGACCGCCGGTCGTCCCAATTCCACCTAATCTCCCTGTCATAAATTTCAGATAGTTTTTGGGTCTTGTTATGTCATCCGACAGGATATTTTATTACGTCCCGCTGCATTCCTAACAGATGCAAAAGATACCGGCTTACACCCTATTTAAATCAAATAAAAGCTTTCGTTTAAGATATAATTGTTTACCTATGACTACAATGATTCCTTACATCTAACTATAAAACTACGAGTCTTTTATTGTCTTTCCTGAAAATAACCTAAATAAAATGTTCGTGCATACTCGACCCCCACAGTACATTCGCGTGTTGCAAATGTCCGATTATGACCTCTTATTTCCTTTAGTTCCTTATATTGATATTCTGAATCTTATTTTACATTCTATTAGGTAGCACTCTGAGTCAACATTCAGTCTTCTGCAAGTCCTTATTTCGAACAGCGAGGATTTCCATCGTTTGGTAATTAGTATGTGCTCTTTGATTTACTCGTCTTTCTTCTTACCCTTGTCCTTAGATGAATTATGTTTTAAATACACTTACTTAATCCTGAACGTGTCTACGTGTGTAAGGTTAAAGTACAGTTACTACTGGTACTGCTTTTCGTATTTTCTTTTATAGTTTTCTGTTTTCTGGAAATAATTTTATTACTTTCTATTTAAATTTCGCTTTTTTCTGCAGCGACGTTCTTTTCCAAGTCCTCCCCGGCCTTTTTTCCATTCCTCCAGCTTCAAATACTTTCTTCCCCAATCTTATCCTCTTTAATCCTATAACATGTTTAAGCTATCTGGTCTCAAACTTTCTCTAAATAAATCGTTTTCGTATTTAGTCACTTCTTGTCTTTTTTTTAACTTCTGTTAGAAATTTGATTTTTTCAATGTGTATATAGTGTCTTATCCTCGAGGTACCCATCACCATTGTCTTTATCCTTCGTATGTTTATGTTCTTCTTTGACGGTTTCATATTAACGCATTACATTGCAGTTATCTCTAAGATGCTCCCAGTACAATCATATCATCTGTATAACATAGTTGCCATAGACTAACCGTAATCATTTTTTTGTTTCGATGTTTTGGAGACGATTTTACTTTCTTTACCACTTCGCCCAGTACTAGATTAAACTTGATTTTTTACATACTTACCTACCTCTGCAAATTTTTCATAAAATTTGTCGATAACATCAATTTGTCTCCCTTCGTGGACGCATACACTTTTACAAATGTTATGTTATGACACTCTCGCATATACCGCATGTTATATTATGAATAGACAATGGTCTCCTGTGTAAAACTGCAAGCTTGCAACCTTGAACGATAAATAGCTTCTTTATATGAATTGCAAGTCTGCAACCTTGAACGCACGTGGCTTCCTGTCTCACGCTCCCTTTTAGAGATAACGCTTATCTTAGCTGATTAGGCATAGTATATATACTAGTAGCTTGCACTTCTAAGTTAAGCTCCAGTCAGTCGATAAGTTCCATTGTGTTCGTATCATAGCTAGATGTAAGAAATTGTCCGGCGGCTAGCTGTGTGCTTCCAATGTTATATTTCATTGTAAAATAAAAATAAACGTTTTTTAAAAAGTCGTTTCGGCGGCCTTTTAATAAAACTGGCGCAGTCGTTCGGATTTGTGGAGGAAAACCTGGAAAACTACAAACATCGAGTCGACCAGCAACTTTCCTTGAGGTTCAGCTCTTTGCCACAAATCGAAACCTACCACCCAGCGGATCTTCGGACATCTCCAACAGGGACAAACATCGCCCGATCGTGAGAAGCGCCCGTCGACCCAGCTCCTGCTCCTCCGTGGTTATTGGAACCATCTGGTCATTGGGACCACTCTTGATCATTGGGATCAGTCTCTGGTATTGGCAACGTCAACAACGACGACCCCAGGACAACTTTTGGATAACGCTCTAGCGCAAAGCTGGACTATCCAAGTCGGACTTCAGGACCTCTGTGCAGGCCAGCCGACATCAATAGGATCGACGCATCCTTTTTGAAGACAACAGGACGTAGCTTGATCGCACGCCGTTCGTCAATTTTAACGCACAATGTAAGTGCATATTTTTATAATAATTTTCAAGCTTTAGAGAAAAAGCAAAGGTATATTTTTAAAAATAATAATTTTCAAGCTTTAGAGAAAAAGCAAAGGTATATTTTAAAGGCAACAAAGTAACGACTATTAAAGCGTTCGCCTAAGTAATAATTTTCAAGTTTTAAAGAAAAAGCAAAATAATTAATTTTAAAGGCAACAAAGTAACGTAATATAATTTTCAAAAGTGATAATTATTAAAGCGTTCGCCTAAAACAACAAAGTTAACTAATATAAGGTTTTAAAAATTATACTAACATAGTTTTAAATATTTATTTATAAATTCAGGCAGAACGTAGTAAGCCAGACCAATTGCTGCACATAATAGGTGTGCTTAATTTGCATTTGTGCTTGCGTTCTTGCGCGTAGGATACCTACCCCTGTTAAACATCCCCTAGTCATTAAACTGTTTACTAACATAAATAAAAATTAAAAATAAGTGAAATAAATAAAGCAAAATTAATTTTTGTCTATAAAATTTTTATGTTTAGATCACTATTATCTTGAATCATTAGTTAAAACACCTGTAATTATATTTTGAAACAATTGTAAAAAATTTTATGTCACGAGATCGATCACGCTCACCAAGGAATTCTATCCCTAGAATTTTATTTTTAAATAATTGTAACAACTTAAATATGGTTGAACAAAACGCATCATTGTTTCCCCCACATTTTAATGTAGCTTTATTAAATGAAATTCCCACATATGATGGTAATCAAGCCACTCTTTCGGAATTTATCAGATCCGCAGAAATCATTGCAACTAAATTTTGTACAGAAAATTTAAACGAGTATATCAACCAAATAATTTTAAATTCGATAAGGAATAAATTAAAAGGTCAAGCGTTAGAAGTAATCACAGGTTACGAGTATGATACTTGGAAAGACTTAAAAAATGTCTTAATTGAAAATTTTGGCGACCAAAGGTCAGAATTGAATCTCTTAATTGATTTAACTAAATTAAAACAGAATAAAGACTCTCCCATAGAATTTTTCAATAAAGTTAGAACTCATTTAGCTATTTATAATTCAAAAGTTTCTCTGAGTCAAGAATCAAAAGATATTATCACTTATAAATTAAAAGCTAACAAAGATTTAGCACTTCGCACTTTTACAAGTGGACTAAATGAAAATTTAGGAAGCTTCGTAAGAAGTAGAAATCCAACTTCACTAGAACAAGCGTTAAGCATAGTAAAAGAAGAAATCGATATCAGATATTCTCAAAATCAAAATAATTTTCAAAGTCAAAAATTAAATAAATCAAATTTAACTTCCAATATTCAAACACAAAATTCATATAAACCTAAATTTAATAACCCAAATTTTATGCAAAGACCATTTCAACAAAATCGAAGTAATTTTAATCAAAATCCCAACTATTTTAAAAGTCCAACAAATTTTAACAATCCTAATAATTCTAGAATAACTAAAAATTCAAGCTTTAATGCATTTGCACCAAAACCAAATTTTTCACCAACAAATAAACCAGAACCTATGGACTTTAGCACCATAAAAAAACCAGCTACTCAACAAACAAATTTCCCTAATAAATATCGAGCAAATTCTCAAAACGTTAATAGAAATTTTAATCATTTAAATTATCATCAAGAAAAACCTCCGGATGAATATGAAGACTTAATCGAAAATTTATTTGAAAATGGAGAATTTTCAACTCCAGAAAATTTTAACGAAAACCCTCAGGAATATTTTGACCCTGACAATTTTCAAGATACAACTGAAAATTGCGAATCACAAGATTTAGACCATACTTACGATTATTTCGAATATCCAGATCCAAACGATACTGTAAATTTTCATTAAGAGCCTCGGAAAAGCATATTTTAACTTTTAATATAAATTCAAAATCAGATCTTCCTTATATTATAATTCCCGCCACTGGCGATAAACTTTTAATTGATACAGGTAGCTCACAAACAATAATTTCTCCAGAATTTGTACAACAACATTTTCCAAATTATATTTATGAAACAGAATTCGAGATAATTACATCTCATGGAATTTCTCAACATAACTTAATTGCAGATTTGCCAATCCCCAGTCTTTTTTATGAAAACGGAACACATACATGTTATTTATATAATTTTAACCCAGACTATATAGGACTTATTGGATCCGACTTACTTTCAAAATTATCCGCACGAATAGATTATAAATGGATGCACATTCAGACAGAAAGAGCTACGATACCATTTTATTACAACCCGTAAAAATTAAACAAAAAAAGTGAAACTAATGTAATTTTTCCAAACCTAAAAATTAAGATTTTTATTTTTCTCAACAAAACCTACAGTTAACCCTGTGTACAGAACTTTTCGTAAAATTTATCAGCATAAAAAAAAATGTAACTAAAATAACTCCAAAATTAAAATTTAATGAAAAAGGCATGACTAAGCCTTCAGCAATTGAAATCATACAATAATCAATTTAAAACAAGCGTAATTAATACTTTAAATGAAATACAAGAAATTAATATTTATAATCCTTAATCTTATAAAAATAAAAATTATGAGCTCAACAAAAATCAGTCTATCAGACTTAACAACTTTAATATAAAAACTTCAAACATTAAAAGTATTTTAGATAATTAATTTAAATAACAATTTTTTAACAACTTTAATATAAAAACTCCAAACATTAAAAGTATCTTGGATAATTATTTTAAATAACAATTTAAAAAAACAATTTAAGACTAAAATCAATGCACATATAATTTCAAAACTGACGAAAAGTCAACTCATAAGGTTTAGTAATTCAAACATAAATTTGTAAAATATTTAGATTATATAGCTCCTTCTAAAGTAGGAATAAAATCAGATTCATCTAAAAATTCAATAATCAAAATTTCCCAGCACTTAAAAATCTAAATAAAATAATTTTTAACCAAATAGTCTACTAAAGAACATTTATCAAAAATTTTGCCAAAATAACTAAATTTTTAACCGTGTGTTTAAAGAAAAAAATAAGATTGTTCACACCCTTGAATTTTTGAAAAACTTTAAGTATTACAAATAAATTCTAATAAATAAATCAGTAACTTCAAATATCAAAAGTATTTAAAAAAAAAAAAAATTACATCTTAAGAAAAAACTTAAGACTAAAATCATTTAAATCAGAAAAAACTCAAATAAAAATTATACTTAACAAACAAACAAGACCTAAGCTTGTATTAATCTAGTATTTACAATTTTAATAATCACAATACTTCTCGCGTTAAAACTAAGATGTTCACAGCAACATACCTTTATAATTGATATTGCTAAAGGAAAACAAAGAAAAACCTTTACAACCATTTAAAATTAAATTCAAATTCAGAAAAGTCAAACATTTCAATTAAACGAAAAAGTATTTATTAAAACAAATCTCAGAAGTAAAGATAAAATTTAAAATTAAAACCAATTCGGAAAAATCAAACATTCCAATTAAATAAAAAAATATTTGTTAGAACTAATTTCAGAAGTAAAATTGAAATTCAAAATTAAATCTAATTTTTTAAAAAATATGGAAATATAAAACACCCTGACTAAAAGGAACTATTGCTCTCTCTTTTTCAGGATTACTACACTCTTCATCGCCTGTACCCTGCTGACTCAATCACTAGTTATACAGAGCGATATTATTATTAAAAATTTAAAAGATAATCCTGGATTATATCCTCTAAACTTAGGAAACGTAGTGCTTAAACAAAGCGAATGGACGCTTATTAGAAATGTAGACTATACCCCTATATTTGTTAATTATGACACACTTAGAACTAATTTAATGAAAATAATACCGTTACTTGAAAATAAAAGTTACGTTATTGAATATACAAAATTTAAAAGGATTGATGATGTTATTATCAATCATAACAATTTACTCATAATATTAAAACAATATCTTGAAAAAACAGATAAACTCTTAAGTCAATTATTTCCTGATGTTAAACACAAAATTAATAAAAGAGGACTTTTCGATGGACTTGGATCCGCTTTCAAATTTTTAACTGGAAACCTCGACGCCAACGATGGAGTCAGATATGAATCTATGATTACTAAATTGCAAGAAAGCAATAAAATTCAAAATGACGTTATATTAGAACAAACTAAAATTTTAAATGATACCATCTCAGTAATCAATGATATAGCAAAGAGTCAAGAATTATTAGACAGAAATATAAATAAAATAATTTTACAAAATGAGGAATTAGGCAAAAATCTCGCTACATACTCCTTAAAAACAGTCTTGCTAGAAGCAATTCAATTTTTGCAACTACTTATTAACACTTGTTTGGAACTAGAAAATGCATTAACTTTTGCCCAAAATCAACAGATGCATATGTCATTAATTGATAATGACGATTTAATTGAAAATCTAAATGAAATTTCGACGTATCTCAATAGCATATCAGAAAAAGCTTTAACTATTCCATATCCTGCAGAGTTACAGTATTTACATTTATACGAGTCAATTATCATTACAAAAGTTTATCAAGTTAAAAACAGAATTACATTTATATTCGAAATACCTCTTACTTCCAAAACTAACGATTATCAAATGATACAATTAATACCATTTCCGATTTTTATCCAAAATTATCAATTTCGTATGATTATACCTACTTATAGTACTTTATTATTTAACGTTAAAAACAGCATTCCCATTGAAATAAGTCATTGTAAACTTATAACTTTAGACACCTACTTTTGTAATCAAAATAACTACTTTGAAATCCCCAACGACAAATTGTGCGAAACACAACTTCTGTCATTTAATAAAAATAAAACATGTATCCCTTATTTATTCAATTTAACAGAAATCAAAATATCACAAATAAATCCTGCGACATGGTTAATATCTTCCCCATCTGAAGCAATATTGGACGTCAAATGTAAAAATCAGAATTTTAGAAAAGGAATATCTGGCACTAACCTCTTACACCTCAGTTCAGACTGTCTTGTTTCAATAAATCAAAAACACATGTTATTCACCGCAAAAAGAACCTCAAATGAAATTGTTAATTTAAAAATTTCAAACATTGACCGCTTAATAATTCCTGAATCAAACCACATAAATGTTTCAAAGATTGACTTGATACCTCTTGACACCCAGAAATTGGTTGAGGACCGAATTAAACTTAATAAATATGAAAATTTGTTAAAACCTGTTAATTATATTAAATCTGATAATTTAAGTGTGTCTGCAATTATATTTACTCTGTGTACTATTCTTATGTTAATAATTTTTATATTGTATTTGTATTATAATAAAAACACAATGAAGATTAAACTTATTAGATTTCTAAATAAAGATTTTGAACCAGATAACGTAAATGCATAAGTTTAATTTTCTTTTCTTTTTTTGTAAGTTCAATAGAGGCATATTTGAATACCGCTATTGAACATTTTATCGGCGGACGTGTTATATTATGAATAGACAATGGTCTCCTGTGTAAAACTGCAAGCTTGCAACCTTGAACAATAATAGCTTCTTTATAATGAATTGCAAGTCTGCAACCTTGAACGCACGTGGCTTCCTGTCTCACGCTCCCTTTTAGAGATAACGCTTATCTTAGCTGATTAGGCATAGTATATATACTAGTAGCTTGCACCTCTAAGTTAAGCTCCAGTCAGTCGATAAGTTCCATTGTGTTCGTATCATAGCTAGATGTAAGAAATTGTCCGGCGGCTAGCTGTGTGCTTCCAATGTTATATTTCATTGTAAAATAAAAATAAACGTTTTTTAAAAAGTCGTTTCGGCGGCCTTTTAATAAAACTCATGAAAATTATGAAACGAAGCCGAAGGCTGAGTTTCATAACATGTCTCGCGCATAAACGACTTTTAGCACGCGTTGCATACAATATTTTATCTACGACCTTAATTTTACCGTTATTAATCCATAAATATCGATTTAAGAAAGGTTCGCATCTGCGACGCTGCATAATAATGAATAGTAGCCTACGCGGCTGGCGATTGTTTTGGCCACGCCCGTGCTGTCAAGGACAGGTACGAAATTTAATTATTTATACTCCACATATGACTGTATTCATTACATAACGCTTTAATTATTTCAAAAACGCTTTACCTGTAACGCAAGAAGCAACTAGAATAGCTTTAAAACTTCAGTTGCAGTTCGAAATTGTAGTTTTGAACCTCGCGTCAGTTTTAGCACATGTGCTAAAAGTAAACAGCTGATTTCTTTAAACACGGTAAACTATAAAACGTCACTTTTAGTGAAACAAGCGAGTGTTAAAAAGCCTACTTTTAGTAGTGGTCGTAGATAAAATACATTAAAGATAATAAAATACAAAAAAATAAAATCAATATTGACGGAAATGTTACTTTAATATTAATTTTATACATAATCATATTTAAACAAATTCCTACCTTAAAGGTAGTAAAAACAAGCTTTTTATATTACATTTTTCAATAAATATTTAGATGAAATATAGAAGACAATACTAATGTTTACTCCTACAATATTAATAAACTGTTAAATTGAACTGTTTATACCGAGTGTTTCTCTTAAGGTGCGAACATATAGGGAAATAGCATAGGAAATCGTATATATTCAGATTCCTGCTTGTCACTCGGATTGATAGGATTGATGGAAGTACCAAGCGAAAGAGAAAACAACTGAGCTGAATTTGATACTACTTTACTTGAATGTGGTGCTTGTTTAAGATAAAAATAGCTTAAAAACTAATAAATATGTTGCATTTTATTCACAAAAAAAGGCCAGCCATGATCAAATCTGTTTAAGCCAAAGTAAATGTTATTTTCCGTCAATTATCAATTCAGGTATTTTACTAATTACTATGAATGATTCTGTTGAATATTCTAATGAGAAAGGGTATTCATTATCAAAACATTTTACAGTGGAGTCAGTTTACGCACAGTTTGTGATTAGTTCTCGGTTAAATTTAATAATCAACTTATTCCATCTGTATCAACAATTCACAAGTTAGTGAAAAAAAAATAAACTATAGCAAGTGTAGCAACAGGTGATTCAACGGTAGTTTTAATATTGGAGTTTACACAAATATTCAATCGAGACATTAACATTACAGGCAAACAGAATAGAAGAACCAACGATGAGCTGGAAGAAAGAGTTTTGGCGTTGGTAAATGTTGATCAAACAACCAGCATATGATGTATTGCTCGAGAGTGCAACGTATCGACACGCTCAGTGCATAAGGTTCTGAAAAAGGCATGGTTATCCTCTCTACAAACCTCAGTGCCATCAAGAGATATTCTTAATCGATGAAGAAAGCAGGCGCGTAGTCTGTGAAGTCATGCAGGAACGCTCAAACGAAGATAGGAACTTTTTGCGATCAATCTGTTTTACAGATGAATGTACGTTCAGACTTAATAATGAACTGAATACCTAGAACACACGATACTGGGCCCAAGAAAATCCTCGGATAGCTCTTAAAACAAGAACGCAGTTTCCGCAGAAAATTAATATTTGGGCTGGCATTTTCAAGTATAACATTATTGGACCGTCTGAAATAGTTAGAAATTTAAATTCGGATTCTTATTTGGAACTTTTAATCAATTATATTGGCCCTGCATTAGGAAAAGTTGCACTTAAAAATCAGGATATTTGGTTTTCAGCATGATGGCTGTCCTGCGCATTATGGTTTGAATGTGAAGGAATTTCTAAGTGATAACTTTCCCAATTGCTGGATTGGTCGCGATGGCCCTATCAAGTAGCCGCCAAGATCTCTTGATTTGGCACCATGCGACTTCTTTTTGTGGGGTCATATGAAAAACAAAATTTAAAGAAAACGACACCAAAATATTGATCATAGATAGCAGTTGGCTAATGCAAAGCAGGCATTTTATAACAGATTGGATTATTGTTTACAGTAGAATTGAGAACTTTTTGAGTACTTGCTATACATTTGCTTGTAGTTTAAATTTTTTGTTGATTCAGATGAAATAGGTCAATTATTAAATTTAACCGAGCATAAATCACGGCTTGTGCGTAAACTGATGCCACTGTAAAATATTTTGATAATAAATATTCTCTCTTCATTAGAATTTGCAACGTTATTATTCATGGTAATTAGTTAAATACGTGAATTGATAACTGACAGAAAATAACATTTATTTTGGCATAAACAAATTTGATCATGGCTGGTCTGCCTTTTGTGAATAAAATGCAATATATTTATTACAGTTTTAAGCTATTTCTATCTTAAACAAGAAACAAATTCAAGTAGAGTAGTATCAAATTAAGCGCATTTTTTTTCTCTTTCGCTTGATACCACTATGAATCCTATCAATTCAAGCGGCAAGCAGAAATCTGCATATATACGATTTTCCATGCTATTTCCTTATGTTCTCATCTTAAGTGAAACACTCGGTATATAGTTTTCATGTATTAGTTTATTAATATTTATATTCTTCATTTATATCCTATATTATATAATTAAATATTTATATACAGTGACCGCCAAAAAGGTGGTATTAAATGTTTTTTTTTATTTTTGATTTTTCAAAAAAGTGGCGACGTGATTATCGGCATGCCGGCTCCGTTCCACAGTGCAGTTTTAAATCGAGAATACGCGATTCTAAATACTGCTTAAAACGTGAAATAGTGAATAAAGTGATAATTTAAAAGTGCAGGGTTGATCTGAAATGGTGAACAAACTAAAGCAACTTAAAGTTTTCGTATAAAACAGTGTAGTGTTTAGCAAACAACTTTTAGGTTAAGGCGAAAATCGCATACTTGGATTTCGGGGTAAACAAATGCGCATCGGCACGACGGAACCAGCAGAAACGTGAGGGCAGCAGTGAATAATTTCAGCGCACGAACGGTGCAGGTCCGGCCCGCGCTGTGTTTATATTTAAAGTTGAGAAACAAAGGCGGAGATCGTCGCGCGCGGAAAATATTTTCTCCGAAACAGCGACTATTGCACCAAATTTTGATAATATATATAGATAATTGAAAAAACAGAAAATGCCATCAGAAACTGAAGATTCGACCTCGGAAGGGACAGGAGGGAAACGAAAACAAATAACACCAGAATTCTCTCAGAGGTCAAAAAAAACTAACAGGGCGCCGATAAAGACAAAAGGAAAAATTGAAATAGAAATCGAAAATGAGGAAAAATTTAATCAAATTATAGGAATGATGGAGCAAATAATGAGCGATGTTAAAGACATTAAACAGGAACAACAAAATTATCAAGACGAAATGAAACAACTAAAGAACGAAAATAAAGAGTTAAAAGAAAAGTTAGCAAACTTAGAAAGAAAAATGGAGAATATAGAACGCAAAGAAAAAAGAAATAATATAACCATAAAAGGAGTCCAAATACGCGAAAATGACCCCAAAGCTGCAGTAAAAGAATTTATAGAGGTAAATCTAGGAAAAACTGCGGAGATCGAATCAGCATATGTCATAAAACCACAAAATAAAGAGTCTTTTGTGGTAGCAAAGTTTAAGGAATGGGAAGATAAAGTAGACGTAATGAGAAATAAGAATAAGTTTAAAGGATCAAGAATATTTATAGATAATGATTTGACACAAAAGGAAAGTAGAATACAGAAACACATAAGAGACATAGCAAAGAAGCAAAGAACTGAAGGCAAACAAGTGCAAGTTTATTACAATAAATTGATAATAAATGGTGAAACATGGTTATGGAATGATAGGCTGGAAAAATTGGCCAATGAGCCAAAAAACCAGCCAATGCCCCAAAAAATATAAATACGGGCTGTGGGGCAAGTGGAATAAGCCCACCACCTGCACCAAAAGAAATTGACCAGGCTTTAAAAGATGCAAACATGCAACGAAAATGGCAATGGAAAATAGGATTATGGAATGTACAATCAGTGAACGGCAAGGAAATTGAACTCGTAAAAGAGTTCCAGAAAATAAATACTAGAATTTTAGCAATTACAGAAACAAAAAAGAAAGGAAACGGAAA
Source organism: Agriotes lineatus (assembly GCA_940337035.1). Taxonomy (NCBI): domain Eukaryota; kingdom Metazoa; phylum Arthropoda; class Insecta; order Coleoptera; family Elateridae; genus Agriotes; species Agriotes lineatus. The sequence continues at coordinate 52,824,224 of OW679202.1, read as the reverse complement.
TGTAGAAATTGAAGGAAACCAAATGTACTATAGTGGTGTGCCACATAATGAACGAGCAAAGGCGGGAGTAGCATGCATGATCCGAAACAAAGATGTTGACAAAATAAGAGAAGTAGACTTTATTAACGAAAGAATAATGCGAATTGAAATAGAAGGAGACGACAAAGAAATATATACAATAATAATTACCTACGGCCCTTCAGAAGATGAAACAAAAGCAAATAAAGATATATTCTGGGAGGACCTTCAGGACGCAACCGATAACAGCAAAGGAAAGCTAATTATAGTGGGTGACATCAATGGAAGGACTGGGAATAACACGGAAGATGCCGGTAACACGATAGGAAGGTTCGGTGAGAATTACAAAAATAATAATGGGCAAAGATTGATAGATTTTTGTGTACAAAATGACTTAGTGGTTACTAACACATTATTTCAGCACAAGGATATACACCGGTTCACAAGGGTACTTAAAAGTCGAGGTGAAAAATCAATAATAGACTTTGTTTTGGTAGGAAAGGAATATAGAAGTATTGTCCAAGATGTAAGGGTTAAAAGAGGGGCTGAAATAGGAAGCGATCACTATTTGGTAGTTGCTAAACTGCTAGGAAAAGAAAAAGTAAAGCAACAAATGAAAGACAAAGGAACGAAACATCATAGTATAAAAACCTACAACTTACAAAAAGAAGAAACACGGGTTAACTACAAGAAACGAATAGAAGAAGAAATAAACAAGATCTCGCATTTTCTTGAAATAGCGCAAGTAGAGGAAATGTGGAATAAAATTAAAGAAATAATAATACAAAGTGCTACAGAAGTATGTGGAATATCAAATTGTGAAAAGAAAATCAAGCAAACATCCTGGTGGGATGAAAACATAAAGAGAGAAGTAAAAAAGAAAAAAAAATTGTGGAAAAACTATTTAAATAATAAAAGTGACAACAGCTATACTGAATACAAAACACAAAGAAAACTAGTGAAAGAAATAGTGGCAACAGCCAAAAGAGCAGCATGGGAACAGTTTGGAAGAAAAATGGAGGAAGACGGAAAAGAAAACGCAAAAATGCTTTTCAAAGTCGTAAAGGGATTACGCAAGCAAAAAAAAGATCCAAGAAAAGGAATAAGGGACAATACCGGACAAATGCTAACTACTGGAGAAGAAAGATTAAACAGATGGTTCGAATATTTTATAAACCTACTAGACGCAACAATAGAACAAAAAAATATAAAAACGCCAACAAAAGCAAACACTACAGCAAATAATGAGAGTACGGCAGAAAGCCAGGACATAACAATAGATGAAGTAAAGGACGCAATAAAGAATTTAAAGACTGGGAAGGCAGCAGGAAAAGATGGGATAAATGCAGAAATGGTGAAACACATGGGAAACAGAGGACATGAGATCATACATAAATTAATAGTAAAAATATGGCAATCAAAGAAAATACCACAAGATTGGAGCACTGCAATAATAGTACCCATACACAAAAAAGGGGATCGCAGTTTATGCGATAATTATAGAGGAATTGCTTTGATGAGTGTGCCAAGTAAAATATATGAGAAAATTTTGGAAAAAAGATTACGAGAAGAGGTGGAAGATGCTATTAATGACAACCAATGCGGTTTTAGAGCTGGACGAAGTACGCAAGATCTTATTTTCAGCATGAGGCAATTAAGCGAAAAGAAACTAAACCACAACGGACATCTCTATGCTTGTTTCATCGACATGGAAAAAGCTTATGACAGCGTGCAGAGGAATGTAATATGGGAAGAACTGGAAGAAAGAAATGTAAGCGAACAACTCAGAGAAGCAATAAAAAGTATGTATGCCAGTACAAAGAATGTAGTAAGAATAGAAAACCAATGCACAAAGGAATTCATAACAACAAAAGGCGTTAGACAGGGAGGGGTAATCAGTGCACTATTATTCATTTTAGTCATGGATCGGATAGCAAGAAAATGCGGTGAAATGATAAAGGGTATTCGAGTAGGAGTGAGACGGCTAGAAACGGTTAAGGTGGCGGAATTTATATATGCAGACGATCTAATAATTTTAGCTGAAAATGAAAAATCATTACAAACAAACATACGAATATGGAGCGAAGAGATACAAAATACCGGAATGAGAATCAATATTAAAAAAACAGAAGTAATGAAAATAGCAAAGGACGAACAAGAACTTAGTGTGAGATTAGATAACAGTCTGATAAAACAGGTGAACAACTTTAAATACCTAGGATCTATGATTAATAACACGGGAAACATCGAACCCGAAATAAACAACAGAATTGGAAGTGCAGCTGCTTTGTACAACGCAATAAAAACAGTCCTCCTTAGTAAGAGAGAAGTATCAAAGCATACAAAGATTAAAATATATAAATCCGTTTTTATACCAACCTTAACGTACGGGTGTGAGTCTTGGGTGTTAACAGCTAAACAAAGATCCAAATTGCAAGCATGTGAGATGCGAATCCTAAGAAGAATAGAAGGAGTTACAAGAAAGGACAGAATCAAAAACGAAGACATTAGAAAAACCTTAAAAGTAAGATCACTGTTTACCTATATAGAGAAAACGCAATTACGCTGGTTTGGACACCTTGTAAGGATGAAGGACGATAGAATTGTAAAGAAAATATGGGAAATGGGTACGGACAACAAAAGAAGCAGAGGAAGACCCAGAAATACGTGGAACAAGGAAATAGGGAAGATATTTGAAAGAAGAGGAGTAACTTGGGTGAGAGCAAAAGAGATGGCCATGGACAGGAAGCTATGGAAACAATTTTGTGAAGATCAACCCTAAAACAGCACCCTCGACACCGAAAGGTAGAAGAGGACCGGATTATGTATGTATGTATGTATTTTTCAAAAAAGCTTTTGTCTAAAAACCTATTTAGCCCCTATTATATATACCGAGTAATTTTTACTTATCTAGAAAATCCAAAGAGTGCTATTTTTTGGAAATTAATTTTTTAGCGTCTGTTAGTTTTAGCAACTGAACAATCTTAAGGCCAGAAAACACCTGTTTTTCTTTAACTTTAGAGAAAAAAATTGTAATTTTTGAAATATTTTTCTAAATTTCATATATACCGAGTGATTTTTACTTATTTAGAAAATGGTGTTTTTCGAAACTGTCAAAACCTAAAAAGTGCTATTTTTCGGAAATTAATGAAATGTTTTAGCGTGTGTTAGTTTTAGCTAACTGAACAATCTCAAGGTCAGAAAACATATTTTTCTTTAACTTTAGCTAAAATTAAGTTTTAAAATTTTTAAATATTTTTCAAAATTTCACATACCAAGCTTATATTTAAAATTCATTTAATTTTGTTAGGCGAAGACTTAAAAGATTTATAATTCGACAAAATATAAAATTTTAATTACCTACTTTTTCAGATTTGTTATTATTTACCGAAAAGTAATATAGTCACAACATTTTTACGTTTTTGATGGAAGGTCGCCTTTAAGGAGAAATGTTTTTCAATGACAATATCTATTTAAATGGCTTATAAAAACTCTAATCTAACCCTGTTCATGAATTACTGTTACAAAAATCTTGTAAGTGTTCTTTTACATTTGTGTAAATGAGGATATTTTTCTTTATCTAGTTTACATGTTCTAAGAAATCTCCTCATTTCGACCACTGAAAAATAACATTTTCAGGATTTTTGTAACAGTAATTCATTAACAGCACTAAATTAGAGTTTTTAGAAGTCATTTGAATAGATATTAATTGTCATTGAAAAATAACCATTTGCTCGAGAAATATATTATTCTATTTATTTTTTCAAAAATAATGTTTACAGAATCTAATTCACAACAGCTGTAAATATTTAGAAATTAGGTACAGTTTACATTTAGTGTATATTTTTCTAGACACAGTATGTTCGAGGACAAATGAACTTCCAACTTTTGAATTTTTCTGGTGTTCTTGCTTCAAGTGCCGCTTGATAAAAAACTGGATAGTAATTACCGCCACCAATATTTCATTTGCGTTTCGGGTAAACTGCCTTTTTCATCAAAAATATTATAAAGAAACGTTGTTTAGAACACCAAGAGCAGTACGCTTTTATCAAACGGACCAGATCAAGCTGAAAATACTTGAAGGGCCATAGTCTATCATTATGAACAACTTTTCAAGGTTAATATCACCAAGGCTGAACATTAAAAAAAAATCATTTACATGCAAATTATTGCATGTAAGTTTTTAAAAGCCAAAATTGTGTTTGAGCAGTTTTTATTGAGAGAAATATGCTATAATTTTTATTTACACAAAAAAATCTGTCAAAATTGTATCTTGAGTAGTATTTGGAAAGATTATTCAGCAATATAAATATTTGACTTCGGTTTTATTGTGTTCGACTGCAAATTTATTTACCATTTCACACTATTAATCCAATGCTGGAACCAGCAAAATGATTATTCATTTTTAGAACGACGTTGATTTGCAAACTTCACTTTGAGGTTTTGGCGAAGTGACAGTCAAAAGCTACTCACTAATTGCAGTTATCAAAACCAATCTTAATCGCGCGAAAACACTAATACTACATTACGTGTTTTCAAATGCACTTAATTTCGTTTGGTCGTTTCTGACAAATTGACCAATTTCATTGGTTCGTTTATTATAGTACTGAATAATCCCAATAATATTTTTTTCTATTCTCGACGATATAGGTAGTTTATCTGAAACTCAAATGGAGTTTTTTGGCTGCCACCGTCATCCTGAATGTCAGAAAGCTGAAATTACGTCCAATGGGGGATTCTAATTAAGCGGAACTTAGAGCCAGAAGAGCGGAAAAAAAATGTTTAGTTCCTCTCGTTGCAAAAATCCTGACATAAACAGTGCAAAAACTTAACGACACTATTAGTTTCACGTCACGAAAATTCTGTTCATAAACCCTAATTAAATTTTCTCAACAGCTCTCAAATATGCGGATATCGGCGAATCTCGATCAAAGCATAATATAAGATGTTAGTCTAGCTCGATTACCGGTATAAATTCTACATTTAATGCAAAGGCCATTTATTTATAAGCTACAATACCGTTTCAAATTGAAACAGGCAATGCAGCAACATAGACCGTCGGAAATGGTTGCAATTTAACCAAAAGTAAGGTTATGTAACTTTCGAACAAAGACCTCTCTGAAACCCACTACTAATAAATGTGAAACTACCTGAGCATCCTCTCAAACACATAATTTGGAAGCTCTGACAGTGCATCCGAGAAGCGTGTTGCCATGAAAATGGTTGAAAGGTATCCTCTCTCATGCTCCCCATCTAAACCTCTTCTCGGCCGCTCTTCGTCTTCATTCTCCTTTCTGGGCTGATTCGGATCCATTTTTTTTTCGGTTTCACTCTCTACGAAATAGAACTAAATTTTTTTTATATTTATGGCGTAGATCTGTTACCTCGACACCTTCCACACCTGGAAATTTAATTAGATATTTCAACTGCAGCTAATTGCTTCCAAAACAGCCTGCGATTGGCGCATCGCTACCCCCACCATACGCACCTGTGTCTCCAGTACCCCTCCTCCTATCAATTGCAGTTAGATGACCGCCATTTTTATGTTATTTCATGCCTTATTAGAATATAAGGCTACACAAGTATTTAATGAGTGGTTTTATTATGCCTAATTGATACATAATATATTGTGACTTCTCAAATACCTTTGTGCTTTCCGTAGTTAGGTTACCAAAAATTGACTAATAAATCCTTATTTGCAAACGCTACGAAGTATTCTCAAACTGAGAGACTGTGGATAATATTACATCATGTTGAAGCAGTCAAACAGCAATAACATAGCTATGAATAGAATTTAACCACAATCAAAATTACTAGTAAAGCCAGCTTATTTCTTAAGATTATTACATGTGCAGTAAAATATTTTAGATAATTACACAGAGGTGGCAATAGGATGTCTCATTGCTTACCAAAGTGTTTTTATGATTATTTTAAGTCGAAAAGTTTCGAAGAATATGGGTGTGTAAGCACTTCATAAGGGAGGTTAAACCCCTTGAAGAAAGTGAGAAATACTCACTTTTTCACCCATACGAAATTAATTACTTATGATATCAAAACCAAATTTTTAAAATAATTACTGCCAAGAAAGTGTAATATTGTAGAAGTGTTGCAGTTTTCAAGTCCTTGGGGTGATGTCCCAGGGGAGTCATTGTTAATCTCTTAATATTTTTTTAAATCGAAACATTTGTGGATTTTTATGGTAGTTTTTGGATTCTCTGATCAAATGTAGGTACGCAAAAAAGTCTTGTTCAAAGTCGTCGGTTATATACTTAGCTCCGGTACTACAATGCAACCCGTATATAGTCCGGAATTGTTAATCTTCAAATAACTTATTGAGAGTATTACTCTGAAGGCGTTCTACAATCTCCGTGGAAGGGCAAAATAATTATTCCGAGAACAACGCAGTGGCAGCTCTGGCGCACGCTTTTAATTTAAAGTAAAGCGTGAAACAGAATAGACGCTCTCTACCGCTCTTGACTGTCGCCAAATGTCAAACCCAAAGTTCGCTCATATGGTGAAGTGGTAGCACTGCACAGAATGAACGCGCGTCAGCGCTCTACACTGCTGAAGTTGATCAACTTTCTACCTGTGACGCTGCCAACGCCGTGAACTGTCACCGCTATCCAAACATAACCAAAAAAACCAGATTATCCAAAATGAGCATGAGCTGTTGTATTATTATATTCCGTATTTTGCAGGTTGATCGTTAGGGTCATTAAATACAATAAATACAGATTATAAAATAGTATAAAAACATCAAAACCATCCATCGTGAAGAAAACTACAAACACTGCAACGTTAGTTTTTGTAGGTTATGTTGTGTTTTTAAGGTTATGTTTACAACGCTAAGCAGCGCTCATTCTGTTCTTGTTGAAAAGTGTAGGCGTGTTTTCGCGTATAGAAACGGTTGGGAACGTTGTATTCTGTTTAGCGCTAATTTAACTGACAGGTCGCAGTGGCGGAAAATTTTGAAATTTGGCAGTAGTTTGTTAAGTAGCGCAAATCAGTTTTTAAACTCTTGGTTACCACCTTATGAATATTCTCAACAACTTTTTCTTTATCTGAATCAAAAATACTGTGGATCCACTGTGTTTGAGCAAACCTATAAATAATTCTTTGAAATATATTTTCTTTTTACTAGGTGATGTTAAAATTAAAGAAATAAAATTTACACCTTTTTAGCTTTGCGTTGGTTTCAGTTTCATCTGTTTTTCATGTTTATATATACGATGTTACGTAAATAACGTATACTAATTGTAGACTTTTTAACAAAGCATTACATTTATTAAACCCCATATTTGATTTTTAGTTAATATTATAAATAATAGTTATTGCAGCAAGGACTCAGCAAGGAACGTGCCAATTGGAACTACTTGGCACTCTTTAATTTAGTTTTCACCTTTTTAAAAGTACAGTAAAACGGGGCAATATAAGACAGCAGTATACGATTTAACATTTTAAACTTCCCGCAATTTTTTGTTTGGTGTCGATGTCATTCTGAAGGTGGCAGCAATGCAATGTTATGTAGTCAATCTGCAAATACCGCGGAAGTAGATTTTGATATTTCGAATAACGGTAAAGTGCGCTCACTGTTCATCTTTTTGTTTGGAAAAAAGGTTTTGGAATGTGAAATTTTAATACCTTACCTCTACTTTCAAATTATTATTTTTTAGTAAGTATAAATTAAATGATAATCCGGTGATGGTATAGTAATTTTTAAACATAAAAACTTTAAGATTAATTTTCTAAGAAGGGTTTAAAAACTTACAATAAAGCAAGTATTGGATTCACCCCAAAAATTTGAAATTGAGTTTTCAACAGATCTTCACGTTTTAGAGTCCCCTGAACTCAAAAAACATGTTTCTGTTCATTGGTCTGTCTGTCAGTCTGTGTGTGCGTGTGCGTGTGAACATCTCAAAATTTAAAAGGAGTATGACTTGAAACTTCATATATAAGTTTTGTGTACTATCTAGATGCGACAGCAAGCTTTTGAAGAAAATCGCATAACCGGAAGTATGGTGTTTACTCTTGTCATTTTTCAGCTTTTTTCGATTTTCTCAAAAACGGCTCTATAGATTTTTTTCAAACGTTACATATTTATTGCATTCCTATTTCCTAGGGCATTATATAGAACTAATAAAATTGAAAATCTAAAACTTTGGCCGTGGATTTTATGTGTAAAAGCGACTGCAACTACAATATTATGATTGTGATATCACTTCCGGCGATACCGAAAGTCGCTATCAACTGTGTTATTTAAACTGGAAGACCCCATATATTATTACATTTTCAAATTCGGCTTAAAATTGTAGAGAAAATTTTTCTTTTCAACTAAATCTTCATTATGTACGGTTTCTGTAATTTTTGAAAAATGTTGACAATTGCTTGAAAATTAAAAAACAAATTGTTGACTAATTATAAGATCACTGTAAAAAGAAGTTGTATGCCTGTATCACACCAGATTTTTATACCTTGAAAGTTGAGATTGCACACTATCAGTTTTTGTTTTTTGAATATGTTAACCTCCATGACTGCCTCGCATTGAATGAAGCTGCGGTTATACACCATCTGAAAACGGGAAGTTGACGTAGACAAGATTCCTGCAGACATTTTAAAAGAATGTGGTATAGAAATTTTTCATTTACTATGCAACTGAATATGGGAGATTCCAGTATGGCCAGCGGCTTGGACATATTATTTATCCCCTTACACAACAAAGGATTACCTCAGAAGCGCACTCTGACTTTTGATGTGAGCAAGATTTTACTCTACCGTATGTCCATGCATGGACTTTACAAGAGAGGAAATTTTTATTTTGCATTTTTTGTGAAAAAGATCATTCTTGATAAGTTTTTGCTTATTCTAAAACCGCTTAAAATTCTACAAGGTAACGTAATAGCAAAGAGCAAATTATATGCCCCTTGGTAATAGCTTCAGGCTTTCATAGAAATAATTGTTGTTTTGCATTATTTTAATTCGTATTAAAATGACTTGCCAAAATAATTTTTACTTTGTTGTCGATTACTTTCACTCGATAGAAATGTTAACATTAGAACAAAAAATTTACTTAATACAGTGTTAAGGTATGGGTGAGCAAACTTACCGCTACATTCCTGAAAAATTTTATGAAAAATTTCCCAATGTTAATGTTTCAAGAATGGCTGTTAGACACCTGCTACAAAAATTTTTAAGAACTGGTTCAGTACAAGATGTAAAGAAGCCTAAGACTTTACTTAATGAAGATGATGCCATTACTGTACTTATGAGAATCAGTACAAAATGCTTTGAAACTTTCGTTGTGAAGACATTCCCTCCAGTTAGATTAGTAAATCACCAACTAAAATTGTTTTTATATGAATTGAAATTTTACCCTTATAAACCGGAGTTTAATAATACATTCGAACAAGAAGACTGCAAAAGGTTTAGATTTTTGTGTATGGATGGGATCAGAAATTATGGAAAATCAATACTTTTACTGAAATATGTTTTCCGATGAGACCGCATTTTCTACTAATGAACCAGTTTCATCTCAACATGCAAGATATTGGAGCTAAAATAGTCCACATTTTCTTATTGCAAATAATCAGCAATATTTTGTTAAACTTAATGTACGGTGTGCTATTTCTTACTATGGTAAATTTGGTAATAAGTGGATCGGTGAAATGGTCCAGTTTTATGACCACCAACTAGCCCTGATCTGATAATTGCAAATTTTTACCACTGGAGCAGTTTGAAACAAGTTGTTTATAAAAACAATTCACCCGCTGATGCAGAAATGTTGAAAGAACGGATTAGGGAAGCTTTGGCATCAATAACAATTGAGGAAATACGAATCAGTTATACCGAACTGCACCGTAGAATTAAATTGTGTGCTGAACAATGTTGAGAATTAAATGAATAACACTGTTTTATTTGTTGTTTAACTAAAATTAATAAAATTTTCAAATTTTGCAATTTTTTTCTGAAACGGCTGAATATTTCTAAACTTTTTGGGGTCCATATACGGTTTTAGAATAAGCAAAAACTTTTAACAAGAATACTCTTACACTAATATTAATTACTTAAAAATATTTTTGCTAATATGAAGCTGACATTTTGTATTTAGACTTACTTTTTCATAACAGATAACTTTCTTATAACAGTTTCTTCTAAAATCAAAATTAAAGGTAGTTCTGTCTTAATTTATAAACACCCAGTTTATCAAATTTCAAATTTCTTCATGGCACTGTGGTTCTTATAAGAAGCAAAACTTTTATAAAGAAAGACTTGACGAAAATTAAAAAAAAAATCCCACTTGTAAAGTCCATCCGTGGACATCGGTATATACTAAATGAACACCGAAAAACCTTTTTAAGCAAAGAAATAGCATTAGAACAGGTTGAGTTTGTCGAAGGGAGGGAATACGTAAACTAATATTGAACATTAGACAAATAATCAAAACGGCTAGAAAATTAATTAATACTTCTTTAGTATCTGCTTTTTAACGGACAAAATTTGATTATACAAAAATATGTACTAGAAAGCCTGATTCATTAAAAAGTTTGTAGTAATTGTAATTTTGTTGTGACGCATATTTTTTGTGTAAAAAAATAAAACACATTGTGATGCACTGCGCAGTTATTCTAATGCAGTGTATATATCATAACGTATTTTATTTTTTACATAAATACTATTAGCTTTACGAAAAACTAAAAAGAGCTAAAATAGTTTTGGAATAAATTAGGCTCTTCAGTGCATATTATTATATAATCAAATTCTTCTTCGTTAAAAAGTTCTAATAATAAATGTATAGATATATATATATATTCCCAAAATTCCTAGCTGGAGCATAGGGCTGTAACAAAGTTTCGCCATCTTATTCTATTTTGTGCAAGAATTTTGATGTCATTCCAGTTCTTTCCGTGGTTTTTTGCTTCTTTCAGCACTGTTCTTCTCCATGTTATCTGGGGCCTGCCCTGTTTTCTTTTACCTTGTGGATTCCAATCCAGCACCATTTTCACAATTTCTCCTTGATTTCGTCGTAGAGCGTGGCCTATCCAACTCCATTTTCTTTTTAAAACTTCTTTTGAAACTTCCATTTGGTTAATCATACGCCAAAGTTCTTCATTGGAAACCTTCTCTGGCCAAAAAATTTGGTAGAGTCTTCGCAAGCCTCTGTTTATAAACACTTGTAGTTTATTAGTTACTGCTGCCGTTACCTTCCAGGTTTCGCAACCATGTAACAGTACGGACTTGATGTTTAAATTAAAAATTCGCAGCTTTGTCTTTCTAGATATATATGTTGCTGACCATATTTAATGAAGCATTCCAAATGCTTGTCGTGCCTTTTGTATTCGATTTTGAATATCTTCTTTCGTGCCCCCTTTGTTAGTAAGAATAGAACCCAGATAACAGAACCCATCTACGTTTTCAATTTCTTCACCATTGATGTCAAACTTATTAATGTTATTGGTGCCTACTCTTAGAACCTTTGTTTTGGAGATATTAATCTCAAGTCCCACATTAGCTGCCTGAGTATTTAGTTGTTGGAGTTTCTCCTCCATATCTCTGTATATATGTGATAACAGGCAGATATCGCCAGCATAGTCCAGGTCTTCCAACCGGTTTTGAAAGTCCCAAACAATTCCTCTGTTATCATTGCACACACAGTTCATTACCCAGTCCAGAGTGATATTAAATAGAAATGGAGATAGTGGGCAACCTTGCTTAACTCCGTTTTTAACCATGATTTTTTGGCTAATCTTTCCTTGATGTAGTATCCTGCAGGAAGAATTTTTGTACAGGTTCCTAATAATATTTACTACTTTGTGTGGGATTCCTTTCTTCGTTAATATTTCCCAAATTGTTTCTTGGTTGAGGCTATCGAATGCTCTTTTAAAGTCAACGAATACTAAATACAGTGGGGAGGTCCACTCAATCGATTGCTCTGTTATGATGCGAAGGGTATTGATATGGTCTTTGCATGAACGTTGTGGTCTAAAGCCTGCTTGCTCTTTCCGAAGATGGGGTTTAATGTTTTCAGAGATACGGTGTAGAATTAATGTCGCTACAATTTTATTTACTAAGTTTAAAAGCGTTATACCCCTCCAGTTACCACAATGGCTAAGATCACCTTTCTTGGGTAATTTTACTATCAATCCATCTTTCTAAGTGTCGGGAATCTGCTCAGTTTCCCAGACATGTTTAACAAGGGATGTAGCAGATTAACTATCAAACTTCAGATGGCAGATTATCAATACCTGCTGCTTTTCCTGAGTTTAATTTCTTGATGCAGGTCTTTATTTCATTTACATTGGGAATATTCATATTAATTCTTATTTGGCGATGTTCTCCATTACCAATTCGGCCTCTTTCTGCAGGTTCACTGCTTAATATATCCTGGTAGTATTCCACCCACCTGTTTGTTTGCTCCTCCTTCATAGTTAACAGGTTACCGTCCTTGTCTCGAATGTGATTGTTCTTAGATTGTCCTTTCTTAGCTAGCCGTTTTGTAAGCTGATAATGTTCTCTGATGTTATTTTGTTTGGCGGCTTCTTCTGCCTTAGTGGCGATGTCATCATATAGCTTTCTTTTATCAGCCCTGGCTCCCCTTTTAACAGCTTTATTTAAATTGTTATATTCTTTTGTTAGGGCCTTTGTTATCGTTTCTTTGTTGGGCTCTGATGAGTAGCTATTGAGTCTAGCTTTAGTAGCCCTTCTCTGTGAGATTAAGTCTTAGGTGGTGTCAGAAATCCATGGTTTCTTATTCTTGTATATAAATGTATAGGGGTTGCTAATTTCAACCCCACAGTCAGATGTAAAAATTAAAACACATTTTATAAATAAGTCTTTCTATTGATAGAACACATCTGCCAATATTACCCTTTTCGAGTTTTCAGTAAAATGACGAAAACCTAATTTTAACTCGTTTCTTTAGGAGGGCGTTGTTCAGCAGGGAAGGTTTGATTTAAAAGAAAACTGAAGTTTTCATGTTTAAACGACTTTAACCACCTTAGTACACAATACACTTTCAAAAATTCTGTACACATATTACATATATAGCTTTTACGTCTATTATTACTTTCCGCGCCTATGGTTGTTATGGTAATTTTCAATTTTAAGCGCCTAATGCCTAATGTGAGAATACGCCTCTGTGCACCATCAAATAATTTGCAGACATAAGCTACACGTGCTGCATACCGCATTTAAAGAATTCATTGCTAACGGGCAGCTGCGACACGTTTAATTGCTTTGACCTCCCGTTTTCCAATTAACCCACCGTCGGTTTGTCTAAACGTTGCGTGCTTTATAACTCGATTAAAGAATTCAAGTTGCAAAAAATCTCTGTGTTACTCCGCCAAGCAGTGACCGGATGCTCGCCCTTATCGGAATGTTTTGTGTTAGCGTTTTACGGTCAAATCGTAGGAGCTTCGGACCATTTCAAAGTCTTCCATGTTGCGATGGTGACAAAGCACCGTGTGACTAGAAAGAGCTAGCTTCTTCAGGAGAGTTTTCGACCCTAGGAACGAAAATAAATAAAAAACGTATTTTTCTTGTCTTCTACAAAGACTTTGTTTTTATATAAAAACGAAACTGGCAATAACCCATTGGAGCACTTAAGCTACATTTTTATTAACTAATCCGGGACAGCGCGTACGCAGTCCCGACTACCAAAAATTACGCGCCCGAGTTATCCACATTAGGGATAATCGCAGAAGTCAGCCCAATCGCAGTGCAATGAAAGGGCCTCACCAATATTACCTACCTTTAAGGCGGCAAATTTAAAACGGGCTTTGCCATAACAGGAACATTGTTTCCAATGTTATTAATGTTATTATAAATTAAATAAATTAAACCTGGAATATAAAAATTATTTTTACCATATCTGATGTATGATATTTCAAGGTCATGTAAAAATAATACAATCAAATTTATATTCTAATTTACTTGATACTATTTTTATTTATGCCTCTTATATTAATGGAAATACAGTAAAATTTGTTTCCGGAATAATTTTTTGTTATTTAAAATTTATATATTCGTGTTATCATTTACCTCCGCCATTTTAGCCTCAAAATAAGAAAAATCCCTTATATATTGATTTATAAATTACAAACTAATTTAAATATTATAATCTTAAAGTAGAACGCTGCAGCGTAAAGTACGGTTCAAATTAGAAACATTTACGCTATCTCCCATGCAGGCTGAAACAAAAATATAACCCACTATTTATCGCTAAGCCTAATGTTTATTCCAAATCGTCCAAAAAAGTTACCGATTTTATTTCATTGTTTACACTTACACACAGATTCTGGAATTTTTTGACCATGTATTTTTAAACCCATATTTCTCTTCATCTGACTTCAGAAGCTTTATTCTATTCCCTGTTAAATCTTCGATATCCTACTACCTTTCAAAATTTTTTGATTTCTAAAAATCAAGGCTCGCTGATGATAGGACACAAATTTGATTACAATCGGTCTGCTACTCTCATGCTTGATTTTACCAACAGGATGAATCCTATCTATTTGCTTCTTTTTATGTCTTTCTAAAGATGATCCTTGATAATAGATATGACAGTGTCCTTCTACTTTCCATTTTTAACCTCTTTAACACCGAAGATACATAAAGAATTTCGACGAGTGTATTGCTCCAGGTTGTCGATTTTTTGCTGTTTGCTGTTGTTAGGTGACAAAAGACATGTTTTCACTTCTTCTACTTTCTGGGTTTTCTCCAATGTCTTTTTAACGTGCCCAATCCAACTTATTCATTTGTTTTAATCTACGCAGGTATACTTGCTTCCCCATGATGCATTTTCACTTTGACATTTGTTAATATCCGCCACATCCCGTTCTCCTTCAATGTTGTAGAAATATTATTGCCATTTACATATATTTAACATGTCCATTTCTTTTTGTCAAGTAGGATACCGCTGTATGTGTCACAACTAGTTTGATAACCGTTTTATATATTTTTATGTTCCTCTTCACCGCAAGTGCTTTTGATTTTAAGATATCTCTTAGCCCAAAATAGCATCAATTCACTCCTTTACCCTTTACTTCTTCTCCCATTTCATTGACCTCGTTAATTATTGAGTTGAAGTATTTAAACTTGTTAGTTCCTTTAAACCTAGTTTGGTGTATCATAACATTTTTATATTTACCTGTTTCTCTTGGAGTCATCATATTTTTTTAAATGTTTATTATTAGTCCTTGTGCAGTTGCCGCTTTTTTCAGGTAAGCTCCTATGTCCTGCAAATTCCCCATTGTTCTGCTTATTATGTCTATGTCATCCCCATATATTGTTATTGTACATTGCTTATTGTTTAGCGTACCTCCTCGCACTCGTTGTATGACTCTCTTCACCAATTCCAAAATCATCATCTTTGTATTCTGACATTTGCTTTGGTTTCTGTTAGACATACTTCTTCTCAACCTTTTAAATCCTCTCGAGACACCTCGTATCTTTAGCCCGATATACAGTTCTTTCCAGATTACTGTATCATACACTTGACGGAAGTCTAGAAGCAGGTGATGAAGTTCTATGTTGTACCCCCTAAATTTTTCCAGTATTTGTCTAATTCTAAATATTTCCAAAAAACCGCATTGGTAATCCGCAACTATCTTTTGCATCCATACTTTCAACTTTTGATCTATTAGCTTATTTATTACTCTATAGGCTTAGGCCAATGAAAAAAATGACCAACAAACTTTTAAACAATCGGCGATGGACCAACTGCTGGCAAAACAATTGTTAATTGCATACTGGTTAACCAGTTTAACGATTTTTTTTTGGTAAAGTAACAGAAATAAAAAAAAATTGTTGTATTTGACAAGACTGATATTACCTTTTGTTTAGAAAAACAAAGCATATTCAAGCGACCATTTTTTAAATAAAAAATATATAAATTTAAATCAGCTGTGTATCTGTAATTATTATAGAATTTGAAATATATTGTAAGAGTGTTTCTAGTTTTCATTTAGTTCTTTGTCGTTAACCAAGGCGAGATGTTATTTTCCAAAAGTTTGAACAATCAATAACATTTTACAATTTGTATAACACCAGAGTACAATTAGTTATAGACACGGTGTTACATCCTATATGAAGTAGTTTCAATGCGTTAAATAAACCTTTGTCAAATAATTTAGTTGATACAAACTCACACTTTCTATCTATCCATATTTATAGTTAATCATTTTTTCATACATAATTAAACAGGCCGATTCTTCAATAATAATCTTTAACATATAGGACTATTCTTAGCATTTTTTTGACTTGAGTCGCCAGTAAGCAAACTTTAACCGAAGTTAACACATACTCTTTCTGACAAGGTAGCAGGTGTGGTGTATTCGTATATGTGCTGCACGTGATGAATCTGTTTTGAAAGTTGTACCAAACGTAGATCTGAATATTGCAAAGTAGGTAATCAAATAATATTTGAATGACAGAAAGATAAATATTCAAAGTGTAGCATGAAAGTACTCTTTTTATAGCTACTGGTTGATTCAAATGTAACAAAATGCTGAATTAGAATCATTTGCTGTCAATTAAAATATAAAGCGATTAAAATTATGGTTATGAAAGAGACTGAGTGATATTCTTATACAGTTAGAAACTGGTTCACTGAGCTATCATACATTCAAAATATTATTGGTCTGTTCTTTTAGTAAACAATGTTTATTCTTTGTTTTTATTTCAGGCAAGTCTATTTAATTTGAAAGCTACGATGTATCCAACATAAGTGGTTGAAGTGAAACAAGGCCATAAAGAACACAGCGAGGTAAGTATTATAAATAAATAGAAAATTGCCAAGTCCAAACACGTAGAATTAACCTTTTGTGAGTCAACGAATTTAGCGTTACGGTAATATAACGGTGATTTATATAAATTAGAAAAGATTTACTCAAAATGTAAAATAAGCCTAGTATTCGATTAATTGGCTGTTATCCTGATTACGTGGCTACCAGATGTAAACGTTAGATAATGCTATTTCTACTTGAACAGAGTTTCAATATAATTTTCTTATTTTTCATGTTAATATTTAAATGTCGGGATGTCGAGGCAAAACACATAAAAAATATACAGGTTTCATTTAGAACTAGCAAGTTACAATGTTGTAGACTTAGCGGACCTCGTAGTAAAAAGAATACATCCTGAAATGTAATATGCCATAGATGCATAATCGATTTTCTTCCATTTCTTAGTATAGAGGTTTAGAACATAACATACTATTTTAAACTATTTAAAGGAATGCCTAGAAGAAATTTTAGCAACGGAATATTTATACATGACTCCACGAAGCTTAAAGCTTTAAAGGCGATATCCCTTTTCATATAGTACATTGGAGAGTTTGAATTGTCCTAGATAGCGGAAACCAAAATCAAATTTTGGAACTAAATGCAATTACTCCTTACTATTGCAAATAACTTCCATCTATATAAAAAAAGAAGGAAACAGGCTTACTCTTCACACGGCATATTATAAGAAACGAGTTATTCAACTTGTCCATTAAAGCTAGGCGAATTTTGCTGTGAAAATTAGGTCCCTATTATAAACAGTTGAGTAAGCCCTATTCTAAATACTTTAGTGCCATGTGCAGTTACACTAAAAATGCTGAAATTTAGTAAAATAGGTGCGGACCTTCTTCATATTCAGATGAACCTTGAATAGCACTGCAAATTCTTTTACTATAAAAAGAGTGCCGCTTAACTTTTACTCCTTGTACGACAGAAAGCTGTTGTCGGCTAGGTAAATCTGTTTGAAGATAAAAAAATTAAACCAGAAAGATAAGAGTGTGACAGAATATCTTTAGTATACAAACATTATTGCAGCACTTTAGCAAATCAATAAACATTTACAATAAAATTTGTTGAAGAATTGAAGAATTAAAAATTGACCATTTGCGCAATACCAATAACGGACAAAAAAATATGTAAAGCGCTTTACTTCGAGTGTCCCTCGCAAGTGGACGTTGCAGCAAACAATTTTAAAAATCAAAGGAAAATATGGGACAAATATGTTCACGCTCGAAATAATACCGAAACAATAAAAGGAAATGCTTGGTAATGCAAATTACATCAATTTTCAAATTTAAAAAAAGTTACCGACAGTGTAATTTTAACTTCAGCGTCTGCAAACCAACCTGCGAATGAGATTTCAATTATTGGGCCGCAAGTAAACAGCCCCGTTCGCTGCCCACAGTCACCCCTCACATCGGTGAGATTTGGCTGCCTTACATCGAACGCACATATCGCTGATACTTAGTTTCTCTTTTACAACATTTACCCTGTATCTGTTGGGTGCCACTTTTTAGTCAAGGATAAATCCTGAGCTATGTGCAAATTATCATTTTTATCTATTTTTATGTTAAAATAAAAACAACATATTATTTTTTAATGTGCTCGTCTTGTATGTGGTGGATCCAAAATATGCCCCTTTTCAGCAAGGATAAAAACCTGAGCTACCTGCAAAATATTACTTTCATTTAGGTAATAGTTGTGGAGTTAAAGTAAAAATTGGCAGAATTTTATTTTTTTATGACCACTTGGTATAATGGACATGCAAAATATCGTCTTCTTGCAACAAATAGGTTTTAAGTTATACCGACACCGGACAGACAGGCAGGCAGACAGACAGACAGACAAACAAACAGACAAACAGAAAAACAGACGGACAGACAAAATTGATAAAATCTGTTTTTGGTCATCTAGCAACCCTGAAACGTGATCCTCTGAAGAAATGTCGGAAGGTGATTTTTACGATATTAATATACTCCCTTCGTCTTTTAGACCAGGAAGGTACAAAAATGAGGTAGGCTTAATTCTGATTGAGCCTTCAGTTTTTATTTAATTTAGAACAGGTCTATGATATGAAAAGTAGCTCTTACAAATACCAAACATGTTTTTGTATTTTAGTTTTGTAAGAGTATTAGTTTTGAATATGAATTGCGCGCTTTAGCTATAATGCCTTTTAGCATTTATGGATCTAAACGGTTGGGAAAGGGGACTGCCGGTTTTAGAGGATAGAATTTTAGCTAAATGTACAAGGTGCTCCAAAAAGGAGTGGTAACCTTTCCAAATTATCTCAACAGATGTCACTTATTGTACCTTAAGAACAGAGAAAAATAAATGTCACAACATTTGAATTTCTTTTCATATAGTGAAAAATATGTAAATGTCATTCATTAATGTCACATAGTATTACTTGTCACGATTATAGATTTTCAGGAACTAATTGTTGTAGTCAACTGGTTCTACCAATACAATATTAACCAAAAAACAGAAGTTGTGATTTAACACCACCAGATTTTGCGGTATTGCCACTGAATGTTTTTGGTGTCATTTTGAAGATCTCGTTAAGGGCGAACTTTCTGTAGAGGTTATGAAAATGTAAGATTCGGGGGACGCATTATTTTCTCAATTTGTAAATAAGGAAAATGTGCAATTTTGCTTGATTCTGGCCCTTTGTGAAATTGTAAATAGCAAGTAAATATTAAATAGCCTGATACTAACGAAATGTCGGATTGTATTTTTCTCTAACATAAATAATATTTCGTGGGGCTAAGGTCATTGCAGCGCTGCACTTTTGGAAGACGGTGGTAGAATGGTATATGGCCACTGGCAGGGTTGGGATGTTAGTGTCAGCTGTTTGTACTAAAACTTAATGTGGGATTGTAATAGAAAAGAAATGGTGGGGACTTTAAAAATATAATTACATATGTACATGTATATGTACGGAAAATGCGAAGTTACTTAGTTTAGACAATGTAAAAGCTCTCCAAACAACAAATCCGTTTGAAATGTATTTATTGAACAATTAACACAAAATTAAAGATACATATCGACTAAACAACTGAAAAATCTATTCGCATCTAAACCCTTTTTCATACTGCCCCGTTCCTCCTAATAAAAGCAGTAACATCTTTGCTCCAGTTGTTATACTTATTTGCTATTAAAGCATGTTTTATAAAATAAACTATTAACAATATGTGGAGCCGCCGAGTGGATGGCTTGTAATTCTCAGTACTCCTTCAAAACAGCTAAACAATGTAATAAAGAATGACTCATATAAGCAATACATCTTCTGAAGTTATATAAAAAATGTGAATGTAATACCGAATTCAACATCTTGATCTAATTGCAGATTAATATTAAATTGTACAAGATGCTGAGAAGGTTCAAAACTGTAGTACGTATTATTTATTAATGGTCTGCTGTGTAATAGAACTTCGCAGTAACGTTTTGCGTGGCGTATAATAAACAATAATAATAAAGATGTGAAAATTTTAAAAACTTTTCTTTATTTCTATCTCTTGTAAATTTTTCAGATTGTGCTAATGTTATGCCAGACTTGAAAATTAGCCAGTTCATTTTCAATGCGTTAACGAAGGTTGGTAAATTGCAACGTTTGTAAATTTTTTAATCCACAATAAAAACCTTTTTAAAAATATAATTTTGTGATTATCGGTACTTGATATACTACCTGACCAATCATTGCGTTTAAATTTATCTTTAAATGTATTATTAGTATTTACAATAGCACATCACCTACGAACTATTTCTAAGAAAGTGGCAGTGCCTTCTGCTTTCGAATTTAAAACAGCTATTGTAGAATTCAAATATAATGTTTTGTTAATTAATTTGTAAGCCTTCTTTACAATGTATTTTCATTTATTTTTATAAAATATTCTAAGATATTTAAAACGAGCCATTTAAATGCAGTTAAAAATTTGAAAATCGGGGTATTTAAAGGTCCTTCACTGGCTGATACATCATTATAAAACATATTCTGTGGCACTGTCTTAATAACATTATTCCTTTGCTTTACATAGCGCCAAAAAAAAATTAGTAGTATTAGGAATGTCATTTGCAATACGTTTTAAATAATTACAATAAGCAATTTTAACATCACTTTTTTACAATGGCTTTAATCGACTAAACTCAGCATAATGTGACTCAGTTTTAGATTGCTTATATATCTTGTGAGCTGCTTTCTTTGATTTAATTAAGCGAATTAAATCTGGAGTAAACCATTGTGAAAAAGTGCCATTTCAACCATATTTTCTAGAAACAAACAAATTCAGACTTAAATGTAATACATTACAAAAATATCGTATACAGGCGCGTGCTGGCCCGCCGGGCTACCGGGCATTTCCCGGTAGGCCCTGAGTTGCCGGGCCCTGGGACTGTTCTTACAATAGTCTGTTTAAAAATATAAAGTATCAAAATGAAGATCACTTTCGTTTGACACACATTAATAATGTCGTGGTGGACCAAGTTATAGCCAGTTTAGAGACCAGATTTGTGGTTATGGATTATTTCATGGTGATTTGGAATGCTTCGATCCTCCTACATTTCTTGAAGTTACTGAAAGCATGCTAAACTACTTCAACAGAATTTATGAAGTTATTACAGCCCTCTAAAAATAAAAAAAATCAAGGAAAAGTTAATGACACCTGCAAAACTGTGGCCTCAGTTACCAAAAACAAATTTTGAAAACGTTTATGACAGCTTAAGCTAAAGACTATGATCACGATAGATGAACCAGGACAAGAAAGTGAAGAAAGTCTTGACACTGACATTAAAGATGAAATTCCCTCGGCAAATCCGATAGCCGTTCATAGCTATCATTGTAGACACAATCTGAAGTGCATTAGTTGTGTATCGTAAGTATTTGTGGTTTTATGCAAGTATAATTTATATTCTACTATATTCAATGTGTATGATAGACTCAGATTCCAAATTCGCCAATTGCCAAAATGAATTTGGACAATACTGCAACTGAGCAAATTAATTCGACAATTGAGTGAATTTAGGTTTTACGCAATTGAGTGAATTTAGAATCTACGTCTAATCTATACAATTTTGTTCTCACAAACTTACCGGAGCAAATATCTTGTGAAAGTTAATTTTCTAAACTAAAATTATTAACAACTCGTTTAGGCAGCTGTAAGAACATTTGGTAGATCTGCGCTGCTTGTCAAGATCCACCAAGCTACTCTAATGTCAAATTTCTTTCTGTTACAGTATATACGTCAAATGTATAAACTCGATTTTAGCAGTCGAACATAAAGCTTTGTATACAACTAGTACCGGGTGACTACAAATGATTGTGATTTTTTTTCTTAGGTTGGCACTGTAAGTCTATGTCAAATTTGAGGTTAGCAGGTTAGGTTTTGCGTCAGTTTTGACACAGAATGACGCAAAACCTAATTTGCGAACATTGAATTTAACATAGACTTACAGTGCCACCAACATAAACAGTGCCAACCTAAGAAAAAAAATCGGGAGTGTGCTCCCCTAGACTTTCTCGCAAATACCTTGAAGCAAACTGGTACTTTACTTGAATGGATACCGCTACCTGTTTAGGTAAAATGCCACTTCCGGTTAACCGATCATGCTGAAATGTAATAATAATAATAATAATAATAATAATCCATTTATTGGGTTCTAAATAAGTACAAACATTGTATATGAAGATAAAAATAAAACAAAACCCAAAGGGAACACAATCATCTTACTTGCTAAAAACAAGCAGGTGTTCTTCCCTGCGCCCCTAACTTAAAACTAACTACATCTAAATGTCGCAAATGTCGAAGCCGATGCCAGCGGACAGGCACCAGGTTGCCATAACTATTTAAGAAAATTTGAACTGAAGCAATTTTATATTTGTGATGCTTGATAAGAGAGTAGATATTTTAGAAGTTGAGATTTAAAACAAAGAGGTGATAGTATTTTGAATTTGAGAGGTAACTGATTATATTGTTTGTAGATGTTATATGAAAATGAGCGTTTAAAAATTTCATATTTATGTAGCGGAGGTGTAAGCAAACCACGATAACGGACATTCAAATTGTGTACATCTGTTCTGAAGCTTAATCTTTCGAACAGATATCCTGGATGTTTGGTGATTATAATTTTGTGAAAAATGCACAATGAATGATACTTTCTCCTGTTATTCATATTTAGCCAGTTAGCATATGATAGAGTATGAGAAATATGATCACGTCGTCTAATACCGTAAATAAACCTAAGACATGCATTTTGTACTTTTTGTATTCTATTAATATCCAAATTACCAAGACAAGAACCGTAGACTACATCACAATAATTGAAGGTCGATAATATGAGGGAATCACAGAGCATTAATTTTTATTTTTTATTTAAAATAGTTTTAGTGCTATAAAGGATTTTGAGTTTTGCAAAAGCGCCTTGGATTAATTTGTTTATATGTTCCTTAAATCTTAAATTACTATCTCATATTAGTCCCAAATTTCTGGCAGAATTAATAACAGGAATCAGCACGTCATCCATGTAAATTTTAATTCGATCAAAGGCATTAGTTCTGGATTTAACTTTTCCAAAAAGCAGACAAGCAGATTTAGTCGCATTTATTTTTAAACAATGTTGTTTGGAAATATTTACTAGGTTCTTCAGGTCTTCATTTAAAGTGCTTATGGCAGTATTAATATCATTGGGCGCAAATGAATAGTAAATTTGTGTATCATCTGCGTACATGTGATACTTGGCACTAAATGCAGCTAGAGAGAAGAAATTGCTTGTATATACGCAGTAAAGTAAGGGACCTAATATAGAGCCTTGAGGTACCCCGGAATTTAGTTCAAGAGCTGAAGACGTGAAACCATGAAGAATTACTTTTTGCTGCCGGTGTTTTAGGTAAGAACTGAACATATTAACTGTATCAAAACTGACGCCTACATAATGTAAAATTGCAAGTAAGAGGTCATGACTTAGTAAGTCAAATGCTTTACTATAATCAATTAATACGAGCACAGTTAAATTATCTTTATCGACGGATTGAAATATGTCATCCGTAACGTTAAGTAAAGCAGTTGAGCAACTATAATTTTTTCTAAAGCCCGATTGGTGATTTGGCAATAAATTCGATGATAACAGATAACTGCGAAATTGTGATTCGATTATTTTCTCTAACACTTTAGATAAGGTAGGTAGGATGCTTATAGGTCGAAGATCTTTTAATTCTGATGGCGAGTTGACTTTAGCGATAGGATGAACAAGAGCTTGTTTCCAAGCTGATGGAAATGTTGAGGTAGTAATACAACAATTGATAATGTGCGTGATGTAGAAAGATAAATGAGGAATACAGTAGTTTAACATGATTGAATTGATTTGGTCATTACCTCGTGAAGTGGTTTTTATTGATTTAAGCAGTTTATTGACTTCATCCTCAGTGACACTAGTTAATTGAAAAGTTTCATTTACTTTGCCAGAAACGTTGTTTTGATAAAAATGTAAAAGCTCTAAATCTGGAGGATTACCACCGCATGCGGAGTTTACAAAAAATTTGTTGATCTCATTGACATTTCCCAATTGATTAGGAATATTTGGTAGTTTTTCTACATAAGAAATGTATGTACAAAATTTTGTTCAAATATCTCTAAGCAAACTGGTACTTTACTTGAATAGGTACCGCTACCTGTTTAGGTAAAGTGCCACTTCCGGTTAACCGATTTCGCTCAAAATTTGATAGGAATCTACAAATTTTGAATAATGACTATGTACAGGGTTATTCATTATAAATTACCCACCCCTTATCATCGTTATTATTGCCTATAGAAAAAAAAGTTTTAAATAAAAGTTATGTGGTTATAACTGAATTTTGTTAAAATGCTATCAAAAGTACAGTGGCGTGCATAATTAAGGGGATACAAAAAAGTAATATATTTTTTTAAATGGAACACCCTGTATATTATTAAATTTTTGGAATGATCTTTCTTTCCTGATTTCAAAAATATACCATATGTTGCCCCTACCTTATACCGTTTTTGAGTTATTAAACGTCGAATATCATTAACATTATTAAAGTAAGCTATGAAAATGACAACTATTTTGTTTGATAAGTGACATTTCTTTAATGAAATAATCTAAATGAGTTATTTTTTATTTATATTTAAATTTCCTAAATAAAACTTTGTTATATTTAATAATGTTAAACTACTTTAACTAAGATATTCGACGTTTAATAACTCAAAAACGGTATAAGGTAGGGGTAACATATGGTATATTTTTGAAATCAGGAAAGAAAGATCATTCCAAAAATTTAATAATATACAGGGTGTTCCATTTAAAAAAATATATTACTTTTTTGTATCCTCTTAATTATGCACGCCACTGTACTTTTGATAGCATTTTAACAAAATTCAGTTATAACCACATAACTTTTATTTAAAACTTTTTTTTCTATAGGCAATAATAACGATGATAAGGGGTGGGTAATTTATAATGAATAACCCTGTACATAATTTCAAGGGTCTAGCTTATTTCGTTTTTAAGTTATCGTGTTCACACACATACACACACACAGACATAATTCGAAAAATGTTTTTTTCGGACTCTAGGAGGTCTAAAACGTCAAGATTCGTCAAAATCTCGAAGTCGATTTTTTTGACGATTACAATACTTTCTCTATACTACCGTATGCGAGAAAGTAAAAATCACAATCATTTATAGGCACCCGGTACATAATGTGACTTTATTTCGTTTTAGAATCATAATCGTGTTTATTGGCCTTCAATAGCAGGCGTAATATGGCTGTTATGGCCCGGTGGCCTATAAAGTTGCTAAACAGTATAACAAATGCCAACAATATAGTATAGCAACACCAACAACTTGCATAGAAACCATAGTACATCAAAAACTCACAGCGCTAGCACAACGATCACATAGTAGTCTGTAGCCAAAATACTGAATCTTTCAATTTTGTCCATTTTGAGAACCAAACTAAAATAAAATGTTGTATGTGCCACTTGCATAATCACGATTATTTATAGCCATCTAGAAATTTAAAGCTCTCCGCTTCGCGTCGTGCTTTGAACATTTCCTCGGCTATAATTAATCTATTGATTATGCGCTTAACACACTAATGACTATTATTGACGTCGCTCACAAAACTAGCTCGGCCATAAAATAGACTCGTCAAATTATATAGTTGCTATCTAAATAGCTATTATCCAACACCTTTTCAAACTAAGCATATTACTACAAACTACAGTTATTTCAAATAAAGGAAGTTCATCATTAGTCACTAGTGAGAGAAAAATAGAAAAGTCGCGGAGTCGAAGGCTTGTTTGCAATTTTTTAAATTCTATTAATAGCATATCAAATGTCATGTTAGTATCAAAAAATTTACAAAGAAAATTAGTTGAAGAGATTTAAAAGAGGTGTTGGACAAAAGGTTGTTTTGCACTATTTCTACGGGCGTCGTGGTTAAACTGTTTCTTTTGTGACGAACATGTTACGTTCAACAATAATACAATAAATAACTATTATTTTAAATACATGTTACTTACAACTCTGCCTAATTCTACGAAACCTTGAAAAAATTAAAATTTTTGCCACGGGTATTTTTAGGGGCCTTTATCAAAATTTCAGTGCCCGGGCCCTCTGCAGAGTCCCAGCACACACTTGATCGTATACAAGTATCTAGATAACCAGTAACAAATAATAAATCTCAATTAACATTCGATAAGTATAATTTTAAGTTGTCATAATCACCATTCATAAAAAAATCAAGATGAAATTCTTGTGACATAAAGTTTACGTACTTCAGATAGAAAAACACCTAGATATGCTAAGAATGACGGATGGTGACTATCACATTGAAGTAGACGTTCAACGTTGGTAATTTTGAAGCCTGTATTACAAAACAAATCCAAAGTCACATTATTTATATTTTTTATATCATTAAATTGACGAAGACCACAGTATGGAAAGGTATCCTATATAAGCTAATCAGTTATATTTGGAAGGTGTACAGCAGATAAGCCATCTAATTCCTCCTCTACTTGCTACTGAATATTTCACAGGTTATAGTCGCCACATACAATAAATAATGAACCATCATTTTCACGTATAGACGTTTCAAGTAATACACAGTGATGAAAAAATTTCTTGTAGGCAGCACCAGGTAGAAAATAAACGGCACAAAAAATAAACTTCTTATTACTGATAGTAAAAGATAACCAAATTTCTTCCCTATCAACTGGACTAACTTCCATAACAGAGGCACGAAATTCTATTTTAATGGTAATTAGAACACCGCTACCGTCTAATTTAACAGTAGTGTTAATTGATCTGTCTTTTCTAAAAACTATATACTTATCATCTATAAATTCTTGGTTTTTAATAGACTCACTAACCCAGGATTCGGTAATCACTGTAATGTCAATCAACTGATTAGCTTATTGGGACCATTCTGGTCTTCCAGTATCTTACACAATTTTTTGCGAGATATACTATCTTAGGCTTGGCAAAATTCTATAAAAAGATGAAGTAATTCGACGTTCTTTTTGCAACTTTTCTCTAGTATTTGTCACAGAGTGAAAAGTTGACCTCCCCTTTCTAAAGCCAATCTGATAATCGTCTACTTCTCTCTCCATTATATTTATGTGTTAATTTCCTAGATATCGCTGCAATTAAGATTTTATAACCAACGTTTAGTAGTGCTATTCCTCTACAGCTATGGCAAGAAATATTTGCTATTAGGTAAAACAAGGATTCGGTACAGCAATGGACATTACAGAAGGCATGTAGGCAACCAAATATACCCACCCCGACTTTTTCTAGGAGGCAGTGCGACATGTAAACGTCAACCGACGTCAACATAACCTACAAAAGTTGGTTAAAATGTTGTAATTTCACGATTTCTCGAATTAAAGAAAACACAATGTACTACTCCTCAGCACCGAAGTTCTTTTTTATTCCTCATGTGGTTTATTTGCCTTGGCCCTACGGGCCTCGGCAACTAAATCTGCATTCGTGATAAAAAGCTAAACTTCACTGCCTTGGCATACAAATTACTATTAATTATGTATCACCTTTTCTATAGATAAATCAATTGTTATTTACGCCGCATATGGGAAATTGGATGTTTATGTTTTTTCGTAATTTTAGAGAGTTCTTTCATTATTCAAACTTTCTTTTATTTTGTTGGACAGTTGACAGCTGTTAGTTTTTAAGTGATTTCGAAGGGTGAAGGATGTTTTTCTTTAAATTTTCAGGGTAAGTGCTTGATAATTGCTATAACAAGTAGATATGCTGTAAATTTAACTGGTACTTTACTGTTTTAAAGCTTAAAACACAATCCTGTACCTACTATTTACAGGTTGAAAAGTTGAAATGCTTGGCTACATGTTATGGTGTGTTCAAGGACAATAACTTAGTATAAATACACTTGAAATATATCGTTACTGAGGATGTAGTAATTTACATATTTCCTATTTGAATACCTACTGATTGGTGTACATTAATTATATTATATAACGAGCATTTGAGTTTAAAGGTTTTTTAACCTCACTTTCTATTCAAACAACAAAGTACCTATGCTAGAAGTCTGTAAATTCAATCCTATTTGTGTCGCAATGGGTTTTTAAATTGTGAGTTTTCATAGTACAAATAGCTTGCCCCTGATTATCAGCTAACAAAAATTGTAAATATAGGTAGGTGCTACTGCGAGATAAATAATTGGTACTGCAGTTTCGGTAAAAGAGGTTATGATTATGAATAAAATTTGAAATCGTCACTGTCTAAGTCGGCGTAAATAATCAAAATACCATACCATATTCTTTCGAAGGCAGAAAAAATCACCATTGCCAAACTGGAAGAGAGATTGTTTTTGCAAGGAGTGGCAGATTATCTACTAGGTTCAGAGAATGGGAGGAAACGTATTCCATGGTGCGGGTCGTAAAGAGAAAACAACCGATAATCAAGACAAAGCTCCAATTACTTACGTGAGAGACCATTTGTTTTCCACAACTATGGAGGCTAAACAAGGAACCAATTTCCCTGTTGGAGCCCATACCGTAAGAAAACATTTAACAGGCATACGGAACTCGACGGCAGCACAGAAACCTCTTCTATCGAAAGAAAATAAACTGAGAAGGAAAAAGTTTGCCAATGTGTGACTAAATATTGTTGTTTTTACTCTACCAATTTTGCCTTTTTATTGCCTCCTGAAATACCTCATTATTATTAAATTTAACATTCAAGAGCACTTCAATACGTCAATGTTACCTACTTTAATTTAGCGTACTTTATAATACAGTCGTAACAATTATTTACCTCCCACTAGTACCTATATAAAAGTATTATTATAACCAATCAATCGAGTGTATTTTGCAGATTGCTAATAATGGGCAATTATTAAATGACCTTTAATTTTGTGAATGCAATCTATGTTTTTTTCTTACGTTGAATTTATTATAGAAAACTGTATCGCTTGATGTAGATTGAATATTATAAGCTTTCTTTCAATTATCTAATCAAGTGTGCAATCACTAACTGTAGTACCCTAATTATAAACTGGTGTATTATACAATGTAAACCTTTATACAAAAATTAACAGATATTTACTTAAGCTAAATCAATTTTCATCGTATTATACAAACTACAGGATGCTGAAAAATGGCAGATTAACTGCATCTTGCAATATTAAGGGGCACTTCCTGAGTAGGCAGGCAATATTAAAAAGAATCTTTGAATTGTGTTTTTAGAAGTGTAACCAGGCTCTAATAATGTATCAACTAGCCTAGTTGACAATGTTGTTTCATTTCTATGTAGGTAAGGCTGGATTGTCGCCATTGACATAATGTATTATGTATGTATTATCGATAACTTCATTTTACCTCACGGTGTAGAAGCTGGTGCTTTTTGTGCTTGCATCTGGCGGTACAATGCTCAACTTGCCTTGGATTCGGGATACAAAGTTGCAGCGCACCTTTTTGTGTTTGCGCAGCAACCATTGTGTGAGGTGTGTGTCATGGTGATGTGCTGACTTTGTTACTCTATCTCTTAGGTCTGTGGTTCTGAGTAGAGCACAGTTAATTTCGTGCCCAACTGTGAATGGTCTCAGCGAGCCCGATTCCAATAGCCAAGGCTGCGGAAAAATTCCGGCCCCCATGGGATTCGAATCTAGGACTTGCTTAACCCGGCAGTACACGGGTGAAATTGCTGAACACCAGTGCACAAATCCGGTCAAAATGACCGTGTGTATTTTTTTCGCTCAAAGGCGTTTGCTTTCAAATATGATGGCTTTAAGTCATTCAAATATTTATTTTTAGGATTAAAATAATAGTAATACCAAGTTACCACAAAAATTTAATGACAAATGAACATTTAAAAAAGCTAAGTATAAAAAACCTAAACAATTATTTCTACACAAGAATCTTCGGGACATAAGAAAACAAACGAAAAAAATTTAATTTACAAAAGAACACCACAAAGGTTGTAACATTTAATTCATAGAAACTATTCAATATCTTCATAGTTTGTTCCCTCCACGCAGTGTGTACACAAAACATTTGTGTGTTCTCGGCATACTAACAGATCACATTGAATACATATGTATGTTCGATGTTTTGCGATTCTTTTTCCAATCGCAAATATAACATCTACCTGTACATTGCCCTGTAGCTCCTCTTTGTGTTTCGCAAGTCATCCCTAAAATGACCCTAATCCGCTCCCTAGTATACCTCTAAATTCTGGTGTTATGCATCCTTTGCAATAGGTACTCATGTGTCAATTCTCTCCCCAAGTTTTTTATATAGAGGCTCCTCTTTATGTTTATCTTGTTATTCCTGTACAGAATTATACCATTGACACCAGCAATATTCAGTAGCGAGAAGAATATTGTAAGTGGCCATCTGCAACTGTTCCTGGAGACAGAATAATTCGCCTTCAATTCATCAACCACAGCCACTCCTCTTTTTGTGGCATTGTAAAAGGTGATCATATTCGCTTTGCATCGGTCACCTGAAGATGATACATCAATTTCATCTGAGTAATGGAGGGTAGATAGCAAAAGAACTATTTTATTGTTTTTTGGTTTGTAGCTTACAAGTGTCATATTTTTTTTGAAGGCAAATATGCTTGAGTTAACTTTTCTTTCCGTCATATGTTGGACAAGTAAAGGAGGAATTTCTTTCTTATTTTTTCTAACGGTTCCAACTAATGTAAGATTGTGGTCTATCAGCAGTTTTTTAAAGGAATAGAGGTGAACCAGTTGTCACACGTCACATTCCTTGCCGTACCTGATATTGGTTGAATCAATTTCTCCACAACAGAAAAGGCACTGTTATCAATTTTGGCCTTCGTGTTGAGTTCCTACATAAACTTCCATGTTGTGGGTATAAAACGATTTAGCATCTACTAGAGCGAATATTTTGCCGGTTTGTTCGGTATATATTGCCGAAAGCTAAATTTTCCTCTGAATGGTTCTAACATCTCATCGACTGTTACGTACTCACTAGGAGTGTAATTTGTTTTGCAGTTTTCGACAAACTGGTCAAATATTTCTCTGATGTATGCTAGCTTATCCAATTTTATGCGTTCTTTACGATCGTTGCGATTATCAAACCGAAGGCACCGCAAAAGAAATCTGAAGTGATTCAAACCCATTACCAAAGGAAAATATTCCACTCCAGTTCCGTCTCTCTTCCATAAGTCTAGCAAATTTTGCTGAGAAGATTTCATGGCACCTGCCAAATACAGCAATTTAAAAGTCGCCTTCATTTCAATAATGTCAGTTTCGTCCGCATCTGCAACATTTGCGTACTTTGACTTTATATAAATGTTCGTACTGTTGACTACTTGTTGAATCATATCATCCCGAAAAAAGATTTGCCAAGTTTCGAGCTCACTTTTTGCAGTTTTAGCATTGCCTTTCGGGCCAGGTGTCTGCCTGAATATGTTATGAGGTCTAGCTTTTGTCTTTGAACAAAATGGAAATTTGTTCCATTGGGTTTGTTTATCATTTCCTGCATAGTGGAGTGTTGGATGTATATTGTCGGTTAAATCAGAACGAGAATTTGAAACATTTTCAGAAACGCTGGGAATAGAATCTAGTTGTACAGCATCTTGCACTGCTGCAGTTTCTTGCTCATCCTCAGATTGTTCTGTATTGCTGTAATGATTGAGAATTTCCAACGAATCTATTTCACTTTCGTCGTCTTCGTCTTTAATTTCATCCACCCCGTCTTCATCTTCCTATAACTTAAGAAGACGAGCTTGTTCTTTTTCGTAATCACCCTTATTATTCTGAAATCATTTCTAAACTAACAACATAACCTAAAAAATAAATGATTATTTGTATGCTAGTATTTAAAGCTATGCTAAATAATCTTGACCAAAATTGTAATAAGCTTGCATACTTTTTCTAATACAATATTTACTTCTGAACAGCAAATTTAGCGTTGGAACATCGCCGTAAATCAGCTGTATACATAACCTAAAACACTTTAGACGATGCCTAGTACTACGTACACCAGTGCATGAACCCGGTCGAATCGACCGTGCTCCTTCACTATGTAAGTAATGAGCCAACTTTGTACAAACAATCAAACTGAGAAAAAACTTATGATATCAGTCGTGCCAATCCACGATCAAGGAAGGTATACCTAAAATATTACACACTGTTTACATTTGACTTCTTCGAACAATAAGGTAAAAACTAAAAACCCGGTCATTTTGACGGTGATCCGTGCACTGCCGGGTTGATGTAAACCTAGTGCTTTTCCAACTGCGCTACCCGGCTTCGTATGCCATTGATATAATATTTAATTAAAATATCCTTTATGTATGTAGGTAGATCTAGTAGAAAAATAAATGAAATCAGAACTTATATCTAACTACAACTAAATAAGTAGGTAATAGCTATAAAAAAAACACTTGTATTAGAGAAAGTACTTATCAAGTAAAGGTGTTTAAAGGTACAGCTTTATGTATCCTAACAAATTTAACCCTTTTTGATTATGTTATTAGCAAGCTTTTGAAGCATACTTTAATCAACTGCTTGAAAAGCTGCTTCAATACGTTGTATTAGATAAACATTATTTTTGGTAGGAGTTCAGTAGTCTACATTTTTTACTATAAAGAAATAAATTGATTGCAATCAATTCTGATGCCCTTCAAACCAAGCAACTGAACATCCCTGTCAATCCACTGATTGGGTAGATCATTGTTACTGACCCATCTCATCATTGTGTGCGGGTGCATCATCTAAGTGAAACCATGAGTTATTTACTACAGCCAAAGCAAAATGGGCAATAAGATCCTTACACTCATCTGCTAAAAATACAGAAAATCCTCTCGAAGTCGTTCTGGTATAAAAGCTGGTCCAATAAAATGGTTTTCCAATATTACAGCCCATGCGTTAACACTTAAACAATGTTTATTGTTTGCTTTATGAGTGAATTTAAGATTTCCTAAACTGTAGTAGTAGTAGTATGTCCTGTTAGTCCCTCTTGGGGCATAGGGTGCTGCATAAATTTTTCCATTCAGTTCGGTTCTCTGCTGGGGAACTAAGCTGTGCGATGGACTTGTTTGTTTCATTATGTAATGTTCTTCTCCACATCTACCTGGGGTGCCCTTGCTTCCTTGAGCTCTGAGGGTTTCATTGTAAAACTTTCTTACATATCGCCTGTGGGTCTTTTCTTAAGGTGTGTCCTAACCATCCCATTTTCCTTTTTCTAATTTCCAACACTATATCCTCTTGGTTCGCTTTCCTCCACAATTCCACATTACTCTCAACTTCAGGCTACCATATTTTAAGTATAAATTATAGGCACCTGTTTATAAACATTCTCAACTTTTGTTTAATAATGTTAGTCATTGACCAGCTTTCAGATCCGTATAGAAGTACCGGTTTCACCATTGACCTAAATGTTTTTGGTTTAGTTTTTAAGTTTATGTTGTTACACTTCCTTCCATATTTGATTTAGTGAGATGTACACAGCTCTCGCTGTTTTGATCTTTGCTCACACATCTATTAGTACACCATCTTCATGGGCCATCACACTTTCTAGAAATGTAAACTCATTTACTTGTTCGATGATATCGTTGTCAATGGATATCTGTATAGGCTTAGTGTTTACATGAATTGATTTAGTTTTGCGTTTATTCAATTTCATTCTGGCTTGGCCAACTTCTCTATTTAAATCACTTACGTTTTTGGTAATATGTTTACCACTGTCAGCAAGCAAACATATGTCGTCATCGAAATCAAGATTTTGTAATGATTCTGTTATACCCCAGGTGATTCCTCTATTTCCCTTATTTATATTTAATACTACTTCATCTAAAGCTACGAGAAATAATAACGGTGACATAATACAGCCTTGGTGTACTCCATTCTTTGTTTCAAACGGTGCTGATAGTTTACCTTCATGCGATATTCTACATTCATATCCATTATAGCTCTCTTTTATTAATCTTATGAGTTTTTCCGGCAGGCCTTTGTTTTCAAGAACTCTTCATATATACTCTCTATTAACCGAATCGAAAACTCGTTCGAAATTAATAAACAGCTGGTAAAGTGGCGATTGATATTCTACAGACTGCTCTATAATAATATGCAAGACGTTAATATGATCTATACATGACCTCCTTTTCCTAAACCCATTCTGTGCATTATGCAATTTATTGTCTAGCATGACTGTTATATTTTGTAGAATTATTTTATAAAATATCTAGTTCACGATGCTAAGTAAGCAGTTTTTCAAATGGCCTTTTTTGGCAAATTTACAATTATTACCTCTTTACATTCTTTTGGGAAATGCTCTTTATCCCAAATTTTCTGTATTATGTATAATATTTACTGTGGTGTCTCTATCTACTTTTAGCAATTAAGCCTTTTGTATTTCAGCTTTAGATGGGGGATTTGTGTCTATTGGCAGTTCTTGCATATTTCTGAGATTTGGTAACGTCGCTCCTGAATTCTCAATATTCATGATTTCTTGAAAGTGTTCAGCCCAGCAATGTAGCTGTTGTTCAATGGTGTATAGTATTGTACCTTGTTTGTCTTTTTTGGTAGTGGGGCTTCTATCTTTCCTAGTAAGTTTTCTCACGTATGCATATAACTCCTTGGTATCCCCTTTGTTTGTTGCTGTTTGGGCAGACTCGGCTATGTCCTCGATATATTCCTGTAATTATGTTTATTGTGCTGGTTGAACATGCTATCTCTACTAAAATTACATTCATCAGTGCAGATCTCTCTGCCTAGCTAGAGGGAAGTTTGGTTCAGCTTCAATTTGTTCCAGTAACCAGTAACAAAAATAAATTTGCCTGTTGTAGTCTTCTGGAAACACCGAATAAATTTTTAGTATAGTGAAATGGATGATACTCCTATTCATAAATGGTAGGTACCTTTCCACGTTAATTTTATTTCCAAATTTAATTCTAGTGCAATAGGACGGATCGGTACTTCTGGTATTTTTTAACTACGAAATCCAATATCGCAGTCCGTTTAGTTCTTGGTCATATACAGTCAACATTTTGCACTGATGCAAGGTTTCCAGTTTGTCTTACTCGTTGATCCACAATTCTGAAGAATTTTGTTCGACGATATCATCTTAATGGATAACCGTGTTGGCTCAGTCTAGGAGGTGCCATTGCACTACTATTACATCGACCTAAAGTCTAGTAGGTACCAATGTACCAAGCGAGTGGCACAGCGCTGAAGTAGTTTTAATATTTAAAAAAGGAGACAACACTAATATCGAGAACTATCGACTGATAATTCTGCTCTGCCACTTACATAAACTATTAATGAAGATCGTAACAAACGAACTAACATGTAAATTTGATCTGTACCAACCTATAGATCAGGCAGGTTTTCAAAAAGGCCACAGTACTATTGATCATCTCCAAGCACTCAAGCTACTTATTGAAAAAGTCCATGAATATAATATTCAACTCCACTTGGCTTTCATCGACTTTCAAAAAGCCTTGAATTCGATACAGTCCTGGGCGTTCCTATCACCAATGAATGATGCAAGGATAGACTCTCGGTATTGAAACTCAATAAAACACATCTCTGAAAATGCCTCTTTCCGGATTCGAATAGACCAAGACATTCAAACTAATAAGATACCTGTAGGTCGCGGTGTAGGCCAAGGTGATGTAATTTCCCAAAAATGATTTACATTGGCCGCGGAAAATATATTCAAGAAACTGCAGTAGGAAAATAGGGGATTTAAAACTGATTTATTTATTTATTTAATATACTGACTTATTTTTAAATAACTTAACATTTTGCGGACGACATTGTACTTATAAAGAAAATCAATTGACGGAGATGTCCAGAAGAATTGGAATAACTTGGTCGGTTTTGACAAACTAAGCTACATCTTCAAAAACCCTAATATACCTCTATGATTTACGAGAAAAACTTACAACGTGTGCATACTGCCACTCGCAACCTATGATCTAGAAACTGCTACCCTCACTGAAAGAACCGTTAATAAGTGTGGGAAGACTCCCAAAGAAATGGCTAGATGATGTCAAAGAAGTAGCAAGGTTCCATTGGCAACGTCTAGCCCAGGACAGGAACGAATGCGGGAGAGTAGGAGAGATTTGCGTCTAGTAGTAGACAGTTAGAAACTGATAAACAAGAAGAATGTCAAATATATATCTGCGTATTCGTTAATTAAATATTTTTTGAAAATTAGACACTGACTATTTTTTCAAGACTAAATGCTGTCAAAAATTGGGAAGTCAAACAAACAAATGAATAATATGATTTTCCTTGGAGCAACTTATTAAATAAATACCTAGTTGTCAAATAAATGCTTGATATTATGAACACATTTTCTGAATATTTAATTGGAACAATTCTTGAGTTTTTTTTTGTTAATTGGCAAAATTATTTATATCTAATTATATCCGAATAATTAGCATTAAGTATGTAATATTTTTCTACCATAATACTGAATATTAAAGCAATTATTAAGAATCAAAATTTGAATTGCCATATCAAAAAATATATCACAATTTTTTTTCCTACTCAGGAAGTGCCTTTCAATAACATAACACATGCACCCTGTATTTAGCCTGCCATTTTAATGCACTAAGTGCTGGTAATCCGAAGAACAATGTTTAATGATTCTAGTTATTCATATCTCACGTTTTCAAAATATCGAAACTCCGGAGAGTTATAACAATAAATTGTTTATGCGAAGATATTAAAATATTATTTGAAAATTCACTACTTCGAAGATGTGTTAATAAAAAAACTTTTTTGCAGAGCATTAGAAAAAAATTTATAATGGATAAGGAAGGTCTGATTGCTAAAGCTTTGTTAGCACATACCATGGAACGTCACGATGAGCTGCTGCAAATAATGCGACAAATCCTTGCAATACCACTTCCCTTGGGGAACGTTGAACGCAAATTGTTGCACAATGCATACAGGACTGTATGCCAAAGTCGATATCAGTCTTTACTTAAATTGTGCCAGTTTTATGAAAGGAACGGTCAGAATTTAACTACAAGAGAAGTCCAAATACTAAGATCTTATTTTATGGAAATTCAGAATGATCTAGTAAACTACTGTAATGAAATAGCCGTATGTTAAAATAAATGTTTATTTAACTTTTTTACTTTTTCCCCAAGTTTAAATTATTTTCTCATTTAAATTTGTTTGCAGAGTATATTACAGTATTATCTAATACCTGCTGCGATGATTGATGCAGATAATGATCTTGCCACCTTCTATCTGTGCATGAAAGGAACCCACCACACATTAGAGGCAAAATTTGCCACTGAACAACTTAGGAAAGGTAAATATTTATTGTCTTGTTTGTGACCCTTATTTATAAGGTTTCATTAATGCTTGCTTTATTAGTATTGACAAACGAAGCCCAAACTGCGTATGAGCATGGCTACAATATAGCGAAAAACACTTTACCAGCTGTTAATTCCACAAGACTCGGAATCGTAATCGACTATTCTGCTTTCATATGTAACATGCAACAAGATTTTCAAAGAAGCTGCCAATTACTTCAAGAGGTACAACCTTTACATTACGTTAATTGAGCATTACAAAAATTTTAGTTTATCTATTTTTCCATCTTTTAGGAACTACGGAACTACGAATTGGAGCGGCAAACTGGAGCGGAGATATCTGCCACAAGCGCCTTTCACATAAAAGAAATTCGCGAAAATTTGTCCTTTTTACGCAGAACATTAATGAGAATGGTAACTAATCAACAAATATATTAATTGTATTACTTTTGATGTATGTGTTTATAGATATTTCCCGAATATGAGTATGATAGTTCCAGCAGCAGCAATTCTTAGACGGACATCACCAAATGTAATGGACTGTTTGATGAATATAATTTCACATTTTGTAGCCTACTGAAAAATATGTTTCACCCTCCACAATAAATTTTTAAATGTATAAGATTTTTTATTTGGGAAGCGTATGATTAGATTAGAGGCAGGGAAAACTAGGAACAGAAGCAAACAAAATAAAAAAGGAGATTTTCCAAACAAACTATTATTTTTTACTTATTTTTAAAGGATTGGAAAATCGATTATTATACCTTGATATGAGACAATTGTCTATGTAATAGCTATTTTAAATTGAATAAACTTTATAAAGAATAATTTCATGTTGAACATTTGCACATGCAACAAGATCTAGTTCTAGCCTTCACATTAATTTTGGAGCTATAATATTTAATGAAGTACCTATTTAATATTTAATTTACATTATAACAAGCTTGCTGATCGTTTGTTACAGTGTACGACTATGGAATGCCGAGACAGAGCAACAATAGAAGGGCTAAGTCAACTGAGTTGAGAATTCATCAAACAGAATTTAACCAGTCTTTTCTCAACTGCCATAGTACAAAATTAATATACAGGGTGTATAAAAATTGGCGCATAACCTTCAGATAGAGTGAGTCTTTGATTAATTCTGAGTCGAAAATCTTAATACTAAAATGTTGGATTTGTCTTCATAAACCCTGACGAGCAGTGGATAAAAACATTTTTCTTCTCAGGTAAAGTACCTTTTTTGTCCTAAATACGGCAAAATGTCATCAAGAAAAGTTATACAAAATGTAAAATTATGGTTGTATGCAAAATTTCAGAAATATAGGACTACTTTTATGAATTCTTGTACATTAGATGAAGTACTTTTGTGGTAACACGGTTTCATAAAAGTAGCTCGATATTTCTGAAATTTTGCATGGGGCCATAATTTTACATTTTGAATAACTCCTTCGTGACATTTTGACTTATTTAGAACAAAGAAGAGACTACCTGAGGAAAAAATGTTTTTTATCTACCACTCGGGGATGGTACTATGTATATGTAGTACAGTAAATCCTCAATAGTAGAGACATATGAGGGGCTCGTCTCTGGTGTATCTAAACCTGGTGGAGATCTCGAGCTGAACCATCTAAGGCTTCTATAGTCTTAATAACTTTGATATACAAAGAAGAACATGTATACCTACATAATGCGTATTATTTATATTAATATACACATAATTAGAATTGCTAGTTATACATATACAAAAAAATCCACAATTTTAGTTTGCTTGGAAAACATTGAGTTGAAAATATCTTCTACATGTAATGTTAACTGATTAATCAAAGTTTAAGGTTTGTTGTCAGGTTTGCTTAAAACAAGTTTTTGGTACACTTATTTGCATGAGAACTTCTTTGTAAGTTTTAAAGAGTTTTAGTTACACCAATATCTTTGTTTTTTTTTACCGAAGGGACTTTTCTCATTGGATGCTATGTGGTCAAGAACGATATCTTCAGAATTTAGTTAACCTTCGAAAGAGATAAAATCCACTGCATTCACACCATCGTTCACAGAAGCTGCTAGGAACTGCTACAATTTCTATAAGCTCATGTTTTTTTCCACTTTTTTTAGCTTGTTTACTGCTGATGCAGCTTCTATGGTTTCTTTCTTGAAAAAGGTGGCTGCAGATTGGCAGATCTTTTAAATAGATTCACAAAAACCGTTGGAACCTAGTTGATCAACCTTCATCACCTCCGGCTCTTAAATGTCTAACTCAATTTTCACAGCCAGAAGGCTCAAAGAGTTTTAAAATGTTTTTCTTGACCCATTTGAAATATTAAATTTCTCAACGATATTTCTTACACCCCAAGTTGTATTTTTTTCTTGTGGCTATCTAACTCAACGCTTTTGTCTTCGTTAACAAAAATGTGGGATAAGCTGAAGACTTACAAAATTACCCCAGCTTATTCCTAAGAAATACTCGTTATACAGAAACGTCAGAAAGGAATTGAGACTCGAAGACTGTCATTAGTATAATGCTTTCTTCACCTGAAATTGTCTTTAATAATGGGGCACTGTAATAAAGCATTGTGCAGACACTTTTGTGTCCTCATCTCTCATATCGAGAATTTCATTAAAATGGCGATCGGCAGAAATCGGCTGAAAGTGTATTTAATATAGAGGTGTTTCTAATACTGACGTGTCTTGTCAAGGCTAAGTTTTATTGTAGTATATCGTAATTTACAGTGTC
Source organism: Agriotes lineatus (assembly GCA_940337035.1). Lineage (NCBI taxonomy): Eukaryota > Metazoa > Arthropoda > Insecta > Coleoptera > Elateridae > Agriotes > Agriotes lineatus. The sequence continues at coordinate 52,783,904 of OW679202.1, read as the reverse complement.
ATATAATAGTTATTGTCTGTATTCTCTAGAGATGTATTTCCAAGTATCCGTTTACTTCAGAACTTAGCAATTAATATTCAAAACTAGCGTTTTAGACTGCAGAGTATTAAAAGTTTTAGGTATATTGCACGAGCCTCTGCATCATTGCCCAGAGCTTGAAATCTTTGATAATGGTATGGATGGATCGCTCCCTTCTTACTATTCTGCAAACCTCATGGGTTACAAAACACTCTGTTGTAGTAAAATTAATGGCGTACTTATTTGTGTGTATAATAAAATCTGATTTCTGGATATTTCAGTACGCATAGAAATTCTCGCCAAACTTAATGTCGCATTTTAGAATAAATTCGGAATTCCAGAAACCCAGGCATATTAGACAAATCTTAAGAAAAACTCAGAAAAAATTATGTAGTCCTGATTTTTCGCAAAACTGTTTCTTAGTGCCATAGGAGCGTCGCTTTAAAAGTCCCCGTCTCTGAGGTGTCGGCGTCATAGTTTTTTTAGAGTAAGAAGCAGAAGAAAGAACCGCGTGTTTATTAGAAAGAATCACGGTAAAGTACCTTATCCGTTCATATTACAGAAAAATGTTATTAGAAAAAGTTGTTCAAAATATAAAATTACATCTCACTACAAAATTTCAGAAAGATTTGGCTTACTTGTATGTAAACGTGTATATGAGATTTAGCACTTGTGCAAATCCTCCTAATAAATAAGGTTTTATAAAAGTAATTAAATAATTTTGAAATTTTGCATTTCTGAACAACTTTTGTTAATGATGTTTTCTTCTGTTCAAAACAGAAAAAATACTTTACCTGAACAGAAGTTGTTTTTTAACTACTGCCAAGGCTTTCTTGATACGATGCCGGTATTCCAGAGGCGGAGATTTTTAAAGGGTCGCACCTAGAGTAGTAAGGAACATTTTTGTCAAAAATCAGGACTACATTTTTTTTTGAGGTCGATATCTATTGTGTCTGTGCTAATAGTTTACGAAATAAAAAACAAGTTTATCATTAAATAAATAACCAGCATGAGAAGTGGACGTTCTTTAAGAAGTGTAATTTTTCTGTCTATTCCGGTTAATTTCAGTTATGCCGCTACTGTGTTGTTTGTGTAAACACGACCTTGCGAGTGATAGTGATGGAGTTTCTTGTGATATTTGTAAAACAACATTTCACTCTACCTGCGCTGGGATATCAAGACAAGAAGCCTTATGTTTGAAATCAAAAACTCTCAAAATAAACTTCTTTTGCGAAAGATGTAATGTTGTTGATACTATTCTTTTGCTGAAACAAGAAGTAGTAAACTTAAGAAAAGAGATAGATTCGTTAAAAGATGCCCATGTTGAATAAAATTCTAAGAACCGAGTAAATTTCCAAAACGACGAGGAGCAGTTGATATCAGAGTTCGAGGAACACAAAAAACGTGCATGAAATTTGATTATATTGAATCTTCTAGAGTCCGACAAACAGCTGATTGAAGAAAAGAAACGGGATGATCGCAGGAAGGTCACCGAAATTATATTAAAGTAGTTAACATGGATTTTGCTGATGTGAAAATTGACCGCATCGGAAAAATGAAAGCTTCAAAAGTGCGACCAATTAAGATTATTCTCCACTCTAAACAAGATGTCTTAAATATCCTGAAAAAATACATCAAACAGAACAACATTGTCTTGACCTCTGACAAAACTAAAATGCAACAAAGTTATTATAAAAATCAGAAGGAGAAGCTAAACGAGTTAAAAAGTCAAGGATTTGTGAATAAAACTATTAAGTATCTAAACGGAAATCCACGAATATTCGATAAAACTCCCGTGACAAAAAACTAAACACTAATTTTATTAAAGTATATTGTCAAAACGTAAGAGGTATGCAAACTAAAATGAATGAATTTCTTGTAAATTGTTTAACTTGTGATTATGACGTTATAACGCTGACTGAAACCTGGTTGTGTGAAGATATAATTAATAGTGAACTTTTTCCTAATTCCTATAATGTCTACCGGATGGATAGGAACTCGTTTAATAGTCAAAAATCCATTGGCGGTGGTGTACTTATTGCAATTCGTGCCAACTTATCTTCTATTATTGATAGTAACTACACAGAACTTGAAGAAGTCTGGGCATGTGTACACGCAAACGATTTTACTTATGTTTTTGGCTGTATCTACGTACCACCTATATCGAACATCGAAGTGTATCGCAGATTATGGAAAAGTTTCATGTTTCTCCCATCTGTGTTTATGGCGATTATAACCTCCCTAATATTCAATGTGGCTGCTGAAGGTGAAGTAAGTCAGAGAGCACAGTGAGTCATCGATACATTCGCATTTTTAGATCTTCATCAATTCAACGCTATTAGAAACAGTAACAATAATGTCTTGGACCTGATTTTTTCCAATGTTGCGCGCTTAGCTGTAGACATTAGCTACTTTTATTTATTACCTCCAGATGCTCATCACCCTCCACTTTCCTTTAATTATCCACTGACTGTGAAGTATGTATGTACTCGTATGTACACAAAGAATTATTGAACATGAACAGGGCTACGCAACCAACATTATGGCCCCATGCAAAATTTCAGAAATATTGGGATACTTTTATGAAACCGTGTGCATTAGATGAAGCATTTTTTGGATAACACGATTATAGTAGCCTTCTAAAAACATTGTTTCAAATGCGTAACATTTGTTGCATAACCCTGTTCATTTTGAATGATCGTGTGTGTATGTATGTATGTATAATCGATAACCTCGTTTTACCTTGCGGTGTAGAGGCTGGTGCTTTATGTGCTTGCATCTGGCGGTACAATGCTCAACTTGCCCCGGATTCGGGATACAAAGTTGGAGCGCGCCTTTTATGCTTGCACAGCAACCATTGTATGAGGTGTGTGTGCGTGTGTGGTATGTTGACCTTGTTACTCTATCTCTCAGCCCTGTGGTTGTGAGTAGAGCACAGTTAATTTGGTGCGCAACTGTAAATGATCTCACCGAGCCCGGTTCAAATTGCAAGGCTGAGGCTGTGAAAAAATCCAGCCCTCGCGGGATTCGAACCGAGGACTTGCTTAATGCAAGGCAAGCGCTTACCCATCTGCGTTACTCGGCTTCTTTGACTGTGAAGTATAACAACTTAATTAGTGCCAATCACTGGAAATATGATTTTAATAAATGTAATTATGTAGGTTTAAACGATTATCTTTCTAACATACATTGGAATGTGATATTAATTCTTCAGTCGATTTGTTCTATAGCATCTTATACGATTGATAGATTTATACCCAAACGTTTTTGCAAGTCAGATACATTTCCAAAATGGTTTTCTTCAAAGACAAAACGCCTCATAAGAGATAAAAATAAAGCGTATAATTCAATAAAAAAAAGTGACGCTCTCGTAGCAAAGTACAAGCAACTTCGTTCTGAGTCGAAAATATCTCTTAGAACTGACTACAACAGGTTTCTCGCTACTATTCAGGATGGTGTAAATAATGGTAATAAGTCATTCTGAAATTTCGTTAAAAGTAAAAGAAATTCGTCTGCCATTCCAAACACTATATTTCATGATAATCTAAATTCATCAGATGGCCACGAAATTGCAGGCCTCTGCAAATTATTTCAGTTTCGTGTATGCCAAAAATGAAGGACAAACCTACACCGTTATTGAGAGTCTTTATAACAATTACAATGTGAATCTGTATAATCTTCAATTCTACCGATTCTGTATTTCACAAACTGGTATCCTTGAATGCTTCCAAAGGTAGTAGACCTGACAGTATTCCTCCAGTTCTTTTAAAAATGTGTAGTCCTTTGCTCGCTTTACCTATTTCAATCTTATTCAACGCCTCTTTGTCTTCCAGAAAATTTCCTGAAGCATGGAAGCAAGCACATGTTATTCCTTTGTTTAAAGCAGGCGATCGAAATCTTGTGAAAAACTATCGTCCCATATCTACACTTTGTAGTTTAGTAAGGTCATCGAATCTATTGTGACTGGTGTATTATCATCTTCATTTAAAAACATAATATCTATAAACCAACACTTGTACCAATCTCGTCAAATAGGTATACAAATTTATTCTATCTGATTTTTCTCAGGAATATCAAGTAGACTCCATTTACACTGACTTTAGCGAAGCCTTTGATCGCGTCGATCATTGTGTCTTATTGCACAAACTTGAGGTGTATGGTATACATGGGTCACTACTGCTTTGGTTGGATAGTTACTTACATAACCGTTTACAAGTTATTAAAGTTAGGTAATTCAGTTTATTCTGATCCCTATCTAGCAACCTCCGGAGTACCACAAGGTTCTCATTTAGGACCCATACTGTTCTCAATATTTATTAACGATATTACCAATTGCTTTCCATATAGCAACTGCCTGCTCTTCGCTGACCACTTAAAGCTTTTTTCTAGTGTCAATACCATCCATGATTGTCTTAATATCCAAAAAGATATATCGTCTTTTTACAATTGGTGTGTCGACAATTTAATGCAGCTTAACGTTGGAAAATGTAAAGTTATCACATTCGCTAAAAAAAGTCGACCATTCTGTTCAATTACTCCATCGGACTTTCTAATCTGGAAAGAGTGTCTACTATTAATGACTTAGGCGTAACATACTGCAGCAATATGAATTTTTCTGTTCATTTAGACAATGTCGTAAACAAGTCTTTTAAAATGTGTGGCTTTATTAAAAGGAATACTTGCGATATGTCTAGTGTTACCTGCTTGTTGCTACTTTTTAATTCCCTTGTTAGAAGTACTTTAGAATACTGCTCCGTTGTGTGGTCTCCTGGGTATCAGTGCCATATTGATAGATTGGAACGGGTTCAGAGAAGATTTATTAATTAAATTTAAAATCAACATAAACTATCATTCCTTGTCCTATAGTGAACGATTGTCACTCACTGGTGTTAAATCGCTGGAGGCTAGACGAAATTCCCTTGACTGCATATTTGCATTTAAAGTTCTAAATTCTTTGACAGACACCCCAAATTTATTGCATCTTTTCGATTTTCACATCCCATCTTATCGTACTCGAACTAATGATCTACTATGTACACCAGCCTGTCGGTCTACTTATGAGCAGCATTCGTTTGTCAACCGTTTGGCCACTCTAGTTAACCATGTCACACAGTATGTGGACTTCTTTAATCTTCCTCTACATCAATTCAAAAGCAAATTGTTAACTTTAATTTAATATTTGGTCTTACTATTATTGTTTATTTTTTGTATTATTTATTGTATACTTACGCTGTATTTTACAAATTACATTGTACTATTTGGGCTTCGCCTGTTATGTACTCTACTCTACTTTATTAAACTCTATTAGGTGTTTTTTTTAAATTATTTTTTGGAATACACTTGTATTAAATGAACAACGGCAATTGTATAATAGTTTTATTTTTATAGCAAACATAATTTTTTTGAGAAACTCATGCAGGAAAAATTAACAAAGTGAGTTTTAATTAATACTAGAAATAATTAACAATGGTTCTACAGGGTGTATTAGAAATGGCGCATAATCTTTAGGTGGAGCGATTCTTTGATTAATTCTGAGTCGAAAATCTTAATACTAAAATGTTGGATTGGTCTTCATAAACCCTCATGAGCGGTAGATAAAAAATACTTTTTCGCAGGTAAAGTACTTTTCTTGTTTTAAATAGATACGTTAAAATGTCAAAAGTTACTCAAAATGAAAAATTGTGGTCCCATGTAAAATTTCAGAAATATCGGGCTAGTTTTATGAAACCGTGTTTCTACAAAAGTACTTCATCTAGTACACACGATTTCATAAAAGCAAGCCATATTTCTTAAATTTTGCATGCGACCATTATTTTACATTTTGAACAACTTTGCTTGACGATACTTTCACATATTTGAAACAGAGAAGGTACTTTACCTGAAAAAATCATGCTTCTTTTTATCTACTGCTCGTGGGGACTCATCAAGACCAATTCAACATTTTAGTATTAAGATTTTCAACTCAGAATTAATCAAAGATCGCTCCACCTGAAGATTACGCGCCTTTTTTAATACACCCTGGATATCTACACAGGGCGTCCCAAAAATAAGTGCACAAAACTGTATCGTCTTGAAGGTGAGAATTGCCCCAAACAAAAATTTTAGTCTAAGCATTTTGAAAGTAGATTTAAAAACCCCTTTATCCGACTCAGATGAAGCGGCTTTCAGAATGTAGTCGCTAAGGAAATATGTTAAAAAATTACAAGATTTCCTATGGTTATTAACAATACTTTTAGGAATAATTAGGTCAACAACAGTAAAGTAAAAAGCGGTGACCCACTGCATTTTTTAGGTAAAACTTTAATTCAGCGATGCAATTTTCATAATTATCTCAAAAACTGTGTTAACTCATTGGCTTCCTTTATGGGCTTTTTTGTGTGCTTAGTTCTGGGACACCCTGTATTGTACGTACTATGTTATAAACGAGCAATTTGCTCAAACGAGAACAATTAAGAAGATCTAGGCCGCTTAGGCGGCTTACATATGCTAGATGGCGTACCTCTGGACGATCTAAACATGAACGCCAAACGTAGGGCGTTTAATATAAGAACGAGCGGGTATGGAAAATTCAGTTCGTCAATGGCTGCCCGAACTGGAAAGAAATATTTAGTAAAGCTTAGAACAGATTTCAAATGTAGTGTTGAAGTATAATATTGCTGTATGGTGGAAAACTAAAGAGTGAGTGACATTTATTTGAGATATAGAGCATATTCCACACTTTTCGATCACACTGTAGGTAAATAACTATATTGAGTTACAATTTTGTCTTGAACATGTGGTTCCGATCTATTTAAATGTATTTTCTGTATTACTATTGGCACCACTTACTTTGTTCAGCTGCGTTCGGGTAAAACGACACCATAAAGGTTTGTATTGCTAGTAAATTAGAAGTTACCATTTGAAGCTGCCAATGAATATTCTGATCTTCCCTGTGTCTGTTACGCAATCTTATTAGTTTGACGTAGTCGCTGAAAGCGCTGAAAAGAAATAAATAAATTATAGTCCGTTATAATAGCTGAAACTGGAGTGTAATTTTACAAGAAGAGGACATATTTTTAGAGATAAATTGTTATAAATAAATAAACTATCATAACTAGCTATAACTGTTATTAGGAATTTTATATATTTTTTAAAACGTCTCAAAAATTGTACCGTAACATACTTCTACTTCGTATGTAATCAATAATCATGAGTATAAAAATAAAACTTAACTGTTCCAGCTACAATAATAAAACCTTACAGCACCCTTTACCTACAAATGTGTTTATTATAATGCTTATTTCTGCATTCATGCCTAGCATCTTCATTTAATAAATATTTTTCGAAGATATTATAAATTTTATAAACTAATAAATTTTAAAAATTTGTAAAGCGCTTTACTCAGTACTTTCGTCGCAAGTGGACGTTATGACACTAAATAATTTTAGAAATCAAAGGGAACTATGGATAAAAATATGTTACCGCTCCTATTAATACTAAAACAATAAAAGGAAACGCCTGCTAATACGAATTACATCAACTTTTAAATAAAAAACATTACCGGCTGTGGGATTCCAACTGAGAATCCAATTTCAACGCCTGTCCGTTTGTCGCAGGCCACGCAGGACTTTTCGCATTTCTGCGATGCAGCTGTATTAAACAGAACGCACTTACAGTAAATTCGCTATCATATCGGGACTGGAATTTATGCATAGCGTAGCAGAGCACACAACCAGTTTATTTTCTATCTCTTTCGTTAACTTGGTTCGTCCTCGATCTGAGAATGAATGTTCAGTAATTTAAGGAAAGAGGTAGAAAACAAACTAGTTGTAAGCTCCGGTACGCTATGCATAAATTTCAGTCCCGATATGATAGCGAATTTACTTGGTCTCTTTTGCAAAATTTACTCTGTATCTGTTGGTTCCCATTTCTTAAATTTCTTTTATTTATCTATTTTAAATTATTTACGTAATCGAGAGTAGAAACAAGGTTAAAATTATAGGAATATTATAAGTAAAACAAAAGCAACTAAATAAGTTTTATTAGATGAAGGATACAAACCAGTATTCTCCGGAGCAACAGCAGATAAAGGAGCAAAAAAAGGACGAGGAATTATAATAAGTCTTGAATTAACGCGCCAATAGAAGACAAAGAACTCTTGGAAAAGGAAATGCTTTATACAATCCTGCAGTGAGTATGGGGTAAGGCTAAGAAAGAAACATGAGACTGGAATTCCAGAGAAGAGGAAATGAGTTCCGGCGAAATATTTGCAGGACAAAATTGTAAATAGCAAAAGAAAATGTAGCATTGAGTTCTGTACTGGAAAATAATTGGAAATAGCCGTTTTAACCATAAAACAATACAGCAGACAGCCGATATGACAAAAGCACAATAGACTACTTTAGCTATACCAAATATGCCATGTTAAACATCAAAGTTAAAAGAAAATGAGAAACAAACCACACATATTTTATAGCAGATTCTATTCCGGAAAAAATCAAAATCGCTAGAAAAAAGATATCAGAAAATAAAGATTGAAGAACAAGAACTGAACAGAAAAAAGCAGACACGTAGGTTTACAGGAAAACGAGAATTAGCCAAAAATGGTAGAATGATTAGGTAAAGCAGAAAGTCAAAGCGAAAAAGCTTTTAAAATCAAAAAGAAAATATCCCAGGCAGCATATATAACTATAAGAAATGAAGCAAAGAACATAGCATGGCAAGACTTTGGGAAAGGCATAAAAACGATACTATCATCAGAAAAGAATTTTGGACTGGAACTTCTTTGTGGCTCTTCAATAATCATCTTATTTTTATGGGTATTTCGCCACACTACAAAATGAAAAATATTAAAACTAGAACGTTTTGGAAGACAAATTTACTTCCGTTATCAACAGTAACTAATTAACTTAAAAATCAACAAGAACGTAGCCTATTTTATCGAAGATCTAGCAAAATACGACTAACCTCTTCAATATGCTTTTTTCCCGTTTTCTTGGGCAACAGAATGGCCTGGATGTTCAGCAGGACGCCGCCCTGGGCGATCGTGACTCCTGTGACGGGTGATGACCCTTGGTGTCGCGGGCTGAGTTGCCGGCACAAAACAATAACTAATGTTGTCAGCCAACTGGAGAACTTCGGCGGCGAGGTACTTCATCATGACGACGGCCGGGTAGACGGGCGCCCCGGCGCCGACGCACTCCGCGTAGTTGCCCTTCCTGGAGGAGCCTGCCGACGGGGAACTGGAGGCCGGCCTGGCTGGAGCGGGACTTCGCCTTTCCCTTGACCTTTCCTCCCTTACCGCTTCCGGACATCGTAGTAGGATTGCAATAAAAGTAGCGGATGCAATCGAACGAGGGGTAAGAATTGAAGAGCAAAATATGATAAAACAATTTAGTGTATAGAAGATGAGAGTAGAAACATAATAACAGAAGGAAATAAAATCATCCTGGATAACTGGAACAAATACTACGAAAAAAAAAATGTAAGAAGAAAGAATCAGGTCATAAATGCAGAACTAACAAGCAAAAATTGAAGAAGTAACGGTGGCAATAAACGAATGAAAATAGGAAAATCAGCCTAAAGAAATGAAATCAGCTCTGAAATGGCTACATACGGCAGAAGAAGAATGGTGAGAATTGATTCAAAGAATATGCCAACGGGCATGGAATGAAGAAGGCATACTAAAATAATTGGAGGAAAATATTATAGTACCCGTGTACTTACAAGAAAGGAGGTACAAATAAGTGCTATAAATTCCAAGCCACATGTCTATTATCGTTTACAGAAAATATACTCAAGAATAATAGACACTAGAATTAGACGCCGGATAGAACAATAATTGCTAAAAGAGCAAGCAGAATGTAGGAAAATGTAGGAATAATAAACATATACAAGACCATATGTATACAGGGTGTCCTATAATTCGACCGACAAAGTTCTGGGGGTGCTAGAGCATGTTAAAACATAAAAACTTTGCATATAAACATGTTCTTTTAAATAACTCCCCACTTTTTACCCATTGCTAGATATATAAATGAATTAATAATTGAAAACGTAAAATTAGACAATAAAAATTTAAACACCCCAATGTCTAAACAAATAACGAATAATTTAATATTAAATAAACATGAAACTTAAATGAAATAAAAATTCAATTTAAATATATTTTAAGCTATTGGTAGTAAAATCAAATTTCACTTAATAAGCGCCCCTAATGCTTAATAAGTAATGTTTGCCCATATGTAGGAGCTTTAATTTACATAAAGTTAATATTAAGGAAAATGTACAACTTTTTTATTTTATACATAAAAAAATATGTACACCCAGGATTTTTATTTCACAGGAATTTAAAGAAAAAATAAAATTTAGTAATAAAAATACATTAAAGATAATAAAAATAAAATCAATATTAAAGAAAATTTTACTTTAATATTAATTTTATACATAATCATATTTAAACAAATTCCTGTCATAAAGGTAGTAAGAACATGTTTTTTAAAATATTACATTTTTCAATAAATATTTACATAAAATATAGAAAACAATACTGAACTGTTATACCGAGTGTTTCACTTAAGGTGCGAATGTAGGGAAATAGCATAGGAAATCGTATATATGCAGATGCCTGCTTTCCGCTTGAATTGATAGGATTGATAATGGTATCAATCGAAAGAGAAAACAAATGTGCTTAATTTGATACTGCTTTACCTAAATTTGTTGCTTGTTTGAGATAGAAATAGCTTAAAAACTATAATAAATATTTTGCATTTTATTCACAAACAACAGACCAGCAATGATCAAATTTGTTTAAGCCTAAATAAAAGTTATTTTCCTTCAATTATCAATTCACGTAACTAATTACTATGAATGATAATGTTGAATATTCTAATGAAAGAGGGTATTTATTATGAAAACATTTTACAGTGGCGCCAGTTTACGCAAAGTCCGTGATTTATTCTCGGTTAAATTTAATAATCTACCTATTTCATCTGTATCAACAATTCACATTTTGTGAAAAAAATTGAAACTGCAGCAAATGTAGCAACAGGTGATTCAACGGTAGTTTTAATATTACAGTTTAAACAAATATTATATCGAGACATTATCATTACAGGCGAACGGAATAGAAAAACCAACGATGAGCTGGAAGAAAGAGTTTTGGGGTTGGTAAATCCTGATCAAACAACCAGCGTAAGATGTATTGCTCGAGAGTGCAACGTATCGACACGCTCGGTGCATAAGTTCTGAAAAAGCATGGTTATCATCTCTACAAATCTCAGTTCCATCAAAAGATATTCTTAGTCGATGAAGAAAGCAGGCGCGTATTCTTTGAAGTCATGCAGAACCGCTCAAACGAAGATAGGAACCTTTTGCGGTCAATCTATTTTACAGGTGAATGTAGGTTCACACTTAATAATGAACCGAATACGCAGAACACTTGATACTGGGCCCAAGAAAATCCTCGGATAGCTCTTAAAACAAGAACGCAGTTCCCGCAAAAAATTAATACTTGCGCTGGTATTTTTAAGTATAACAGTATTGGACCTTTTGAAATAGTTAGAAATTTAAATTCGGATTCTTATTTAGAACTTTTGATCAATTACATTGTCCCTGCATTAGGACAAGTTGCACTTGAAAATCAGGAGATTTGGTTTCAGAATGATGGCTGTCCAGCGCATTATGGTTTGAATGTGAAGGAATTTCTAAGTGATAACTTTCTTAATTGCTGGATTGGTCGCGATGGCCCTATCAACTGGCCACCAAGATCTCCTGATTTGGCACCATGCGACTTCTTTTTGTGGAGTCATCTGAAAAACAAAATTTACAGAAAACGACACCCAAATATTGACTCTTTGTGGGAAGCAATCGTTGCGGAGTGTAGGCTAGAAAGCAGTTGGATAATGTAAAGCAGGCATTTTATAACAGATTGGGTTATTGTTTATAGCAAAATGAAGAATTTTTTGAGTACTTACTACTTGCTATAAATTTGCTTGTATTTTCAGATTTTTTCACAAACTTGTGAATTGTTGATACAGATGGAATAGGTCGATTTATTAAATTTAACCGAGAATAAATCACGAACTATGCGTAAACTGACGCCATTGTAAAATGTTTTGGTAATAAATACCGTCTCTTCATTAGAATATTCAACGTTATTATTCATAGTAATTAGTTAAATACGTAAATTGATAACTGACAGAAAATAACATTTGTTTTGTCATAAACAAATTTGATCATGGCTGGTCTGCTTTTTGTCAATAAAATTCAAAATATTTATTACAATTTTTAGTTATTTCTATCTTAAACAAGCAACAAATTTAAGTAGAGTAGTATCAAATTAAGCGCATTTTTTTTCTCTTTCGATCGATACCACTATCAATCCTAACAATTCAAGCGACAAGCAGGAATCTGCATATATACGATTTCCCATCCTATTTCCATATGTTCGCACCTTACGTGAAACAGTCTGTGGTTTTCAATATCATATAATTATATGTATTTTTAAATTTTATATATTAATATATTAATATTGATATTAGTTATTTATATCCTATATATTATATAATTACATATTTATATACAGTGACCGCCAAAAAGGCGGTATCAACTAGAAAAATTTTTGATTTTTGATTTTTCAAAAAACTTTTTACGACAATAATTTGTGCTTGTCTTTAGCCCCTATTATATATACCGAGTGATTTTTACTTATTTAGAAAATGACGTTTTTCGCAATTGTCAAAATCCAAAGCGTGCTATTTTTTGGAAATTTAGTACGATTTTAATGAAATTTTTTAGCGTCTGTTAGTTTTAGCTAACTGAACAATTTTAAGGCCAGAAAACACCTGTTTTTCTTTAACTTTAGCAAAAAATACATTAAATTTTTTTAAATTTCATATATACCGAATGATTTTTATTTATTTAGAAAATGGCGTTTTTAGAAACTGTCAAAACCCAAAAAGTGTTATTTTTCGGAAATTAAGCTGGCTCTTAATGAACTATTTTTAGCGTATGTTAGTTTTAGATAACTGAACAATGTCAAGGCCAGAAAACGTCTATTTTTCTTTAACTTTAGCTAAAATTAGGTTTTCAATTTTTTAAATATTTTTTAAAATTTTACATACCAGACTTAATTTTAAAATCCATTCATTTAATTTTTAGATGAAGACTAAAGATTTATAATTCGAAAAAATCATATAATGTTAATTATCTACTCCTTTAGATTTGTTATTATTTACCTAAAAATGATATGTTCGCAAAATTTTTACGTTTTTTATGAAAGGCGCATTTTAGCAGAAATATTTTTCAATGATAATGAATATTTATTTAAGTGGTTTATAAAAACTAATCTAACCCTGTTCATGAATTAATGTTACAAAAATCTTATAAGTGTTTTTTTACATTTGTCTTGTTCTAAGAAATCTGCTCATTTCGACAACCAAAAAAGAAAATTTTCAGGATTTTTGTAGCAGTAATTCATTAACAGCATTAGATTGGAGTTTTTAAAAGCCATTTGAATAGATATTAATTGTATTAAATGTCTTCTAAAAAGCGCCTTGCATCAAAAACGTAAAAATTATGTGAACATATAACTTTTCGGTAAATAATATAAAATCTAAAGCAGCAATTAACGTTTGATATTATTTTTTTAAATTATAAATCTTTAGTCTTCACCTAAAAAATGAATTTTAAAATTAGGTCTTGGTATCTGAAATTTTGAAAAATATTTAAAAAATTGAAAAAATAAATTGTAGCTAAAGTTAAGTAGGTATTTTCTGGCCTTGTGATTGTTCAGTTAGCTAAAAAAATAAATTGAAATCTAACTTCATTTCGGAAAAATTGCACTTTTTGGGTTTTGACACTTTCAAGAAACGCTATTTTCTAAATAAGTAAAATTTACTCGATATATATAATAGGGACTAAATAGGTTTTTAGGCAAGCACACATTAATAGCGTAAAACGTTTTTTTGAAAAATGAAAAATAATAATTTTTCCCATATGATGCTGACTCTCAGTCAAATTAATATATGAATATATAAAAATTATAATTGTATGTATATATTATTAACATTAGTTGTATATACTAATAAATCTATTTATTAAAACAAAAAAGATGTTTATGAAACAGGACAATGAAGTGTTATAAAAGAATGCATTACTTATAGCTGGTTATAGATAAGAGTTTGACATACAAACGGGTGTGCAGACTGTTGGGTTGCAATTTATATTATAGGAATATTTCAGACATTTATATCAATTCTGTAACTTGTAACTTCACTAATTAAACACAAATATTTTGTAGTTTGACAATAGCAGATGTAAACAATTGACTTGTGCTTTTAATAGTGAAATAGTCAAATACACAACATGACTTAATACGTTTTAACAACTTTGTTTGCAGTGACTATTGCAAAGGAAGTAAAAAGACAAAGCAATACAAACATTGTATGTAGGAGTATAGTTATAGGATAAACTCAACAAAAGGACTTTTGTCTTAATTGTTTATCATTTATAAGAATCACATGCAGATCTATACCAATAAATTTAGAAAACCCATACTTATATTTTTGGTAGTCCCTACACAAAAATAAATTTAAAGCTAGTCTGGCAAGTTTAAACATTTGCTCGAGAAATATTTAACTCTTATTATTCTATTTATTTTTTTCAAAAACAAGATTTACAGAATCTAATTCACAGCAGCTGTAAATACTTATTTAGAAATTAAGTACAGTTCACATTTAGTATATCTTTTTCTAGACACAGTATGTTCGAGGATTCTTGCAACAAGCGAACAAATGAACTAACAACTTTTGAATTTTTCTTGTATTCTTGCTTCAAGTGCCGCTTAATTAAAAATTGGATGGTAGTCACAGTCACCAATACTTTGGGCGTTTCGGATAAACTGCCTTTTTCATCAAAAATATTATAAAGAAACGTTTAGAACACCAACAGCATTACGTTTTTATCAAAAGGACCAAATCAAGCTGAAAATACTTGAAGGGCCATAGTATATCATTATGAACAACTTTTCAAGGGTAATACCACCAAGGCTGAACATTTAAAAAATAATCGTTTACATGCAAATTATTGCATTTAAATTTCTAGAAACCAAAACTATGTTAAAAATTTGAACAGTTTTTTATTGAGAGAAATGTATTATTATAATTTCTATATAAACAAAAAATCTCTTCAGAATTGTACCTTGAGTGGTATTTGGAAAGGTTATTCAGCAATATAAATATATGACTTCGGTTTTATTGTGCTCGACTGCAAATTTATTTACCATTTCCCACTATTAGTTCAATACTGGAACCTCCAAAATGATTATTCATTTTTAGAACGACGTTGATTTGCAAACCTCACATTGACGTTTTGGCGAAGTGGCAGTCAAAAGCTACTCACTAATTGCAGTTATAAAAACCAATCTTAATCGTGTGAAAACACTAATACATTACGTGTTTTCAAATGCAGTCAATTTTGATTGGTCGTTTCTGACAAATTGGCCAATTTCATTGGTTCGTTTATCATAGTACTTACTGAGTAATCCCAATAATATTTTTTTCTATTCTCGACGATACAAGCAGTTTATCTGAAACTAAAATGTAGTTTTTTGGCTGCGACCGTCATCATGAATGTCAAAAAGCTGAAATTACGTTCAGTGGGGGATTCTAATCATGCAGGACCAGCCAGAAGAGCAGGAGGGAAAAGATGAAGCAGAAATGTTTAGTTCCTCTCGTTGCAAAAATCGTGACATAAACAGTGCAAAAACTTAACGAGACTATCATTTTGACGCCACGAAGGTTCTGTTGATAAACCCTTAATTAAATTTTCTCAACAGCTCTCAAATATGCGGATATCGGCGAATCTCGATCAAAGCATATATATTGCAAATATAAGATGTTAGTCTAGCACGATTACCGCTCTAAATTCTACATTTAAAGCAAGCGCCATTTATTTATGAGCTACAATACCGTTTCAAATTGAAGCAGCCAATGCAGCAACATAGACCGTCGAAATGGTTGCCATTTAACAAAAAGTAAGGTTATGTAATTTTCGAACAAAGACGTCTCTGAAACCCACTACTAATAAATGTGCAACTAACCTGAGTACTAATTTAAACAAAGAATTAGGTATCTCCAAAAGAGCATCGGAGAAGCGTCCAGCGATTAGTATTGTTCGAAGATACCCTCTCCCTCTTCTCCGGTCCACTTCGCCACCGTTCTCTGCTCTTGGCTGATCTGGGTTCATCTTTTTTTGTTTCACTTTCTACGAAATGCAACTTAAATTTTTTGATATTTATGGCATAGATCTCTTACCTCGATACCTTCGACACCTCGTATTTAAACTACAGCTAATTACATCTATAAGTTCCAAAACAGCCTGCGATTGGTTCATCGCTACCCCTACTCTTATGCATCTGTGCGTCCAGTACAGTTAGAAGCCCGCCATTTTTATGGTATTTCATGCCTTATTAGAATATAAGGTTACGTAAGTATTCAATGAGTGGATTGATTATGCGTAATTGATACATATATATTGTAACTTCTTTTATTAAATAACTTTGTGCTCTCCGTCAGTGGCGTAGCTACACTATGCCGGGCCTGGGTTCCGAATAATATCCGGGCCTTTTTTACAAAGTTTACAAAACACTACAAATTGTATATATATATTCAACATTAAATGAACAAAATCTAAAATGTAATGTTTTGTACAAAATATATATTTTATATGTAATAAATCAACCTTTAAGCATATAAATATAACATAACAGACTCTAATGCTATTTGTAAATAACATACCTACTTTAAGCATACATTCAAAATAACAAAACATGTAAGTAGCACACTTACCGACATACGCACATACATTGAAAACTATTAAGTAAAAACTTTTTTGCGAACTTTAGCACTTGCAAATTTTTGAATTAACTCCGTGACGTTTAATTTATTAGCTGTTTCATTTTCTATTGAAAGCTTTGATAGCGATGATAGTCTGCTTTAAACTAGCCGTGTGAAATAAATAACAAATAAATACAACCATATAAATCCTTACTGTTAAGCTGTATATAAATAATTATTAAATAGTGTATAGTTGTTAGAAATAGTGCCTGTAGTTTATAAGTAATTCGGCCTTCATAATTCTTGTATTTTTAAATAATCATAATTAATCATAGTAGATAAACGTTTAAAACCAGAAGCGTCGTATAATTTTTAAATAGCCCGAACGGTAAAAACGTAACAATACTATTTCTTAAATATTTTTTTATTAACTTGAGTTTAGAAAAAGAGCGTTCCAAAGTGGCTACACTAACAGGAATTGTCAAAAATAGCAAACATGCATTTAAAATTTCTGACTAACTACTACAAGAAGAAAAATTTTGAATTAATATAAAACACACCACGTTCTATGTTCAGGATCTTCCTCATGACTGGCAATTGTGCGCTGCAAATGGATCCAATCGTTAAAGCCGGTAATTAAAGAATGATTCTTTTTTGAAAATAACCAACGGGGTTGACAATAACAATAATTTAAACGTTGGGAGTAACAAAGCCACAGTCTTCGAGTGTTTAGTCCTGATTTTGTTGTTTTTGTATAATACAAATCGGAGAAGCTTCTGGAATTTGCATCGCGTGGATAAGGTCCAGGTGGCTGACAAGGTCCGTTATCAATTAGAAATCGCTTTTGCGTAAGTGTTAATTCAGAAGGAAAGTTAGATTTATCAGTCACCATCCATTTTGTTTTCTTCCACATCTACGAAAATTATATCCAATTTGAGAATTTTGAATGAGTTTTTATAAAATGCTTATCTTAAAAGCCTGTATGACACGCCGCTAAATTTTGTGCAAAATTTACTTGTAAATTTTCAAATAAATTCACAGCTAATTTTTCTTTCGAAAATACAATTTCCTGTTTGCAACGTGTGCTAAATTTGATGTTAAATTTGGCATGCGCACATGCGTAGTAGCAAATATTTTAAGTGAAAACAGTACCCTCTAGGGGGTATTGGTTGAAGTATGCGTTTGTTTTCATGTTATTTGTCGTTTGTTAGCTACTTTCTGAGGTTGGGTTAAGGCATTTATCTTAGAGACCCTTAAATGTATCTTAGATAAGAGCGCCAACATTAAACCCGTGGTTAAACAATGCTAATAAAATGCAGGTTATGTTTATGTTTACATTCCGCGTCATGCGCTGCAGTTTAGTCTGATTACGATACTTCTGCGCATGTTTACACGCATATTTACCAGGAAATTTAGAACAAGTTCTAAATAATTTACATGAAAAAACAAATTGTTGATTAATTATAAGATCACTGTGGAAGTTGTATGCCTGTATCACACCAGATTTTTATACCTTGAAAGAGGAAGATTGGACATTATCCGTTTTTGGTTTTTGAATAATGTTAACCTCCGTGACTGCTTCGAATTGAATGAAGCTGCAGTTATACACCATCTGAAAACGGGAAGTAGACAAGATTCCTGCAGAAACTTTAAAAGAATGTGTTATCGAAATTTTTCATTTAGTATGCAACTGAATATGGGAGATTTCAGTATGGCCAGCAGATTGGTCATATTATTAACCCCTTACACAAGAAAGGATTAACTCAGAAACGCACTCTGACTTTTCATGTGAGCAAGATTTTACTCTATCGTATGTCTTGTTCATGGATGGGCATTTTTATTTCGCATTTTAGTGAAATAGAGTATTTTTGATAAACGTTTTTGCTTATTCTAAAACCGCTTATGGACCCTAAAAACTTTAGATATATTCAGCCGTTTCAGAAAAAAATTGAAAATTTTTCTGGGTTCTACAGGGTAGCGTAATAGCTTCACGATTTCATAGAAATAATTGTTGTTTTGCATTATTTTAATTCGCATTAAAATGACCTGACAAAATAATTTTTGCTAAATGTGGTCTGAAAGATCGAATTTGGGTTTAATATGTAATATTATCTTGTGTTTATAATTATTCCATAATTAGTTATTTAATCGTTAATTAGTTGATCGTATTATTTTATTTCGTTTTCATGTAAATAATAAAATACTTTAAAATATCTTTTGTCCGCTTTTGTATTTTTTAAACCGAGAGCGAGAGCGAGAGTTACGATACAATTCTCGCTGTCGGTCACCCTACCTCTCGTTCTCGTTCTCGGCTTACATTTTCGCTCTCGTTCTCGGTCTCGGTCTCGTTCTCGGTGCGAGAACGAGAGCGAGAGCGAGAGCGAGAAAACTCTCGTTTCTCGCGAAACACTAGTCGATTACCTTTACTCGATAGAAATGTTAACATTAGAACAAAAAATTTACTTAACACAGTGTTATGGTATGGGAGGGCAATCTTACCAATACATTACTGAAAAATTTTATGAAAAATTTTCCAATGTTAATGTTTCAAGAATGGCTGTTAGACACCTGCTACAAAAATTTTTAATAACTGGTTCAGTACAAGATGTAAAGAAGCCTAAGACTTTACTTAATGAAGATGACGCCATTACTGTACTTATGTGAATCAGTAAAAAATGCTCCCAAACTTTCTTTGTGAAGACATTCGCTCCAGTTAGATTAGAAAATCATTAACTCAATTTTTTTTATGCGAATTAAAATTTTACCCTTATAAACCAGAATTTAATCATACATTAGAACAAGAAAACTGCAAAACGTTTAGATTTTTGTGTGGATGGGATCAGAAATTATGGAAAATCAATACTTTTACCGAAGTATGTTTTCCGATGCGGCCACATTTTCTACTAATGGACCAGTTTCATCTCAACATGCAAGATAGTGGAGCTAAAATAATCCACATTTTCTTATTGGAAATAATCAGCAATATTTTGTTCAAGTTAATGTACCGTGTGCTATTTCTATTTGGTAGTAAGTGGATCGGTAGAAATGGTACAGTTTAATGACCACCAAGTAGCCTTAATCTGAAAATTGCAAATTTTTACCAATGGGGCAGTTTGAAACTAATTGTTTATAAATACAATTCACCCGCTGATGCAGAAATGTTGAAAGAACGGATTAGCGAAGGTGTGGCATCAATAACAATTGAGGAAATACGAAACAGTTATGCGGAACTGCACCGTAGAATAAAATTGTGTGCTGAACAATGTGGAGAATTAAATGAATAACACTGTTTTATTTGTTGTTTAATTAAAATTAATAAAATTTTTAAATTTTGCAATTTTTTTCTGAAACGGCTGAATATTTTTAAACTATGGGGTCCATATGCGGTTTTAGAATAGGCAAAAACGTTTAACAAGAATACTCTTTTTCACTAATATTAATTACTTAAATATATTTTTGCTAATATGAAGCTGAAATTTTGTATATAGACTTACTTTTTCATAACAAATAACTCTTTCTTTTAACATTTTCTTCTAAAATCAAAGTTAACTGTAATTCTGTCTTAATTTATAAACACCCTGTATATCAAACTTCAAATTTTTCCATGGCACTGTGGTTTTTATAAGAAGAAAACTTTTATAAAGAACGACTTTACAAAAAAAATTAAAAAATCTCCCTTATAAAGTCCATTCGTGGATATCGGTATATACTAAATGTACATCGAAACACCTTTTTAAGCAAAGAAATAGCATTAGAACAGGCTGAGTTTGTTGAAAGGAAGGAATATGTAAACTAATATTGAACATTAGACAAATAATCAAAACGGCTAGAGAATTAATTAATACCTCCTTAGTATCTGATTTTTAACGGACAAAATTTGATTATACAAGAATATGTATTAGCAAGCCAGATTCATTTAAAAACTTTGTAGTTCTTTTAATTTTTTGTAACTCATATTTTCTGTGTAAAAAAATAACACATTTAGATGCACTACGCAGTTATTCAAATGCAATGTATATATCATAACGTATTTTATTTTTTACACAAAAAGTATGAGCTTGACAAAAAACTAAAAAGAGCTAAAAAAGTTTTGAAATAAATTAGGCTCTTCAGTGCATATTGTTATATAATCAAATTATTTCTTCTTAAACAGTTCTAATAATAAATGTATAAGGGTTGCTAATTTCAACCCCACAGTCATATGTAAAAATTAAAATACATTTTATAAATAAGTCTTGCTATTGATAGAACACATCTGCCAATATTATCCTTTTCCAGTTTTCAGTAAAATGACGAAAACCTAATTTTAACTCGCTTCTTTACATCCTGTACATATATATAGCTATAATACATATATCTTTTACATCTATTATTACTTTCCGCGCCTAAAGTTGTTATGTTAATTTTCAATTTTAAACACCTAATGTGTGAATACGCCTCTGTGCACCATCAAATAATTTGCAGACACAAGCTACACGTGCTGCATACCGCATTTAAAGAATTCAATGCTAAAGGACAGCTGCGACACGTTCAATTGCTTTGACCTCCCATTTTTTCAATTAACCCACCGCCGGTTTGTCTAAACGTTGCGTGCTTTATAACTCGATTAGAGAATTCAAGTTGCTAAAAATCTCCGTGTTATTCCGCCAAGCAGTAACCGGATGCTCGCCCTTGTTTAATTTTTGTGTGTTAGCGTTTCATGGTCAAATCGTAGGAGCCCGGGACCATTTCAAAGTCTTCCATGTTGCGACGGTGACAAAACACCGTGTGACTAGAAAGAGCTAGCTTCTTCTGCTTCTTCATGGGAGTTTTGGACCCTAGGAACGAACCGCGCTTAATATAAAAATATTTTATGGTATCTCTCTGTCTAGTTCTATTCATTTCCACATTGCATTTGCGTTACAGGTTAATTCACACAAAACTTTGGAAACCAGTATGAAATAAAAAACGTATTGTTCTCGTCTTCTGCAAAGACTTTGTTTTTATATAAAAACGAAACTGGCAATAACCCATTGGAGCAGCACCTAAACTAAATTTTTATTAATTAATCCGGGACAGTGTGTATTAATAGATTCGTCTATCATTTGCCTCTACCATTTTAGCCTCAAAATCCCTTATATCGTGATCCATAAATTACAAACTAATTTAAATATTATAATCTTGAAGTAGAACGCTGCAGTGTAAAGTACGGCTCAAATTAGAGGCATTTACGCTATCTCCCATATAGGCTGAAACAAAAATATAACTCACTATTTATCGTTAAGCCTAATGTTTTGACCATCGTCCAAATAAGTTATCGACACACTTACACACAGATTCTGGCATTTTTTGACCATATATTTTTAAACACATATTTCTCTTCATCTGACTTCAGAAGCTTCACTCTATTCGCTGTTCAATGTTCGATATCCCACTACCTTTCATTTTTTTTATTTCTAAAAACCAAGGCTCGCTGTTGATAGAACACAAATTTGATTATAATCGGTCTGCTACTCCCATTCTTGATTTTACCAACATGATGAATCCCATCTATTTACTTCTTTTTATGTCTTTCTAAAGATGATCCTTGAAAATGGATATGGTAGTGTCCTTCTACTTTTAATTTTTAGCCTCTTTAACACCGAAGATACATAAACAATTTCCAGGAGTGTATTGCTCCAGGTTGTCGATTTTTTGCTGTTTGCTGTTGTTAGATGACAAAAGACATGTTCTCACTTCTTCTACTTTCTGGGTTTTCTCCAATGTCTTTTTAACGTGCACAAGCACATTTGTTTTAATCTACGCAGGTATATTTGCTTCCCCATGTCGCATTTTCACTTCGACATTTGTTAATATTCGCCATATCTTGTTCTCCTTCAATGTTGCAGAAATATTATTTGCCTTTTCCATATATTTAACATGTCCATTTCTTTTTTATCAAGTGGGATACCGCTGTATGTGTCGCAACTAGTTTGATAAGCGTTTCATATATTTTTATGTTCCTCTTCACCACTCGTGCCTTTGATTGTAAGACATCTCTTAGCCCAAAATAGCATCAATTCACTCGTTTACTTCTTCTCCCATTTCGTTGCCCTCGTTAATTATTGAGTTGACGTATTTAAACTTGTTTCTTCCTTTAAACCTAGTTTGGTGTATCATAACATTTTTATATTTACCTCTTTCTCTTGGAGTCATATTTTTTTAAATGTTTATTTTTAGTCCTTGTGCAGTTGCCGCTTTTTTCAGGTAAGCTCCTATGTCCTGCAAATTCCCCGTTGTTCTGCTTATTATGTCTATGTCATCCCCATATGTTATTTGTGTACATTGCCTATTGTTCAGCGTACCTCCGCGCACTCGTCGTATGGACGGAAGTCTAGAAGCAGTTGTTACGGTATTAATTCATCAGATCGACATTGCTCATGAGCACTGTCAAAAATCGGGTACAAACTACAGAGTTCGCCGGCTTTTCCTAGAAATCACAGATCTAAATGTGTCGGAGCAGATGACGGCGCTCCAGTTACCATCAGGCTAGCTTAATCGGTTGGGCGGGATTCGAATACTCAAAAGGAAAAACCGACGGGGTACTTACCCTATGGCCTGCTTAAAAGGAATTGCCAAAGGACGCCACTTGCTTCTGATATGAAATGAAAGCGGGGCTGAAGCAAGAAGAACCACGCTAAATATGCCAGAAATTCGCCGGGGTTGCTTACAAGCCGCTCCAGCGTTGTTCACTAGGTTCCCCTCCAGCCGGGCGGTGAGCACCAGGTGGTCCTATTGACTTACCTTATGACCACTTCCCTAAAGGGGTTTAAACACATTTACTCAAGCCGATAATCGTCGGGCTTATTCAGCAAAAGCACGTGTTCCAGCTTTACACGTCTTTAAACTTGGCTTTTTTGCCACGTTCGGATTGAAGATCCACAGATTCTAGGTTTAAGTCAATTAAACAAACAAACTATGACAATAGAGCCATTTACTGATTTGGAAATATGCACAATCAGGGCCACAAGTTGACCATGAAAACGAAAAGATTCATCCTAACTGAACATTTCGGGATCCCTGCCAAAGTTAACGTAAAATGCAAAAAATCAACACACAAAACAAAAGATTTTACACAGAAATGATCGGGATAATTTTCCAACTTACATTAATAGCCAAATAACGTAAAGTATCGGCGCAGAGTTCCATAAAATACGGCGCACCTTATACATTCATTTCGAAAGCACTTCCGCGTCACAATAAACCATTAAACATAATACATAAGTAGGTTACCTTTCGTAGCTAGAACACCTGCGGCGTTGATGGTGGTCGGTGCCAAAGCCGGGCTTAAGGAGGTCCAGTGGCGAACAGGAGCGGCACGGAAAGTTTTGCCCCCCCCCCCCGGGTTAATAGTGGGAGCCGTTGAAATTGCGGCCGGAACCAAACGGTGACTGGGAGCTAAGCACAAGGGCGAGGGCTTCTGTTTGGCAGCGAGCGGAAGGTTTCCCACAAAGGCACGACGCGACAGGATTTGCAATAAACTGCAGGGTTTTCTCCCTCAAGCGATAAATCACTAAGGCACTATGACCGTGTCTTCACCCAAATGTGCAACCAGTGCAATACAACAAAATCGCGCGGCGGCCTTCCTTCGATTAAAACCCGACGTTGACACAGATATGCATTACGCAATAGTTTTTTCCCGACTTAACAGGGAAAAAAGTTAGTTGAGGCTCTTCAGATATCGTTTCTAATCGAATCGGCAAAGAGTGCCAAAAGTCTCCCCGGAGGCCAGCTGTATGAAACGAAAATCGGCCCACTTAACAACGTCGAGTTAAATACACTTCCACCGCCAACCGCGCACTTCCAAAGACACACAAGAATAAATGTTTGCTTCGAAGATTCGGGTTTAACTGCACTCGCCATTAACGTGCCCCAAGGCACTCGCGAATTCGCACCAAAGTCCAAAAAGGATTCACAACTTAATCACCACAAGTTAGCAAAAGCTCATCCCGATTCGCAGCGCAAGCTACGAACCGGGGTAGCGAAAATCACAAACGCCTAGTTTACTCAAGAGCTGGGTACAGATTGAAACTTAATTCGAATTTCGTGCGAAGAAGCACGACGGAAGAAAACTTCGAACTCCGAAACCACTAATTTTAAATGCATCATTCCCTAAAGAGTTATCAATCCTTACTTCATTTACACAAAGCTTGGTTATCAAAGAAAGCAACTACACGCAGCATGAGGGCATAGCTGTCTTAGCAAAATTCGGGGGGAAGCCCCGCTTGTTGATACTGCATATGGAAAAGTTCCATGAGGCTCACGTTTCAGGTTACAAGGACAATTCTAAAGAACTTCAGGCGCTAAGTTATTAAAAGAAACATTGATTCATCAAACCTATTTTCAAAAGCTTAGATACATCGGGCAGTCAGCAAGCTAAAAAGTAGGAATACAATACGGTCTTATCGCTAGCATGGAACAAAGAATGAATTTATAATTACAATTCGGAGAAATATAACCTAAACGAAGATAACTGCAAAAAGCTACGCAGTCCCAATAAAATGTTTATACGAAATTTTACAGGTCACGGGCATCTGAACGCTGGCTAAGATGAATTCGAATATAACTAGTACAGGGCCGAATCCAGTAAGAATTCGGGCAGAATATTTTTAACTAATTTCGTTAATGACAGCCTATAGTTGGACTGACAGCAAAAATGGCTGAACGAGTTCGAAATCACTTAACAAAGTTCTATGTTGTACCCTCTAAATTTTTCCAATATTTGTCTAATTCTGAATATTTCCAAAAACCACATTGGTATTCCGCAACTATCTTTTGCATCCATACCTTCAACTTCTGATCTATTAGCTTATTTATTACTCTATAGGCCAGTGAAAAAAATACCAAACAAAAACTTTTAACCAATCGGCAATCGACTAAGTGCTGGCAAAAAAATTATAAATTGCATACCGGTTAACCGGTTTAATCAATTTCGTTGATAAAGTAACAGAAATTTCAAAAAATGGTTATGCTGACAATAATTTTTTAAAGCAACGTAATAATAGATTTCCTTCAAGCTAGTATTTCACAAGTCTGATATTACCTTTCGTTTAGAAAAACAAAGCATATTCAAGCGACCATTTTTTAAATAAAAAAATTATAAATTTATTTCAGCTGTACACCTGTAATTATTCTAGAATTTAAAATATATTGTAAGAGTGCCTTTAGTTTTCATTTAGTTCTTTATCGTTAAACAAAACAAGATTTTGTTTTCCAAAAGTTTGAAAAATCAATAACATTTTATAGTCTGTATAACATCAGAGTACAAGTAGTTATAGACACGGTGTTACACCCAAACGAAGTAGTTGTTTCAATACGTTAAATAAACCTTTGTCAAATAATTTCGTAGATACAAACTCACACCTATCTACCCATATTTATAGCTAAGCATTTTTTCATACATAATGAAACTGGCCGATTCCTCAATAATAATCTTCAACGTATACGACCATTCTTAGCAATTTCTTACTTGAGTTACCACTAAACAAACTCTAACCCAAATTAACACATACTGTTTCTGACAAGGTAACAGGTGTGGTGTATTCGTATATATGCTGCTCGTGATGAATCTGTTTTGAAAGTTGTACCAAACGTAGATCTGAATATTACGAAGTAGGTAATCAAATAATATTTGAATGACAGAAAGATAAATATTCAAAGTGTAGCATGCATGTGGCAATAGCGAGTAACTCAGTCAAATTCTTGCATGCACTTGAAAATATTGTTTTTTATAGCTACTGGTTGATTCAAACAAACTGTAACAATTTTGAAGTAGAAGCTTTTACTGTCAATTAAATTATAAAGCGATTAAAATTATTGTTATGAAAGAGACTGAGTGATGTTCTTATACAGTTAGAAACTGGTTCACTGAGCTATCGTACATTCAAAATATTTTTGGTCTGTTCTTTTAGTAAACAATGTCTATTCTTTGTTTTTATTTCAGGCAAGTGGCAAGTCTATGTATGCGATGTATCCAACATAAGTTGTTGAAGTGAAACAAGTTCATAAAGGATACAGCGAGGTAAAAGTATTATAAATAAATAGAAAATTGCCAAGTCCAAACACGCAGAATTAACCTTTTTTGAGTCAACGAATTTAGCTTTACGATAATATGACGATATAGTTCGTGATGATTTGTATAAATTAGAAAAGATTTACTCAGTCTAGTATTCAATTAATTGGTTGTTATCCTGATTACGTGGCTACCAAATGTAAATGTTAGATAGTGCTATATCTACTTGAACAGAGTTTCAATGTAATTTTCTTATTTTTCCTGTTATTATTTATACAGGGTGTTATGGAAATGATTGCAAATATTTTAACCAGTGCTAGAGCTCACCAAAATGAACAAAGTTTGTATTTATCGTTTTTAATTTAATCGCATATTTTCTCAATCATTTATCTCCTCTAAATTTGACGAGCCGCTTGGTTAAGCAAAATAAGTTAAAGGTGAACGACACAAGTATGTTAAAACTGTAAAGTTCTTGCACAAAAAACATGCGGTCAATAACTTACCTACCTCAGTTGATAAAGTACATTGGTGACCAGATGTGAACTAAAGGTTTTATCAGTACTTATGCAGTTTTTGTTGGTTTACATATCAAAGAAATGTTTTTTTGTGTATTGTGCCATTAAATTAAATTATTATGTGCGACAGAATATCTTTAGTATACAAAAATTATTGCAGCGCTTTAGCAAACCAATAAACATTTACAATAAAATTAGTGGAAGAATTGAAGAATTAAAACTCGACCATTTGCGCAATACCAATAACGGACAAAAAATATGTAAAGCGCTTTACGCAGTGTCCCTCGCAAGTGGACGTTATGACGGCAAACAATTTTAAAAATCAAAGGAAAATAGGGGACAAATATGTTCACGCTGGAAATAATACTGAAACAATAAAAGGAAATGCTTGGTAATGCAAATTACATCAATTTTCAAATTTAAAAAAAGTTACCGACAGTGTAATTTGAACTTCAGCATCTGCAAACGAACCTGCGAATGCGACTTCAATGATTGGCGGTAGGCCGCAAGTAAACAGCTCTTTTCGCTTCCCACAGTCACCCCTCACATCGGTGGGATGTAGCTGCCTTCCATCGAACGCACATATTGCTGATACTTAGTTTCTCTTTTACAACATTTGCCTTGTATCTGTTGGGTCCCACTTTTTAGTCAAGGATAAACCCTGAGCTATGTGCAGATTATCATTTTTATCTATTTTTTTGTTAAAGTAAAAGCAAACAACATATTATTTTTATGTGCTCCTCTTGTATGTGGTGGATCCAAAATATGCCCCTTTTCAGCAAGGATAAAAACCTGAGCTACCTGCAAAATATTATTTTCATATTTAGGAAATAGTTCTGGAGTTAAAGTAAAAATTGAAAGAATTTTATTTTTAAGGTGCTTACCTTCGGTACCGGACAGACAGACAGACAGCCAGACAGACAGACAAACAAACAGATAAACAGACGGACAGACGAAATTGATAGCATCTGTTTTTCGTCATCTAGGGACCCTGAAACGTGAAGATCTGAAGAAATGTCTGAAGGTGATTTTTACGCTATTAAAATACTCCCTTCGTCTTTTAGACGAGGAAGGTAAAACAATAAGGAGGCTCATATATTAATTATTAAATATATGGGTAGGCTCAATTCTGTTTGAGCCGTCAGTTTTTATTTAATTTAGAACCGGTCTATGATATGAAAAGTAGCTCTTACAAATAGCAAAAAATTTTTTTTATTTTAGTTTTGTAGGAGTATTGGTTTTGAATTTGAATTGCGCGCTTTACTTGTAGTGCCTTTTAGCATTTATAAATCTAAACAGTTGGGAAAGGGGACTGACGGTTTTAGAGGATAGAATTTTAGCTAGATGTACAAAGTGCTCCAAAAAGGAGTGGTAACTTTTCCAAATTATCTCAACACATGTCACTTATTGTACATTAAGAACAATGAAAAATAAATGTTGCATCATTTGAATTTCATTTCATATGGTGAAAAATACGTAAATGTCATTCATATATATAGCAGTTACAGGCCTTGTTGGCCCAGATGTTTTGTTATTACTTGTTTCCATTTCTTTCTATTCTTTGCTTTATTTCTCCAGTTACTTTCTTTTAACTTCTTTAGATCTTGTTCCGCCATTTCTAGCCATTTCTTTCTTGGGCGACCTCTTCTTCGCGCTCCGATCAAACTTCCACGTAGTACCATTTTTATTACTCTGCTCCTGGAGGACCTCTCCACATGTCCTAACCATCCTAGACGCTTTAATTTCACCGCGTTTGTAATGCTGGGTTCTCCATGCAGCTTCATTAATTCTTCATTTGTTCTTCTTTGCCACCTATCTTCTACTGTCTTCCCTCCATATATCCTTCGTAATATTTTCCTTTCCCATATCTCAAGTTTGTTCTGTAACTCTTTGTTTAGAATTCACAGCTCACACGCATACGTTACACTTGGTCTGATTATCGTTTTATATAATCGGATTTTCGCACTCCGCGACACCACTTTTGATCTTAGAAGAGTGTTTAGCGCGCCCGCACTTCTATCACCTTTTATCAATCTTGCACTTATTTCGTCTGTTTTGTCTCCGTTTTCGCTGAACTGAACTCCTAAGTATACTGCATTTTTTTCTCTTTTGAACACCATTTCTTTGTTCTCAGTGATCACTTTTATTGCTTGGACTTGCTGAAATTCCTCTTTGTGTTCCATCATCATGAACTTTGTCTTGTCCTCATTGATATTTAACTCTCTTTTTTGTGCTGCTCTTTCTAAATCTTGTATCCTTTTTCGTAGTTCTTCTCCTGACTTTGTTACGATTGCAACATCGTCAGCATAAGCCAAACATTGATGGTTACTATTAAAGATTGTCTTTTTTCTGTTTATTTTACTTTCTCTTATTATACTTTCTAGCAACAGGTTAAAGAGGAGAGTAGATAGGGGGTCCCCTTGCCGTAGTCCTTGTTCCGTCTTAAAACCTTCTGAGACAGTTCCCAAGCTTTTCACTCTACTGTTTGCGTTCTTGTGTGTCATTTTTACTAGTCTTATTATCTTTTCTGATATTCCCAGATTCTTCATTGCTGCGTATAGTTGTTTTCTACGTATTGAATCATATGCCTGTTTGAAATCAATAAATCATACGGATAGAGGTACCTTGTGTTCATAACAGTTACTTTGTATTTGTTTTAAAGTAAATATATGGTCCACCACCGCTCTATTGGCTCTGAAACCCGCCTGGTATTCTTCTAGTTTATCTTCTGCCTGCTTGCTTAAGCGGTCACGTAACAGTGTTGCGAGGACTTTATACACTGTATCCAGCAGAGCGATAACCCTGTAATTTTTGCATAGTTTTGTGTCACCTTTTTTATGTATTGATAGTATAAGCGCTCTTGTCCATTTCTCTGGTATGCTCTCCTTGCTCCAGATTTCTTTTGTCAGTTCGTGCACTTCCATTACTACCACTTCTCCTCCACACTTGACTTGTTCTGCTGTAATATTATTTTCACCTGGGGTTTTATTATTTCTCATTCAACGAATTACTCCCTCTACTTCTTCTAGGGTTGGTGTTTCTTCCTCTGTTTCTTGTTCTTCTCTTTGGTCTTAGTCTATCTCTTCTTCTTCATCTTCTTGACTCTGTCTTTGATTCAAAAGTTTTTCAAAATACTCTCGCCACCTTGCTGCATTTTTTTCTTCGTTTCCTATAAGGTCTCCTTTCTTATCTCTTATGTATATAGTTTTAGTTATTGTTTCCCTTCTTGTCTTTTTCACCTCCTGGTAGAAATGTCTTTCTTTTGCTTTATATCTTTCCTCTACTCCTTTATCTTTCTCTTTATGTCTTTTTTTGTATCCCTTAATATCCGTTTTGTCCTTCTTCTTTGTTCTTGATATATTTTTGCGTTTTCGTCTGTTCTTGAGCCTAACATTTTTTCTCTTACTTTGTTTCTCTTCTCGCATCTTTGCAGTTCTAATCAAACCATTTTTCTTTTTTCCAGCGGTAATGTTTTTTTTTGTAGCGGTTTTTATCCCATTTTCTATCTTTTCCCACTTCTCTTCTATACTCCATTTCTTTTGTTGTCTAAAAATATCTTTTAACTTCTCGGCATATATTGTTTTGCTCTCTTGGGACTGTAATTCTGTAACGTTATACCTTCTTTCTATCCTGAGTCTTTTTTTATTTCATAAAGTCTTATTTGCAATGTATCTTAACCATTAAATGGTCCGAATCGGCATCGGCCCCTCTGTAGCTTCTGACTTTTGTTATATATTGGGTGTGCTGTTTTTCGATCAATACATGATCCACCTGATTCTCTGTGTTTCCATCTGGGGACCTCCAGGTTTCTTTATATATGTCTTTCATTTGATATTGTGTTTCTTTTACTACCATTTCCTTTTCTGCTGCAAAACCGATTAGCCTTTTGCCGTGATCGTTACTACTTTCATGTTTACTATATTTCCCCACGATTGTTCTATAGATTTCTTCCTTTCCCACCTTCGCATTGCAATTACCTATTAGCATCTTCACGTCGTATCTAGGTATACTTTGGAAAATGCGCTCCATTTCTTCATAAAACTCGTCTTTTACCTCTCCTTCCTGTACTTCTGTAGGGGCATGTACATTCAGTATGCTTAGTTTTCTTCCTTTTATTTTGATTCTCAGCCAGCATAGTCTGTCTGAGACCGGTGTAAAATTTACTACTCTTTGTTTTAATTCATTGTTAATTAGAAATCCAGTCCCCAGCATTCTGCTTTTGTTTCCGCTCTTTAAAAACGTATAATTATCAATTTCCATTGTCTCATTACCCTTCTGTTTGGTTTCTTGTATCGCCGCTATATCCACTTGATATTGTTTTAACACTTGTATTAAGGATATTAGAGCCTTTTCTTCATAGTTCCCTCGGACATTTCACGTAACTATTGTGAACTTCTTCTTCTCGTCTCATTTTTTATTTGTTTTAATCCCCAGTTCTTCGGTTCTTCTCCTCCAGTGAATTTTTTTCTTCTTACTGCCTTTTTTCTTTTGTATCTGTAAGAGTTCCTATGCGGAGTATTTGATTCTCGTGTTGTAACTGGTTATCCCATGTTCTTGGCACTTTTTTGTAGTTCTTCTAATTTCTTATATAGTGATTTTATTTCTGTATCCACTTCCTCTTCTTTTCTTTTTATTTCCGAAATGATTTTATGTAATTCTACGCTACTCTTTTGCAATTCTAAACTACTCTTTTTCAATTCTCTCTGCATTTCTATTTGTAGCGTCTGTATATTCGTAGACACTGCCTGCATAATTCTTTTGCCTTTTTCACTTTCCATTTTCAGTTTACCACCCGTCCGCCTGTGTATGCTTTAGATTGCGTTGCTTTTGGGCGCGCAAAACTTTGACCTTCGTCTCTATTCGCGTTTTCATCACTGCGCTTAGCTGCGACCTTGCTCGGCTTTGAATGCACCAATCACAAATGTCATTCATTAATGTCACATAATATTAGTTTTAGATTACTTAAATTTATTGTGAGCTGCTTTCTTTGATTTAACTAAGCGAATTAAATATGGAGTAAACCAATTCAAACCTGAATGTAATACATCACAAAAATTTCGTATACAAGTATCTAGATCACCATTAACAAATAATAAATCCCAATTAACATTCGATAAGTATAATTTTAAGTTGTCATAAACAAAATACAATTTTCGTAACAGAGTTCACGTAATTCAGATACAGAAACACCTAGATATGGTAAGAATGACGGATGATGATTATCACATCGAAGTAGAGATTCAGCGTTGGTAATTTCTAAGCCCGTATTAAAAAAAATAAATTCAAGGTCACATTATTTATATTTTTGATATCATTAAATTGACGAAGACCACAGTATGAAAAGATATTCTATATAAGCTGATCAGTTATATCTGGAAGGTGAACAGCAGATAAGCCATCTAATTCCTCCTCTACTTGCCACTGAATATTTCACATACACCTACAATAAATAATGAGCCATGGTTTACTTATACACTTATAGAAGTTTCGAGTAACACACAGTGATGAAAGAATTTCTCGTAGGCAGCACCAGGTGGAAAATAAACGGCACAAAAAATAAACTTCTAATCACTGATAGTAAAAGATAACCAGATTTCTTCCCTATCAACTGGACTAACTTCCATAACAGAGGCACGAAATTCTATTTTAATGATAATTAGAACACCGCCGCCATCTAATTTAACAGTAATGTTATTTAATCTGTCTTTTTTTAAACTATATACCTATTGGTTTATAAACATTTCAGTTTCATACTTTTTGCATGCTTGTGTTTATATTGTAACGACCTTCGGGCCGGATCGCGTCAGAACATTCCAGATCATTCCAGAAAGTGTAACGACCTTCAGGCCGGATCGCATCAGAACATTCCAGAATATTCCAGAACGACCTTGCGCGCGAACACGTCAGCGTCGCTGGATTAATCGAGCAAGGTCTGGACGCTTCTAGGAATGACGTATTCGTGATATATAAATACGTGTCAGCAGGAATAGACAGTTCAGTTCTCATTCAGCTCGAAAGGCGTAAGCTGCTACATAAATAGAAGCGTATAAAATAAATAGCAACATAAATAATTGATGTTTAATCCAGTGTAAATAAATAAAGTGTATAACCATATAAATCATTACTGTTAAGCCGTATATAAATAATTATTAATGAGTGTATCGTTGTTAGAAACAGTGCCCCTAGTTTATAAGTAATTCGTGTTTGTAAATAATAATAAATAATAGTTGTAAATAAATGTTTAATACAAGAAGCGTCGTATAATTTTTAAATAGCCCGAGCGTTAAAAACGTAACAATATTTATATTAAGTTGCGTTAGTTTTAAGAAATTTCTGTTGGCACATACGACTATAGTCAGGTGCCATTCTATTTTTTACATTTACTGTACATTATGAAAAGAAAGGAAAAAATAAATTTATTATTATTATTATGATACATAAATTCTTGGTTTTTAATGGACTCAGTATGCCAGGATTCGATAATCATTATAATGTCAATCAACTTGATTAGCTTATTGGCACCATTCTGGTCTTCCAGTATCTTATATATTTGTTTGAGATATACTATCGCAGGCTTGACTAAATTCTATAAAAAGATAAAGTAATTCGGAGTTTTTTCGTAACTTTTCTTTAGTATTTGTCGCAGAGTGAAAATGTGTTCGAAAGTTGGCCTCCCCTACTTAAAGGCATTCTAATAATCGTCTACCTCTCTCTCCATATTTATGTTTATGTGTTAATTTCCTAGATATCGCTGCACTTAAAATTTTATAACCAACGTTTAGTAGTGCTATTCCCCGATAGCTATGGCAAGAAATATTTGCCATTAGGTAAAACAATGAATCGGTACAGCACTGGACATTGCTTACGGAAGTCATTTAGGCAACAAAATATACACAAACAAAAATACAGATATTATGGGTTTTTTTCTAAATCGACAGTGAAGAACTTCGAAATCGTCATTAAAATACGAAAAATCAGCAGTAAAGTAATCTATTGTTTTACGACTTTTTCTAGGTGACAGTGCGACAGGTAAACGTCAACCGAAGTCAACATAACCTGCAAAAGTTGGTTAAATGTTGTACGTTCACGAGTTCTCGATTTAAATAAAACATAATGTTCCCCTCAGCACTGAAGTTTGTTACGTGTAGAATACACCGCCTGTCGTAATTTCGAATTCGAATGCTATTTTCCGCGCACCGGCATTTGGCCGTGACAATTGCGATATGCTTTTATCTGGGGGTTTTTGGTTGGATTAATGTATTGATGTTATGTAAACCCTCACGTTTTCGTGGATTTAAAACCCCCGAGCCCATTAAAGGACGATGTTTCCTTCGCTTCGGCGGATTTGTCAGTGATTGCACTCACTAGCTGTTTTTTTGTGCCCAAAAACCACCTGGGGTGAGTAGCTATTTCGCGTTAGGAAGCCTGTCCTTGCGTGTTCTACTAGGACCTTTTTTCCTCTTGCAGTAAGCAGTATCAGGCAAGATTAATGCCGGTTTATGGCGACGTGCTGCGGGTCCCGCGGATCGATGTTCTTGAGCCGTCACAGAACCGTTTCTCTTGACGCCAGCGCTCATATTAGGGCACATGAAGGATGCGTATTTTGGTACCCTATTCCCGTTGGAGCAGCGCCGTTTCGCGCTGAACAATACCACATATGGCCGCAGGAACTTCTCGGTCCAAAGTTCGAGAATCGCGTGCCGTTTCCTCCAGAACCAGGAGCTTTTGCGGCTAAGTAGCTTGCCAAGCTGCTTGATTTTAATATGTTGCATATTGTTGTTTGTGTTTGAAACTGTGAGTATATTATCTAGTCTAGAGCGTTTCTGTAGATTAAATTTATGCGATTTGTGTGTCATTAAATGTAAGCTTGTACTGTGATATTAAAGCGATATTAAATGATCCGATTTACCAGTTTACAGGATGAATTAGTTACGGCTTGATTGCGTTTATTTGGAGCTATCTTTCAGGAAGTATAGTATAGTGTTTGGTATGTTTTGAGTTTACAATTTCTCGTTAGTTCACCGGGGTGCATTTACCGTTACTACAAAAATTGTTGGCGCTCTGGGCATTCATTAATTAGTGTTCTACTGTTTCATTTATGTCGTTAAGAACTACACGGCCTCCAATCGCTGAGCTGGCGGCCGGAATTTGCACCGAAGTGTACCTAACTTTGGTTCTTTGGAAGATCGCCCAGTTATTATAGTAATAAGGAGCTAACAAGTTTCTTTTTATACCTCATGTGGTTTATTTGCCTCGCTCCTACGGTCCTCGGCAACTAAATGCACATTCGTGATAAAAAGCTAAACTTTACTGCCTTGATATACAAATTACTATTAATTATTTATCACCTTTTTTATAGATAAATCACTAACTGTTATTTAGACCGCATATGGGAATTTTTTTAATTCAAATTTTCTTTTATCAAAATTTAATTTTTGGTTTTACCTTTCTATTCAATTTATTCCATTATAATTGGTAACAAACGGTACAAAGATTCGTGACTTTTCGGAACCGCTAGTTGCTTGTGAAATCGCCATCAGAAGCGGAATTCTGCTACATCTGGCAACAATGTTCTACATTTGAAAGCCTCTGTTTTTTGTTCGACAGTTGGCAGTAGTTGGCATTTATTAGTTTTTAAGTCATTTGGAAGGGTGAAGGGTGTTTTTTTAAATTTTTGTGGGTAAGTGCTTGATAATAATTGCTATAACAAGCAGATTGCTGTAAATTTAATTGCTAGTTTACTGTTTTAAAGCTTAACACAATCGTGTACCTACTATTTACTGGTTGAAAAGTTGAAATGCTTGGGTACATGTTATGGTGTGTTCAGGGACAATAAATTAGTTTAAAAACACTTGAAATATATCGTTACTCACGATGTAGTAATTTACATATTTCCTATTTGAATACCTACTGATTGGTGTACATTTATTATATTATATAAGAAGCAGTTGAGTTTTATATGTTTTTTTAACCTCACTTTTTATTCAAACCACAATGTACCTATGCTAGAAGTCTGTAAATTCAATTCTATTTGTGGCACAATAGGCTTTTAAATTGTGAGTTTTCATAGTACAAATAGCTTCCGCCTGATTTATCAGCTAACAAAAATTGAAAATGTAGGTGCTATTGCGAGATAAATAATTGGTACTGCAGTTTCGGTAAAAGAGGTTATGATTATGAATGAATTTGTCATTGTCAAAGTCGGTGTAAATAATCAAAATAGGTACCATATTCTTTCGAAGGCAGAAAAACTAATCACCATTGCCAAACTGGAAGAGAGATTGTCTTTGCAAGGAGTGGCAGATCATCTGCTAGGTTCAGGTAATGGAAGGAAACATATTTCATGGCCCGGGCTATTGGTGCGGGTTGTAAACAGAAAACAATCTAAGTATAATCAAGACAAAGCTCCAATTACTTACGTGAGAGACCATTCGTTTTCCACAACTATGGAGGCTAAACAAGGAACCAATTTCCCTATTGGAGCCCATACCGTAAGAAAACATTTAACAGAAGCAGGCATACGGAACTCGACGGCAGCACAGAAATCTCTTCTATCGAGAGAAAATAAACTGAGAAGGAAAAAGTTTGCCAATGTGTGACTAAATATTGTTGTTTTCACTCTACCAATTTTGCTTTTTTATTGTCTCCTGAAATACCTCATTATTATTAAATTTAACATTCAAGAGCACTTCAATACGTCAAAGTTTCTTTAATTCAGCGTACTTTATAATACAGTCGTACCAATTATTTATCTCCCAATAGTACCTATATAAAAGTATTATTATAACCAATCAATCGAGTGTATTTTGCAGATTGCTAATAATGGGCAATTATTAAGTGACTTTTAATTTTGTGAATAAAATGTTTTTCGTACGTTGAATTTATTATAGAAAACTATTGGAAATTATAAGCTTTCTTTCAATTATCTAATCAAGTGTGAAATCACTAACTGTAGTACCCTAATTATAAACTGGTGTATTATACAATGTAAACCTTTAAACAAAAATTTACAGATATTTACTTTAGCTAAATCAATTTTCATCATATTATGCAAACTACAGGATGCTGAAAAATGGCAGATTAACTCCATATTGCGATATTAAGGGGCACTTTCTGAGTACGCCAGCAATATTAAAAAGAATCTTTGAATTGTCTTTTAAAAGTGTAACGAGGCTCTAATAATGTAAAAACCAGCCTAGTTGACAATGTTGTTTCATTTCTATGTAGGTAAGGCTGGATTGTCGCAATTGACATAATGTATTATGTATGTATTATCGATAACCTCATTTTACCTTGCGGTGTAGAGGCTGGTGCTTTATGTGCTTGCATCTGGTGGTACAATGTCCAACTTGCCTCGGATTCGGGATACAAAGTTGCAGCGCACCTTTTTGAGTTTGCGCAGCAACCATTGTGTGAGGTGTG
This sequence comes from Agriotes lineatus, assembly GCA_940337035.1. Taxonomy (NCBI): domain Eukaryota; kingdom Metazoa; phylum Arthropoda; class Insecta; order Coleoptera; family Elateridae; genus Agriotes; species Agriotes lineatus. The sequence continues at coordinate 52,746,102 of OW679202.1, read as the reverse complement.
TCATGGTGATGTGTTGATTTTGTTACTCTATCTTTTAAGTCTGTGGTTTTGAGTAGAGCACAGTTAATTTGGTGCCCAACTGTGAATGGTCTCAGCGAGCCCGATTTCAATAGCCAAGGTTGAGGAAAAATTCTCTCCGTCATGGGATTCGAACCGAGGACTTGCTTAATGTAAGCCTAGAGCTTTTCCAACTGTGCTACCCGGCTTCTTATGCCATTGATATAATATTTAATTAAAATATTTTTTATGTAGGTAGGTGTAGCAGAAAAATAAATTCAATCAGAACTTATATCTAACTACAACTAAATAAGTAGGCAATAGCTATAAAAAAAAACACTTGGATTATAGAAAGCACTGATCAACTAAAAATGTTTAAAGGTACAGCCCTATGTATCCAAACAATGTTAACTCCTTTTGATTATGTTATTAGCAAGCTTTTGAAATACTTTAATCAACTGTTTGAAAAGCTGCTTCAATACCTTGTATTAGATAAACTTTATTTTGGGTAGGCGTTCAGTAGTCTACATTTTTTACTATAAGGAAATAAATTGATTGCAGTCAAGTCTGATGCCCTTCAAGGCAAGCAACTGAACATTTTTGTCAATCCACTGATTAGGGTAGGACATTGTTACTGACCCATCTCTACATTGTGTGCCGGTGCACCATCTAAGTGAAACCATGAGTTATTTACTACAGCCAAAGCAATATGGGCAATAAGATCCTTACAGTCATCTGCTAAAAATACAGAAAATCCTCTCGAAGTCGTTCTGGTATAAAAGCTGGTCCAATAAAATGGTTTTCCAATATTACAGCCGATGCCTTAACACTTAATTGTTTATTGTTTGCTTTATGAGTGAATTTAAGATTTCCTAAACTGTAGTAGTAGTAGTATGTCCCGTTAATCCCTCTTGGGGCATAGGGTGCTGGATAAGTTTTTCCATTCAGTTCGGTTCTCTGCTAGGGAACTAAGCTGTGCGATGGACTTGTTTGTTTCATTATGTAATGTTCTTCTCCACATCTCCCTGGGGTGCCCTTGCTTCCTTGATCCCTGAGGGTTTCATTGTGAAACTTTCTTACATATCGCCTTTAGGTCGTTTCTTAAGGTTTGTCCTAACTATCCCATTTTCCTTTTTCTAATTTCCACCACTATATTCTCTTGGTTCGCTTTCCTCCACAATTCCACATTACTCTCAACTTCAGGCTACCATATTTTAAGTATAAATTGTAGGCACCGGGGTTAAGTGGTGGAGCAGTTCGCGGTTTTTTACTGTGCGCTGAACTTCGCCCCAGTATGTTATGTTGTATCTCTGTATATATATATTTATTAGAAATAAAGGCATATTATTATTATTATTATTATAAACATTCTCAACTTTTGTTTAATAATGTTAGTCATTGACCAGCTTTCAGACCCGTATAGAAGTACCGGTTTCACCATTGACCTAAACACTTTTGGTTTAGTTTTTAAGTTTATGTTGTTACACTTCCTTCCATATTTGATTTAGTGAGATATAGACAGCTCTCGCTGTTTTGTTCCTTGCTCACACATCTATTAGTACACCATCTTCATGGGCCATCACACTTTCTAGAAATGTAAACTCATTTACTTGTTCGATGATATCGTTGTCAATGGATATCTGTATAGGCTTAGTGTTTACATGAATTGATTTAGTTTTGCGTTTATTCAATTTCATTCCGGCTTGGCCAACTTCTCTATTTAAATCACTTACGTTTTTGGTAATATGTTTACCACTGTGAGCAAGCAAACATATGTCGTCATCGAAATCAAGATTTTGTAATGATTCTGTTATACCCCAGGTGATTCCTCTATTTCCCTTGTATTTAATACTACTTCATCTAAAGCTACGAGAAATAATAACGGTGACATAATACAGGCTTGGTGTACTCCATTCTTTGTTTCAAACGGTGCTGATAGTTTACCTTCATGCGATATTCTACATTCATATCCATTATAGCCCTCTTTTATTAATCTTATGAGTTTTTCCGGCAGGCCTTTATTTTCAAGAACTCGTCATATATACTCTCTATTAACCGAATCGAAAACTCGTTCGAAATTAATCAACAGCTGGTAAAGTGGCGATTGATATTCTACAATTCCCCTCCAGTTGGAACAGTTTTTCAAATGGCCTTTTTTGGTAAATTTACAATTATTACTTCTTTACATTCTTTTGGGACATGCTCTTTATCCCAAATTTTCTGTATTATGTATAATATTTACTGTGGTGTCTCTATCTACTTTTAGCAATTCAGCCGTCAATTGGTCCAAACCTGGTGCTTTCCCATTTATGATTTGGTAGAGTGCCTTTTCTATTACAGCTTTAGATGGGGGATTTGTGTCGATTGGCAGTTCTTGCGTATTTCTGAGATTTGGTAACGTCGCTCCTGGATTCTCAATATTCATGATTTCTTGAAAGTGTTCAGCCCAGCGTTGTAGCTGTTGTTCAATGGTGCATAGTATTGTACCTTGTTTGTCTTTTTTGGTAGTGGTGCTTCTATCTTTCCTAGTAAATTTTCTCACGTATGCATATAACTCCTTGGTATCACCTTTGTTTGCTGCTGTTTCGGCAGACTCGGCTATGTCCTCGATATATTTCTGTAATTATGTTTATTGTGCTGGTTGAACATGCTATCTCTACTAAAATTACATTCATCAGTGCAGATCTCTCTGCCTAGCTAGAGGGAAGTTTGGTTCAGCTTCTATTTGTTCCAGTAACCAGTAACAAAAGTAAATTTGCCTGTTGTAGTCTTCTGGAAACACGGAATAAATTTTTAGTATAGTGAAATGGATGATACTCCTATTCATAAATGGTAGGTACCTTTCCACGTTAATTTTATGTTCAAATTTAGTTTTTGTGCAATATGACCAATTGGTACTTCTGGTATTTTTCACCTACTAAATCCAATATCGCAGTCCGTCTAGTTCTTGGTCATACACAGTCAACATTTTACACTAATGCAAGGTTTCCAGTTTGTCTTACTCGTTGATTCACACTTCTGAAGAATTTTGTTCGAAGATATCATCTTAATGGATAACGATGTTGGCTCAGTCTAGGAGGTGCCATTGCACTACTATTACATCGACCTAAAGTCTAGTAGGTACCAATGTACCAAGCGAGTGGCACAGTGCTGAAGTAGTTTTAATATTTAAAAAAGGAGACAACACTAATATCGAGAACTATCGACTGATAATTCTGCTCTGCCACTTATATAAACTATTAATGAAGATTGTAACAAACGAACTAACATGTAAATTTGATCTGTACCAACCTATAGATCAGGCAGGTTTTCAAAAAGGCCACAGTACTATCGATCATCTCCAAGCACTCGATCTACTTATTGAAAAAGTCCACGAATATAATATTCAACTCCACTTGGCTTTCATCGACTTTCAAAAAGCCTTGAATTGGATACAGTCCTGGGCATTCCTATCACCAATAAATGATGCAAGGATAGACTTTCGGTATTGAAACTCAATAAAACACATCTCTGAAAATTCCTCTTTCTACATTCGAATAGACCAAGACATTTAAACTAATAAGATACCTATAGGTCGCGGTGCAGGCCAAGGTGATGTAATTTCCCAAAAATGATTTACATTGGCCGCGGAAAATATATTCAAGAAACTGCAGTAGTAAAATAGAGGATTTAAAACTGATGACTCATTTTTAAATAACTTAACATTTTGTGGACGACGTTGTACTTATAAAGAAAATCAATTGACGGAGATGTCCAGAAGAATTGGAATAACTTGGTCGGTTTTGACAAACAAAGCTACATCTTCAAAAACCCTAATATACCCCTATGATTTACGAGAAAAACTTACAATGTGTGCATACTGCCACTCGCAACCTATGGTGTAGAAACTGCTACCCTCACTGAAAGAACCGTTAATAAGTGTGGGAAGACTCCCAAAGAAATGGCTAGATGATGTCAACGAAGTAGCAAGATTCCATTGGCAACGTCTAGCCCAGGACAGTAACGAATGGGGGAGAGTAGGAGAGATTTTCATCTAGTAGTAGACAGTTAGAAACTGATAAACAGGAAGAATGTCAAATATATATCTGCGTATTCGTTAACTAAATATTTTTTAAAAATTAGACACTGACCATATATTTAAGACTAAATGCTCTCAAAAATTGGGAAGTCAAACAAACAAATGAATAATATGATCTTCCTTGGAGCAACTTATTAAAGGAATACCTAGTTGTCAAATAAATGCTTGATATTATGAACACATTTTCTGAATATTTAATTGGAACAATTCTTGAGTTTTTTTTTTGTTAATTGGCAAAATTATTTATATCTAATTATATCCGAATAATTAGCATTAAGTATGTAATATTTTTCCACCATAATACTGAATATTAAAGCAATTAAGAATCAAAATTTGAATTGCCATATCAAAAAATATATCACAATTTTTTTTCCTACTCAGGAAGTGCCTTAACACATAACACATGCACCCTGTATTTAGCCTGCCATTTTAATACACTAAGTGCTGGTAATCCGAAGAACAATGTTTAAGGATTCTAGTTATTCATATCTCACGTTTTCAAAATATCGAAACTCCGGAGAGTTATAACAATAAATTGTTTATGCGAATAGATTAAAATATTATTTGAAAATTCACTACTACGAAGATGTGTTAATCAAAAACTTTTTTGCAGAGCATTAGAAAAAATTTATAATGGATAAGGAAGGTCTGATTGCTAAAGCTTTGTTAGCACGTACCATGGAACGTCATGATGACTTGCTGCAAATAGTGCGACAAATCCTTGCAATACCACTTCCCTTGGGGAACATTGAACGCAAATTGTTGCAGAATGCATACAGGATTGTATGCGAAAGTCGATATCAGTCTTTACTTAAATTGTGCCAGTTTTATGAAAGGAACAGTCAGAATTTAACTACAAGAGAAGTCAAAATACTAAGATCTTATTTTATGGAAATTCAGAATGATCTAGTAAACTACTGTAATGAAATAACCGTATGTTAAAATAAATGTTTATGTAACTTTTTACTTTTTTCCCAATTTTAAATTATTTTCTCATTTAAATTTGTTTGCAGAGTATATTACAGTATTATCTAATACCTGCTGCGATGATTGATGCAGATAATGATCTTGCCACCTTCTATCTGTGCATGAAAGGAACCCACCACACATTAGAGGCAAAATTTGCCACTGAACAACTTAGGAAAGGTAAATATTTATTGTCTTGTTTGTGACCCTTTTTTATAAGGTTTCATTAATGCTTGCTTTATTAGTATTGACAAACGAAGCCCAAACTGCGTATGAGCATGGCTACAATATAGCGAAAAACACTTTACCAGCTGTTAATTCCTCAAGACTCGGAATCGTAATCGACTATTCCGCTTTTATCTGTAACATGCAACAAGACCTTCAAAGAAGCTGCCAATTACTTCAAGAGGTACAACCTTTACATTACGTTAATTGAGCATTACAAGAATTTTAGTTTATCTATTTTTCCATCTTTTAGGAACTACGGAACTACGAATTGGAGCGGCAAACTGGAGCGGAGATATCTGCCACAAGCGCCTTTCACATAAAAGAAATTCGCGAAAATTTGTCCTTTTTACGCAGAACATTAATGAGAATGGTAACTAATCAACAAATATATTAATTGTATTACTTTTGATGTATGTGTTTATAGATATTTCCCGATTATGAGTATGATAGTTCCAACAGCAGCAATTCTTAGACGGACATCACCAAATGCAATGAAATTATAATTGTTTGTGTTGCAAAAATTGCTTACAGGACTGTTTGATGAATATAATTTCACATTTTGTAGCCTACTGAAAAATATGTTTCACCCTCCACAATAAATTTTTAAATGTATATGATTTTTTATTTGGGAAGTTTATGATTAGATTAGAGGCAAGGAAACTATGAACAGAAGCAAACAAAATAAAAAAGGAGATTTTCCAAACAAACTATTATTTTTTACTTATTTTTAAATTATTGGAAAATCGGTTATTATACATTGATATGAGACAATTGTCTATGTAATAGCTATTTCAATTTGAATAAACTTTATAAAGAATAATTCCATGTTGAACATTTGCACATGCAACAAGATCTAGTTCTAGCCTTCACATTAATTTTGGAGCTATAATCTTTAATGAAGTATTTAATATTTAATTTACATTATAACAAGCTTGCTGATCGTTTGTTACAGTGTACGACTGTGGAATGCCGAGATAGAGCAACAATAGAAGGGCTAAGACAACTGAGTGTTTCCATCATAGAATTCATCAAACAGAATTTAACCAGTCTTTTCTCAATTGCCATAGTACAAAATTAATATACAGGGTGTATAAAAATTGGCGCATAACCTTCAGATAGAGCGATTCTTTGATTAATTCTGAGTCGAAAATCTTAATACTAAAATGTTGGATTTGTCTTCATAAACCCTCACGAGCAGTGGATAAAAACATTTTTCTTCTCAGGTAAAGTACCTTTTTTGTTCTAAATACGGCAAATGTCATCAAGAAAAGTTATACAAAATGTAAAATTATGTTGTATGCAAAATTTCATAAATATAGGGCTACTTTTATGAATTCTTGTACATTAGATGAAGTACTTTTGTGGTAACACGGTTTCATAAAAGTAGCTTGCTATTTCTAAAATTTTGCATGGGGCCATAATTTTACATTTTGAATAACTCTCCTTCGTGACATTTTGACGTATTTAGAACAAAGAAGAGACTTTACCTGAGAAAAAAATGTTTTTTATCTACCACTCGTGAGGGCTTATGAAGACTAGAGTCCCTATATAATATAAGAGTTGAAACAACGTAAATGTTAGCGGTTTGATCTGAAAATAAATGATAGCATAAGGCCAGAGTTGTCTTTCTTATTATGTGTCACCTATGAATTTAATTACTTGTCACTTTGACACTGTCAAAAAATGGTTAGTTTAAAGCGTTCAAGAGAACTGCACTGGTAGGTATCTACTACGGATCCTATATAAGTAATCTTTTATAAGGAATTGAGACAACGTAAACGAAGTAGGTACAGCACTGGATTTTAGTTCGTTTGCCTCTCAGACGCACTTTTTCCCACCAATTTTTGTCGAAGTGGATTTCACATAGTCTGGTTCTACTTGTGGGTGTTCAGTTTATATTTTTGAGCTATTCTGCTCTTTGCTTCTCGTTTTTGGGAATTTGTGTCAATGGATATAAAGCCCCGTTCGAATCTATTTTTTAAGCGAAAAACTAGAAAAATAATTATTTGGGTAACTAATTTTTAAGTAAATTCTATATACATACCTAAAACTCTGCAAGATATGCTATTTAAAAAACTAAATATTGTCAGGTAGAAATGGAACACACATATTAATACATTTGTATCAGTCAGTGTTAGGCCTAAAGGCAAATAAAAATTTGTCAAATGTGACATTCCCAGAACTGGTTTTTTTAGTAGCTATAGGACTTAAATCTGGCGTAATTTCAGACCAAACTGTGCATGCGCAGTGGATCACAACCAATCAGCATCTATTCCTGACTTGGCTCAACTCTTATAATATTTAGGAACTCTAATGAAGACCAATCCAACATTTTAGTATTAAGATTTTCGACTCAGAATTAGTCAAAGAATTGCTCTACCTGAAGGTTATGCGCCAATTTCAAGCCCTATAGTACTCACAGTGTAGTTAAGTGGTAGTGCAGATGGTATTAGTTTTTTAATACCAATCTAAACTTTTTGATATAATTACTCATACCAATGATTTTTTTTACAAGTATATAGTTTCTTAAACCCAATAAAAGTCCATTATTATTATTAGTTTGTTACGTATAATCATTGAAATCTTAATAAGTGTCGCTTTTTGCAAATAGTTGGTATGACTTCCTAAAATTTGTAGTTTATAGCTTATATTACCTCAAACCAAACAAATCAAATACCTATTCCGATACTAGTGAAAAGAAAATCTGATACAAAAGAAATACATAAGCTCTGAATTAAAGAATAAAATAAGTCTAAACTAGAAACGCCTAATTAATAAAAAACAGTTATTTTGAGTTCATTATAGCATTTTGTCACCTAACGTATCTTACTCTAGCTTAACCTCACCTATCCTAAAGTAAAACCTAACCTAACAATCTTACACTAACTCGGCATAACTTAACCTTGTCTAATCTAACCTATTCAGTCTATGCTAGTCTAACTAACCGTAACTTAATCTAATCTAACTTTTCTAATGTCTCATGTAATATAGTGCCACTACGTTTATGGAATACGGGTACATAACATCAAAAACATATCAAGTCTCTCATTTTTCACTATATTTTAAATGCAATGTACAGCAAATATCAGAAATAGTGTATGGGAAAAATATATTTATAATTTAGAAAAGTGATTAAGTCTTAAAAATATAAATTTCTTCAAAAATTCAAAACTTTTTGTATCCAGTTTTTTTCACATTTCTATGCTTAAGTCGAGTATTGTTGGACGTTTACAACTATAAATCCATCAACATTACTTTCTTCATTTTCATTGCTCAAAATATTTGATCTAATATCTCTTCTCTTTATTTCTTCTATTGTCTGCATCATATTTGCTCCTGGTTAATTTGTATTAGGTACTAGTATTATTTCTATAAAATGCCACTTTATAGTAACACTTAAAGAATCCAGAGCTACAAGTTGGGTGATTTAGTCAGCCAACTTTATTACCATAACTTCAAGTAGGTTCATTCGAAAAAATGGCATTTTCTAACTCTTGGAATAGAACAATAGAAGACCGTTTTGTGGAAATTGTTGGTTATTTCCACAATTTAGGAGAAAATTGACTTAATAGCTTTTAAAAAGATTTTTAAATTTTTTATCGAATGGTTTGTAGTGAAATTATTTCCTAAATATATGGCCCATGAATGTTAAACGTTATTGATGTTGACTTTGATAATCGATTCTGAAAAGATCAAATGAACTTATTATAGAGATTAAATATGACCTAGTTGATAAATTACATTTGCTTATTTAGGAAAACCATCTTCAACCATTTCACTCAATAGAAATTTACAAAAATCTACTCAGCATTCATAAATATTCAGTATATTTTATTTTTCTCTATTTAAAGTAAAATTATTACTTTTTATACAGAATATAACAATAAAAATTTTAAATTCAGGTAAGAGCACCTTATATAACCCTACTTAGAGTAACAACTAGAATTGTTAAAATATTTGTTTTTCAGTTCTCTTCAATAAAAACCAGTGAAAAACCAAATAATTGTTTTTTTTTCACATTGGAATGCAAGTGATTACTATATTATTTGTTCGTTTTAGTTCACTGTTATTATTGTTGCTATACATGCGCACAAATGACATGCTTTTTCAGTTAGTCAAAGTACCAGTCCATTGGTTTAATGTCTGTCTTAAACATAATACCGGCGAAATTGTCGTCATTATATAGAATGCCTAAGCATTTTATATAATGACTGCACGGTTACAACTAATATGTATTAGCTAATTATTTAATTAATTACGTATAAAAAATGCTTACTGGATTAATCTGAATTTTACATCGTACCTAGAATAAAAATTAATCCATTGGACTGGAATCATGCTTTGAACACAGGGCTTGGAAAACCACAAACAGATATAATTTTGTTCAAGACTCACTTTTTTATATTAAACTTGCACGTGACTCAAAAGTTGAAATGGGTTCTTTCTCTCCCTGGGTCATTAAAATTTAAACAAATTGTTTGGTTTACATAATTTAGACAACAATTTTGGTAGGGGTCGTGCAATCAAAGGATACTTTTTTCTTATTTTAATGGAATTTAGGTCTTAATTCATCTTTTACATGTGTGCAACAACATTTAACAAGTCTGCAGGCTAGGGCCAGGCTTGTGCTCTTACGTTGTACCTGAAACGTAGTGCGACGATACCAAGATGGTGCTCCCGGAATATGGCTGTCACTGACGAGAATACAACAGATGATGTCGTGCTGTTACTCGTATTTGGAGTGTTCTGTGTAGTGCACGTGCTTTGGTCTCATTAGGAAGGCTTGATACATGTGGTTATTATTAAGGTGATTTCAAGTAGAATAACGAACTTTACTTGCTTAAATCAAACCAAACACTTTTAAAACAGCTTTTTAATGTCGACAATTCGTATCTCGTACCCAATTTTACAGTTTACAACACGTTTACACAACATTCATTTATAAGTGATAATATCGCACTAACTAATTTAGGAGTTAATTTTTTACGTAAAGTTTTTGTATCTCGGACCGAAGCGTATGCGGGTCACATATGTTCACACTTTGAAACTCCATGCACTGCTACACTATTGTACTCTGCCATGTAATACCCAAATCAATTTGTCTAATTTGAATGCTCGTCGATTTTATTTAATGCTACTGCTCAGTGCTGTATTTTCCAAATAATTTATATTGTAATAACCCTTTGGACTTGGTATGAAATTTTAAATTGTTGTATTTATTTTTGAGTCCAATCATTCAATTTAATTTTGAAAACCTTTTCGTATTGAACTCTCTGCTAGTTATGCCGTATCCATTTATCATTCCTACTAATTTGCAAAATGTCTCCTTTACATCATAATCTTGTACGCTGTAAACAATCTGTGCAGTGATGAAAACGTAGCAGTATATTATGTTTGAAGTTGGAGGTTATGTTAAATAAACCGGCATCGCTGATTCTTATTTCTAGGCTGTGTTGTTCTATCTTGTTTAGGTTAGTTGCAGCTTTTGACTGTGTGTGTTATGTGCATCCTTGCATGAGTTGGCCCGTCTCCGGTGATGAGTTCGCCTGCCATAAATACCTACAAAGTTTGCTGGGGTGATCAGTTGGCATACACGCATTAAAGCCTTTGGCTAGTGAGTGAAAAGTTCATTGTGAACCTATCACAAAACGTATCTACTTGTATAAACAGATTTAACAACAAGGAAGCATTCAAATGGAAATGTTTAAAATTAACTTTAAAACACTACATTTCCATTAAATGGTAATAACTTAACTGTAATTTATTGCAATAAAAAAGCATTCATAACAAATGATCAAAATGTTCACCACCTTCACCTAGCACACTTGAACTCTTCGCACAATCCTGTTGTTGACATTTGTTAACATATTTGGATTGTTATTAATTTCATAAATTTTCTCCAATATTCTGTGCTGCAGTTCATTTAGGTCACGTAGTGGTTGCTTGAAAATGGAGTACTTTAAATACGGCTACAGAAATAAATCTCATGGCGTGAGGTCGTAAGATTTGGCAGGATAAGGTATTGGTGTTTTGACTAATAATCCGTCTGTCGAATAATTCTTGCATCATATATGGGGTATTATGTGTTCTGTGCGCAGTAGCCCATCTTGTTGGAAAAAACCATACCTGAGTTCGTCATAAAGCTCTTCGAAAATGAGCTGTAAAAGCAGAAAAAATCTTTGATTTTTCAACAAATAAGCACTTTTGTCTTACTTTTACCTTCAAAAAATGATAGTCCAATTATTCTACCCCTTGAAATAGCCACCCACACTCCTACTTTTTGAGGATGAAAAGGTGTTTACCATAAAATTAAGCTTGTCCGAATTCTACCAACGTGTATTTTGAGAATTAACGTATCCATCTAAATAAAACCAGGCCTCCTCTAGGTGTTTTCTAATAAGTCAAGCTGAGGATAATCAGCTTTGTGTAATTATTGTACAGACTGCAAAAGGTAAGAATAGACGTGGATGTATTTCTTTAATATTTTGTGAAAGGTGACAACTGCCAAGTGGCATTCAGAGGTTCGAGGAGCATCTTCCATAATTTGTCTTACATTTTCAATTACTTCTGTTGTTCTTCTTGGAGGATGACCGGTGCCTTCTTTGGGGGAAACGGATCCAGTCCCACAAAAGACTTCAACAGAATAACTGGAAGTGTTATAATACAACGCAAGGTTTGGAAATTCCTGCCGAAACTTTTCAAAACAATCATGGATTCCATCAACTCAACGGCTATTATAAAAGTAGGATTCGATCATAAAAATTTTGTTTGTTTCTGTAGCAAAATCATTTTAATTGATGAGATTAGGTTACATTACCAAACACAAATAACTGACAGGTAGAGATTACAGAATACGCCTCTCTGTCTAGAAAAGCTGATATTCTGTAAAGAAATATTCTGTTTTGGTTAAAATTATTAAAATAAACTGTACTGTACTTACGCAATTTACTAAATGACAACAAACGCAAAGTGACGTTCGGTTGAAACAGCTGATGTGGTACGTTCACAATGAACTCTTCAGCACCGACTTCAACGCCATATTTTAAAAAACGCTTTTAAAAAACTACCTAGTCATTATATAAAATGACTGAATTTTACAAGTAGTCTGTAACATATGCAGTGTGTCCCAGATCGAGTGGGATTGCAGGGGTAACTTTCTTCTCATTAAAGATGGAGATTTGGTTAAATGGGCACTGTTTTGCAGTTTCATATGCTGATTTAAAATTTGTTTGAAAAAATTCAAAATGTCGAACCAGTCACAAGTTATTTAAAAAAAACTAAAAACTGTAATTTTTTTGTATGTCAAATATCTTCGTAAGTATAAGAGATACAAAAAGAAGTTTCATATGAAAGTCACTGTTTTCGATAAGGCCAATTTAAAATTGGTGTCGAATAAAAATTCAAGATGGCTGCTTTTGAGGTACTCGTATCAACTTCCTTAAGTTAAATAGGAGCCATATTGGATTTTTAGGTTGCTGAATAGAATTTTGTATTCTCTTTTCATCGATGTAAGATAACGTATGATTGAATAAAAAGAGCAGGGCCTAACTGACAATTAGGCATCTGAACTCCGCCTTGTGGTTCTTGTATAAACCTATTGGTAAATATTTTTATCTACGACCACTACTAAAAGTAGGCCTTTTAGTGCTAGCTTGTTTCACTAAAAGTGACGTTTTATAGTTTAGCGTGGTTAAAGAAATCAGCTGTTTACTTTAAGCGCATGTGTGGTGTAAAGTGAAGTGAGGTTATAAAACTACAATTTCGAACTGGAAGTGAAGTTGTAATGTTATTCTAGTTACTTCTTGCATTACAGATAAAGTGTTTTTGAAATAATTAAAGCGTTATGTAATGAATACAGTCAGATGTGTAGTATTAATAATTACCTTTCGTAACTGACCTTGACAGTACTGGCTCCGCAAACATTCCCCCGCGCGGCAAGGCCTATTGTTTATTATGACATAAATTATAAGTGTCGTGCATGCAAACCTTTGTTAACCCTGCAGGAGTCGCGCTTATACTGAAACATGAGTAGTCGCTGCTGACTCACACTCCCCATGCCAAATAAAAGATAATTTAGGGGCTACAAACAGAAGTCATATGCCAGTTTATTTTTTATTTATTGCAAAACAATGAAATATTTATTTATTAAAAAGAAACCTTACAAATCATTGTCCAATATTAACATTTAACTTAGGATTTTGGAATTTTAATAAAAATGAAAAAAAATTAATTCTGCTGTGCGCTCTTACGGCATTCGTTACAAATAATGGTTGAATGTTCTAAACACAAAGAAATATTACATTTGACACAATAACATCTTGTTGGCCAGTTTTATCGTTTTGGTCAGATTCTAAACACTCTTTCATTAAACGCCGAAGGCTATCCTGCTGTTTCTCGTACTCTCCCATAGAAACTAGAAAATTTTAAAGTAATTTAGTAAGTTAAAATTACTAAAAAACTTCAGTAACTTACCTCTGTTTATAATCAAATTGAGTTTAAAATAAAACTATTTTACAAATGACGGTGGTCGCTGCGGACTCTCACTCCACAAATACTAATTCACACAAATGTGCACCCACTAATTTGTTATTTGGCAGCGACAATAAGATACTGTTCCCCGAGAGGTACTGAGACCGGCAAGACCTAAAGAGTAGGGATTGCCAAATAATGGCTGATACTTCTTGCATGCGGAGTGACAGTCCACGCGCGACCTCTGCAGGGTTAAATCGATATTTATGAATTAATAACAGTAAAATTAAGGTCGTAGATAAAATATTGCATGCAACGCGTGCTAAAAGTCGTTTATGCACGAGACATGTTATGAAACTCAGGTCTTCGGCTTTGTTTCATAATTTTCATGTCTCGTGCATAAATGTCAACTTTTAGCACTTGTTGCATAAATAGCTATTTTATTGTTACGAATTTATTACTATGTATTTCCTATTTGATTATGGTATTAAACTAATTCCGGTTTTCTTTTTTAAACAAGAATAAAGACATTTATTATTATTATTATTAAATACAAAAGACAAATACATTTCAAGAAGCAACTATATGGAACAGACACCAGCATATGAAAACATTCTTCTAGGTAATGTCTCCCTGCAGGTGACAGTGATGGCCCTGGATGGTGACTGATAATGTAAATGTTAACATGATAGTTGCATTTAGCAATATTTTAACGTGACGTTGATGGTATGTCTATAGTACGAAGCTTTGTTTACTAGAAAAAATCTCACTAGCGCATGATAACCTATTTTATCCGCTTATATTATTACTAGTATTATTTTAAAAGATTTAGTCAATGATCTATGGGGAAATTCTTCTCATAAATCTGCGGTCTACTAATGGTATCACCTAGAGTACCTCTATAATATATAAAAAGTAAACATGGTGACAGCGTGTAAATTTTCTATTGGTCGCTTGAAGAAAATGGGGAAACAGGCATGCGCAGAGCAACGTCTGAATTTGTTAGTTGAAAGAAACTTAATTATCACGTAAGATAATAATCTAATAACTAAAATTCTTATATTTATTCGTGACTTCAAATTAAGTAATGGTATCTATATTTAATTCACCATCTTACTTAGATATTTTTAAATAAAAATGTTGCTGCGCATGTCCGTTTGCTCCAAATTTATTCCGACCAATCAAAAAACTTATGGCTCTACTCTTAATATACAGGGACGCTAGTATCACCAAATTAATGAATGCAAACATTTAATATGAAACGTTACTGACTTTGACAATGTTTTACACAAACCAAATGAGCTTATTGTAGCAATTTTATTGTAAATACACATTCACTTGTTCATGTAGCATTATTATGGCATTGCAGGGATGTTTGGAGTTCGATAATGAACAAATTGTTTCAACTTAAAAGAACAGAAATATTAAAGCCAAGTAAAAACACTGTAACACTCCTACTTAGAGTAACAAGTTGACATTGATTTCGGTAGTGATTTCAATACTGACTAATTTTTGTATTCACCTATATTGGAAAATAAAGACCATTTATTATTATTATTATTATATCGTGCCAAAATCCCAATAAAGATTAGGATAATCTTGTAGTTTACATTGCCCAGTTTGAACTAGGGTTTCTAGAACCAGTAATATAGGAAAGATTGACAAATGAACCCTTTTGTTACGGTCTACACACATGTTTTACATTACAAGATAACCAATATTTTTTGTATAGAGGTACGGGTTTAGGTTAGCTGCAGTTGAAGAGTTGTGTGTACTTAGTACAAAAATAGCTTGTGTAATCTAAAAAATATTAAATATTTGTTGTTAAATTCCAAAATAAGAGGCTTTTATATTTATACCGCCTCGTATTTAAAATGTACGCCTTCAGCTGTTTGCGAATCCCACCTATATTACCTACTGGCTCCAGGAACAGTAGTTTAAATTGGAGGACATAAATCTCATTGAATTGTAGTTTATTCCTAGCTCAAAAATTCACCACATCACTCATCAAGGACTGGTTTATCTATGTATACCTACTTATAGAAAATATATGCTTATGTCGTGTATGAAATTCGTATTTTTTTTCCTCTTATTACACACCCCGAACCTACACACTGCAATTCGATGAGCCCTCTTTAGCCACAGCCCAGATAAGTGGCTAGCGTCACTCATTCGTTTAAGGAAAAAATGCTCTTCTTCAAGGATCACAACCACCAAGAGTGTTTATATGGTGCCCTGAGAGCGTACAATGAAACCAATGTTTGAACTTACTGCCTGTCAATTGTAAGGAAAAAAAGCTTTACCTCTCAACTACCCTCCTGCTACACGAAATTCTACTTACTTACTATTTATCAGGATCCATTTTTTACCAAATTGGTGTTGAGGGTTTTAACTTCACTTTCCTTGTGTTCAGCTGCTGCCCTTTTTTGTAAGGATTTTTGCAATCTCACCATTCCAGGTGCGTTTTGATCTGCCTTTTGTTCTGATCACACCTTATTTCCCATATCATCTTCACTCTACTGTCGTGCATACTATTAATATGGCCTAACCAGCTTAGTTGCCTTCTTTCTATTATTGATTGAAGTGGTTTCACTTCCAGTCTGCATTTAATTTCCTCATTACGCATCGTGTCTAATCTTGTTAGTCACGCTACCCTTCATAAATAACATATCTCATAGGCTTGCACTTTACTTTTTAGTTTTATCACTCAATGCCCACATTTCACATCCATATACAGGGTGTTCCGTAATGACCACTAAAGCCTTAGGTAGAGAGATTCTTTGATTAATTCTGAATCGAAAATTTTAATACTAAAATGAAATGTTGGTCTTCATAAGCCCTCACTAGCGGAAGATAAAAAAACATGATTTTTTCTAGTAAAGTACATTTTCTGCTTCAAATATGTGAAAGTATTGTCAAGCAAAGTTGTTCAAAATGTAAAATTATGGCCCCATGCAAAATTTCAGAAATATTGGGCTACTTTTATGAAACCGTGTGTACTAGATAAAGCACTTTTGTGGTAACATGGTTTCATAAAAGTAGCCCGATATTTCTCAAATTTTATGTGGGACCACAATTTTACATTTTGAATAACTTTCCTTTATGATATGTTGACGTATTTACAACAATAAAAGTACTTTACCTGAAAAAAAATATTTTTTATCTACAGCTTGTGAGGACTTATGAAGACCAATCTAACATTTTAGTATTAAGATTTTTGACTCTGAATTAATCAAAGAATCTCTCTACCTAAAGCTTTGGGACACCCTGTATTAGAGTTGGTATAACAACAGAACTGGACACTCTGATCTTTGTTTTTGCCGATACCTCTTTTTTAGTTATGAACGTTTTATATCGCGCTTTGTATAGCCTTGATGCGACACTTATCTGAACTCCAGGATACTTCATTTCGGTTGTCTGCTTGATTTTATCTTCCCCCAGTTTTATGTTCAATTCTTCATGTTCCTCTGCTATCACCATATCTGTTTTATGCACATTTATTCTCATTTTAATTTTTCTTAGGTCATCGCTCCAGGCTTTTAAATTGCTCTGCAAGTTTTCTTGTGTATTCGCCATTAAAATGAGGTCGTCAGCATACATGACTTCACCAACCGTGACATATCTCAAGTTTTGCACTCCTAATGAAGCTGCTTGTACTTTTCCCTCTATTTTTCTGGCTATTTCAATCATCACAGTAATAAATAATAATGGACTTAATAATCTACCTTGTCTCATGCCTTTGACCATAGTGAATTCCTGTGTGTACATTGCACGTGAACTTTATGTACGCCCCTGGTATTTATAAGTTTTAAAATTCAAGCGCAAACTGCAAATCAACAAAACCGTTCCGTACTTCTTATCACCACTTGCTTTAAACATCCACTGATTACACTTCACACCGACACTACCTCTGCTACCACTGGTTTGCCACTACCATTTAATCACCACTTCATAAAATATTTTACGTTTTTAAGACTCTATAGGGGAGTTCCGGGCAAGATGACATAGTAAGGTAAGATGACACAGTGCCCATTGCGAATTAAATATTCACGCGAGTTGAGCAACAACGAGTTTACTTATGGTCTCATAGATGACGCTTCATCAGAAATTGTTTACAGCTGTCAGTTCAACGAAGTTTAAAAAAAAATGATTGCAAACATTTTTGGCAGTTGAAAAATTATTTTTCTTCAATATTGTTGTGGTAATATCTACAGATAGGTATGTATTCAAATGTTTTTAAGTATGGTGATGCTAATAGCAGTTATTGTTTGTTTTATATTTAAAGAAAAGTACAAGTAACTTCAAAACATGTTTACAAATAATCCATTGGTTAAAGTTTTGTCGATTCCGGGTAAAACGACATACCTGCCGTCAGTCTAAGATGACATACTATATCATCTTATCCTAATGTGAGTGCATAATGATGAATGTTTAAATAATATGTTTTCTTTTTATTTCAGTATGTAGAGTTTGTTACTATGACAACGAAGAAGACTAGAGTCAACTCTATGGGCAAGATCACCACTCGGAGAATGATGATGATGCCGCCTGCATTTATTGTAATGACTTGTACAAACATTCCAGGCCAAAAGAGCATTGGGTAAGGTGCCAGTCTTGCTTGAATTGGTGCCACACATTGTGTGCATTTGTTCCATATAAAATAAAGCAATTAACGTGTGAATTGTGCATAAATAAGAAGTCTTACATTGATTATGTCATCTTAGACGAACTTGTGTCATCTTACCCAACTTCTACTTGCTTGTTTAATATGTTATTATTTTTTTTATGCTTACTTTCAGATGTTTTAAATACATTTTTGTATGATTGTAATAAACAATAGTTTATGTACATACTTTGTTTTATTTCTTAGTACCTTTAGTTTTTTTTAATTTCGCTCCAATTAAAAAGTATGTCATCTTGCCTGGAACTCCCCTACATGATTTATTTAACACTGGTAGACAACCCCGCATACGCAAATACAATACCTTCCAACATAAAATTCTAATTGTGTGAAATAAGATTAGTTTAAGAGTTAATATATGTTTATTAATTTCAGTTTATATATGATACAAAAAAAAGCAATGGTATACACAATGTAAGAACAAAACAGCCTACAAGTTCTTAAATACTGTAAATCAATTCTGAGCTACTGTTCTACTGTGTTCCCTATTGTGCTTCTGCCCTGTAAAACCGAATGGGGATGGACACTGTTATATAGCCAGTGTACAGAAAATTATTGCGTATGATTATATGTTATGAAATCATAATAAAAATTCTTAGTTACAGTGCAACATGGAATTCATAAAACAAAACATCGTGTAGCAATGAAAATAAAATAAAAGTGCTATAATGTACATAGTTTGGCAAACCTGCTACATTATAATACTCTTCAATGGTACAGATACACGAGTTCCTAGTTTTTCTTACTTTCTAATTCTAATTTGGTTTAGCCTTTGGAATCGCTTGAGGTTTAGCAGTACTTTCTCCGCCAGCACTACAAGAAAAAAGTAAGCGAAAAAATTACAATAACTTCATCACTCACCTTTCTGTATTACTTTCTTCGTTAGCGGTAACATTGTCCAAACCTAATTGTGCTAAAGCATTCACTGCCTCTAGGGCAGCCTTTTCGTACGAAGTTTTCAATTGGTCCTTAGCTCGTACACTCTGCTTCACTTGAGGAGATTTCTTGAGTACCTGACCAGTTTTTTTAACCTCAGTTGAAGCACTACCAGAGCCTGAATTCAACATTTCATAGCTTCCCAATTTACCTTTTGTCTGAAAGATTTAATTCATTAGATATCATTTATTCGAGGTATTAAGTTTTCTAAATTTAATAGCCTTCATTAGAAAAAATTCTAGAAGAATGCTTCAGAGAACTACAATAACTAAAACGGGGCAACTTCGTCATCGCGGGCAACTTCGTCAGTTAGGCAGCCGATGTACGATTTTGTAAGCATAACCTCAAAATCTACAGTTATCGTTTCGGTTCCGTTGTGTTTACGTCGAAAGTGTATCTATTCCTTTAATAATACATTAATACCAAAGAAAAACAGAAAAGTGTTGGGAGGTAGGAGTTACCAGCGTTATGATCCCCAGTTAGATGAAGACACGCTGAAGGATATTGGAAATGGCCTCTCGGTGTCGACTGCCAGCAAAAAACATGGAATACCGCGAACAACGCTTCAAGACAAGAGGCATGGTAGACACATTAAATCAGTAGGCCACCCAAAAGCCTTAACGGCCTTGGAGGAGTCGGAAATTGTTGGTGCCATAAATCAACTTTCAGCTTGGTCTTATCCATGAACAAAGTTAGAAGTAAGACTGATTATCAAAGGCTATCTCGATAAAAAAGGACGTAAAGCAGTGATTTTTCGAGACAGCCTTCCTGGTGGAGACTTCATGGTGGGTTTCATGGAGAGAAACAATTTAAGCCAAAGTAATTTTGTGCCTTAATATAACTTTAAATTTGTTTTAAAATGATGCAATTATTTATGTACCATAATAAAGTTACCAAAATTAGTTATCTACCATGACGAAGTTGTCCCTAGAAACGTACAACTTCGTTTATAGACGAATTTGGGTTAGGTGACGAAGTTTTCCAAAAATCTGTACAACTTCGTCAGGAATTGTTTAGCGATTTATCGGACGTATAAACGTTATTTATAAAAACCAAAGGACGGATAATAATTGTCCATCTCTAACTGGTAGGTATCATTTCATTTTGTTATCCTAAAAAAATCCTATATGCTTACAGCGCGGAAAATGTACAAAAACCCTGACGAAGTTGCCCCGTTTTACGGTATTAGATAGGTTTTTAATGTTACAAAATTCTTTTAAGCTCCAGTGACATTTCCTTGTTCACAAGGTAGGTACTTCAACAACTTAGACCAAAACGTAAGTGGCTTATCACACCCTGTCCTAGCTAAATACGGCGACTGCGGAGTATGCGATGTGTTTGTGTGGC
The DNA here is from genome assembly GCA_940337035.1 of Agriotes lineatus. NCBI lineage: Eukaryota > Metazoa > Arthropoda > Insecta > Coleoptera > Elateridae > Agriotes > Agriotes lineatus. The sequence continues at coordinate 52,725,400 of OW679202.1, read as the reverse complement.
TAGAGTACCACACACGACAAAACCCAAAAAAAGTTAATTGTAGCATCCAAATTGAATGATATGTTTGTGCAACTTCCACGATTTTGTGTTATTTGATTGCACGTTGCGTTTTAAAATTTTTGGTCGCAGTTGTCGTTGAGCCCACACGATGGAAGTGCTAATTTCAGAAATACAAAACATAATTTATTATGGAATAAGTGGAACCTACGGGCAGGAGAGCTTCTGCATTGTTCCGCTTGGGTATCTTCTTAATTGGGCCTACATCAGTTGAAGTATTTCCATTAACCGATGCTTTGCGACGTCTCTGTGCATCTCGTTCAGTAACCTATAATAGAAAAAAACACATTTTTTTCCATTTACAGTGTTAATAAATTTCACTTACATGATAAACAGGCTTTTTTTCTTTATTAGCCTGCTGAATCGGAGTTAAGTGCGAAACGGGGTTAATATCTTCCGTATAATCGGAGTTTTGTTCAGAATTAACTTGAATTAAATTACGTGGTTTCTTACTATTTGCAACACGTTTGCGTTTCTTTCTATTTACAGCACGTCTGCGTTTCATTGCTGCCAAACTGGTTGTGTTTGGGAGTGGTCCCAACTTTTTCAATTCCTTGCACATTTTCTCCGCGGCTCGTTTTCTTGAAATTCCTTTACCATTCCCTTCTCCTTCTACTGTCAAATCACCAACACGACATTGCGTTATGAAGACTTTCCTATGAGGGGGACCCTTTTCGCTCAACACTTTAAAAATTACGTTGAGGTTTCTTTTCGAGGCTATTTCGTAAACTAAAGAAATTGGAGACTTTATTTTTGTGTTAAGCTCATTAGAAGTGTCGGTTGGTGGTAACGCTGTAACAAAAGATTTTAATCTTACGCTACAAACATAATTAGAGATGTATTTACCATTTTCGTTAACAACTGGGAACTGTTGATTATCGTCCATTTCTTGCTGTTTTATGTCTTCTATTGCTTTGGATGCTGCGTCATGTCGAGCTGCTTGTATAGTGTCACCTATGCCAGCATACTCGCGCTCTCCAACATATAAACGAATAGAAAAAGGTTCACCAGGAGGACGACAGTGTTTGTTTTGCCCGTAATAACGATTTTCATTGCGGGCATCGTAATTTTGAGCAGAGTTATTGTGACGGCGATGATAATTGTAGTGTGGCTCGCCTGGACCATAGGTGTTATTTCGACGATAATATACAGGCTGCAACATGTAGCTCTAATAATAAAATTAATACTGACGGATAGTATGCAAAAAAAACAAACAAATTCAACTGTAAAAATATTAATTCATATTCTTATTTGGGTATTTCGCCACTCTGCAAATTAAAATATTAAATAACGAAAATATTAACAACGAACGTTTCGAGGGACAATCTGCCCTCGTTATCAACGAATAACAATTAAAACGAACAAGAAACTTATCTTTTTTCACTGGACGGAAAAACGACCAACCTCCAATGAATTTTTTGACATTGAATTATGAATTCACGCCACAAAGAAGTTTCAGAGATTATCGTAAATATATTAGTATAGAAAAATCGTGAGGAAAAACCTATGAACAAATGTACCGAAAATTTGAAGTTTTAAAAAAGTTTAAGGAAAAAATTTCAATAAGGGAGAGCATAACAACCCAGAAAGTCAGGCAAGATTTAATAATAAATTTAAAAAATGAATTGTGTGTTTTCCTACTTATTAAATACATTAAAAATATTTCAAGCAAATTTTTGAGGTGATATGTTTATAGAACTGTCAATGAAAATGAACTTCATTAAAACATTGTACTTGGTCCCTAACTTTGTATAATAGGCATCACTCGATTTAAATTATTTCAATTTATAATATAGGGTGTGATACAGAAAGTTTGCAACAAATTAAAAAAAATGGTTTCATCAAAATATTGGAATAGGTAATTACTGCGTAAAAAATAATAAGAGTACCAGTGAATTGATGAAAACTTGCAAAGTATACAAGCATAAATAAAGCAAAGCAATTAAACTGCTCTCAGCAAAGTACTACTCTTATTTTGCAAGATAAAGTAAACTTAAAAAGAAAAAATCTGTAAAGGGCTTTGCACGAAACTTCCCTCGCAAGTGAAAATTTTGAAACTAAGAGTAAAAAATATCAAAGGAAAAAGCATTTTATTTTTTTAAGGTGTTCGTCCTCTATAGGTTGGGCTCAAAATTTGCCCTTTTTCTTCAAGGGTAAAAATCTGAGTGCGAAATATTACTTTTATTTAACTAATAGTTCTTGAGCTAAAGCAAAAATTGGCGGTACTGTATTTTTTTAAGATGCTCACCCTGTATATATTTCACCCAAATTATCTCGTTTTCGTGCCACGTAGACATATAATCCGTATACAAAATATCGTCTTCCTCCAAAAAATAGTTTTTGAGTTATATCGCCTACAGACAGACAGACAGATGGAATTGGAAAAACCTCTTTTTTGTCAGCTAGGAACCCTGAGACGTAAAGACCTGAAGAAATCTCGGAAGTAAGGTGACCACCTCTTAAGGTTTTACCTGGAGTTTCAGGGTTTCTACACCGCGTTTCCGAGTTTTGTTATAATTTTTTCGGGTTACACTCCTTTTGCAACAATGTCTACAATTAACTTAATAAGTCAGTTATATCAATTGAAATAAAATACGTTTTATATAATCGCTCCAAATTTTGAGCTCGGCGCTGGGAATCTATCTCTTTTTGTTTGCCTTTTTCTTAAATTATATTAGGATTTTACTTTGTATACAACGCTTTAATAGTAAAAGAAAAACAAAATTGCTAATGGCGTTTTAAGAATTCAAAATTATTAAATTTGCAAATTTTGAGCACTCTGTATAGCATCAATGCTCACAGGCACTATTTCTCACTCGTAGGGTAATTTGAAAAAAAACAATTTTTTACTTAGAACAACCTTCTGACATTAAGTATTTTTTATTTTTTTAATAAAATCGTTATCTCCAAAATCGTTAACTTTAGACAATTTCATATTATGCCTACTATAATTCTATTTGAAAAATAAAAGTAAGTTTGTTCGCCACACTTTTGTGAGCCACCATGTACAATAAAATTTCCTAATATGCACCATTTTAGTACCTGAAACTTTTATATAAGCACATATTAACTAATTCTCATAGTTTTAGAAATATTTTCCATCCCCGCATCATTGCCGGGTTCTGTATATACCTTTAAAGTATAACTGAAATGCTTGGCCATATTTTAATGGTAGATTTTACATCAATTGACAAAAAAGTTCATATAAACATAGGTTTAATTCTCGACCATTACCGAGATATTAGAGGCTGGTTAAAATTGGATTGTCATTTTACTGTAAACTGGGAAACAATATTCATATGAAAATTGGCAGATCTTTTCTACCAATCCAAGACTTATTTATGATCCGTTTTTATTTATACGTATGGCTTTAAGGAGTTGCAATTAGGAACCTATAATGTATTTTATTTTTGGTACAAAAATGATTGATTTTACGAGAAAACTAAAAAGAGGTAAAAAGTTGTTAAGTTAAACAGGCTTTTCAATACATTTTTTAACCAAATTCTTTTCTGTTAAAAAGTTGTAATAGAAACAAGTATACGGGTTGCTAAGTTTAACCCTCACCCGGCGAAAATAATTTCAGTTGCGCGGAAGGCGGCAATGGTTTCTAGTGACCAGGTTTAAATTTTATTTGTTTTCATTAATTCAGAACCACCACAATCTTTATACTTCTAATAAATACTTACTCATGATAACATAATCAAAACTTTTATTGTTATTCACGTTCTTTACGCGGTCAGCAACAGGTTATTATGAGTCTGGGCTCGTATATCACACCTATTAGCAGGTATATTTGTTTTTATTGCCTATACAATAAGCATACTTACCTTGCGTACTTGCTATACGAACTTCTTTAGGTGCTTTTTGTATAGACCTGTCGCAAACCTATATTGCAGTAAGGAATATTTTATTAGGATCCATTCTTTTTGCTTATCATTTTACATAGTTATTATACTCCAGAAGATAAGAAAATTTTGTTTCTTATTCATATAATCACAAATAAAAAATAATTCACAAATCTTTCAACCAAATGTTAACAAATTATTCGACATACAAATTGCGGCAGTCAACTAGGACCATAGCAACAACAAGGGGACTCTACAAATCCAATATATACCTTGTATTTATAATTATCCTAACGACCTACCGCTATCGTACATTGATTGTTCGCTTGTTAAACATCAGGACGGCCACATGCATATTCCCCTTGCTTTTGCAATGGTCCTAGTAGCCTGCCGCAATTTGTATACACATTGAACAAAGTTCAAATGCTTTTTCTAACACCAAATAGTATTTCTAGAACGCTAATACGACCGTTATGTACACAAAACTAAAAATAAAAATAGTGCTTCTTGGGCAAGCAACAAGTAAGTAAATCGCCAAAAATAGAACACGAAAGGTGGAAACCAAGCCTCAAGTGACCTGAGTGGATAATTTCAGGTATACAAAGTCATTTTTCAATGAAATTTATTCGAAAGCATCTTCATAACAGCTTCGAGAAATATGCAAACATTTAAAATGGTATTTTAGAAAACAGAATTATTTAAAAAAATAAAAGTCCGGGTCACTTGAGACCTGGTTTCCGCACTGCGAGGGTTAATACCTTCTTCTTCTTCCTCTTATTATAGGCCAGTAGCCTGTTTTAACCACAAAATGGTTAATACCCAAACATTTTAAATTATTTCATAAATAAGCCTTCTCATTTGAATATTCTTTCCCAATTTATAGCAAAATTACAAAAACCTAATTTCCTAATATCTCCGTGAGGGTTGAGAATTGAACATAGACGTATATGAATTTTTTTGATCAATTTTTGACGTAGAGTCCGCCATTAACCCTCAGACAGCGGAAACCCGGTCTCAAGTGACCCGGACTTTCTTTTTTTTTAAAGTAATTCTACCGTTTTCCAATATACTGCTTTGGGTGTTTGCGTATTCCTCGTAGCTGTTGTGGAGATGCTGTAGAATAAATTTCGTAGAAAAATGTCTTGGTATACCTGAGATAATCCGCTCCGGTCACTTGAGACCCGGTTTTTGCGTTTTGCGCTCCATTGATTTTTTTTCTTGTTTTCTGGAGTATAATAACACTGTGTAAAATAAAAGACAAAAAGAATGGATCCTAATAAAATTCCCCTTACGGAACAACAATTCTATGACGAACTAATGCGTGATGATGACGAAAACGACTTTAATTTTTTGTTTGGTGAGGACAGTGGCAGCGATAAAAGTGACGCAGAATATGAAGAATTTTTTAGTCTGCAGGTCAATAAAAATAAAAGTTTTATGATTATATTATATGCAAGTATGTATTAGAAAAACAGACATTGTGGTGCTTTAAAACTAATTAAAAAAATTTAATTCAATCCGGGTCACTAGAGACCCATTTCCGCACTCCGAGTAACTGAAATTATTTCCACCGGGCGAGAGTTAAGATACGGGTAAGTATGTCACTTACATCCTGTATCATATTTGCTAACTATTAATAAAAAGGAATAAAACTATTGTCTTTATTTGCTTGCTTTTTCTATTCTACAAACATCCTGTATTTCCCATTGAAGAAAACCTTTTTTTTACTAGAGAAGAATCTCAAGGTTTGTATAAATTGAAAACTGGCTACTCTACTCTATAGAAGTTTTAGAAGGATTATTTTACAGTATTAAGATGTTTACTAGGGATGCACCTAATACTCAGCCATTTTTTGCTATTTAATCAACAGCATCCAAGTTTTTAAAAAAAGTCTCTGCATGGCTGTTATGGATGCCCACTTTCCAATTTTGCTTCTACATATTATCAGAACACAAAGGATACATCTTTTTTTGCACACTTCAACCCCTACTTGGAGTTTTGACGTTTTCAGAAGTAAGCTCGATTTAAAAAACAAATGCATAACACACCCTTGCCAATGGTATCAAAACAGCAAAGAATAATGCCCGATTTAAAAAACAAATGCACAACACGCCCTTGCCAATGGCTATCAAAACAGCAGAGAATAATAAATCGGGATATTTCAAAAAACATACTTAATATTTCTACGTATTTCAAGTTATGCTACTTATAACAGTCGAAATCAATATAGTAGTGCTTTCACAGAGAGCGCGATACTAGGCAATTTCTAAAATTCTCAGCTTGTTGCATCTCTAGTTACAACTATATTTTAAATTATAGTGACAAATACCATTGCAACACAACCTTTTGCAACATATATCACAAAACAAAATTCTTCGTGAAACGTGGCTGTGATCTCATACCTGAGCCAACTCTTCACCTTTGCTTATAAATTTTTACTGTAGCTACAAAATTAGTTGCACTTTACTCTTCAAGTTGTAATTTGTTTGCTCGATCATATGATACCCCACGATGCTGCAGTCCTTGAAGGGCTATGGCCTCCTTTAACAGATCTCGTCATTCCGCTCTTTCCACAGCCTTGCTACTAACTTTGTGGACCTTCCAATTTTCGTTCTTCTCTCAGACTTGTCTCTATAGGGCATTTTCCTTGTTCAGTCATCAGGCATTCTTTCCATGTATCCTAGCCATCTTAGTGTAGATCAAAACCAAAATGGCTATGGAAGATAACGAGAGGGAACTTATTATTGGATCCGTATACCTCCCATATGACCAGCCAGGAGATCCATCCACTCCTGAGATGAGGAAGCTAGTAGGATACTGCAGAGGGGCGAACCTGCAGCTACTACTAGGATGTGATGCAAATGCTCACCACATAGCATGGGGAAGCAATGATTTCTTTCTAGAAAATAGGCTCTTGCCAATGAATCTAGATAATGAACCCACATTTATAACTAGTGTTAGAATGGAGGTCATTGATATAATTGTAGCCACCACAACTACGGCAAACATGGTAGAAAAATGACATGTATCTGAAGAGCCATCGCTCACGGATCACAAATACATCAGATTTGACATTAAGACACCAGTGCTAACCGACATGGAGTACAGGAATCCCAGAAACTGCAACTGGGGCTTATATAAAGAGAAGCTTAATCAGGCACTCCGGGATTGCCCCTCTAAGGCCAGTAACACTGCTGAATTATAAACAATGGCAGACACCATCACTGAATCACTGATAAATGCCTTCAAATCATGATGTACTGCAACTTCTAGAAGGTCAACCAGAGACGTTTCATGGTGGAATGGTAGACTTTCAGAGCTGCCAGTGGAGACAAGAAGGCTATTTAACAATGCAAAAATGATAGGAAAGTGGGAACCTTATAAAGAAGTCCTTACAAAATACAACAAAGTGAGGAAAGTAAAACGATCCTCATGGAGAGAGTACTGCAAGGGAGTCGACAAGACACCAGAATGTACAAAACCCCAAAAGGCGCTAGCAAAAGACAGACAACAGATAGTGGAAACACTGAAAAAACCTGAAGGAGGATACACGGAAACTGGGGAAGAATCAGTGGCAGTTCTACTACAGACACATTTTCCAAGCAGTATACTATTACAGCGAGATAACACCAGTGACCATGGTGTAGAAATACCTCTACGCAGGGCTACACAAGAGAAGTGGAAGACAGCACATCAAGAGATAAACATAACTAAACTTGAATGGGCTCTACACAGTTTTGAATTATTTAAAGCTCCCGGTGGAGATGGGATATACCCAGCTCTACTCACTCAGGGCTGGTGAATCATCTCCCTTCTATGTGCGATGCTAAGGGCAAGTCTGGCCCTAGGTTACATACTAGCAAGGTGGAGAAAAGTGAGAGTGGTATTTATGCCAAAGCCGGAAAAGGAGAGCTATGCCCAGACTAAATCTTACCTACCAATAAGTCTGACGTCATTTATTCTGAAGACGTTGATGATGATGTTAGCACAACAGGCCTTTAAGGCCTAGGGCTTTTAGTGAGATGTCTTTCCACTTTTTTCTGTTCACAGTTACAGTCTCCCAATTACTCACTTTTAGTTCTGCCAGGTCCTCTTCTATGCACCTTAACCACTGCATCTTGGATCTCCCTCTTCTGTTTGTTCCCTCTGCTTCTTGGTGTAATAGTCGTCTGGGTGTTCTTGTTTTATTCATCCTTACTATGTGCCTTAACAATCTTAAGCGATTTTGCTTTATTACGTTGACTATGTTGGGTTCTTCATATTTTTCATATACTTCTTTGGTTTCCTCTTCTTTTACACCTCCATAAATGCGTCTTAGTATCCTCCTTTCGAACAAACACAGTTTTGCTACATCCTTTTGTCGTACTGTCGAAGTTTCTCCTCCAAAAGTCACTGTAGGTCTAATAATGGTATATTTTCACTTTTGTCGTGTTTGAAATGTTTTTTGACCGTAACACTTTACTTAGGGCTGCCATTCTTTTCTGCCTGCTGGTTATATTCCTTTCTATTTCGTTGATTAGCTCACCATCACTTGTTATTTATGCTCCCAGATATGTTGTCGTTTCTTCGCGATCAAAGATATATTCTTTATTGCCGTAATCACTTTTAACTTTTAGTTGTTGCACTGTTTGTTGGTTACACTTTTTTCTCACTAAGTATTTAGTTTTATCTTCATTTATTAACAGCCCAAATTTTCCCGCCTCTGATTGTAATTTTATTTTTTAACTAATGTTTTTAGCTCTTCTTGGGTTCTTATCACAATCGCCACATCGTCTGGATATGCTAACAGCTGGTAAGCATTTCTCAGTATGATGTTCCGTTTTATACCGCTGTTTCTTATTATTGTCTCTAGTACTAGGTTGCAGAGATTAGGTTTCCTTGCCTTAAATCGTTTTTGGTTACAAACTTTTCAGATAAAACGGCTTGGATTTTTACTTGATTAGTTGTTTGTTAATGTCATTTGTATTAGTTCAATTAATTTCAGACATTTTTTTTGCATTTGTCTTATCGTGTGTATTTGATCTGTTACTGCGGAAGCCACACTGGTATTCACCTAATTTTTCTTCTTTTTATCTCTCAGTCTTTTGTTTATCAGAGTTGCTAATACTGTGCAGGACACGTTCAGTACTGAGATGGGTCGATAGTTTTCACAGCTTAGTCGATCCCCCTTTTTTTCGATAGGACTAATAACTGCCTCATACCATTCTATTGGCATCTTTTTATTTTCCCAGATATTCTCAATCAAATTTACAACTCATCCTGCTGGCTTTGTTCCTCCATATTTTAACAATTCTGTATATATATCGTTGCTGCCACTACTTTTATTGTTTTTCATTGATCTTGTATTCCTTCAATTTCTTTTTCTGTCGGTCATGGGCATACCTCCTTATTGTGTATATCTTCTCATACTTCTTCTTGCATGGGTTCTTGTTCTGTGCCTGACAGTAAATGTTCATAATATTGCTGCCATCTCTTCACTACTTTGTTTTCTTCTATTATACTACCATCCTCATCTCGGCATATTGTTATCTTTGGCTGGCATTCCTTTTTTATTACTCAAACATTTTAGTAAAAAGATCGTACTTGATGCCTGTTATTTGTTTCTTCGATTTCTTCTGAAGACGTTAGAAAAGTTAATTGACAGGTATATAAGGGACGAAGTACTGGCAATTTTTCTGTTACACAGACACTGATATGCTTATCAATCAGGAAAATCCTATACGAGGATGTGCTGAAAAGTTCCTGGCTTTACATAGAAAGAAACATGCTAGCGAAATATGAAACACCTTTTATATAACGTACTTCCTCCTCAAGCTAACACATTTAGCACAACGCTTCTCCAGTTTTCTTAATGGTTGCCCCTCCAAAAATGCCTCCGTAGCTGTGATAACTTCCTTATTGGAGCCAAACTTGGTACCCTTCAGGTGCTTCTTCAGCTGTGAGAAGAGGTCGTAGTCCAAAGGATTAGGTCTGGAGAATAAGGAGGGTGGTTCAGCAATTCGAAGCCAATTTGGTCGATTTTCGTCAGAGTGTGGTGAGTGGTATGGGCAGATGCATTGTCCTGCAAAAACAAGACACCCCGAGTCAAGTTCCCTCAGCGTTTCTGCTTCAACGCCTCCTTCCATTTGTTCAAGGGAGACATGTAGTATTGGGCGCTGATCGTACACCCCTTTGGTAAATAATCGATGAGGATAACACCGTCCTTATCCCAAAAAACTGAGCCCAACACTTTCCCCGCTGACTTCTGGACTTTGGAGAACCTTTGTGACAGCACTCCATCGACTATTGTTTAGTTTCAGGATTGTAAGAATGTAGCCAGGTTTCATGCATTGACACTAAACGGGCTAAAAAGTCCTTGGGTCCTTCTTTAAACCCGTTGAGAATGGCATGTGAAGCATCAACTCGGTTGCATTTTTGCTCAGCATTCAGGTATTTGGGGATCCACTTTGCTGACAGCTTGCGCATGTACAAAATATCATGTATGATATGGGAAATTATTACATGGGAAATGTTTAGTATCTCTGCTATCAGTTTAGCCGATATGATCCAGGACCGTGCCTCATCTGTTACCTCGAAATGACCAGTCCGGAACCTTGATACCCACCTTCAACACTTCAAGCATCTTGCACTTCCTTTGCTTCTTTCCTCTGTAAGAACAGGAATTTCATCACTCCGCGTTGCTCACTTTTCTCAAACACCGGTGTAAGCATCGCCATGTCAGCTTTGTTAATGCATGGAATGAAAACTTTCGCACGTACGATTAGTTAAACATGCTGCAGTATTGTTTACACGGGCCTCACTTACTCGATTAGTACCAAAGCCAGGCACTTTTCGGCACAACCTCATACATGAATTAGTCAGTAAGGGGGAAAAAACCATACAATCCAAAGACTGGCCTAGGTACCTTCCTGGATATCGAAGGTGCTTTTGGCAACACCTCATTCGACTCAATTGATGTAGCCTTGAATAACAGTGGAATAAATGGCACCCTGAGCAGATTGATATTAAATATGCTTAAAAGCAGGGTTATAACCACTTCTCTTCACAAGACAACTGTGACAGTGTCGGTGACCAGAGGGTGCCCCTAAAAAGGGGTATTGTCACCTCCGCTGTGAAACCTCGTGGTGGATGGCCTTCTATGAGAACTAGAGGAGAAGGGCTTATACACTCAAGGGTACGCCAACGACATCACCATCTACGAGCCCAGGCCCATAATAGTTCGGCCGGGTTCATGTTTCTAATAGGACTATTTATAATACTTTAAAAACTAGTCAATACACTTTTGTTTGTTCAAAAATATGAATATATTTACAAAACCTGAGCTTTTAACTTTTATTTACAGAAAAAATTATTGCAATATTAATAATATTTAGAAAATTATTCTCAAAAACGAATTATAACTACCGGTTCATAATAGTTCGGCCGCATATAAAATTTGATCATAGTAGCCGTTTAATGCTGCAACGCTTAACAAAACAAAAGTTAAATCATTACAATTAACAAATGCATGTCATTAGTAGTTGCTGCTTTGTAGAGCAAAATGGTTCGTGGTAAAGCGTTGGGTGCTGATTTACGAGAATCTATTATCCATGCCCATAAGAATGAAATTTCTGCACGAAAAATTTCGATTTCTCATTCGGTTCCACGGTCGACAGTGCAAGATATTATTAATTTGTTTAAAAAATCTGGAGGTGTTACGAAAAGTAAAAAAACTGATCGTCCATCAAAAATTTCTAATGCAGATGCACGAGCTTTGAGAGGAATTGTCAAAGCAAATCTGCGATCAAATGCCTGAGAACTCACTGTATTATGGCGACAAATGATTAAAAATCAAATTTCTTTATCGACTACCAAAAGAGCAGTTAGAAAATTAGGCTACAAGTTTTATAAGGTAAGTTTTCCATATAATTTCGCTGTTACAAATTATTCTTAATTTATTAGGCAAAAGAAAAGCCGTTGCTTACCAATTTACAAAAACACAACCGTTTAAAATGGGCTAAATCGCACAAAAATTGGACTTTACGACAATGGCATATGGTAATTTGGAGTGACGAGTCCAAATTTGATGTATGCGTAAGGGACACTAGAAAACGAGTATTACGTACATCAGTGGAAACATACCATACCGACTATTTGGTTAAAAAAGTCAAGTTTCCAGCATCCGTCATGGTCTGGGGCTGTATGTCTCGAAGGGGAGTTGAAAAGCTACATATCATTCACGTTACTGTTAACGCCGATAAATATAAAATCATTCTTACTGAAAGTTTTTTTGCCATTTATTCCGATATGCCGATCTGCCGAAGGGGACTTTGTTTTCCAGCAGGATGGCGCTCCGTGCCATACGGCAAAAACAGTAAAGACCTGGTTTGAAGAACATCAAATTCCGACTTTACCATGGACTTCCAGTAGTCCGGACTTTCACCAATCGAGTCTCTGTGGCGTAAAATGAAAAAAGAACTGTGTAAAAACCCAGCACGACAATAGCCGACCTTAAAACAAAGTTACAACAAATATGGGATAATATACAACCGTATGAATGCGCAGAACTCGTTAACACAATGCCTGTAAGAATTAAAGCTGCTGTGGCCAATAAAGGGGACGTTAACGCAGTATTAAAATAATGGCCGAACTATTCTGAACCGTCAGTCATTCTTTATTTATTATTGTTAAGGTTCCAAATATTAACAAATGTAAAATTATTTTTCAGCTAATCTAAGCTCTTAAGTTTATGTTTCATTGTAGTAATACATTTTTTTCGAAGAATAAGTCTTTTATTGGGTCTTTGATATAATTTGGTAAATTGCTGAGTTAAAATTGGTAGTCGGCCGAACTATTTTGGACCTGGGCTCGTACATACACGGAAAATTTGAGTGCATAGTATTCGAAAGAATGCAGTTGGCCTTCAACACTGTGGAAAGATGGTGTGAAGTTAAGGGACTATCGGTAAACCCAGAAAAGACCTCGCTTCTGTTAATCAAAAGAAGGGGACAAACCCCAAGTACAATAATAAATAGTCTAGATTGCTTTATTTCGGTGACTTAAGTCCAGTAATCGCACATGTGTAATTGGTATAGCTGATTTGATATCTTGTTACTTCTTAGTAGTTATTCTTTTGCTTCTTGTATTGGTCCACAATTTTCATAGAATTTTCCTTTCCCAGATGAGGGGAACATTTTTATTGGTATTAGTATTAGTAACAAAATTATTATACTAATTGCAAGTAATTAACTATTTAGGGAATAAAGAAACCAGTAGATGTTCAACATCAACTTGTCGTAGTACCATTGAAAAGTTGAGATTTAGTTTTTAGAAGATAATTTTTAATTTTCTTAGAGCATTTAATTTTTATGTCAACTCAAAAATCTTTGTTTACATGAAACAGAAAAGAACAGCCTTCTTTGAGCGAAAAACCATCAGCACCGGACACAAGGACAATGAAATAACATTATTTAGAATGACAAATTAATATTTTTGAATTGTGAGATAATGAAATTAAGAGTACTCAGTACTAAAACTCGCGCATAGCACACCAAACTGCTTGCGGCAAAATGAAAAATTCTATGCTGCCAGAACAATTTTGGAGTGGTACGCCTGGTTCAACTGCTGGAAAATTGCACTTCGTAGGAGGCACTATTGATGCTGCTCAGTATATAAATATTCTTAGGGACAAGTCACAAATAAAGTATAATATTTCTAACAAGACAATGCTATATTCCATATTGCTAGACCTTTCATCTATCACCACATTTTTACAAGTCATACAGAAAAGTAGCAAGCTTCACTTGCTAGAACTGGAATCAAGTTGAAAATTAGATTCTCTGAAATTTGGAATTTGTTTATCAAAAAGATAGTCAAAATTTAGGAAACACTATGCCCAGCTGAGTTTAAACAGCGTTGAAAACTGAAGGTGATGTTACACAATGGTAATGGCAGTAATAAATAACTAATAACCATCAGTCAAATGACGTGAATCATCACCTTAATACTTAAACTTGTGTTTTTCTATAATTTTTTATTCACTGCCACTGCTAAAATTCCTTAAAATATTGTTATAATTTTAGGCTAGTACTGTAAATCCCAAAACAGAAGAGGTAAATGAAGTGATTCCTGGCATATTTCAAATTTTTAAAATTTAAGTAATTTTTTACAGTTGGAAAAAACAATGTTCGATTAGCCGATGCTTTTAACTGTTAATGGTAAATGCGATTAAAAACTTGTACATCCATGAACATTATTATAGCAGTTGAGATTATTCAAAATTTTCTAAATTTATTCAACTTACTTGGGCTTGCAGAGCATGAGCGCCATCTTCGAGTACATAAACAGCTTCCTCATGAAGTTTCTGGGCAAGGGCATTCAACACCACAGTTGGTGGTGTCCTGCCAGATTTATTCTTTCGTTTTCTCTGTGGAGGTCGATGGTTGAATTTGGTTTGCTGCAGGGCAATGGCAGCTGCGGAGTGTTGTGCCTTTTTAATACTGGGACCCTCTGCTTCATACTCCTCGTTGCCCAACTTCAAGGTAATGGTAAATACCTTCTGGTGATCAGGCCCCTAAATGCAATAACAGTAAATAGTCTTTTTAAAAATTGGTTTGTACTTCGAGGCATAAATATCGTCGATATTGTGCCACGATTTCAATTGCAAATGCAAACGATAAAGCAACCCCGAGGTCACCGTAAGATTCTAATTGTTTATTTCACGTACTTTGTAAAAGAGATTCAAACAAAACAATTAAAGGCCCTTGGATTGAGTGCTAAACTGTCCTCTCAACTTTCATACGTTAACAATGCAACTCCACTTCAACAAATAAATGCTCAAATAATACAACAAACAACCTAACACCCAGAAACAGGTTTTTCAACGCATCCAGATCCGCAACACATGTTACCCAATTTACTTAATGTCCTCTAGACAAATTGTAAAGTGTCTTGGCGTAAAAAAAATTTATAAAAAAATATAGTCAGTTACTTACAAAACGCACAACAAAGGTGTATTTAAATTAAATTGTTCCGTTCAAAAAATTGTTACAGTAATTTAAAATCTACCATATTATAATCATTTATTTTATGTAAGTTATGTTTATAAACCATTTCTACTACCAGGCCTTAGTCACGAAACAGCAGTTTCAAATTACCTTTTTTATGATTCATGATATATGACCACTACAACTAGTGTTACAGATTACAATATATAAAACATTAATTTTATCAATGTGCAGAATGAGTGCACAATGTATAAAAGACTTTACAGGGAGATGCTATAAAACAGTTAATATACAATAGCGATTACTTACTCTAAAGAAAATATTTTATAATCAGTTTATATGTTACCGGAAATGTATGTAATCCGTCATTATGTAGAATTCCTAGGAAATGTATATAATGCCTAAAATCATCAGGAAATGTGTGAAATAAATTTTATTATACACATTTCCTAGGAATTGTGTACATTTCCTAAACTAGAATCGGGAATGTGTTAAATTCGGGGTGTTATGTCAGTAGGTTAGGTTAAGTTAGGTTAGGTTAGGTTACTAGCACTGAAAAATCGTCTCACTGCTAAGGAAAACTTCAGTTCATCTGTATTTTATTTTTCATTCATTCACAAATTCTACAGTATAATGTTGATTTTCATACATTTCCTAGTACCATTTAGGAATTCCATACAATGCCTTTGACCAATTATTTTACACATTTCCTAAATTGGCTCGGCATTATATACATTTCCTAGGAATTGTATACAATTCCTAGGTTTCATACATTTCCTGTAACATATATACCGAAATTAATTAACTAAGGGTAATAACATACCTGCTCGCCAGAGCGGCAATACTGATATTGTATCTTGTTGTAGTGGGCTAGTTCATGGATTAAGCACATTGGACTCTTTTCTTTATTGTTTGTCAAATTATTGGTGGGCCCAAACGTATTCGGGGTCTGCTGATGTTCAGTAGGATGCTGCTGCTCATTCTCAACATGCTGATCCATGTTGACTGCAGGGAATATAAAAAAAAATTAAACACATAATAACAGCAATAGAGGTGGAAAAGATAAAATAACACCATTGAAATATTGCTAGAAAATATCGTTTTCAGAAATATTAGAAAAATGACATCACTCTATTGAAGTGACTTATAAAATATTTCAGAACCTCATTTCTTAAACTAGCTATAATAATTCATGCTGTTGAATGGGTGTTTCAAAACCATAAAATTAAAATAATTAAAAATTGAACGTTTTGAGGAACAATCTCTCGTTACCAACGAAATAACAATTAAAACTAAAAATGAAATAGGAAAACTCAGTTTTTTACTGGGACTGATCAACCTCCAGTAAATTGCTTGACAATGACAGTTGACTACCTACTTGAGCTAATCTTTAAGAATCAACAGCCAACTTTTTTCTAAAAATAACGAGAAAGACAAAGTGCATTCATTTTTGTTAAGTAAAAGACTCCCTCGACATCGATAGGTAGAAGAAAATCGGACTATGTATGTATGTATGTAAGTAAAACATACGATGTTTCTTTAATTTTACGACTAGTTGATATCGACTCTTTCGATAAAATCTTTGTGTTATACCAATGTATTTTGTGGTTGTTATTCCAAGCATGTTTCGCAATTTTATACTTTTTGAACTGATAGGTTTTAATAAAATTTTTATATTCTTTAACTGAAGGGCTGGATGTTTCCTCAATATATTTCTCTGAAATTCACAGGGAATACTACACAGATTGTCCAAAATCCGTTTTGAACATAGGAAATTAATGTGTGCGACAAGGAAGGCATAAACAAAATGAGTAGCAGGACAAACATAGAATGTAATCATGGCTAGGTAAATTTTTAAACTAAAATTAAGTCAATGAAAGAAACAAACACTTCTGTCAAATATTTTAGGGAAGCAGCAATAGCATGAGGTGGGGGGGGGGGGAGCAGCCATAATTGCAAAGCATAACCTACTAATAACACCAATGGACCTACATAATATCAATTACATAGAAGCCATGGCTATAAAACTCACCTTAGCAAATAACAGCTCATTAATATTGGTTTGTGGATAGAAATCACCAAACAAGCAACTCAAATGCGAGGAACGTCAAAGAATATTGAGTAGAGCCCACAATGCTGCTAGGAGATCTACAGCAAGCATACTAACTGGGGTAACAGAAAAATATATCCAAATGGTGTTAAACTTAACTTCCTGTCTCAACTCGCATAACAAATTTCAGCACCCGCGGACTACACCTACTTCCCATATAGGGCAACTCAGATGCCTGACATATTAGACAAACAAACTGTCTTAACAGAGCTCGATTCTGATCATTTACCTGTAGTTGTTGACCTAACCTATTCTCCCCAATTTATCCCAAAACTCCTAAACTGATAAACGGCCCAATAAACTGGAACTTGTTTAAAATATCAATGAACGACCAGCCCTACCAATCTGGCCTCACAAAATGTCATCAACATCGCTGTAGAAACATTTAAAAAACGTAATTAACCAAGCCGTACATAATAAATACCACTGAAGCGAACAAGCCAAAGAGATACACCAACTATCTAAGCCCTCCACCAAATGAATTTAACCTCATTAAGGAACAAAATAGGATAAGAAGAACATGGCAAACAACACGTGACCCAGAAATCAAAGTAAGACTAAACCAACTAATAAGACTAATCAGGGAAAAATTAGATGATCACACATACAAATCTTATAATAACTACATAGGAAGCGTAAATCATGGAGACCACAACATGTGGAGAGCCACCAAAAAAATCCTTAAGTAACCGCTCATAATCCCACTCTTCGTGTAAATGATCTAGTGTACTCAGAGGACAAGGAAAAAATCGAAATTTTCGTCAAAACAACTTGAGCAAGTCTTCACTACAAAATATGAGGAAAGCAACGCAGAACACATGCAACAGATTGTTACAGAAGTAAATAATAATTCCACCGGTAATGCAATGCTCATTGAGCTGACCTCACCCGCAGAAGCTAAGCAGTATGTTAAAAAGCTGATAAATAATAAAGCACCCTGAAAGCGCTATGATACCAAGCATACTTCTTAAAAATCTTCCAGATAAAACCATATGCTATTTAACAGCGATCTTTAATGCATGTCTAACAACAGGATATTTTCCAAAAGTATGGAGACAATCACTTATTCTTATCTTTCCCAAGCCCGGGAAGAAACACAGCCATCCAGCAGGCCATAGACCAATAAATCTACTGTCCACACTGTCCAAGCTCTTGGAGCGAATAATTCAGCATCGACTCATGAGTTCCTAGAAGATAACAAAGCTATACATAAATATAGTTCGGGTTTAAAAGTCACCACTCCACAAATCATCAAATACTAGGACTCACTGAAATAATAGAGCAAGGCTTCGAAAACAAATCGCACACACTAATCAAATTTGTGGACGTAGGACAAGCCTTTGACCGAATCTGGATTAATGGATTGTTATACAAAATGTTAAAAATTAGCATTCCTTCATATCTCATGCAAACCATCAAGTCGTTTCTAACACACAGAACATTTCAAGTGAAAGTAGGATTATATGTTTCTACATCCCGACAAGCCCAGGCTGGTGTCCCACAAGACTCGATACTGGGCCCAATACTCTTTAATATATTTATGTCCGATATTCTAACAAGGGAAGTATTTTTTAGTCTTCGCTAGTATGTTTACGGAGTAATATTTATTCTATGGTCCCCTGGTACTTTTAAGTGTTCTGCGATGGCTGATTTTTGTGTGTTTCCAAGTCGTGTGTGGCTCTGGTGTTCTTCTATTCGACATTGCATGCATCTTCCCGTTTGTCCCATGTAAGATTGGCCACAAGTACGTTGGAGCAGGTAAACGCCTTCTGTCTGTAGTCCAGGCAGAGAATCTTTGTTTGAGGGGATCAATTGTTTAACCTTTCTTATTGTACCCCGATGTTTTCCTTATCTAAGACCTTTCTTATTATGTCGGTTACCCCGGTTTAGGTTCTTTCAGTTTTATGATGTATTGATACGCTTTCTTGATGTCTCATCGACTCTAGCCATTCCTATGTAAAGCTTCTTCCACATGTTTCAGTTCTTGTGGTTTACTGTTCTCGTCACAAATAGCTTTGGCCCGATGAATAAGAGTCTTGATCAATGCTCTCTTTTGTGGGGGATGATGATGAGACGAAGCATGCAGACAGCAGTTAGTGGGAGTCTTCTTTTGATACACTGTATGGCTTAATCTGTTGTTAGCGGTTCGTTTTACTAACACGTCCAGGAAAGGTAGGCGTCCATTTTCTGCAGTTTCCATAGTGAATCTTATTTTGGAATGGTGTTTGTTTAAGTATGCCAAGAAAACTTCAAGAGCTGCTTTTCCAAGGGACCATATAATGAAAGTGTCATCGACGTAGCAGAACCAGCATTTAGGTTTGAGATGGCTGGACTGAATAATTTCTTCTTCAAAGGCTTCCATAAATATGTTAGCAATGACTGGAGATAACGGGGATCCCATAGCGGCTCCCTTTTGCTCGTAGTACATTCCTTCCCAAAGAAAGTAGGTCGTCGTGAGGCACATCGTTACTAACTCTGGGACGTCTTCTTAGAGTCCTTGAGGAACGAAGCATTGTTGTATAAGATTTACTGAATCTTCTACTGGTACGTTGGTGACCAGGGATTTCACACCAAAACTGACCAACATGTCCTGGTCCGTTGCTTCTAACTGAGCCAATGTATCCACGAATTGCTCAGAATTCTTCACGTACAATTCTGAAAGCATGCCAATACATCATAAAACCAAAAGAACCTATTAATTACGCCTGCCTACCTTTCATCGCCGGGGTAACCGACAGAATAAGAAAGGTCTTAGATAAGAAAAACATCGGGGTCTGTTATGGTACAATAAGAAAGGTGGAACAATTGATCCCCTCTAACAAAGATTCTTTGCCCAGACTACAGATAGAAGGCGTTGACCAGCTCCAATGTACTTGTGGCCAATCTTACATCGGACAAAAGGAAAGATGCAGCCAATGTCGAATAAAAGAACACCAGAGCCACACACGACTTGGAAATACACAAAAATCAGCCATCGCAGAACACTTATTAGGACCAGGAGACCACAGAATAAATTACGACTCTGTAAACATACTAGGCAGGACTAAAAAATACTTTCCTTGTGTTATTCGGAAATTCCTTGAAATTATTATAAATCCAAACAATTTCAATCGAGAAGACGGCTACCGTCTTAGTAACACATGGAAGGTAGCTCTGCAAAACCAATACATCCACAAACAAGTTTCACATGAGCAACCAAGCAAAAAAACGACAAGTCCCAATAATATACAAGATCTGCATGAGCAGCCAACAGTAACGACTCCTCGGTATATAACCAGGAGTATGAGCAGCGAAACGTCAAGTTCAAATCCATGACCATGGCATAACCCCCCCGGAAGAACCTACCATTATAAACATCAATAAATTACAAATCCTACAAAATAAGGTATTGCGCACCATCACTGATGCAGAATGGTTTGTTAGAAATATACAACCACACAGAGAAGCTAATATTTATTACCAAAACATCCAGGAAATTTTA
Organism: Agriotes lineatus; assembly: GCA_940337035.1. Taxonomy (NCBI): domain Eukaryota; kingdom Metazoa; phylum Arthropoda; class Insecta; order Coleoptera; family Elateridae; genus Agriotes; species Agriotes lineatus. The sequence continues at coordinate 52,704,922 of OW679202.1, read as the reverse complement.
CAAAATCTAGACCAATGCAATGGAGCAGTATACTTTCAAATGGGCTCAAAGACAAGACACACCAAATTAAAAAGGAAGCTAGCCAGAGACCTGCTTTCAAGTGATGGTGAATAATAATATCCTATTGGTACCCATAGTGAACAAAAGTGAGTAATAATAATAGCAATAATAATTGCTTATAGTGAACTGATTACCAGCCATGACATGTGCTCATAAAACAGTTTCAACTAAAATGATAATAACAAAGCAACCCTTTACTGCTAAAATTACTATTGTTAGAGGCCGCATGGACCTCACTCGTGATGAATAATGTTATATATTCATTTTAACTTTACCATGTATAGCAACCATTGCTGAGCTGCTATAATGTATATTAAAAAAAAAGTATTAAGGTCTTCGACTCGGAATGTATAAAGAATATCGCTGCATGTAGCTTTGTTGCCAATTTATTTACACCCTGTATAGTAGTTTCACGTTACACTATACTGTCCTCTTCAGCAGACATATTTATTAAATGGATCAATTTGTGTCTGCCTAAAGAAATTTTCATTATGTTATATTATAATATTATAATTTCTACATCCATGAAGAAAATTTTATTTACTGTTTGCTAATGGTGAAGATTTGGTGATGTTGATACTCTTTACAGTAATGTTTATAATCTTACAACCAATATTATACAGGGTGAATTAAATTCAGCAATGAGTACAGCAATCTCGGAAAGAAAAAAAGAAGCTTGCTCTGTCTGATAGTGCCTCATTGCACGAAGACTTCCAAGTATCTTCACCATCCGCTGAAGAAATTATACAGCAGAAGCACAAACAATTTAAACCTGTTCTATCTGATACCTTCTCAGAGAGCGATGTTCATGAACAAATCTTAACTGTGGACAGTGATGATGACTATAGTGTTGAAATCTATTCAGATTTAGAAAACCAACAACATGAAAGTGTGAAACTTTGGTTCATAATGTTCCTGTTTCCGTAAAATGTTATGTCTATGTATTAGTTAATTTGCCAAAAGACAAAATAATATTAAAAGAGTAAACAGGTAAGAACACTAAACATACTTTTGCACATTTCTGAGAGCAGCAAGTTATCTGGTGTTTATATATATATAGGACCCATCGTGGGGCGGAAAATACCAACCCTGCTATATATTTTTGCTCCTAAATTGGGGGACATATTTATTTTTGCTACAGTGAATTGCGTTCCTCAAATGCCAAAGTAGTCCGCAATATATTTTGTATGGAGAAACTTATGAATGTTGCCTGTTAGCTACAGCCTTCGATTCATGAAATTTGGTAACAAGTCACACCACTTTAAGGTATACAGGGTCCAGCAACGATGCGGGGATGGAAGATATTTCTAAAATTTTGAGAGTTACAAAAATATCACTTGTATAAAAGTAGTAGGTAAGAAGGTGGTGCACATTATTATAATAGCTTTGATTATACCCTTTTTTAAATGAAATGCCCTGTATTTAGGTAGCTTAAAACTTTTTGAATTTAAATACTAATCATTTTCATATAAAGTTGTATGGGTCTAGCGTCAACTGTTTTGGAGATACTAACGATTTTAAGCAAACAAATTCTGAATTTCGTTTTTTCATGTTTTGTTATTTCTAGTTTCAAAAACGGCTCAATTTTTAATATCTAAACCTGGTTTTTAATAGCGTTTGCTTGTCATCCCTTGAAATAAAACATCTTGAAGGGCTTTAATTGTTTTTTGCTAAAATACGCATATCTGAAAAACAGTTGAACTTAGGGATATGAAGTTACATATCAAAAGAAAGCTCATTTAAAGGGCTTTTTAAAAATATAAAAATATATAGGGTGTTCTATTTAAAAAATCCGAAATGATTAAATTTGAGCGCTATGTATAGCATTAATGCCCACACCCACTATTTTAAACTGTAAAAGTAATTCGCCAAAAAGAGCAGCTGCCTAACGTTCAGCATGTTTTGCTTAAAATCGTTAGTATCTCCAAAACAGTTGTTGCTAGACCCATACAACTTTACATAAAAATTACTAGTATTTCAAATCAAAACTTTTAAGCTACCTGAATATAGGAGATTACATTAAATAAAGGCAGGTTTGATTTGCCACTTTTTTGAGACATCCTGTATAATCAAACTATTTTAGTAATGTGCACCCTCCTTCATACTTATAACTTTTATATAAGTGATATTTATGTAACTTTCATAGTTTTTAGATATATCTTCCACCCTCGCATCGTTGCCGGATCCTGTATACATGTAATGGGTTCATCAGGTAGTAGCGAATAGAATTAGAAATTAACAAATAAATCAGTAGTTGTAGTAAAATAATCTACCATTAACCTTATCAAGGCAATTGTTTAATTAGGTACTAAAAATGTGTACTTACTGTAACACAATCAGGTGTAACAATTAGTTTGTTGGTCTTGTTTTTATTATAAAAAGAAAGTTTTTAATTCCATTTGGTATTGAGAATGTGGCTGTTTCTGAATCGGCCAGTTCATAAAACGGCTAAAAACACTAGCCAGATTCTAAAATAATAAAAAGAGTGCAGATTTTAGATTGTGGCGCGTTTTATAAAGTTTTATAAAGTAGGTAGCCGTTTTTCTCAGGTGACTACGACATAATACATCGCCCGTGTGATGGAGGGTTAATGTATATTTTCTAGATCCGCATTCACATTAAAATATTTAAGTTAGTCAGTGTTACGTACCTCTGTTTCTGCAGTAAATATTAACCGTCTACTTGTTGCACAAGAACACCGCACAGGTTATCTTCTCAATTTCTGCGAGCCAATTCAATTGCCGGTAATACAGCCTAACACCGTATTACTTCACGTTGTAAGCGTAGTACCAACACAGGGTTCCCCTACCATGAGAAAATAACAGTGTTGTCAGTTCTATTTTAAAAATTAATTTAATAATGAGATAACTTGACAGTTAAACGTTTCCTTATTAATTTAACACCAGCATTACATTTTTGATCATAAACTAGTACATAATAATTTAATGTGTGCAAAAATATTATAGCAACCTTTCAAGAGTGTTGTGCTGATATTTGGCAAGGTCTGAATACCTACAGCTAGCCGCAGAACCGTTTAACTGACAACGCCGCAATCCAACCTTCAAACAAATGAGACTAATCAGTGGCGTAGCAGTGATTTAGAAGATTATGGGAAAAAATAAAATTAATAAATGTATAAGGGGGTTACAATAAGATCTAAGATATGAACCGCATGTAAAACAAAAATACACGTGTGCCAGTTTTTGAACTCCTAATTTAAAAAAAATTGTAAAAACGAATTATTGTAATTTCAAACAACATACAGTCGTCGATTTTATTGAAAATAATAAATTAAAATATCTGAATCAATTTTATAGTAAATAATTCCAATCCTGAACATATAAACGTATGTTGTGACTGACTGACTGCTTATATGTGCTACTTTTTATCGTCCCCGATTGGGCTTACTTTGTATACCGTGTGTATGGGTAAACTGCGTAACATAAAAAATGCTACGTTAAGTTCTTAATGCTAAAATATTGACTCCATGTTAATCCTGGAGCATCTGTCAAACGAAGTTAATTCAGAAAATTGTGCGGGTGCAGCCAGTCTCTAAATACCGCAGTACTCTTGTTTTTGAAACTGAAGCTGTTGATAGACAAACTGTTCATTATAGTACTGTACTTTAAAAAAATCCACAATTTTTCAGAAAAACTGTGACATAAAATACACCTTGTGATTCCCAGCGATTTTGCGATCAAAGAAAAAAACCCATTTGAAGATAAGGCAATCGTCATACCTCCTATTATAAAATTTGCGCAAAACCAGTTCTGATTTTGAGTTCCAAGCTTTATGAACATCATTTTCAAATATGTACTTTGTTTTTTCGAATCCCGACGCTCAAACAGTTGTCAAATAAAGTTAAGGTAACTGTCGCAAATACCGTACATCGTAATTTGGAAAATGTAATTGGTACCGCTGGTGCATGTTTTCTTGAAGTTTTCTCTTTGTTTAAAGAAATCCGTAAAGAGATCCGCATCTGGTTTGTTAAGCAAAGGGCAATTTTTAACCACTGCTAGTTCTTCCAGTGACAGTAGTGTAATAAGTACTTAAAAATAAATATTTAAACTATTTTTCAAAAGAAAAATGAAGTGGGCTATTATTAAACATTACTTATACCAACTGAAAATACGTTCTTTGCTTACTGGATTACTAAACTCTAATTGTCGAAATTCATGTAATTTTGTTATGAGGTGCGTGTTTTTACTGGTTAACAACTGGCAGTATTACAAATAAAACCCTTATAATTTTTTTCCACCACCGAGCTCTGTGTACTAGTGGTTAGCACGTCTGCTTAGCATTCGGGAGGTCATGGGTTCGATTCCAGTGGCCGTCTGTTCTGATTGAGGTTTTTAGATGGTTTTCCTGAGTCAATAGAGTACCGCTTTCTCTGAGGCGAATGCTGAAGCAGTACTTTTTCACATTTCCTGGCCTGTCGTCCATTCTCCACCACTTCTTTCTCTCGCCCATACTAAAATTCCTGTTATTGGCCGAAGAAGGACGCAAGGTCCCTATAGCAATCCGCCCCCAGTTGCGAGAATTGAAATGACCCTGAACCTAAACCTTTATCTTTACCTTCATTTCTACCAATATTCTGACGTGATAAAGGAAGCAGTAATTATATGACTCAACAATTCCAAAGAGTAAATGTTTATTGGATCTGACAAATAAGAGAGCATTTTGTATAAACATAGTAGTTTCGCTTCTCTGTCCATAACTTTATCTAAAAGATCCAATGAACATTGCACAATAATATGAAAACCTTGATCGGTCATATTTTAGATCTAAGCCCGATGTTTTTTACCACAGCTTAAATAAATTTTAACAGGGGTCAGTCCGGCCAGCCCCCCTGTGACTACGGCCCTGTGCCTGGTTTGTTCGCATGTTTTACAATATTACTAGATAAAATCCCTGCAACCGTCTGAGTCATTTAAAGGTATGTTTAAAGCAACGTTATGCGACGCGCGATTGATAAACGTGGGCGGACACAATGCTATTAAGTGTCTCAACTTTCTATGCAGATAAATAATTTATTCATACTTTTGGAATGCAGATTACGATATCACGCACGTTAAAGTAAACTAAGGAAGTAATTATTCTGATTGCAGCATCTGAAATATGAAATTGAACGTGTTTGATCGAAATACAAATAAACAGAAAAAAAAAAAATTCCAAAAAATGCTAACAAAAACAGATTAGCTGTAGCATACTGCTTAAAAAGTGTATCTATGAGTACATTTATCTCGGGACTTCCATCAACTATCCACTAGAATTTTACGAGGTAAACCATCTAGTTTGAAATTTTGATCGGATGCATTAGAGTGACCACCTCTCAAGGTTTCACCCAGAGTCTCAGGATTTGATAATGACACGGTCTAATTTCGGAAATCGTTTGTTTACTTTTTTTTTATATAATCGCCGCAAATTTTGCGCCTGGCGCTGCGTATTGTCTTTCTGTTTCTATTTGCCTTTTTCTTAAATGATATTAGGATTTCATTTCGCATGCCACCCTTTAATAGTTAAAAAACAAAACTATTAATTTAGATTATTTCTAGGTTCAATCATATTCAACAACAAGGAGAAATATAGGGAAATTTAATATAATCTCATTTGATGCTAGATATAATTTAATACTTCTTTATTTCTCGTTTTTTCGTGATTCTTATCTCTTGAGTTAATAATGGTTGAATTTTGAATTACAAATCTTAAAAGAAGCAAAGATTGTTTTTATGGTTTAACTCGTATATAATAGAATAAACGGTGGAATTTAGCAATATGAAATAAGATATTAAAAGAAAGCTAGTTAGAAGGGTTTTCAAAAATACAGATATACAGGGTGTTCGGTTTAAAAAATTCGAAATTATTGAATTTTCAAATTTTGGGCAATATATATAGCATCAATGCTCAGAGACACCATTTCTCACTCGTAAGGTACGTAATTCACAAAAAACATCATTTTTTCTAACGTTTTTTTTACTTACATCTTTTCTTTTACTTCGAGCATGAAATTCAGTCCTTTTAAATAAAACCATCATTATCACCATAATCGTTAACTTTAGACCCACACAACTTTATATTATATTCAACTATAGAGCATTCTATTTGAAAAAGGAGTAAGTTTGGTTGTCACACTTTTGTGAGCCATCCTGTACAATAAAAACATTTTTCTAATGTGCAACTTTTATATAAGCACATGCTAGGTAACTTTCATAGTTTTACAAATATCTTCCACGCCGCATCGTTTCCGGATCTGGTATACCGGGTGACAATGGAACCGGGGTCATGCATCTTTCTCCTTCAGCTATGAATGAATTTGGATAAAATTTGATACAAGGATACTAGACATAATTTCGGATTGATACACAAATGTAATAAAAATGGCAGACTTTCGGTTTTGCCGGAAATGACACTAACTTTGATTTTTTAAATGAAGCACCCTATATATTTTATGTTTTTCGGAAGCTACAACTTAAATTACATACAATGATTTTGCCAAATTCGTTTAAGTATTACACAAAAATATTTAAAAAAATAGTTTATAAATTATTTTGCAGTTTTAGATAAAGATAAAATAGTGCATAATGCATAATGTTAGATTGGTAATTAAATTGGCTGTCTAATGACAAGGTGGCCTTTAGTAGTGGCCATCTAAAAAAGTGACTTTCTTAAAAAACATGTTTAGCAAATTTTATACTTTTATTAAGGGTTTGTTATTGACCTAAATTGATAGAATAGCTATTATTATGAGTTGCTAGTCATTTGGAACAGATTTTCTCTAGTCATGGCCTTCTATGATAAAAAATAAAATTTGAAGAAAAGCATTTTTTGCTTAAAAAATTAAAATTTTGTATGTAATTCGAGTCGTAGATTTCGAAAAACATAAAATATACAAGTTGATCTATTTAAAAAATCAAAGTTGGTGTTATTTCCGGGGAAATCGCAAGTGGGCTATTTTAACTATATCTATCAGCCAATCAGAAATTATGTCTAGTATCTTCATATAACATTTTATTCAAATCGATTTACAAATAAAGACGATAGAAGCATGGCCCCGGTCTCATTGTCATCGGGTATAATATAGGGTATAACTGAAATGACTTAATTTCCATCTTTTTCCAAGATGACTCAGAGCAGGCCATGACCATACATTTTTGTAAGAGTGTATATAGCAAATCGTTCAATACCAGATTTTGATGATGGTTACAAATGAAGTTAGCAAGGTAACTCAGAACTCCTTTTTTCAGATATTTGTCATTAAACGAAAGCAATAATGAATCGCTTGCTTAGTTTCTTTTGTCAGCTTTTTTTGGCACTTTGAAGATATATTTTACAAAACCTTGTAATAACTTTTGCAGTGTTCAAACAGCTGTCAAAAGTGATGTTATAATATTTTTAAGGTTCGATTAGTTAGTTAGTTAGTATTTGTTGTGGGGAGACTGATGTCAAGCAAGTAGGCCTTCATAGGCCCTTTTTGCCAACCCGTGGACAGGGTCTAGGCATGCAGAGTACCAATTACCTTAGTCCGACTTTGAATTTTGCCAATACTAAGAAGTTCCAACCCTAACAAGGGATCTGTTACAGGCTACAAGTCGTAGTAACAAGGGACCCACGGCTTTACATCACTTCCGAATGATGGCATTCTGTAGAGGTTTTCATCAGCATTTTTTACTTATTTTTTAAAAACCTCACCGGGATCTGGGATCGAACTCTCGACCCTTAGATCAGTAATCAGAATACTTAACCACTGAGCTATGGAGCCGGGCATGGATGGATTAGTACACTGTAAAATATATTAGAAGTCACAATCTGCTCTGAATCAAGTTGAAAAAAGACTATAATATATGATTTAAAAAAAGTATGTATAGCTTGAAGGGGTTGAAATTGGCAACCCATAATGCCTTTATTTTTTTGTACAAAAACTATTGGTTTTACGAAAAAACTAGAGAAACTAAAAAGTTTTTAAGTAAAACATGCTTTCCAATACATTTTCTTAGTCAAATTCCTGTCCTTTAAAAAGTTCTTATACAAACATTTATACGGCTTGCTAATTTTAATACGAAAAAATTCAAAACCATTACCTACATAAATAAGTCTGCTATTGGTAAAAAAGATCTGCCAATTGTTATTTGAATATTCTTTCCCAATTTACAGTAAAATTACAAAAACCTAATTGTAACCCTCCACTAGTCGAAAATGGGGCCCAACACATATAGAGACTGTCGTAAAAGAATCAAAAAGTGTGAACAGCAAGTCCGTCCTCTTAAATACAGCCCTCACATCACCAAGCCAGGAGAGCTTCTCGATGGCCCGATGGATCAGAGGCGGGATTTAGATTCGCATTTGCAAGCGCTGTAGTGGGAAACACATCACCGGTAATTCTTTTTTATTTGAAAATAGTTGGAGCAAGACGATATTGTGCATGCAGATTATATGTCTACCTGGCATGAAACCAAAAAAATGTCGGACAAATTTATACAAGGTGAGCACCTTACAAAATTAAATTTTGTTTATTCTTGCGTTCACTGAGAAATATATAAAAGCAATAATGTGCATATAGGTCTGGCTTGACATTTGTCGAAAATGGGGTCCAACAGATACAGAGTAATGTGAAAACGACTAAAAAAAAACGTGAACAAAAAGTCTATTCTCTTAAATACAGCCGCGCATCGGCAAGCCGGGAAAGCTCCGCGATGGCCGAATGGTTCAGAGGGCGGATTTAAATTCGCGTTTGCAGGCGCTGTAGTTTGAATCCCATCACCGGTATTTTTTTAATTTGAAATTGATTTATACGCATTCCAAGCTTTTCACTTTATTGTTTCAGTATTATTACAGTTGTGAAGATATTTTTACCCCTATTTTCCTTTGAATTTTAAAGTTATTTAGTGTCACAACGTCCACTTGCGAGGGAAGTTCTGGATAAGGTTTTTTACAAATTTTGTGTTTTTATTACTTCCCTCGGCTAAAAGACGAATAAAGTATTGTAATCAAGAAAACATCATCTTCTGAGATTTCTTCAGATCTTCACGCTTCAGGGTCCCTAGATGATTAAAAAGAGGTTTTCTCAATTCGAGGTTTTCTCAATTCCATATGTCTGTCTGCCTGCCTGTTGGTTGTATAACTCAAAAACTATTTGTTGGAGGAAGATGACATTTTACAGATACATTATATATCTACCTCAGATGAAACCGAGAAAATGTCAGACAAATATATACAAGGTGAGCAGCTTAAAAAATAAAATTTTGTATATATTTACTTTAACTGAGAAATAGATAAAAATCAATAAATTATATAAAGTGCAGGCTTTATCCTTGATAAATATTGGACCCAACAGATACAGGTTAAATATTGTACGAGACAAAAAGGGCAGGAATTCGAAGGATCTCGGTGGCTCAAGCACCGAACGCTCGCTTTGCCTATGGGCTGCAGCTGAACAATGAAATCAAATGCGCAGGCTTGTTCGCAGGCACTGAAGTTTGAATCCTATCGCCGGTAATGTTTCTTTATTTGAAAACTATGAACGTGAAGATATTTTTACCACTATCTTCCTCTGATTTTTAAAATTGTTTATTGTCACAAAATCCACCTGGAAGGAAAGTTCTGGGGAAAATCTTTTACAGATGTTTTTATTTGTTTTCGTATTTCGACATCTTGTTAGCTTTTCGCTTATCTTTAGGTCAGCTTTCTATATTTTAACTTTCAAAAATTGATCGCTTGTACTTGAGGCCCGTGAAGACGTCATGTATTCCTTATTAATGAGATGTTCAACTTTGAGCGCCAACAAGTTTAATCTCAAGCACACTGATATAGGTAAAGAAACTTATAAACTTCAGTAGGTATACGAGGATGATTTGATGGGACATGCAACTCGACTACTAGTGCCCTCTACCTCATTTTCGAGTTCCGCCATCTTTTTTATGCTGACAAGTGAAGTTTAGTTGATCTGTGGCGTTCAGTTAAGAAATTGCAACGGTTTAAAGACGACGCTTAAGTGGAAACTCCTAAAATGAATAAAAACGCTATTCGTGGTGCAATTCAATATTTGTTTTTTAAGAAGCTAAACACGACTGAAATTTTGGCCGATATGCAGCAAACATTGGGTGACAATGCCCCTTCGAAAGCAACGATCTGTCGCTGGGTTGCACGATTTAACCGTGGTGATTTGAGCATTGAAGATGATGAACGACCAGGACCATCAAAAACGGTAACAACCCCATAAACAGTCGATCAAGTGCATGATATTGTTTTGAAGTATTGAAGAATAAACATTGACGAGATAGCTAGGATCGTAGGCATATCAACTGAGCGCATACATCATATTTTGCAGAATAGGGCATGTCTAAGCTGTGTGCTGCGCTAGCTGAATGCTGATCAAAAACGAGAGAGAGTGCAAACATCAAGCGACAATTTGAAGCTGTTTAACAAAAATCAGGTTGATTTTCTGCGCCGATTTGTTGCGGTCGATGAAACTTGGATTCATCACTACATTCCCGAATCAAAACGCCAATCTCAACAGTGCAAACATCATGGCAGTCCTCCACCAAAGAAGGCGAAGTCATTTTCATCGGCAGGGAAATTAATGGCTACGATTTTTTGGGATTCGAAGGGGATACTACTCATTGACTATCTCACAAAGGGCCAAACCATCAACGGAGCATATTATGCTGCACTTTTGGATCAGCTAAAAGCAGCAATTGCTGAAAAAAGACCCGGAATGGTTAGAAAAAAGGTGCTCTTTTGTCATGATAATGCCTTTTCCCGTTCCAGTCGCATTGTTTGTGAGAAATTGGATCAACTTCACTTCCAGGTTATCCCCCACCCACCTTACTTGCCAGATCTTGCTCCGAGTGACTTTCACCTATTCCCGAAGCTCAAACTTTTTCTTGCCGGAAAGAAGTTTAAGACGGACGAAGAAGTAATTGCTGCAACGGATCAATATTTTGACAGCCTTGAAGAAGATCACTACAAAACAGGCATAATGGCACTTCAGCATCGCTGGTCCAAGTGTGTTGATGTACTAGGAGAATATGTTGAAAAATAAAAAAAATTAATGCTCTAACTCATGTCTTTCATTTCGAGTTTCACTTCCCGTCAAATCATCCTCGTATATTCACAATACAATCCTTGAACCTTCAAAGTTTAAATGAAAGACGCAATACTTTAACTAAATTTACGAGGGGAGAATCAAAAGTGATCTACCTAGATATGATAGACGTGTAGTGCGGGGTGGAGAAGGTTGGTGCAAGCACTGACATGTCCTTACGTGTCGGGGTACTTGGTCTTGGTATAGTCACGCATCAGCTGTTTTAGTGAGGGGTCGTTAATTGTGACTAGTTGCGGAAAATATGGAAAAATTGAGTTTGAAGCACTGCGCCGTCATTGAGTTTTTAGCGAAAGAAGGAAATGGGCCAAAGGCCATCAATGACCGTATGATCACAGTATACGGGGACTCTTCACCTTCCTATTTCATAATAAAATATTGGGCTAAACAGTTTAAGTGGGGACGTGAGTCCACTGAAGATGATCCGCGTAGTGGAAGGCCTGTGGAAGCAACCACGCCCAGAATCGTCGCCAAGGTGGAAAAGCTTGTGCCTCAAGACTGTCGTTCAAAAGCTTCTCAATTAGCTACTGATTGCGGCATTTCAGAATCATCGGTTTTGAGAATCTTACACGCCCCTTTGTTCATGAACAAGGTCAGCGCAAGATGGGTCCCGAGATTGCTGACGCCCCTCCAGAAGGAAAACCGTGTTCTGGCTTCAAAAGAAAATTTGGACCTATTCGAGGAAGGGAGTGAAGCATTTCTGTCTAAGATAGTAACAGGTGATGAAACGTGGATTCACCATTGGGACCCGGAGACAAAACAAGAATCAATGCAATGGAAACACAACTCAACCGTTCGCTGGGAAGATTATGGCCACAATTTTTTGGGATATGGAAGGTGTGCTATTAATTGATTACCTTCCCCACAAGGAGACAATCACAGGGAAGTATTATGCTGGGGTTTTAAAAAACTTGAAGACAGCGATACTGGAGAAACGACACAGGCAGTTCAGTCATGGGGTGCTGCTCTTTTATGACAACGCTTCTGTTCACAAGTCTGTCATTGCGTCAGCTGCTGTGCCTGAATTGGGGTTCCAGGAATTGAACCACCCCCCCTACAGCCCAGACCTGGCCCCCAGCGTCTTCTACCTATTTCGACACTCGAAGAAACACCTACGGGGACGAACATTTGCGGACGATGAAGATGTCAAGTTCGCCGTTTCGGAATTTTTCACGGAGCAAGATTCAAATTTATTTTCTGGCGGTATTGAAGAACTCCCAGCTAAGTGGAACAAATTTATCGAATCAGGAGGTGATTACATTGAAAAACTTCACCTATCTCGTTGTTGTTCTTCCAGATGGTAGTCTTCTGCAGCTACATCATATATTGTAATGTGGCTTGAATACTGGGGTCTATTTTGTATAGTTCTAACATTTCCAGTAGGCAGTCATGAGGAACAGAGTCGAAATTTGGTGTAATTGATATAACACATGTGCAAATTCTTTCACCTACCTTTTGCCTGCTGTAATACTGTACTATAGAGTCTATCAACAACTGCTCTTTGCATTCGAAACTTCCACTTGAGCATCCCTTTTATTGTAGAGCTAGAATATTATTTTCTTTGCGATGTTTGTATATTTTATCATTTAAAATAGATTTAGGGTCCCGAGTGGTGTAGCTTGAACAAGCGTCCACGTTCGATCAGTAGAGTGAAGCAACGCTGTCTCTGGTCAGAACTTGGATGGGAGTTCCACGGCTGCATCTCTCGGCGCCTCGTGGTACGGCTATCACGGAAAAAAGTTGGTCCCGGCGGTCATACAACATCATGACAGTCGTTAGTGGGGTTGGAAGTCCTCATAACTGCACAGCGACGCCTATAATTGGCCTAACGGCTGTTGGCTGAGTGCGAATTAAATAATTAAATAAATAAATAAATAAATAAGTAAAAAGCTTGTATACGACAGAGAAATATGTGATAGGCTTTTAGTTGCCTGGGCTACTGTGATTGTCTTTCTTAAAAAGCTTAAAGAAATGAGAAATTTTAACAGAATCTGCCAGTGCATCAGAGAATACTCAAGCTAATGGTGCATATACAGAAGTTAAGTATTTCAGCCAATAGTTATGAATTCGGTCAGGACCTGGTGTCTTTCAGTTTGAAGTTCTTTTTATTAAATTAACAACTTCATCGGATATTACTAAATTATTATTAATTTGTAAAGTTTAATTCTGGGTCTGTATTATTATTATTACTATTATTTTGATATCCCTTAATCCTTACATTTTTCATGTTTTATTAATATTTTCATTTCTTCTTGGATTTGTTTTGGGTAGTCTTCGTTAATCCAGATATTGTCCTTTTAGGTTTTTTACAGCCCTCAGTATCTCATGTTTCTTGTTCCATATTACTAGCTCTATCAATATTGCTCTGTTTTTCTGTGTCCCTCTTCTTTCACTTTCTGCCAGAGCCGCTTAGCAACTACACATTGTGCAATTCTATGATCACTCTTCGTCCGCAGCCCAGGTAAGTGGCTAGCATCACCTGTTGAGTTTAAAAAAGAATGCCTTCCTATAGGGATCACAACCACCAAAAGTGTTTATATAGCACCTGGACAGTATACAATGAAACCAATGTTTACCTACCTGCCAATTGCAAGCTAAAATGCTTTAGTTATCTCTTGACTAACCTCTCTCTACACAGAATTCGAATTGTGCGAAATAAAACCAGTTTAAAAGCAATATATGTTTATTAATTTCAGTTTATATACACTACAAAAAGCTAAATTCTATCAAACATGCATTAACTTAGTGAATGTACGAAAAATAAGTTTTATAAAAGTATTCGTTCAGGGTATCAAACAAAAGTTACATATATTAAAAAAAAATAATACTTAAGTTTTTTCATATCTATCTTTGTCAAAACTAGCTAGTTTCAGAATCATAAAACTTTTACTATATCTAGATAACTGACTAATGAGAAATAATAGGCTACAGGATATGACTTGTATATTATGATATTTCGGGCAACTAATAACAGACGCATCTCCAGCCATATATGCAGTTTAATATTAAGTAAACAATACTGGATCAACAAAATACACAACGCAAAAATAAAAAAGATCCTGCCATGGCCATATGGAATTCATAAAACAAAACGTGTACCAATAAAGATAAAATATAAGTGCTGTAATGTACATAATTTTGCAAACATTGCATGCTACGCTATAATACTCTTCATTGGTACAGATACAAGAGTTTCTAGTTTTCTTACTTTCTAATTTCAGTTTGGTTTAGCCTTTGGAACCACTTGATGTTTAGCAGTACTTCCTCTGCAAGCACTACAGGAAAAAATGTAAGCGACAAAATTGCAATAGATACATCACTTACCTTTCGGCTTTACTTGCTTTGTTAGCGGTAACGTTGTCGTGCCTTTTCGTTTTCAACTGGTTTTTAGCTCCTACACTCTGCGTCACTTCAGCAGATTTCTTGTTTACCTGATCAGTTTTGTTTACCTCAGTTGAAGCACTAACAGACCCTGAATTCGACATTTCGGACCTTCCCAATATAGCTCTTGGCTGAAAGATTTAATTCATTAAAGATCATTTATTTGAGGTATTAAGTTTTTAAAATTCCATAGCTTTTATTAGAACTTTTAAAGAGAGAGTGATTCAGAGAATTGGAATAACTATTAAGGTATCATTGATCTTTAATGTTAGTTACAAAATTTCTTTAAAATGTACCTTGTTCATAAGGTACCTACTTCAACAACTCAGACCAAAACGTGACTTGTAAGGTTTCACAAGCCACCAACAAAAATAATTATTATAAAAATTCTCATTTGGGTTCAGAAGAAGTAAGACACACAAATCCAGTATTGAGTGTTCATTTAGAAAGACAATGCGGTCTAAGCCAAAATTTAATTTTAATATTAATAATTCGAGTAACCGCAAAAGCCTCAAACAATATGTATATAAGAGAGTATATTATACTGCTCAAGGCAAGTCCTAACGTAAAGCCCAAGTATGTTTTTCTTCTATGAAAAGACTGGCAAAATATAAGACAAAATATTTCCCTTCACTGGGATTATTATTTTTTGCTCAATGCATTATTAATGCTAGCATCCAGTTGTTAGGGAAAACACCTTTTCTTAAACAAAAATGAATTACAACGCAAATATACAAGGGCCAGTAAACAGTGAAACTGAGATAAGGATAACATGTGGTATGAGTAATGCAGCGGCTTTAAACAGGGTGTTAGCGCAAATGTACAGAACTAATAAGTCTACCGGTCACGTTTGGAAATAAAACTTCGGCTTTACGACTGGAAAACAGTAATATACTATATATTTTTGAACCCAAAATTCTCAAAATAATATAAAGTGATTTAAAAGACAAAGATTCATGGAAGCTTAGAACAAATAAGGAATTGTACGGACAATAGGAGATACCTGCCTTAACAAACAAAACCATCTGACATGAACGGAACATATAAGGATGCAAACAGATAGAATAATAAATTTAATACTTCACAAGAAATGAGAAGGATTACTTTGAGCTACAACTTACAGACGCATCTCGACTGCTAATGCAAGGGTTGAGAGTTTGACACCCGGGGTGGTTTAAAAAAAAATAAAAACTTCTACAGAAACCATAGATGTCTAGCATGTAAAAGATTCTTTTGCTAGAGTTGAAACTCCTTGGTCTAAAAATTCTATTAGGACAATGACCATATGACCATAACCGTAGGTGCCTAGGGTATCTTATATCCCTAGACTTTGTCCATAACAAACAACAAGATTTATTACAGACATACATAGTCGATCCTTGTTAGTACTGTAGATACTGAACTCAGTTATTCGATTCAAAATATGTATTCAGTAATAAATACGTCAGAATGACAATATTAACTAACACTAATCATTTTCGTTTCCTTGACGCCAAGGCTCCTACAGGGCTCTCCCCCTAGCGACAGCGGTGTACGTACAGAAACGCACGGGACGTTGACGAGTACGGTGGGGATGAGAAGTAGAGGGAACAGGAACAACAGATTTGTTTGGAGAATCAGGAGCTGCTCTAGTGGTAGAAGTAGTTGATAGGATAGGGGCAGTTGGTAAAACAGATGGAGGTGCTAACGGTGGTGTGATAATGGGCTGATTTTCCAAAAATGCCGGTTTAAGTCTGTCTATGCTGATGTTCTTTTCTACTCCTTTAACAGGTAGCTTGAAGACTGCCCATTCTGCTCAGCACACGGAATGGCCCTTCAAATGGGGGTTGTAATGGAGGTTTTACAGCATCTGAGCAAATGAAAACATGAGTGCATGTAGCAAGGTTCTTGTGTACGAAAGTTTTCATTACTCCGTGTTCGGCTGCAGTAGGCTTTAATTGCCTGATGGTACGGCGTAGATTGTCCACATATTCATTACCATAGCCATGAAATAGTCTTGGATGTTCGAATAAGTTGCCAGGAAGCCGTAGCGTTGTACCATAGAGGAGCTCAGCTGGCGAGCATCCAAAATCCTCTTTCACGGCGGTGCGTAATTCAAGAAGTACAGTTGGCAAAACCTGGGTCCATGGACGTGGAGAATGACACATGAGAGCTGCTTTTAATGAGCGGTGCCAGCGCTCAATCATTCCATTGCTAGCTGGATGATAAGCTGTAGTACGGAACTTAGTGACTCCTAACAGGTTGGCCAGACACCGGAACAACTCAGATTCAAATTGCCTGCCTTGATCTGAAGTCAACCAGGAAGGAACACCATAGCGTGATATCCAGTTCCCGAAGAAAGTCTTCGCTACGGTATCCGCCGAAATATCAGTCATTGGAAAAGCTTCAGGCCATCTACTGAACCGGTCGATGCATGTTAGAATGTAGCGAAAGCCTTCTGATGGTGGAAGGGGACCGACTATATTGATATTGAAGCGGTATTCCGCTAGTGGAAACTTGTCCAAGGGTGCATGTGTATGACGACAAACCTTACTGCGTTGACATAGGACGCAGTTGCGGGCCCAGGTGCGGCAGTCAGAGTTCATCGATGTCCAAACGTATCGGCGTTGCACCAAACGAATCGAGCTACGAATGCCAGGATGAGACAGGTTATGTAAGCTGTTGAAAAGTGATCGTCGTAGTGTAAGAGGTACATAAGGACGAGCGCGATCCGTGGAGGTATCACAATACAACTCACAGTCATTGCACAGGACGACTTCGAGCTTGAGGGAGGTCTTCTTTGATTGTAACAGGTGGGATAACTCTTCGTCTTGCCCTTGAGACGCAGCCAAAGTCTCTGGGTCGATATGGGATGTTATCTCGATGGTGCAAAGCTTCAATAACGTGTCTGCTACGATGTTATCCTGACCTGAGATATGTTGAATATCAGTGGAAAAGTGTCCGATATAATCCAGATGTCTTAGTTGACGTGGGGAACATTTGTCAGCTTTCTGAGAGAATGCATAGGCGAGGGGTTTGTGGTCGGTGAACAGCGTGAACTCTCGGCCCTCAACCATATGCCGGAAGTGCTTTACAGCCAAGTAAGCAGCTCCGCAGGATGGAGTTTTCTCGAAAAGAACCCGAGCGGCTGCCAACTCCCTTTGTGAAGATGATGCCAAATCTGATACATCGGTGGACAAGCCAAGACGGAAACTGGTCGACGGGTGTGCTGGAAGTGTTGCAGAAGTGAGGTCATCCTTGCATTTGTTAAACGCTGCAAATGCAGCATCCGTCCAAACAATCTTCCTGTTGTCTTTCCTCCATGATGACTTTAAATATTCATTCAAACAGCTTCATGATGAGCTGCCTGGGGAAGGAAGCAGCGATAAAAATTTATTATGCCCAGGAACTGACGAAGCTCATGCACCGTAGAAGGTTGCTTGTACTCTAAGATGGTTTCTACGCGTTTGAGTAGCGGTTGATTCCCTACCGCAGTGACCCAGTGACCGAGAAAGGGCACCTCGTTCTGTCCAAAGTGGCATTTGGCCATGTTAATTGTCATGCCAAAGTGATCTAAGCATTAGAGAACCTGTATCAAGTGCTCTCGATGTTCGTTTTCATCCCGGGAGGCTATTAGCACGTCGTCTATGTACACAAAGACGAAAGATAAATTTCCCAGAACCGCATGCATAAAGCGTTGCATTGTCTGAGCAGCATTTCTGAGCCCAAACGCCATTTTTACAAACTCAAATAATCCAAATGGTGTAATTATTGCAGTTTTAGGAATGCCTTCTTCTTGAATTGGAATCTGATGATATGCTCTATTTAAGTCCAGCGTAGTAAAGATAGTTTTACCTTGTAGTGAGTGCGAAAAGTCTTGGAGATGTGGTAAAGGATACCGGCCAGGGACTGTTGCGGCATTTAAATGACGAAAAGCTCCACGAGGCCTCCAGGTACCATCTTTCTTGCGAACCATATGCAATGGACTCGCCTATGTACTTTTGGAAGGGCGGCAGATTCTTGCATCCATCATGAACTGAAACTCCCTTGCGAACACCGGTGGCCCTTTAGTGATGATGTGATGCGTTGTTGTGCGCTTTGCTACTTTAGGGACGATTTCTGTTGGTCGTGTTATAGCCACGAATTGACTGAGAATATCGTGGTATGTTATATGCTGGTCGAAGGTCTTAATGCTGGGAATTGGACTGCCGACGACAGAACATAGTGAGCGGTCAGAAGTTAGTCAGTCAATAAGACAGCGGTTCTTGAGGTCGACTAACAAACCAACATTTTCTAAAAAAGCGGCCTCGATGATAGGTTTAGTCACATCGGCCATAATGAAGGTTCACTTGAATAGTCTACGAAGGCCTAGTCCAACTTTCAGGGTTTTCTGTCTGAAGGTCTTGATCACCGAGCCGTTGGCGGCATAGAGGCAATACGAATCTACCGGCAAATTATGCTTTGTTGGAGGAATTACTGACACATCTGCTCCAGTGTCAATGAGAAATGACAACTGGGTGGTCGGGTCGTGTACAATGAGGGACTAGGGTGTGTAACAGCATTTGACTCTAATTGCGGCCACGTCTGTCGTTTCCCTGAATAGGAAATTCACAAGGTGGTTTGCATTGCCGGGCCCGGTTGCCAAACTTCAAATGATACCAGCAGTATCGTGTGCTTCGACCTGTCGATGATGGCTGAGGAGTAGGGGAGCGAGGTCGAGACAAACATGCTTCCAGTCGAGTAATTGTCTGGGTGATGTCGTACAACTGTGATTGCAAGACTGAGGTACTTGGCTCCTGTATAGTAAGCATGTCGCGGTTTGATACGTCATGTACCTTGTCAGCAATGAGGGCGATATCATCAAGATTGCCATGAGATACAGCTATAATAGACTGCATCTGGGATGGTAAACTTCTGATAAAAATAGATTGGAGGACTTCGTCGTTGACTGTCCCTGCAGCTATGTTTCTCAGTTCTCGTAGCAATTGAGTGGGACGCTTGTCACCCAGAGACATACCTTTCAGAAGGCGTGCAAGTCGTTTCTCTTGCGACTGCGCAAAGCAAGAAGTAAGGCGTTTTTTAAGGGTGTTGTAGGGGTCTGTAGCAGGTGCTTTATGAATTATGTCGACTACCTGGGCTAGGACAGAGGTGTCGATGGAACCTACAACGTAATCGAATTTTGTCATTTCCGTTGTGATGCCAGCCGTAGCAAATTGTGCTTCTAGCTGTGCAAACCAAAGAGCTGGATCTTCTCGCCAAAAAGGAGGCGGCTTGACCGCGACACGTGCGACAGCAGTGCTATCACCTGCTGTCTCGGAGCGTGTGGTGCCATTTTCCTCATCCTCAAGCGATTGTCTTGTTTCTGACATCGTCGGTGTCACCACAGTAGATACTGAACTCAGTTATTCGATTCAAAATATGTATTCAATAATAAATACAACATCAGAATGACAATATTAACTAACACTAATCATTTTCGTTTCCATGACGCCAAGGCTCATACAGTACTATATGTGGTATCGAGGTTACTGTTTAATTGACTAAGTGGCTGAGCTCTAGCAGAAGTGTCGCCATGCCTTACTGTCTGTTCGGCAGCTTCTTGCTTCCTCTACAGATTTTCCTCTTGATTGTACTGCTTTGGCTGCTACTTCATCTTAGATCCTAGTAGATCCTCCTCTCAGTATTTTCCTTGTGTTCTGGCTTCTCATATTTGTTTCACTTGTCTTTCTCCTTGCATCCTTATAAAATGCTCTAACCACCTCAGTTCTTCAATATATTGTCTGTTACGGGTTGCACTTGCAGTTTATCGCTGATAACCGTATTGCATACTCTGTTCTGTATGACTATTTCTTCTATTTTTCTAAGATATGTCTTTTTTATAGCTTGAATGTGATTCTCTTGTTTTTTTGTGAGGACCCAGCTTTTGCTCTCATTGGTCAGTGTTGGTATAAATATGTTCTTGTATATTATAAACTTTGTTTGTCTTGAAATGCTAGTGTTATTGTTATTATTTGTTCAATACAAAATGTAACCGCACTGTTTATCCTATTATTTACTTCACCTTCAAAATGTTCATCGCTTTCTATTACTGCTCTTAAGGCTGAGTTTTCAATCTTGGTTTAAATTGTCGTTTACGAGAACTTAGTTTAAAAGCTGATCTTGATTCAACGACCTTTCTGTTTCTCAATCAAATTCTGACAATGGATCACGTGAATGCAGTTTAAATGAAGCTTAGTTCCAAACATGCTTGTGGGCTTGGGCATTTAACATCGCATCTGTTTAAAAAAATTGTGTGTCTGCGTCCACAGCTCACAGATCACATTTTGGATACCGTTAGCCCTTGTTTTCTGTTTGCTAATTCAATTAATTTTCTTATTTCTGTTGAAAATGGATAGAAATAAACAAGCACTAAATTTCACTACAGATGGACTCGAAAATGCAAACCTTGCGAAAAACTCGTTTTCATGCCTCGATGTAAAATTGTTTGGGCATTTTCGAATTACTTACTTAAAAGTAAATTATTAGTACTTTAGTTTTGTCAACGTTGATGGTCATATTCATTCTGGACAGCTGTTCATACCAAACGTCGATGTTGTTTTAAAATAATTCTGGGAGTCCCTAAAAATTACTAAATCATCTCCAAAAGCATATTCTATTAGACTTCTGTTAGCCAAATTTCGATTATCAATATGTAATGGTTTCACACTGTGCTTGCAGTTTTTAATTATTTTGTTCATGGTATTATAAATTACAGAGGACTTAATTGCCACACTATCTTACACCTACTGTTACTATGAACTACTCCAGTTTGCGGTTTTTTGGTTCTTATGTAGTTCCAGTTACTGCTGTACAAGCTTTTGATGGCTGCTATTAGCTCTTCTGGCACATTGTAATTATGCAAGCATTCCCAAAGTTTTTATTTTTATTTTGTCAAAACCTTCTGACAAGTTGATGAAGCAAGCAAACACTTTCTTGTTGCATTTTAACATTTTTTCTGGAACTTGTCTAACTTTGAAGATGTGATCCATCATACTGTGACTTGCCGGGATCCACTTCTAGTTGTGGTTTCACGATTTCCTTACGCACTCTTCTAGAATATTTTCATACAGCTTTTCCACTGTACTCAGTCGAGAGATTCTCCTGTAATGTTTCCACTTCTTGCTATCTCCGCATTTCAAAATTAGCACAATGATGGCTCTTCCCCAGTCACTGGGTACCTGCCTGTTAATGTTCAAGCCAGTTTGAAGATGTGGTGTATAACCTTCGTACCTGCTTCCCCTATGTATTTTATCGTTTCTACAGATACCTCGTCACATCGAACTGCTCTTTTTATCTTTATCCTTTTAAGTGCTTGTACATTTGATTTTTAGTTATTTGTTTCCAATTTCGAAAGATCTTCAAAGTACTCCTTCCTCCTATTATTGTTTTTCTTCTGATATGTTACTTTTGCCATCCTTAGATTTTTCTTGATTCGAAAAAACCATTTGTTTCCTTTGCATTAACCCCCCTTGGCAGTGCCACACGCATCTATTACCAAATTTTAAGCTAATTATTGACTAACAGTACTGACAGTACTAGGTTTTTTAAGCTTCGTTTCATAGCTTCCTTGATTAAGGTTGCTAGACACATTAAATAAAATGATGCAAACTATATATGCTGGGCTGAAAAGCTAATATGGCTGCCATAAGAAAAAGAAAATTTTACTTGTCACTCTTATCAGAAATGAAACACCATATGGCAGTTCTAATACCGCAGAGAGAACAATGGTTTCTAACCGAGGGGTTACCATAGGTTATATAGAGGGTTGCAATTGACTGGGTTTTATAGAAAAACTGAAGAAAGAAAATGGAAAACTTGAGCTTATTTGTGGTTGGTTAATAAATACGATGGTACATTTTCTGAACTGTGTTCCTCAAAATATCGCATCCTATTTTATTATTTCCTAAAGTAGATTTACGCATTGGAGTCTGTTTCTATTTATTTATTTATTTATTTATTTATTTAATTTGCACTCAGCCAACAGCCGTTAGGCCAATTATAGGCGTCGCTGTGCAGTTATGATGACTTCCAACCCCACTAACGACTGTCATGATGTTGTATGACCGCCGGGACCAACTTTTTTCCGTGATAGCCGTACCACGAGGCGCCGAGAGATGCAGCCGTGGAACTCCCATCCAAGTTCTGACCAGAGACAGCATTGCTTAACTCTGCTGATCGAACGTGGTCACTTGTTCAAGCTACACCACTCCGGACCCCTATATTTAAAGAACGCAGGTATCTACAAATATTTGAGAATATTTGTTTGCACTTTCAAGATATTGAAACAAGGATCAGTAGTCATGATTCGTATCATCAATTAAAGTAAAATATTATGCTTTAATAGTTTAGTTTGTTCTTTACACATAAATACCAATCTGTTGAAAAGCCCCAAAGCGATCATCGACCGACAATAAATCTGCCACTAACTGGTGTGCATCTCGTTCAGTAACCTATAATAAAAAAAAACACTAGTTTTTTCTACTACAGTGTTAAGAAATTTCACTTACATGATAAGCAGGCTCTTTTTCTTTATTAGTCTGCTGAATCTGAGTTAAGTGAGAAACGGGGTTAATTTCTTCGGAATAATCAGAGTTTTGATTAGAATTATCTTTAATTAAATTACGTTGTTTCATACTATTTACAACACGTTTGCGGTTCTTTGCCGCCAAATTGGTTGTGTTTGGGAGTGGTCCCAATTTCTTCAATTCCTCAAGCATCTTCTCGGCAGCTCGTCTTTTTGAAATTGCTTTACTATTTCCCTCCCCCTTTGCTATCAAATCTCCAACACGACATTGTGTTACAAACACCTTCATATGACAGGGGCCCTTTTCGCTCAACACTTCAAAAATTACATTGAAGTTTCTCTTCGAGGCTATTTCGTGAACTAACGAAATTGGGGACTTTATTTTGGTGTTAAGCTCATTAAAAGTTTCAGTTGCTGATGATGCTGTAATAAAACATTTTAATCTTACGTTGCAAACATCGTCACAGATGTATTTACCATTGTCATTAACAAATGGGCACTGCTGATTATCGTCCATTTCTTGCTGTTTTATATCTTCTATTGCTTTGGATGCTGCGTCATGTCGAGCTGCTTGTATATTGTAACCCATGCCAGAATACCTGCGCTCTCCAACATGTAAGCGAACAGAAAATGGTTCACCAGGAGGATGGTGGTATCTGTTTTGCCCATAATAATAAGTTTGATGGTGGGCATTGTAATTTTTAACATAGTTATTGTCTCTTGGATCATAATTGTACAAAGGCTGGCCTAGACCATAGGTGTTATGTTGACGAGGCTGCCACATGTAGCCCTAATAATAAAGTTCATATTGTAGTTGAGTATATTATATTAAATCGTAATTATTGATTATTTCTCAAAATCACATTTCTAATCATTTTTATATCTAAGACATTAAAGAAATTTATGGTAGATTGAAGATAAGACAAGATCAAATTTAAAATTAATGACAGCAGAAGGCAGTGATCCTGATACTATGATTTGCATTTAAAGCTGAGATGGCTGCAACATCTGAATAGTAAGCAAAAGAACAAAGCAAATCCAACTGTAAAAATATTAGTACTGAAAAATCGTGAAAAAAACCTATGAACAAATGTACAGAACATTTGAAAATGATTTTGAAAAAAAAGGAAAAATGTCAATAACAGTGGACAGAACAACCTAGAAAGTCAGTAAAGATTTCATAATAAATAATAACGTAAATTGTGTGTTTTCCTAGTAGACACCACTCAATTTAAGTTACTTCAATTTACAATATACAGTGTGGTTTGCAACAAATTAAAAAGAAATAAGGGCTTCATCAAAATTTATTGGGATGGACAATTACCGTGTACTTAAAAAAAAATTATCAGCAAATCAACAAAAATTTGCAGAAGTGTGCAAGAATAACTAGAGCAAATCAGTTGAAATGGGCTCAGCAAAGTAGGTACTACTCTTAATTTTCAAGATAAAGTAAACTTAAAAAGAAAATATTGTTAATTACAGTAATTATAGTATTGTAGCGCAGCGGGGTCAAACGGCCTGAAAACATTTTTCATCCAGAGGAGGCCATAAACCAGAATTAAAAATGTAATTGTACAGTGCGTTACAAAATGAGCTAGTACAAGTGAAGTTTGCAATGTGACAGTTCTAGATAAATTGTCAATTGTACTCGTGCAATAAGACAGATCTGTAATTTCAAGTTCGATTTGTGTCGTCGAGTAAACAGTCTAAACTAACTTTTCTAAAGTCAAGATGCAATTTTTAGCACCGCAGGATCCATGTCGCGGACGCAGAGATATCGGCCAACAAAAGAGAAGGGTTATGTAAATACCCTTTTACCCCGAGTAACAATAGACCAGGCAAAAAGGGAAAGTGAACCCTGCAGGACAATACAGTCATAAACAACTGGAAAAGGAATAGTCCTTTTGGCGGAAGTTATTTCAATCACTTGTACGACAATAGACAAAGAAAGCCTAGCTGGACAATCCTATTGTGTGCAAAAGAATAGGGAATATCTCTTCCATTCACGCGCAACCTATATAAGCGTATGTAGTTTAGTTTTTGAGATTACATCACTTCGTCTGCTTATTCCGACTTGTCGCATTTTGGGGCAAATTGAAGACCAAGGTCAGATTTCAAGTTTGCTATAAATAAATAATTCCGTCTCAAAAACCAGGCTACTCACTGTTTGTATTTGTATTTAAATTAATATTGACGGGTTTGTATATGTTTGTAATTATTTATGTGGTCTAAAGTAAATGATAGTGTACGAATGAAGTCGTCTTGCACCTCGCCGCTTGCTAGATTCTTAAGGTGCCTTCAAAATTGGGATCGCATATCTCTTCGTGCTCCAGGAGTTGTTTAATCTTCTGTTCACGAAAAGTGGATAGGCGCTTAATTAGTGCCTGTTTAAGCGATTCGTACATGTCTTCACGCGGTGGGTTCATGAGGATGTCTTCGACTTCTTGAGCATTTTATTATTGAGATTGGCACTTACGTAGTAATATTTGGTGGTATCTCGTGTCACATTGTTGAGGACAAACTGTCCTTCTAGTTGTACGAACCACAGCGCTGGCTTAGTTGACCAAAATGGAGGTACTTTAATATTCGTTCGGTTGATTGAACTGGCTGGCGTTTCGTTATTGTTGTTTGTAGTGACGGATATGTTGCTTTCTGGATTTTCCATCGTACAGTAGCGGGTCACTTATTTTTAGTTAACTTGCACTTGAGTTATGAATTCCTTGAATCAGCGCGAATGCTAGCTTTTAGTTTCCTACTTTATGCTGTTAATTTTACTGTGCTCTATTTGGGGTCACCAATTTGGTGATTCCCGAGGTAGATAACACTGAGAGTCGTTTTGTTTACTTAATGTTCTATTTCTATGTTGTGAGTCACCAATTTAGTGGTTTGCACCACTAGAACTGTTATGATGTTTATTAAACGTTGTTCACCACTGTGGAATTAAGTTCAGTAAGATACATCCGTTTGTAGAAACCATAACATTTCTTTCATTTACTTTAGAACACATAAATAATTACAAACATATACAAATCCGTCAATATTAATTTAAATACAAATACAAACAGTGAGTAGCCTGGTTTTCAAGACGGAAATATTTATTTATAGCAAACTTGAAATCTGATCTTGGTCTTCGATTTGCCCCAAAATGAGGCAAGTCGGAATAAGCAGAAGAAGTGATGTAATCTGAAAAACTAAACTACATACGCTTATATAGGTTGCGCGTGAATGGAAGAGATATTCCCTATTCTTTTGCACACAATAGGATTGTCCAGCTAGGCTTTCTTTGTCTATTGTCGTACAAGTGATTGAAATAACTTCCGCCAAAAGGACTTTTTTTTTTCGTGTTGTTTATGACTGTATTGTTCTGCAGGGTTCACTTTCCCTTTTAGCCTGGTCTATTGTTACTCGGGGCAAAAGAGTATTTACGTATCCCTTCTCTTTTGTTGGCCGATATTCCTGAGTTCACGACATGGATCCTGCTGTGCTAAAAATTGCATCTTGATGTTTAGAAAAGTTAGATTAGATTGTTTACTGGAAGACACAAATCAAACTTGACATTACAGATCTGTCTTACCGCATGCGTACAATTGACACTTCTCTAGAACTGCCACATTGTAAATTTCACTTTTACTAGCTCATTTAGTAACGCACTATACAATTACATTTTACATTCTGGTTCATGGCCTCCTCTGGACGAAAGATGTTTTCAGGCCTTTCGGCCCGCTGCACTACAGTATGAATTAAAGTCATGTGTAGACAAGTTTGTGCACTGTTTTTTTATTTCTCATTTTTGTAATATAAGTTTCGTACCTTTGTGGCTATAAAGATGTCGACTGTACGGGAATCAAGTAAAAACAAAAAACTGGAAATTAATCCTGATATGATGTTCCCGTTCATAGAACAAGCTATGAAAAACCTATTAATAGATTTCGTCTTCTTTCAACAAATTGCCAGCAAAGTTGCAAAACCCATTTACGATGGTTTAATATTAAAAATGGAGCAACAGCAACAAGAAATTGATCACCTACAATTCAGAGACAAATGGGACAATACTCCAGCCAATATTATTAAAAATGTTTATAATTTGTCAAGCAGCATTGGAAAATGTTGGATATTTCTACAATTAAATAAAATTAATGTTGCAGTTGGTGTTTGTTACAGGTTAAAAATATATGATAAAAGAATATAGACGACCTTGTCATTGTTAACGTCTTGCTATCATACTGTAATTTTCTGTGGTAAACACTGTTCTAATGACTTGTTAGACATGACAGAAGTTTTAATTTTAAACGGCTAATTAATAACCCAACCAGAATAACGAGAGTCAATAAGCAGTTTAATTGATGTCATTTTTATAAAAAACAGTGATTTTATAAACAAAGTTAGTGTTAAAGTGTAGATGGTGTTTCAGACCATGAAAAAGTGTTATGCATTCTTAAAGTAAATAAGCAAGCAATTCAAAATTTCCTAGCATGCCGTGATTACAAAAAAAACTATCGTTACGCAATTTAGATTAGAACTGAGCTCCAGTGAGATTGATGAAATATTTTATTTGACATTGACAGAAAATTTGAGTTACTCACAAACACTATTCTTATGCATGTTCCCTTTATTACTAAACATGTAACTAAACCACCAGCGCCTTGGCTGACAGACACTATTAAAATAATACAAAATTTGCGCAATAGAGTATAGAGTGTGTCTCACCATCCCAGTATTTTTTTTATATATTATCGATTTAAAAAATTTCTTTTTTCTGATTATACCCCTCAGTAAAGTCTACTTTTAGGGTATTTTACTTTCACTTCACGGTAAAATGCTAGCCTACTACGATTTAAAATAAACAGCAAAATTGAAGAAGTCGTATTAAGGATCTTTTTATCAAAAAATCTCGTTAATAAAAGTTGTTCAGAATCATTCAACTAAGCTAAATCTGAAATTTCATTAAAAACAAAAAATTTAAAAAAATCTTGCAAAAAAATTAAATAACAATTTATGGGATGCATTACATGATCTTCCAGTTGCAGTACTGCAGGAAATGTACTATCAATTATGCAATTGTGGTTAGGGAATGGTTAAATAAGAATTTTCCGGGAAGATGGATAGGTCGTAACGTCCCCTAATCATATGGCGGCCATTTTCTACATACTCCAACAGAACCACAGAATGAAGAGAAAAATAATTGGGAACAAATTGAAAATAGAATTGGCGTTACCCCTTTCGAAGTTTTTTCATTGTACTTCAGTGATAATGTTTGGGAAAAAATAATTTCTTATACAAAAAAATATGTTCACAATAATAATCGGCATTTATTTGAAATTAACAAAACCAGCCTAAATTGATTTTTCGGCATACTAATTTTTTCGGGGTATCATATGTTACCAGCTACAAAACTGTATTGGTCAAAAAATGAGGACAAAGGAGTAATGTTAGTTAGAAACTGTATTAGTAGGAACAGATTCGATTCCATAAAGTAAAATATACATTTATTAGATAATGACACCAACTAGATAGAAACGACAGATTTTCAAAACTAAGACCTCTTTTTGATTTGATAAATGAAAAGAACATGCGTTTGGGGTATTCTCTCGTAATCTGTTGATCGATGAGGAAATGGTGCCATACTTTAGAGGACATAGTTGTAAGATGTACCGGGTGGCCAATTAAGAAGGGCACTCGGCCCTATCTCAAAAAGTAATTTTTGTAAAGACTTGGGGTAAAAAAAAATTATGACTAAAGCGGCCAAGAGAAAATGCTGGAAATTATTTTTAAGTTTCTAGAATGGCAGCCAGGGGGCGTAATCGCATTCTTGAATTTTAAATCCCATATTTTGAGAAATATTCTTATATTACAGATAGCTAAAATGGACACCGTTTTAAAGCTGAGATAAATTCGATTCTTTTTTGTTAAATGCTTTTTGCTCTATCTCTTAAGGGAAAGTGTTGGGGGGTGTCCGAACATTTTCGGAAAGAAATGTCAATAATTTCAAAATGGCTGAACGGATTTTGTCAAACTTGGAGTCGTTGAAAAGGGCTTTTCTTAGGCTATCAACGCTGTCTTGAGCGGATTGATTTAGATTGCTTGTGTCGCCGCTAGAGGGCGTTTTGCGACAACACTACAAATAAAATGGATTTTCTCAAAAAAATTAAATGCAACGATATCACTTTTATTGCAACAAAAGAGAGCCAAATAAGGGTCTAACACGCTAGTGAAAACTGCATTTCGATATTTGTTTTCTAACCTAAAATATCAGTAAAGGAAGTTAAAACTCGAAATAATGTCGCACCTTTGGGAATAATTTTCAGTATACCTGCCATTATTAAATCCTAATTATCGTTCTTTTAGCAAAGTATATATATAAATTTACTGTTAAAATACCAACATTATATTTAAAATGTCAATAATAATTAATACTCATTCAATATGATTGAATATTGCCCTTCTGTCCACACAAAATTCGAAATTTTTAAAATGCAAGTGTGCTTTGGAAAATAAAATAGCAAAAATTGTAATGGTGGTGTTTAAGTGTCAATCATATTAAGATTGCAGCTATTTATAGTGCATTTTGGTGGCCTTATTTGTAAAAAATGCCTTTTCCACCTGTAGAAGTGTTTGATATGTTTCGTGTTTATTTTCAAAACAATGAAAACGCAACTGTTTCTGTTAGAATCTATGCGATGGAGTATCCTGATAGGCGCCATCCAACTGTCAAAGTTTTTCGTGTGGACAGAAAGGCAATATGCAATCATATTGAATGAGTATTAATTATTATTGACATTTTAAATATAATAATGTTCGCATTTTAACAGTAAATTTATATATATTTTGCTAAAAGAACGATAATTAGGATTTAATAATGGCAGGTATACTGAAAATATTCCCAAAGATGCGACATTATTTCGAGTTTTAACTTCTTTTACTGATATTTTAGGTTAGGAAAGAAATATCGAAATGCGGTTTTCACTAGCGTGTTAGACCCATATTTGGCTGTCTTCTGTTGCAATAAAAGTGATATCGATGGATTTAATTTTTTTGAGAAAATTTATTCCATTTGTACTGTTGTCGTAAAACGCCCTCTAGCGGCGACACAAGCAATCTAAATCAGTCCGCTCAAGGCAGCGTTGATAGCCTAAGAAAAACCCTTTTCAACGACTCCAAGTTTGGCAAAATCCGTTCAGCCATTTTGAAGTTATTGACATTTCTTTCCGAAAATGTTCGGACACCTCCCACCACTTTCCCCTAAGAGATAGAGCAAAAATAATTGAACAAAAAAGAATTGAATTTATCTCAGCTTTAAAACGGTGTCGATTTTAGCTATCTGTAATATAAGAATATTTCTCAAAAAACGGAATTGAAAATATAAGAATGCGATTACACCCCCTGGCGGCATTCTAGAAACTTAAAAATAATTTCCAGCATTTTCTCTTGGTCGTTTTAATCATAATTTTTTTTACTCCAAGTCTTTACGACAATTACTTTTCGAGATAGGGCCGAGTGCCCTTCTTAATTGGCCACCCGGTACATCAAGGGGAAACCAATTAGGTTTAGCTTTAAACTATGGTGTCTATGTAGTTCCAATGGTTACTTGTACAAATTTATACATTATGGTGGCAAAACAAGCACTTATGAAAACGAATTGTGGCTGGGAGAAAACAACTTCTCATCTTACAAGTTATTCTGTTTGCTGAAAAAAAAAGAGTTTTTACGTTGCTGGGACAGTTCATGAAAACCGTACGTGTAATAGCATAATGGAAACTGTGAAAATTATAAAGAAAAGGGATCATGGTACTTACGATTTTTCTTTTGACAATGAACAAAACACTTTGTTAGTTTGATGGAACGACAATTCTGAGATGACAGTTGTGCAAAAAAGGTACAACAGGAAAGATAAAAAGAGAGTTTCAATTCCTCAGCCAAAAGTTATAGCCGAACATAATCAGCTTATGGGAGGTGTTGATTTGCATGACAATGGAATATGTAACTACAGAATCAACGTAAAAGAGAAAAAGTGGTGGTGGCCCCTCTTTATAAATTTGATTGACAGTGTTATTGTAAATTCCTGGAAAATAGACAGTTTGGCAAACAAATGAAAAATGTGACAGTTACAATGTAAGCTTTACATAGCAGTCACTCTTATGAAAATAAAAAGAAATGAAAATGAACTTTAAATATAACACCACAAATTTAAGAGCTTTACATAGTGTTACGATTTATCTTCTGGGCTATTAAAAATTATACGCCGCTTCTTGTTTTAAGCATTTATTTACAGCAATTTCACTTAACGATTTAACAAAGACACAAGAACCATTAATACGGAACATTTATTATTTATACACTAACAGGAACTATTGCTAACAACAAACACACTTTATTTATTTACACACGACTTTAACACGAATGCTTTATATGGCAAGCGTCCCACACTTCAAAGCTTCCTGCCCGGCTTTCAACTCTTCCTTAAGATCCTCTTGTGCTTTATCTGCCTTCTTTTGGCCGGCTTTCAATTTATCTTGCGCCTTTTCTGCCTGCTTTTGAACGGTTTTCAATTCTTCCTTAAGATCCTCTTGTGCTTTTTCTGCCTTGTCCTGGCCAACTTGCATCAGCTGGAAAAGTTGGCTTAATTGGGCCTCCATCTTGCTGCTTTGGGATCTCGTCACAGGCATGCACAACACACACTTAAATTTATTATCTGACTGTCGTTTGTCGGTACTTGTTAGTCAATTAGTTTATTTAATGTATATCCAATAATTTTTTTATAGCCCCTGGTACAAAACTCCGACACCTGATGCCAAATGTTACGATTTATCTTCTGAGCTATTAAAAATTATACGGTGCTTCTCGTTTTAAGCATTTATTTACAGCAATTTCACTTAACGATTTAACAAAGACACAAGAACCATTAGTACGGAACATTTATTATTTATACACTAACAGGAACTACTTCTAACAACAAATACACTTTATTTATTTACACACGACTTCAACACGAATGCTTTATATGGCAAGCGTCGCACACTTCAAAGCTTCCTGCC
Organism: Agriotes lineatus; assembly: GCA_940337035.1. Lineage (NCBI taxonomy): Eukaryota > Metazoa > Arthropoda > Insecta > Coleoptera > Elateridae > Agriotes > Agriotes lineatus. The sequence goes on along the minus strand of OW679202.1, from coordinate 52,672,809 downwards.
CGGCTTTCAACTTTCCCTTAGATCCTCTTGTGCTTTATCTGCCTTCTTTTGGCGGGCTTTCAATTATTCTTGCGCCTTTTCTGCCTGCTTTTGAACGGCTTTCAATTCTTCCTTAAGATCCTCTTGTGCTTTTTCTGCCTTGTCCTGGCCAACTTGCATCAGCTGGAAAAGTTGGCTTAATTGCGCCTCCATCTTGCTGCTTTGGGATCTCGTCACAGGCATGCACAACACACACTTAAATTTATTACCTGACTGTCGTTTATCGGTACTTGTTAGTCAATTAGTTTATTTAATGTATGTCCAATAATTTTTTTATCGCCCCTGGTACAAAACTCTGACACCTGACGCCAAATGTTACGATTTATCTTCTGGGATATTAAAAATTATACGCCGCTTCTTGTTTTAAGCATTTATTTACAGCAAGCGTCGCACACTTCAAAGCTAGATTTGAACTGTCTGTTTTTCCCGCTGTGCTTGCTTATATATTCGCCAGGTGATTCATTCCGGAAGCGTCGAGATCTCACTCGATTATTCCAGCAACGCTGACGTGTCACGCGCATTAGTCACCGAGGTCGTTCTCGAATGATCTGGAAGCTGACTCATCTGTCTGCACGCGACCCGCTTCGAAGGTCGTTACAATAGTAACAAGTTCACAAGATGCTAGACACGTTAAGCCAAACATTGCTGGGTGTTTATCTACAAAGACTGTGTGGTCTAAGCCAAAATTCAATTTTAACAGAATAGTACTTTGAATCCCAAGACAAAAGAAGTGAATTAAGAGCTCTTTAGCATATCTCAAATTTTTAAGATTTAAGTATACCTTTGACAGTTGGAAAGGAACTATCTTCGATTAGGTGGTGTTTCTAACTGTTCATGGTAAATAATATTAAAAACCTGTACATCCATAAACATTTTTAGCACAATTGAGATTATTCAAAATTTTACAATATATTGAACTTACCTGGGCTTGCAGAGCAGGAACTCTATCGTCGAGTACATAAACGACTCTCTCTCTACGTTTCATGGCAAGGGTATTCAACTCCACAGTTGGTGTTACCCTGTTAGATGTATTGTTTCGCTTTGCCTTTGGAAGTGGATGTTTAAATTGGGTGTGCTGCAGAGCCATGGCAGCTGCAGAGCGTTGTGCTTTTTTTATAGTTGTATTCTCTGCTTGGTACTCCTCCTCACCCAATTTCAATGTCACAGTATATAGCTTGTTATGAGCAGGCCCCTAAACGCAATAACAGCAGTCACTTAATTGTTTTTTTAAATTCGAGTGCGAATATAGAATTATCTTTTCCAAATTTGAATGTATTCAGTTATTTGCAAAATAGACAACAAAGGTGTATTAATAGATACAACTAACTTTTCCTTATAAGAAATTGTTACAGTAATGCGAACTATACAATATTCGAATAATTTATTTTATGTAAGTTACTTAAGTCATTTCTACTAAAAGGTCTTAGACATGAAACAAGCTACCTCCCGTATGATTCATGATATATGACCACTGCAACAAGTGTTACAAAATATAATGTGAAAGTGAAGCAGCTGGAAAAGTTGAATACAAAAAAGAATAAGAGTTAGCTCAGAATTAAGCAGCAGTGCGAAAATAAATATTTATACGAAAAATTATCAGAGAAGGAAGATACAGATAACGGATCAAGTGCAAAATTAGAAAAAAAAGCAATTAAGGCCCCCCCAATCTTGGTAAGTGGAATAGAAAACGTAATCTCTTTACAAAACTTGTTGAATCCTTGGGTTGCTAATAATTAAACTATAAAAGTGCTAAGTGATAATCAAGTTAAAATACAAGTAACAAAGACGAAAAAATACCCTAAAAACATGGAGGAACTGCTGAAGAAAAACATACAATATTATACTTACCAAATTAAAAACAAGAGAATCTTCAAAGTGGCACTAAAGGAAGTACACCCAACTATAGATATCAATGTTATTAAAAACAAAATCGAATAGAAAGGTCATAAGCTGCTTCAAATTAACAACATACCTACAAAGAACACAGCAAGATAACGACAAAAACAAAAATCCCAACATCATCTTTTTTGTGAAACTAGAACAGCAAGACAATAATAACAATATCTACGAGACTCAATTATTGCAGCACACATCCATTCGTTTTGAACAACCGTATAAAAAACCCCACATTCCCCAATCCATAAAATGTCAAGCTTACAGATATACCAAAAATTACTGCCCGAGACAACCTAGATGCGTTAAATGTGTGGGTAATCATCTTACCAGAAAATGTCCATAAACTGAAAAAATCTGTAAAAGGCTTTACCCACAACTTTCCGCATTGACATTGTGACAATAAATAATTTTAAAAATCAAATTAAGTTAGGCGTAAAAATATCTTCGCGTTTCTAATTAATTAAATACATTTTCAAATAAAAAAACGTTACCGGTGATCGAATCGAAGGGCAGGCAGACGGCGTATGCAGTCCCAACATTTTGTGGGATATTGCAAAGGAACGGGTTATTTTTACCTGACCTACGGAGCGCCAACCCTTCGAATTCCTGCAAATAAGAGTAATCTACACCTACCAGGCTTCTCCATATACAATACTTTACACCCTAACGGTAAAGCCCACGGAGGTCATAATAATAAAAACCAGAATAAAACGTCATGAAAACGAACGCTTTTCAAAAGAATTCCTTCAAGCAACCACTGTCGCTGAACAAGACTGTGTTGGATCCATTATGTTATCATCTATAGTTATATTCTCTGCCTACACACAAAAGCAAAACGAAGTAATGCAAGCAATATTTTGAAACTCAGCAGTGAAGTGGACTTTCATGCCAAACATCCATGGTGGGGGGGTTCCAGATCAAATGTGCCAATGCCAAAAGGAATACAGCTATATACAGTGATGCAAAATAACAACTTATATCCAATATCTTTGGGTAAACTAACATATTAGCCAGCAGATAGAAAACGAAAGCCAGATCCTTTCAACCTCTGCATAACAAAAGGCATACCTTCTTCACACCTTGAGATGCAATCATGTTTTTATCTATCATCCAACTACTCCCCCATACTTATTAAGCTAAATGCAATCATGGTGCAAAAAGCCAAACTACCAACACTGCACAACAGCAAAATAAGCTAACCTGTTTAAAAGAATAAGTACTAAGAAAAAACCATTATAATCCGTAACTTAAAACCAACCAAGAATTATACACAGTTGTTGATATGTTAAATCAGATTATCCAGGAACCTGCTTGGAGAGCAACACCCCTTGAAGATAACAAAATGCCACAAGCAACCTGCTTCAACATTGCTACAGAAAAATGTTAAAAAAATGGTAACAAAGTCACCGCTACATAGAATGACATACAACAAAGCAACAAAAGAACTAAGAAGAATTGTTAAAGAAGAAAAATGCATACATCCAACGATCACTGCACGAGCTCTTTGCAATTAAGGACACAAATTACTCTTTATAGAAGGCGACAAAAAATACCAAAGGTCCCCGACAGTATAAGTCTCTAATTAAACTTGAAAATGGTGAGTGGGCTAGAACAAACAGAAAAAGCATAAGTATTCGCAGAACACCTAGAAAAAACGTTTACCCCCTTCCCCAGGGTAATGACGGAAGCAGAGGAACAACTAATATACAGTTTTATAGATTCTCATCTACAAATGGAACTGCCGCTAAAAAAGTTTAAAACACAAGAAGTCAAACAAATAATAGACAAAGATCTGAATCGCAAAAAACCTTCAGGATGAGATCTAATTACAGGAAAGATACTCAAGGAACTCCCAGAACATATAGTTGCCGACATAACTATACTTTTTAATGCGGCTCTAAGATTGAAAATACCCCAAATTATTTTAATAGTAAAGCCCGGCATAGACCCGGAAAGTGTAGCCTCATACCGACCAATAAGCCTTCTGCCAACCATTTCAAAAGTTTACGAAGAACTCCTATATAGAAGAATAAAGCCAATACTGGAGCAAGGGCAACTAATTCCTGAACATCAATTTGGTTCCAGGGAACACCATGGGACCATAGAGCAGGTGCACGGAGTAGTAAGCTAAATAAACTCTCATATTGAAGAAGAAAGATACGTAGGTACTGTTCAGCTGTTTTCCTTGACATATTTTAAGCATTTGATAAGGTTTGGCAGGAGATGCTATAAAATAGTACACAATAATGATTATTTACTCTAAAGAAAATATTTTATAATAAATTTATATCGTGTGTTACAAAAAATTGTTTTTATTTAGTGTATTGTATATTTTTAGGAAAATAGTTCAAGATCAAGATGTAATTTAATTCTCTCTGACTTATGGTAGTACATTTGCTTCAATGGGTATCTATCAAGTTATGGCAAACATCAATTTCATCATGGCATGCTGCGAATGAGTTTTTTTTTCAACACACGGTATAATAAATTAACTACAAATATGGTTAAAATACAAAAATAAAGCTATTCATTAGATATAGGGCTTAAACCATAGAGATGTATTATATTATATTTGTATTAATAAAAGTTTTGAAGGCTAATAACATACCTGCTCGCCAGATCTCAGATATTGATATTGTATCTTGTTGTATTGGGCTAGGTTATTGATTAAGCACATTGGATTATTTTCTTTATTGTTTGCCAAATTATTGGTGGACCCAGACGTGTTTGTATTCGTGGTTGGCTGATGTTCAGCAGGATGCTGCTGTTGAGTCTGAACATGCTGGTCCATAACGCTGACTGCGGGGAATACAAAAAATATTTCAAACACAGTATAAGAGTAATAGCAGAAGAAGAGATAAAATAACACCATTGAAGCATTGTTAGAAAATATCCCAAAAATGATATCTATTTATTCCAATGAAGTGTAAAATATTTCAGAACCTCATTCCTTAAACTCACTATAATAATTCATGATGTTTAATGGGTGTTTTGCCACCCTGCAAAATTAAAATTATTAAAATCTAACATTCCGAAGAACAATCTGTCCTCATTATATACGAATTAATAATTAAAACTAAAAATGAACAAGAAAATCGTAGCTGTTTACTGGGACTGGGAAGCGACTAACCTACAGTACCTACACTGACAGTTGACAACCTACTTGATTTGATCTTTAAGAATCGACAGCCAATTTTTGTCTAAAAATACCGAAAAAGACGAAACGCATTCATCTTCGTTATGTAAAATACACACAGTTACTTTAATTTTACTCAATTAAATTTTTATGCATGTGCCTGATATTGTTTTGTGTATTAAAAATGTTCTGAGCAAGAGTCTCTGGATAGCTATATTCTTTTAAAACATTTATAATAAATTCTTTCTTTTTTTTGAGAGTTTAATAATTAGAGCAGAAAATGTTGTCTCTGTCATAAAGACTTTTTACAACACTTGTCTTTATGTTTTTGTGATGGTTGAAGTTAAAATGTAAATGCAGGCATTTTTTGATAATTATAGTACGTGCAGAAATGAACCAAGCAGGCATTGAGTGCTTGGAAATAAAAAACAAAAAACAGCTACACTCTTTTGACAGTCCTATCACAAAATCGTCACGACAGTAAATGATGATTTATTATTATTGGTACCCAAGAAATTATTATAAACATTTTTAAAAAGCTGCACAGCTATGATTTTTTTAATCACTTCATATAGAGAATGAAAATGAAATCAGAATCGATGAAAAAAGTACCCATCATTTAAAAAATGATGCAATATGGCGGCGCTGACAAAACAGTGTGCCATGAAAAAATTGACTGCACAGAACTATAGAGCAGAACGTCCTATTCAAGTTTTCTAATGAACTTTTTTTTGCTATATGTGGCATCAAAAATATATACAAATATCCCTAGTGTTGCCTCACCCTGTATAGGTATACTAGTTTTGGAATGTTTCATTTACTTTTTCCTAGTCGAGCACAACGCTTTTGATGTTTATGAACATTTTACTGCTGTTTTGATTTTCTAGTAATAAACAAGATATAGCTATTTTATTTTTACTTTACATTTACATTCAAATAACATTGGACAGATTTTTTAATAAAATTTTCAGACAAAAATAAACAAAAAAATATTACTACAAATATTTTTTTATGACAGAAAACGGTCTGTAACACCAGCACCACTAGTCATCTGATAAATTAGGGTGCCACTACTGCAAGGTTAATTGACTTTAGTATACCTAAGTAAACTGTATTTTTAGTGTTCTGAATTAGGGGATTTACAGTTTAGCGACTCTAACTTCCGGTTTTTCCGGAAACAGGTTTTTTTAAGATAACAAAGTTTTCCAAAAATTAAAAAATCTAGACACAACACTTCCTAACTTAACTTCCGATAATTCCCCAATTTCAATTCAAAGTTCACTAAATGATTCCTCTTTTTTATATGATATACGAGTACTACTACAGCAAATACTGTATATCTGACGTGTTTCAATTCTACTGTAAATTTCTCAAAAGGGCCGCCACTGCATAATAAAAATTGTTGACAATCAAACACTTTCCGTTCCATTAGTTAGCTAAACAGTTCCAAATTGGAAATTTGAATTGCCAAAGCAATGTAAAAAGTTGCTTTAAAATGTTTCTCTTTTTTGCAAAAAAGCTGTATGTTGTTGCTTTGTGACGTTTTTTTATAAGTAATACTGGTATATTATTGACATATTAAAAAATGTTTTGCAATGTGCAAACTTATATTCACAATATTTGTTTTGCCTTACTTAACTTACTTAATCCTTCCTCTTTCACCGCATAAGGGGTGTCGAGATGGTATGGTTTTTCATAATATCTTTTGCACAAAATGTTTTTCATCGGTTTTAATGTTGCACCATTCGCTTAACCGCCGGGCACTAGGTGCCATTTTTTGCTAGGTCACTTCACTATTTCATCGTTCGAGCACTTCTTCAGTCTTTCCTGCTTCCCTTTCCGGTCGTCTTTTCTTCTTAAGCTTTTATTATCCCAGCTGATTTAACCTTCTTTGTTTTATTTTCCGTAGTAATGGGGGTATTTTTACCTGCTTTCGTATATATTCCTTACATGATCTATCCCTTCACGTTTTTCGCACTACTGCGGTTTAAAATTTTATTTTGTTTATTTTTTTCTATTTTCTTCTTTTTGTCAAGACCAATGCTTCCGGTGTCCAATTATAGTTTCTTACATAGTTCTTACAGTTTTTGCACATGCTTTTTAAAGCATTTATTAAGCCTTTGTCTAGTTGCCTTTTCCGTAGTATAAATCATAAGGTTTCCCTTGGCACCCTATCAAATACCTCTTTAAAATCTAGAAAGCATATGAATATCTTCTGGTTTTGTTGGATAGTTTTTTCCGATAGCTGTTTTAAGTATGAAAGCTAAATTTGGTTGCTTCTTCCCTTTCTCTAACTACACTGTTCATCTTTTAGTTTCACTATGTATCTAAGTCTATCTTCCAAACTTCATTCGTATATTTTGCTTGGGACATTAAGTAGGGATACAACATGATAATTTTCACAATTTTTGTTGTCTCTTGTCTTGAAGATTGGCAGTATCACTGCAATTTTCGATTCCTTTGGTATTTTTTGGCTTTGCCATGCTTTATTTATAATTTTAAATAATTCTCTTTTGCCGTCTTCTCCCATAAATTTTATCATTTCTGGCGATATCTGGTCGTGCCCTTCTGCTTTGTCAAGTCTTATTTTAGTAATCACTTTTTCTAGTTCTTCTATGGTGGTTCCTTGTTTTTCATTTAGTTCTGTACTTACTTCTGCTGTTTCTCAGTCGTCTGTGACTCCATTTAGGAGCTCCTCAAAATAATCTTTCCATCTTTTCAAATACATTTCTCGGTCGTCAATAAGCTTCCATCTTTAGCTAATATATTTTTCAGTACTGCATTTTTTTTAGTGCGTATATTTCTTATAACCTATAGAATAGTTTTTGGTTGCTGTTGAAGTTGTTTTCCATTGTTATTCCTATAATACTTTCTTCTTCCTTATTACTTCTTTTACTATTAATGTCAATCCTGCCGTTTGTTTAGTCCTCGGTTGTCAATCTTTGTTTTGCCGCAAGTCTTATTAACGGCCATGAACAGTACATTCTTAAATCTTTGCCACACATGGTTCACATCTTCATCTCTATCTCTTTTTTCTTGTCTCCTTATTTTTCTACTTACGATTTCTCTGTATTCTTCTTGATTTTCTTTTTCCTTTAGTTTATATGATTTTATTTTCTCAGCAGTTTTGATTTCTTTGCTATCTTCTCTTTCTTTCCCCATTCTCCATTTCATGTCCATTATTAGTAACTGATGATCGTTCCCAATCTCATACCTTCTTTTTACATTCCTTCTAATCCTACTTCGCGCTAATATTGAGTGACGGCCAAAAAGGCAACATCAAATTGGGAAATTTTTGATTTTTTCAAAAAAACTTTATACGGCAATAATTTGTGCTTATCTGAAAACCTATTTAGCCTCTATCAGATATACCAAGTAATTTTCACTTAGTTAGAAAATGATGTTTTTCGAAATTGTCAAAATTTAAAAAGTGCTATTTTTCGGAAATTAAGTAAGATTTCAATGAGATTTTCTTAGCTGTGTTAGTTTTAGCTAGCTGAATAATCGCAAAACTAGAAAACAAATTTTTTCATTAACTTTCGCAAAAATTGAAATTTTTAATTTTTTCAAATATTTATTTAAATTTCATGTACCAAGATTTAATTTTAAAATTAAATTTTTTTAAATGAAAACGTTAAAGATTTATAACTGGAAAAAATAATAGAAAATGTTAATTATTTCTTTAAATTTTTTATTATTCACCGAAAAGTAATATGTTGCATAATTGTTTCGTTTTTGATGCAAGGTGCTTTTTAGGAGAAATATTTTGCAATGATAATTAATATCTATTTAAATGTCTTCTAAAAGCTTTAATCTACCCCTGTTAATGAATTACATCTACAAAAAATCCTGTAAATGTTCTTTAAATGACGAGATTTTCCTTTAGTCAGTTTACATGTTCTAAAATTTTTATTTTTTTTCAAAATATTAAGTCAAATTTTTTTATTTAGATAGACAATCACATTTTAAACAACTTTTTTGCTAAAATTTTTCTCTATCTTTTCTAGTAAATGCATTTTTCACAATTATTTTCATAAAATGTAAAATTTGACAGATAACGGATATCACTTTATGACTTTTGCCTGGCCCATTTATAATCTTTCTTCAACCACCTCTGATCGCCAGGGTTTGAATTTTCCAAAAATTGGAAATAAAAATTTTTCCTATTTGATACCAATTTTTTGGCAATCAATATATGTATAGTCAACCATTGATTCTTCAATCTTTGTAGATTGCATCCTGGTGTAGGTACATGTGTATTTTTTTGTGTTCGTACCATATGTTCGGTATAATTAAAGCATTATTTATGCAGTGTTCTAGCAGTCTTTCTTCATTATCTTTTATTTACTCCTCTCCATGTTGCCCTATGACTGCTTTGTACCTTCTGTTGATATTTCCCACTCTTCCGTTGCAGTCTCCAAATACAATTAGTTCTCCGTCTGAGTTATTTCCTGCAGTTTTTTTTATAAAATTCTTCTTTTTCTTGTATTCTTGCATTATTATATGGCGCATACACTATCAACATGATATATGAGGACTGATAAAAAAATACGGTAAAAGAATTTTTAGAGCCGCAACTGATGACGCTACATCCATTTCATGTCATATGTCCGATAGCTTGATCCGCTGAGACAGACTGTGTCAAGTTTGAACAGGCTATGACTAGTTACCCAGGTAGGAAGGAACGTTTCTGGAACTTTCGGAACGTTCCAATAATGGCACATTCTTGTACTCCAGCGGAACCATCCTTAAGTGTCCACATATAACAACGTTCCTAAGACGTACTTCGAAACAACTCGAAAAATGCTTTAAGTACGCTCTCAATAAGTGCGCCTGCGCAAATCGGACCACGACTTTAGTTATCGAGCTTATCAATTTTGTCTTTGTGCAACAGCCATTGCATTACGTTGCAACTTTATTTAGTTTTGTGTTCCTGTTCGTATTAATACCTACTAACATTAAAACAATGTCTTCTGCACCATCCTCTGCAGGCACTGATGATAATAAGGTACGTAATTTTATACATTTAAATATTGGTTAGTAGTTCACACAATAATAAGCATTGCAGTCATTGTCGATCGTGATTCATCCACGTTGCATCTGTAAACATGAAATGACGCCTATGACGTAATCGCTAGCTGAGGTTTCGTCATTGGTGATGACGCGTATAAGTTCAAGTCTAGCAAATTATCGTATTTTGTGAAATTATCGTATTTAATATATTTATTTATACACCATAATGTTCAAATAAATAATACATAATAAGGCTTGGCCATGGAAAACAAAATTACTGTCTTTGTATGCTTATGCTTTAGAATTTGTTAACTGTCATCACTCTGTGAGTGTCACTGCAAATTACATTACAAAATGACAAACATAACCTAAAAATTCTAAGTGACATTACTGCGTTTTGTTTGTTTATAAATTCTAAAGACAGTAATTTGATTTTCCATGGCCAAGCCTTATGTATTTTTTATTTGAACATAGGGTATAAGTTATTTATAACCACAAATATTCAGTATGTAAGGCTATCAAATTAATAACAAAAAATAAAATTAATTAACATATAGCTCTAAAGAAAGATAATTTTGGTGTTTCTATTTACTATTATTCAAAAAATTTAAAAGGGCGTGGAAAATCATTTACAATCAAAAACTTTATTTAGAGTATTGGATATTCAAAGCGACATGTCAGGCGACTTGTATCTTGCGAAAAAAACAGGCAGATAGATGGGAACACTACCCTCGAATGTTTGCCACTGAAGATGTTCGAGGAAATTGCAGATTTCGAGCAGGATCTTCAATCAGAAAACATCCTAAAACAATATGTACGTATATTGTGGTAGTAAAGTGTATAAGAGAAATATATTTTATTCTAATAACCTGTATTTGAAGTAAAATATTAACTTGTCTAATTTTCAATTAAACTTTTTAGGTGGCACACTTAACAATTCATGTTACTTCACGTGCTGATGATGCCATCCGGAAATGCCTATCGACCGTATACAGTGTTGAACTGGCTGTAAACTGTTCCTGGACGGGGGCAAAAAACAATTTTACTATTAAGAATTTGCGACAAATTGGAATAATTGAAGGTACCTATTTATTTTCTACTTCGTATAGTACGACCATAGCATTCAAGTAAATGACAATTTGAATACTACATATCGTCTAAAATGTAATTCGTTCATGTTTGATAATTATAAGGGAAGGCGTGTGGTTGGAAGGAATCATTTGTACTTGAAAATTTTTTATTTACACTTGCAACACAAACGAATCTTGAAGTTACCTAATTTTTAATTATTGCTGCTTTTAATATACAAACAAATATTAATTAATTTTGTTTTCTACCTTTTTCATAGGAGTTGTTCGAAAGCACCGCCCAAATTTAACCAAAGAAGAGTTTAAAAATAACGTCTCCAACTGGTTTAGGAGGGCAGCGACCCGGTTGCAACGGAGCAAAAAACAAAAAGAGCATCCACAAGAAGAGCAGTAGCTTTATATATTTATGTGTAAAGACCGGATTTTTTGCACATTTGTTGTTTTAGTATACATGTACGTGTTAGTTTTAATAAAAATAATATTTATCTACTTTGCGTTCATACTGAGGCTATTACGATTGTTTGCGTATCGTAATAGACACAAAGCGATGCTATAATAAAAATACTAAAAATTTTCATTTTTTTGCTTAAAAAAGTGGCAAAGTAGATAAAATACTGTATACCTCGTTTATAAGGCATTTTGTAGCACTTACTCCTTTAGGGCACTCCTCGCTTTGCTCGTCGTACTCTAAATCCGTGCGTGCTACAAAATGCTTCTTATAAAACTCGTATCATAATATACTAGTATATAATTCAGTTTTAATCGGTGTTGGATAATTTAAAATAATTTCATGTATATAATTATAGGTAATTTAGTTATTTAATTTATTGTGTGTTACTTAAGTATAAATAATTGTATGTATCGGTGTTGGTTATTTATAAGTATATAAATTTAGTAGTTTAATTATAAATAATTTCGTGCATGTTTTTGTTATTACATGTTAATTACCTACAGACAATAAATTTAATATTTATCTTAATCTTCGTTTTTATTATTAGCAATAAATTTATTTAAATAAAATATTTTTTATTAATTAATTAAATTACTTAATTGGTTTCAAGAGGTCCCCGACGTAAGTTTCAAAAACGTTCCCAGGCTTGTTTCAATAAAGGTTCATGTTAGTTTCAATAACGTCCCTGGAACATACCCTTCTGTTTCAAAAACGTTCCATTGCCATATAAGGAGCGGCATTATATGTACAGATAACGGTTCAGAAACGTTTCTGGAACTGATTTGTGGGACGTTCCGCTGGAACGTTTTTGACCTAGGACATTTTACGTTTCGAAGTACTTCTTTGGAACATGTTTGGAACGTTTCACACAATGTTCCATGTTTCAGACTGTTCCAGGAACGTAATTTTTCTACCTGGGATAGTCTCCAGAGTCGTTAGAGTGCGGTCGTGTTTATCGTGTCGGTCGCGCATCATGGATTTCGAACAACGCGTTAACATTAAGTTTTGTTTTAAGTTGCAAAAAAGTGCCAAAGAAGCTCATGAAATGTTAAAATCGGTGTATAGCGACAATGTGATAACTCTGAAGACTGTTTACAAGTGGTATGAGCGATTAAAAAACGGAATAAACAAAAACGTGCAAAAAGTGGCAAAAATTGTTGGTCCAAACAGACGAATAACTATTCGAGAGCTTGCTGAAGAAGTTAACATCTCTTACGGGTCTGTGCAAAGCATTTTAACCGATAATTTGCAAATGAGACGAGTGAGTGCAAAATTTGTTCCCAGACTTTTGACTGATGAACAGAAGGAAAATAGTGTTTCAGTTTGCACGGAATTGAAGGATCGTCTTCAAGCAGATCCGAATTTCGTGGCCAAAATTGTAACTGGAGATGAAAGTTAGGTCTATGGCTATGACCCTGATACGAAAATGCATAGTTCCCAATGGAAAACCCCTAAAACCCCTAACTTTCCTCGCCCTAAAAAAGCACGTCAGAGTCGAACATCAGGACCATGCTCATTGTTTTTTTCGATAGTGAGGGCATAGTGCGATCAGAGTTCGTTCCAAGGGGAACAACTGTAAATTCCAAATTTTACAAAGGCGTACTGCAACGTTTGCAAAATGATATACGAAGAAAGAAACCAGAAAAATGGGCTAATTGCTTCCTTCTTCATCAGGATAATGCGCCTTGCCACACGTCGCTTGTGATTTGCGAGTTTTTGGATGAGAAAAATCTTCCTGTGTGTCCACATCCACGTTACTCACTAGATTTAGCACCATGCGATTTCTGTCTCTTCCCAAAAATAGAAACCGTGCTAAAAGGAAAACGTTTTGACACCATTCCTGACATTGAGATGGCCACGAAAGAGCAGCTGAACGCACTTCCGAAAGAAGCTTTCCAAAAATGTTTCCAGTCATGGATTTAACGTTTGGATAAGTGCATCTCTAGCCAAGGACAGTACTTTGAAGGAGATTAACTCCATTTCCATGTAAACTTATTACTTTGTTTGTAATAAAATTATTTATTTATTTATTTATTTATTATTTCATTAACGGGAAGACCCTTTTTAACAAAATATACAACTTAAATTAAATAATAACCTAATACAAGTAGAAAAATTAAATTAAGTAAGTTAAGATAACCTAAATTAACCCAATAACATCACAATTGAAAATTTTCAAATTTAATTCTAAGAACAGATGATTTAAACTTGCTGAATGAAGTGTCAAACAAATCAATATATGCATAGTAGATATTTACTTCCCGACACATCCTAGAAATAGCAGAATAATAACTATAGTTAGTTTTATGCAATGGTACAAACAAAATATTAGTATTTCTTAGTGTACGAGCAGGTACATGTAACTTAATACTACACAAAATTTGAGGACAGTCAACCAAAGAGTTTAAAATTTTGTAAATTAAACACAAATCAAAAGTAATTCTTCGAACTCTAAGAGTTTTCATATTTAAACAATTTAGAATGTGATCATAATTTATATTGTCAATACTAATTTTCAATTTGAAAGCTACAAATCGAAGAAACCTATTTTGAATACGTTCAATGCTATTAATATACACTAAATAATTAGGCATCCAAATTACCGAACAGTATTCGAGGTGTGGGCGAACTAACGATATAAATAGGATCTTAAAAGTAACAATATTTTGGAAATCAGCAGAAAATCTCTTAATAAAAGCTAACATACGGTTAGCCTTAGATATAATTTCATTAATGTGCGTTACAAAAGTGAGTGACTTATCTAGCTTAACACCAAGATCACGTACTTCAAAAACTATAGGAAGCTCATGGTTATTCAATGTATAAGAACCCGTGATTGGTTTGTTGTGGCGATAGAACTTCATACAGAAACATTTAGTAAAATTTAACTCAAGGTCGTTTAAATTACACCATGTAACGAAGTTACAAAGTTCATTTTGTAATAACTGGACATCGAAAGGTGATCTGACAGTCAAATAAATCTTAATATCATCCGCAAATAATAAAAAGTTACATAAATTAAAAACACTTTTAATATCATTGATAAATAGCACAAAAAGAAGGGGACCAAGATGTGATCCCTGCGGCACACCCGAAGACACCTTAATTTCAGAAGATACATAGTTTTTAATTTTAACAAACTGGCACCTATTTGTTAGATAACTCACTATCCATTCAAGCAGATTCCCGATAACTCCATATGCTTCCAATTTCGCTATTAGTAGACAATGATTAACACGGTCAAATGCCTTAGAGAAATCGCCATATATGGAATCAACCTGACATCCAAACTCAAAAGCTCGTGAAATGTAATTCTCGTATACCAGCAAATTTGTTGCAGTAGATTTACCCTTGCAGAAACCATGCTGTTCGCCAATTATCAGATGTTTCATTAAGTTACTCAACTTTTGAGTGATAATGCATTCAAAAATCATTGGTATGCAACTGATTATAGAAATTGGCCTATAGTTCTTAATGTTAACTTTATCTCCACTTTTGTAAACCGGCGTAATAAAACTGGACTTCCAATACTCAGGAAAATGGCCCTCATTTAGGGAGAGTTTAAAAAGTAGCCATAATGCTCTAGACAATGTAAAATTACATTGTTTAACAAAGTAGGCTGGTATACCATCAGGACCAGGTCCCTTATTAGAATTTAACATGTCTATTTGCTCATATACTTCAATTAATGATATATCCAACGACGACAGAACAGTTGGCGATGAAAACCTATAGTCAGGTGGGGCAGCAGCATTATCAGAATAGACAGACGCAAAATATTTCGCAAAAAGATCAGCAATCTCACCTCCTCCGTCTGCTTTTTCATCGTCTAGGAACATTGAGTTGGGAAGATCATTATCCTTTCTGCGATTGTTTACAAATCTCCAAAAACTGTTAATATTTCCTGCGATCCCATCTTCGACTCTACCGACATGACTTTTATAACATGAATTGGACAGTTTTTCACATTTTCTCCTTAGCTCAGAAAATTGCAAGTAGTCTTCAATGCGGCCTGTTTCCTTATATTTCTTATGTGCAAGTTTCTTTAATAATATTAGTTTTTTGAGAGCAGGAGTGAACCAACCAGGGAAGCTGGTAGAATAAGATTTGCAGAGTGGAACATACATTCTGATTGACTCATATACGATTTGGTAAAACACATTTATGGCGCTAATCAATGACAGATTACTAAAAATTAAATCCCAATTTATAACTTCAAAATAGGAGCATATTGCATAGTAATCAGCATGTCTAAAATCGTAGTAGTAATCTTCATATACCAATCCCAAATTCGTCGTAGTTAAAGACAGTGTAGCACAAAGTGCAGGGTGATGTTTATCACATGGTAACATAGATTCTAAGACAGTAGATATCACAGCTTCGGAAAGATTAGAAAACATCAGGTCAAGCATTACACCATTGGTATTTAGGATAGTGTTTAACTGTATCAAATTGTAACTACCAAGAGTATCTGATAATACAAGGGCAGCATTATTCTCCAGGTCCGTTGCATTACCTTGATGAACAGAATATACTCCAAAATTGTCGTTAATCCATGTGACATTTGGCAAATTGTAATCCCCGAGAATTAATAATTTATTATTGATATTTACATCCATAATTTCTTTAATAGAGTTACAATGCTCAGTATATATGTCGATTGCTGATCTCGGTGGAAAATAAACAGCTCCAACAATAAGATAGCTTGACCTACAAAAAATTTTCACAAACAACTGTTCAATATTAGCATTTGCTAGATTAATGCAGCTGCAGCTGAGGTGATTCCTAATAGCAATCAAAACACCACCGCCTCTGTTATAGACGCTGGTCTCACTATTTCGATCCTTCCTGTAAATATTGTAGTTGGAGAACCCCAATTCCTTATCAGAAATATCCTTATGCAACCAAGTTTCGGTGAATACTATTATATCATAATCGCTATTGAGTGTTAATGCAATTCTTAGTTGAGGTAATTTAGTTCGGAGCCCACGTATATTTTGATAATACACAGTTAACGTTTTCCGTTTTTTGAGCTACTACGAGTGTTGACTTCTACAATTTTCGGAACGCCATGGATATATCTGATTGTCTTATTCGTTTCACCATTCTGCTTAAGTTGTTCTAAAGCAGCCTTTAGTTTCTTATAGTAAGCCCTTTGCGCTGGAGTCTGATCGGAGCTGATACGCACATTAGGATCGGATATTTTATTCTTATTTCTTAAAATAGTTAACGCTTCTTCATGAGAATTTAGAACCGTATTTTTTTATCAGACCACGTACTCTTGATTTTTATCGACCCTTATACTGATTTTCATAATTATTTCTGATATAAATTCCCATATTCTTATTTTCTCTTCCAACTCTTTCTCTACTGTATATAAATATTTTTCAGTTTTCAATTATTTCCATCTCTTTCCCCTTTTTTTGTTTCTGTAATTGCTAGGAAATCTATATTCGCTTTTTTAAACTCCTCCTCTAACCCCTTTTCCTTTCCTGGCAGTGCTCTTACATTCCAAGCTCGTATTCTTATATATTTTTTACTCTGCTTACCTTTGTTGCTTTCTTCTGCGTTGTTTTTAAATGATTTTCCATGATCTCGCCCAGCTGTTGTAAGTGTGCTTATCATTGTTGTCGTCATCAGTTTTTTGCTTGGTACCTATAGCAATATTTCTTAAACTTTGCATGAACAACTTTCCTTAATGACATTGTATCATATTTAGAACAGAAAACTTACTGTACCTGAATTAAAAATGTTTTTATCTGCCGCTCATGAGGACTCATAAAGGCCAATCCAACATTTTAGTATTAATATTTTCGACTCAGTATTTTATGAAGAATATCGCCACATGCAACTTTGTCACCAATATATTTACACCCCGTAGAGCAGTTACACAATACACTATATTGTCCTCTTCAACAGACATATTTATTAAATGGATGCAAAATACGAAACAATTGGTGTCTGCCTGAAGAAGCTTTTGTTATGTTATATTACCCTATTATAATTATATAATATAAGTTTGATATGTTGTTTGCTAATAGTACTGATCTGCTGATATTTTTACTCTCTATACTAATATGAAAAGAGTTTATACAGTTTTTATTTACAATCTTACAACCAATAGTATACGAGGTGAATAAAATTCAGCTCTGAATACAGCAATCTTGGAAACCGTAAGATATATGAAGTCAGTTAAATGAGGGCAAAGTTGAGCATTTACAAGAGCAATAATATTCTGGGACAAAATTTCATATCTAATCCCATTAAACATTTTTGAAAAACAAAATTTTGATTTTTTTAAAAATATATACATAGTGGAATATGAAAATACTATTTCATTACAATAAAATTTTAATCTGCTGTTTAATATGTACAGAACATTCAAATTTTTTTTTTAAATACAGACCTGGATTATTTTTAAATTTGCTTCATTGCAACTTTGCTCTTATTTAACCAACTTTTTCACGATTTTCTGGATTCTTACATCGAATAAATAAAAAATGTCTGTACAGAATCACTTACCTGGTTGTTGCAGGTTAGATTTAGATTGTGGTTCCTGTGGTATAGAAACGGTCGTAATTACTCCCGGTCTCTCGGATTTCAAAACCAAAACACCTAAGCAATGAAATAAGTGTTGATTACAATTTTTTCCATTACATTCATTGACTATGATTATATAAATCACATGTACTTAATGTTATTTTCTTGTTATATGTATTTAATTAAAAAATTATATTTTGGTATTTCTTCTTGTGAACTTTTTTTGGTTAGTACTTTACGCACCAATAAATAGAACCTTCTATAATTGACTTAATATACACTGGCAGGATATCGTTACACCTATTGCCTCTTAGTTATAAAACCTCAATAAATTAACCTAATTTATAATATAATTTATTTCTTAAAGAAAGGAAAACAACAAAATTATAAAACTGAAATATAATCTATTTCTTGGCCATCCACAAAAATTTCTGTGTTCAATATCTTTATTAATAATGGGTATAGCCTCCATTGACAGCTACCACCTCGTAGATCTTTTGGGGCCTACTTAAAATTACATTATTAATGTCCGCTTGGGGCAAATTGTCCCATAGCTGTGGTAAAACATTACCTAATTCTTATCTTGACCTTGATGGGGTTTTGGGGTTACTTACAGCCATCTACGACATTATTAGTAAAATGTACGAAGTACCACTCTGGTTCCTAATGAATTTGTTCACGTGACCACTGGGTGGGCTTTGGGGGTTGAAAGTCCTGCTAATAAACTGGCCACCTGAGGCATATTTTCAGACAAATATTGATTATAATGGTAGGTTCTTCCGGGTTATGCCGTGGTCGTCGATTTGAACTTGACATTTTGCTGCTTATGCAGTCAGCTTCTTGAGAAGATTTCTAAAGACTGATGTTGGTGACTTCAGCTCCTGACTTCAGCTCCTGACTTCAGCTCCTGACTATATAGCAAGGAGTCGTTAAGATTGCCTGCTCATGTAAATTTTGTATGTTATTGGGACTTGTGCTTTTTCCGCTTGGTTGCTCACGTTAAACTTCTTTATGGTTTGACTGGTTTTGCAGAGCTACCTTCTATAATAAAACGCGAGAAGTACTTTTTAGTCCTAGCTAGTACATTCACAGAGTCCTAACTAATTCTGTGGTTCCCTGGTCCTAATAAGTATTCTGCGATGGTGGATTTTTGTGTGTGGCTCTGGTGTTCTTTCATTCTACATTGAACGCTTTTTCCTGTTTGTCCAATGTAACATTTTCCACAAGTACATTGGAGCTGGTAAACGCCTTTTGTCTGTAGCCTGGGCAAAGAATCTATGTCAATTGTTCAGCTTTTCTTATTGCACCATAGTGGACCTCATGTTTTTTTTATCTAAAACCTTTCATATTGTGTCGGTTACTCCGGTAATGAAGGGAAGACAGGCGTAATTCATAGGTTTGGGTTTGTTCGGTTTTATGGTGTATTGGCATACTTTCCTGATGTCTTGGCAACTGTAGCCATTCCTGATTAAAGCTTATTCCACATGTCTTAGTTTGTGTGGTTTACTGTTCTTGTTACAAATAGCGTTGGCCTGATGAATAAGGGTCTTAATCAATGTTCTCCTCTGTTGGGGATGATGATGAGACAAAGCATGTAGAATATAGATAGCGGTCAGTGTAGGTCTTCTTTCGATACACTGCATCGCTTAATCTGTTGTTAGCGGTTCCTTTCACTAACGTCCAGGAAAGGTATCCGTCCATTTTCTTCAGTTTCCAGAGTGAATTTTGGCTTGGCATGGTGGTTGTTTAAGTGTGCCAACAAATCATCAAGAGCTGCTTTTCCATGGGGCCATATCACAAAAGTGTCATTGACGTATCGGAAACAGCATTTAGGTTTGAGATGGCAGGACTGAATAGCTTCTTCTTCAAACGCTTCCATAAATATGTTGACAATGACTGGAGATAAGGGAGATCCCATAGCTACTCCTTCCTTTTGTTTGTAGTACATTTCTTTCCAAAGGAAGTAGGTCGCGTGAGGCACATCCTTACTAACTCTGGGATGTCTTCTCGGAGTCCTTGAGAAACAAAGCATTGTTATATAAGATTTACTGAATCTTGTACTGGTACGTTGGTGATCAGGGATTCCACATCAAAACTGACCAACATGTCCTGGTCCGTTACTTCCAATTGGGACAATATTTCCACGTATTCTTCACGTAAGATTCTCTTCTGCCTATGTATGGTTGTAATATGTTAGCGAGATATCTGACTACTTCATATGTAGGAGATCCATAAGTGCTAACAATTGGCCTGACTGGAACTTCGTGTTTATGGGTCTTGGAAATTCTGTCAAATTTAGACAATCTAGTATCGCTAGACAGTAGTTGTCGATGTTTTGACCCTGGTATTAATGAGCTCTTGATAGCTCTTCTAATCTGGCGTTCTAGCTTCAATGTGTGGATCCTTCTTCAGTATTACGTACTGTTCATCGTTCAGTAGTGATTGAATTTTGTCCTAGTAGCCCTTTCTGTTCATCACGACAGTGGCATTTCCTTTGTCAGCAGGTAGAACTACAACGTCCGAATTGTTGCGGAATCCCTTGAGAGCTTGTGTTTCAGCTCTGGTGACATTCCTTATTGGTGGTTGGCATGCTTTAGTATACGACAGGTCTCATGTCTCACTTCCTCGGCTTTTTCAACTAGAAGTTTGTGAATACCACTCTTAATTTTAGTTATTACTTCTTCATTAGGTATGTGGGATGGAGTGATAGCAAAGTTCAATCCTTTGTTATTTCGAAAAGTTTATTACAGTTGTCTTGATATCCAATCCTGATACCGGTGTTACTTTGGATTGAAGCTTCTCGAACTTCTTTATATATTTTTGGTTCGTATTACTCATGTAGTGTTCTAAGTGGTCATAGCTGATATAATCCACTGTGTTCCAAAGGTTTTCATCCAAAATCGTACTGAGCTCAAGATGTAGGTAAGTAGTAGAGCTTGATAGATATTCCTTATAGTTTGTAATAAATATAGCCTACTCTTGGTCAAATCGATAATCCTTCGGGCAGCAGTTGTTTATAAACACTGCTGTGACAAAAAAGTGAAACCTAAATTTGTCAAGATTAAACATCATTTACAAATTGCTGCGGCCCGAAAAATTATCGATTGGACCGAGAGTGCTCTTACTACGGAAGGAATACCAAGGAATATCTACCGAGCTCTACCATTTACATCTCAAGCTCAAGCTAAGGTTTTGGATGAAAATCTTTGGAATACTGTGGATCGTATCAGCTATGACCACTTAGAACACTACATGAGTAACACGATCCAAAAACATGTAAAGAAGTTCGAGAAGATTAATTCCAAAGTATCCTCGGTACCAGGATTGGATTTCAAGAGAACTGGAATTAACTTTTCCAATCAACCCTTCTCTAAAGACTGTACCCCAATTTTGGTAAAAGGATTGAATTTTGCCATCACTCCATCCCAAATACCTACCGAAGAAGTCATTGCTGAAATGGAAAGTGCTATTCGTAAAATTCCAGTTGCGGAAGCCGAGGAAGTGAGACAAGAGACCTGTCGTATACCTACTAAAGTGTGCCAAGCTACCAACGAGGAACATCAGCAAAGCCAAAACACAAACTCTGAAGGAAATCCGCAACAATCCAAACGTTGGAGTTGTACTTGCGGACAAAAAAAATGCCACTGTAATAATGCACAGAAAGGACTACTGGAACAAAATTCAATCACTACTGAACGATGAACAGTATGTAACACTAAAGAAGGACCCCACATTAAGGATAGAACGCCAAATTAGAGAAGTTATCAAGAGCTTATTAATACCAAAGTTAGAACATCACCGACTACTGCCTAGCGATGCTTGACCACATGGACTTTACAGACTTCCGAAGATCCACAAACCAGAAGTTCCAGTCAGGCCAATAGTTAGCAGTTGCGGATCTCCTACGTATGAACTAGCCAGATACTTCGCTAACATATTAGAACCATACACAGGCAAAACAGAATCCTACGTGAAGAATTCTGAGCAATTCGTGGAAATATTCGCTCAATTGGAAGTAACGGACCAGGACATGTTGGTCAGTTTTGATGTGAAATCTGTGTTCAGCAACGCATCAATAGAAGATTCAGTAGATCTTATATAACAATGCTTTGTTTCTCAAGAACTCCGAGAAGACGTCCCAGAGTTAGTAAAGATGTGCCTCACGATGACCAATTTTTTTGGGAAGTAATGTACTACGAACAAAAAGGAGCAGCCGCTATGAGATACTCCTTATCTCCAGTCATTGCCAACATATTCATTGAAGCCTTTGAAGAAGAAGCTATTCAGTCCAGCCATCTCAAACTTAAATGCTGGTTTCTCTACGTCGACGACACTTTTGTTATATGTCCCCATGAGAAAGCAGCTCTTGATGTTTTTTTGGTACACTTAAAGAACCATCCCGTCAAAATAAAATTCACTAATAAAACTGAAAAAAATGGACGCGTAACTTTCCTGGATATGTTAGTGAAGCAAACTGTTAACAACAGATTAAGCCATACAGTGTATCAAAAGAAGACTCACACTGACCACTATCTACATGCTTTGTCTCATCATTATCCCAAACAAAAGAGATGATTGATCAAAACTCTTATTCATCAGGACAATGCTGTTTGTGAGAACAGTAAACCACAAGGACTAAGACATGTGAAAGAAGCTTCACGCAAGAATGGTTACAGTCGACGAGACATTAGGAAAGTATGCCAATACACCATAAAACCGAAGGAACCCATCGCTGGAGTAACCGACAGAATAAGAAAAATTTTAGATAAGAAAAACGTCGGGGTCCACTATGGTGCAATAAGAAAAGTTGAACAATTGACAAAGATTCTTTGCCCATGCTAAAGACAGAAGGCGTTTACCAGCTCCAATGTATATTTGTGGCAAATCTTACATCGGACAGACGAGAAAAAGCATTCAATGTAGAATAAAAGAACACCAGAGCCACACACTACTTGGAAACACAATAATCCGCCATCGCGCAACACTAATTAGGACCAGGGGACCACAATAAACTATGACTCTGGGAAAGTACTAGCCAGGACTAAAATATACTTCCCACGTGTTATTTGGGAATCCCTAGAAATAATTAAAAACCCAAACAATTTCAATGAAGAAGAAGCTTACTGTCTTAGTAACACATGGAAGGTAGCTCTGCAAAACCAATCAAACCATAAACTAGCTTCACATGAGCAACAAAGCGAAAAAACGAAGAGTCCCAATAACATACGGCTCCTCGGTATATAACCAGAAGCAGAAGGCATCAACATCAATCTTTAGAAATTTTCTGAAGAAGCTGACCGCATGAGCAGCAAAACATCAAGTTCAAATCAACAACCACAGCAAACCCGGAAGTACATACCATTATGGACAACAGCCATGAAAGCCTGCGTTTGAAATATTGATTAGTTGCTCTCACCCTCCTATTAGCTTGAACTAACTCACTAGCTAGCGAGTTAAACTATAGAAGCGTCGATTGCAGCAATGGGCCAAGGACGAGTGTTTCTAGTAACATTATTGGAAGTAATAATTCTATTAACCATATCTATGAGAGGGGGCCCCCCCTTAGTAATATTGTAAAATGTAACAATTTCTAGTTAGGTCGTTCCACCAGCGTTTTCAAAATTCATAAATACAGTTTTCGAGTTTTTTGGAACAGAAGCAAAACCACCAAAGCTTCACAAGAAGTCTCAATTCTCAAGTAATTATTGGAGGAACTCATTAGGATAATTAATTTTATAACGTTAAAACAAACGTTGGGCAGCATCATATGTAATGAGGTGACAGATTTAACCCTAGAATGTTAACATTACTTTTTTTTAGCATAAATGGTAAAATGGTATCAGGCACGACACCAGTTATTTTTTTTTAATGCTGACAAGTATGAAATAAAATAAAGACATTTGGATACTGAAACATATATTGCGTTATCAGCTAAGCATGTATTTACTACTTATAAGCAAGCCCTACATTCATATATCCACTCATACATAAAAGTCCAAGTAAAAGAAGAATTTCTCCCTCGCTTGTGACCCTTCTAAAGTGTTGATTGTTGTTATACTTTGCACACTGCCTTACAATTTTTCCAGTTGTATTTTCAACCATACATTGTATCATACTATCATCAAAGAATAGTTTTCAGGCTGCCATTTCATTTTCTGTTTTGAAGGCAAGTGATTTTTTACTTGGTAATTTCGGTACAATCAAGCTTATTCCCTAACTTTTACAAAATCGAATAGAAGTTGACGCATCGGATCGGAATCTCAGTAAATCGGAATGACAAACTTCTATCGCGTTTCCGGTATACGATTTTCGGTATTCCGTAACAGTGGTAGAAGTTGTCTAGTAGCAGTTGGGATGATTTCTATCGGCGTTGTTTACGTAAATATGACAACACTGCAATGGCAAGCGATAGTCAACCTTAACGACCATTTTGACAGTTAGTGACCGACCAGCTGCAAGCGCCAAAGAAATTGCTACGCTGCGTGAAAAAGAAAGTTGTGGAATTACCAAATCCCTGGAAAAACCCCCTTTGTTTAAGGGTTGCATTCTTGAGGCAGGTAAGAACATACATATTTCTAAGGACAAGTTTCCAGTTGCAGTTTTATATTCGAAGTGTGCAGGTCATCATAACCATAATAATTGTTATAAATGGCTGTTTCTAATAAGAAAAAAACCTCTGTGGAGCAACTGAATATTCTTGTAGATTTTATTGCAGAAAACAAGGTTTTACTGCATGGTAAAACAAAACCGTCTGAAGCCGATGGAAATGTTATCGAAAATTTGTGGGAAGATGTGCCGGGGACGTTAAATAGTTGTGGATCTGGACGTAGCAAGACCAAAGCGCAATGGAAGAAGGTACTTTGAAATTTTAAATATATTTATAAATTATAGTGGGTGCTCTTTAAGTAATCCCTTGAAATAACGCTGAAAATTACATTTCATTACATTTAGCTAATTATTTTTTCCAACTTGCAGACATTTATCGACTGGAAGTGCCACACGCGCAAAAATGCAAGGGATTTGTTGAAAACGCAGCAGGTAACAGGAGATAATCTCTGAAACTTCTTTGTGGCGTGAATCTATAATTCATATTC
This sequence comes from Agriotes lineatus, assembly GCA_940337035.1. Classification (NCBI taxonomy): domain Eukaryota; kingdom Metazoa; phylum Arthropoda; class Insecta; order Coleoptera; family Elateridae; genus Agriotes; species Agriotes lineatus. Next base: position 52,647,552 of record OW679202.1, on the reverse strand, counting down.
TTTTTTGGGTATTTCGCCACTCTGCAAATTAAAATTATTAAATAACGTATTAAATAACGAACGTTTCGAGGGACAATCTGCCCTCGTTGTCAACGAATAACAATTAAAATGGAACAAGAAAACTTAGCTTTTTTCACGGAGATTGAAAACCACCAACCTCCAATGAATTGCTTGACATTGACGTTTGTTGATTGTCTAAACCTACTTGATCTGATCTTTAAGAATCGATAGCCAACTAGTGTCTAAAAATATTGAGAAAGACAACATGCATTTTTCTTCGTTAAGTAAAATATATGCCGTCTCCTTAATTTTACGTTTAGTTGACATTGATTCTTTAGACAAGATCTTTGTGTTATTCCAGTGTACTTTATGATTATTATCCCAAGCATGTTCTGCCAGCTTAGACTTATTGAATTGATAGGTTTTCATCATATTTTTATGTTCTTTGTCTCTTAACTGCTAAAGGTCTGGACGTTTCACCGATATAGTATTTCCCGCATTCACAGGGGATACTATATATACAATTCTTTGAATGTTGTTCTTCGTTGAACGGTTTAGTTTTTGTAAGAACTGACCGTAAGGTATTCATCGTTTTGAATACCGTCCTAACATTGAATCTATTCCCAATTCGTCTAATTTTGTCAGATATGCCTGGAATATAAGGTATAGTTAAAGTATTATATGTTTGAGTGTCATTTCTTTGTACGCGTGTGGCATTGTTTCGTGTATTGAAAATGTTCCGAACAAGAGTCTCTGGATAGCCATTATCTTGTAAAATATTAATAATAAATTCTTTCTCTTTCTTGAAAATTTCATCATTAGAGCAAACAACTTTGGCTCTGTCGTAAAGACTTTTTACAACACCTGTCTTTATGTTTTTGTGATGGTTGGAGTTAAAATGTAAGTACCTATTAGTGTTGGTTTTTTTACGGTATACTGATGTTACAAAAGTATTTATTGTGCGTGTGATTAGTGTATCAAGAAAAGGTAACTGATTGTTTTGCTCTGTTTCTAATGTAAATTTGATGGAGGTTTCCTTACTGTTAATATGTTCAAGGAATTTGTCCACCTCAACCATAGCATGAGGCCAAATTGCAAAAACATCATCGACATATTTCCACCAAACTACTGGTTTGTTAGTGTATGTGTAGACATGTTGTTCAAAGTCTTCCATAAAAATGTTACTACCAATAGGAGATAGAGGAGAACCCATTGTTATCCCGAAATCTTGTTGGTAAAATTCATTGTTTAGTTGAAAGTATGTCGTTTTAATGCATAGAGTTAAAAGTTCCATAATGGTATCAATATTTAATGTTGTTCGTGTATGTAATGTGTTATTGTTTTGTAGCCTATGTTTATTGAAGTTGAGTGTTTTGTCTACTGGAACATTAGTGAAGAGACTAACTACATCAAAACTAACCATTAAGTGTTGTGTGTTTATGTTTGCTTCTTCCAATTTTTCAAGGAAATGTGGCGTGTTCTTTATATATGTGTCTGTGTTTCCTGATATAGGAGACAGAATTTTAAGTAAATATTTAGCTAAACTGTGACAAGGAGAACCTATAGAACTAACTATTGGCCTAAGTGGTACATTTGGTTTATGTATCTTTGGTAATCCATAAAAATGTGGTGGTTTACTGTAGTGTGGTGTTAGTGTACGTCTTACAAAATCTGTAAATTGTTCTCTGTGTTTGTAAAGTGTTTTGTATATTTTTGTTTCTATTGTATGTGTTGGATCTTTATTTAGTTTAGTGTATTGTCCCTCACCAATTAGTTTTAAAAGTTTTTCGTTGTATGTGGTTGTGTCAACTACTACTGTGGCATTGCCTTTGTCTTCCAGAAGACAGGAATACAGGAATAGAAACAAAATCATACTTGAACGACCTTACACAATCAGACAAAATATATCCAAACAAGAAAAACAGTCACTACACACACTAAAAACCGGTAACACAATTAAAATTCTACCTGCAGACAAAGGCAATGCCACAGTAGTACTTGACACAACCACATACAACGAAAAACTTTTAAAACTAACTGGTGAGGGACAATCCACTAAACTAAATAAAGATCCAACACATACAATAGAAACAAAAATATACAAAACACTTTACAAACACAGAGAACAATTTACAGATTTTGTAATACGTACACTAACACCACACTACAGTAAACCACCACATTTTTGTGGATTACCAAAGATACATAAACCAAATATACCACTTAGGCCAATAGTTAGTTCTATAGGTTCTCCTTGTCACAGTTTAGCTAAATATTTACTTAAAATACTGTCTCCTATATCAGGAAACACAGACACATATATAAAGAACACGCCACATTTCTTTGAAAAATTGAAAGAAGCAAACATAAACACACAACACTTAATATTTAGTTTTGATGTAGTTAGTCTCTTTACTAATGTTCCAGTAAACAAAACACTCAACATCATTAAACATAGGCTACAAAACGATAACACATTACATACACGAACAACATTAAATATTGATACCATTATGGAACTTTTAACTCTATGCATTAAAACGACATACTTTCAACTAAACAATGAATTTTACCAACAAGATTTCGGGATGGCATTGGGTTCTCCTCTATCTCCTATTGTTAGTAACATTTTTATGGAAGACTTTGAACAACAACATGTCTACACATACACTAACAAACCAGTAGTTTGGTGGAAATATGTCGATGATGTTTTTGCAATTTGGCCTCATGCTATGGTTGAGGTGGACAAATTCCTTGAACATATTAACAGTAAGGAAACCTCCATCAAATTTACATTAGAAACAGAGCAAAACAATCAGTTACCTTTTCTTGATACACTAATCACACGCACAATAAATACTTTTGTAACATCAGTATACCGTAAAAAAACCAACACTAATAGGTACTTACATTTTAACTCCAACCATCACAAAAACATAAAGACAGGTGTTGTAAAAAGTCTTTACGACAGAGCCAAAGTTGTTTGCTCTAATGATAAAATTTAAAAAAAAAAGAAAGTGAATAAATACTTCGAAACACAAGCTACTACAATTGTAATAGAAGACTGGTTAGGACCATTAACACTATCAGCTGCTTATTGTCCACCGCGACACGCAAACAAATAAGAGCAGTATGCGCACTATCTAAATACCCTTGGACATCGTTTTATTGCTGGCGGTGATTTTAATGCTAAAAATACATACTGGGGTTCAAGACTGACAACCACGAAGGGTAGAGAACTGTTGAAAGCCATAACCGCAAACAACTTGAGTTTTCTCTCTACTGGTGAACCAACTTACTGGCCCTCTGACTTAGACAAACTGCCTGACCTCCTGGATTTTTGTATCACTAAAAATATAAGTATGAATTACCTGCAAGCTAAGTCTTGCCTCGACCTCTCGTCTGACCACTCACCAGTTCTTATTACTCTTGGTACTCAAATACTGCACACAGAAAGACCACCATCGCTTTCCAATAAAAAAACTGATTGGGACTATTTTAAAACTAGAGTGGAAGAAACACTCCAACTAAACATACCTTTACAAACAGAACAAGATCTAAGCAATGCAGTCGAATACTTTAATCGAACTGTACAAGAATCTGCGTGGGAAGCTACACCCAGAGAGCTTGAAATACTAAAAAACATTGACTGTCCAGTATTAGTTAAAAAGAAAGTTGCTGAAAAAAGAAAACTAAGACGCCGATGGCAAACTACAAGGGCACCGATTGACAAGCTAAATCTCAACAGGGCTACAACCGAGCTTAAACAACTACTGTATAGTTTAAAAAACCAATCAATACAGCATTACCTGGAAAATTTATCTCCCACTGAAGCAACCGATTACTCTTTGTGGAAAGCCACAAAAAAAATAAAGAGAAATATTCAGCATATCCCACCCCTTCGCAAGGAAGACGGAACCTGGGCAAGAAATAATTCCGATAAAGCATTGGCATTTGCTAATCATCTAAAAAAAGTTTTTGAACCCTACCCATCAGAAACTACACCGGAAGAAGAAAACGAAATCCACCACTTCCTAGGGGCACCTTTCCAAATGAGCCCTCCATGTAAACCCTTAAAAAAAAAGAAGTAAGTGTCATTATCCGAAACTTAAAATACAACAAAGCACCAGGCTATGATCTAGTGACAGGAAAAGTTCTTAAAGAGTTACCAGAAAAAGGCATCATACTTCTTACCAAGATGTTCAATGCAATACTCAGACTAGGATACTTCCCTGAGCAGTGGAAGGTTGCCAGCATAATTCTTATTCAGAAACCTGGAAAACCGCCAGAAGACGTTGCCTCATACAGGCCAATAAGCCTACTCCCTCTTCTGTCCAAAGTGTTTGAGAAATTATTTCTGCTAAGACTCAAACCACTACTTGAGAACAACAGTTTGGTACCTCACCACCAGTTTGGCTTTCGCGAACAACACGGTACAATGGAGCAGGTCCACAGAATAGTAGAACAAATAAATAAAGCTCTAGAAGGCAAAAGATATTGCTCTGCAGTGTTTCTCGACATCAGCCAGGCCTTTGACAAGGTCTGGCACGAAGGACTGCTATATAAAGTAAAAAGTGCTTTTCCCGCTGATATGTATCAAGTCATCAAGTCTTATCTATTCAACAGACACTATTCTGTTAAATTCCAAGGTGACTCAACCAGACTTTTCACAATAAATTCCGGCGTGCCCCAGGGTAGTGTCCTTGGTCCTCTGCTGTATCTGCTGTTCACGGCAGACATACCAACAACCAGATCAACAACGATAGCAACATACGCTGATGACACTGCCATCTTGTCGACTCATCCTGACCCTGTAACAGCATCACATAAATTGCAAATCCATCTTGGTAAGGTACAGGACTGGTTAAAGAAATGGCGTATCAGGGCCAACGAGACAAAATCTGCTGACGTCACGTTTACGCTGAAGCGTGAAACATGCCCTCCAGTCAGATTAAACGGACAACAAATTCCACAACTGGAAACGGTCAAATATCTCGGCATTCACCTTGATCGACGTCTTACCTGGAAACAACATGTTTGGGCTAAAAGAAAACAGCTAGGGTTGAAATACAGATCCATGTACTGGTTACTAGGTCGAAAATCAAAGTTAACAACCACTAATAAAATCCTACTCTACAAAACAATATTAAGACCAGTGTGGACATATGGTTTGCAACTATGGGGCGCAGCAGCTAACTCCACAATTGATATAATCAGATGGTTTCAGTCAAAAGTGTTAAGAGCAATAACGGACGCACCTTGGTATGTGCCTAACGAAGTGATTAGACGTGGTCTTGAAATAAGTTCGGTTAATGAGTTGATTACAAAAGTGAGTGTCATCTATCGCGATAAACTCAGTGCACATCCAAACGAATTGGCAAGTAACTTAGTAAATGATGACATTGGTGAAGTTCGGAGGTTAAAAAGATTTAAACCATCAGACTTATCCAATAGATTTGAGTAGTTAGTTCTCGTAGGTCCATGTATAATAGTAATAATAATGTGAACTTGGTTTAGGTTAAGGTCGTTAACAGTTAAAAAAACCTAGCCATTCTAGGATTACATATAAAGGGCAATTGCTAATGTAAGTAATCGCCCACAAGTCATTTAATTAGTCATATAAATTGCTGATTGCCTCATGTATTATGGCAGATTGTAAATAAACTGTTAATAAAAAAAAAACGAAATTTTCAAGAAAGAGAAAGAATTTATTATTAATATTTTACAAGATAATGGCTATCCAGAGACTCTTGTTCGGAAAATTTTCAATACACGAAACAATGCCACACGCGTACAAAGAAATGACACTCAAACATATAATACTTTAACTATACCTTATATTCCAGGCATATCTGACAAAATTAGACGAATTGGGAATAGATTCAATGCTAGGACGGTATTCAAAACGATGAATACCTTACGGTCAGTTCTTACAAAAACTAAACCGTTCAACGAAGAACAACATTCAAAGAATTGTATATATAGTATCCCCTGTGAATGCGGGAAATACTATATCGGTGAAACGTCCAGACCTTTAGCAGTTAGAGTTAAAGAACATAAAAATATGATGAAAACCTATCAATTCAATAAGTCTAAGCTGGCAGAACATGCTTGGGATAATAATCATAAAGTACACTGGAATAACACAAAGATCTTGTCTAAAGAATCAATGTCAACTAAACGTAAAATTAAGGAGACGGCATATATTTTACTTAACGAAGAAAAATGCGTGTTGTCTTTCTCAATATTTTTAGACACTAGTTGGCTATCGATTCTTAAAGATCAGATCAAGTAGGTTTAGACAATTAACAAACGTCAATGTCAAGCAATTCATTGGAGGTTGGTGGTTTTCAATCTCCGTGAAAAAAGCTAAGTTTTCTTGTTCCTTTTTAGTTGTTATTCGTTGACAAGGAGGGCAGATTGTCCCTCGAAACGTTCGTTATTTAATACGTTATTTAATAATTTTAATTTGCAGAGTGGCGAAATACCCAAAAAAGAATATGAATTAGGTAACAGGAGGTGGTGAAAACGATTAAAAAAACTTAACTGCCACAGAAGAAAAACTAATGGCTCTCCTGTCGTGGATAACAGTGAAGGGGATTAGCAATGTAGGAGAACCAGGGTTGGAGAGTGAAGATGTAGAAGAGGTGGTCAGTATCTTCGAGTTACCGCAGTCACCACCATCACCTGAACCACTGTCGCCAGCAGTCGTTTGTTCTCCTATACAGAAGCGAACATTTTTAGCTGGTGGCAGTAGCACAAGAGAAAGCCCAATAATAAAAAAGAGAAAAATTGCATATAAAGGTAACACTTTCTATTTCTTTATTTAATTTAGAATTAAAACACTGGAATGGAATTTTTGGTTTAGTAAAAATACAAATTTCTTTTAGATAAATCATCCACTCTGCAAAAAGCAGCGGAAGCCCTTGCAGGACAAAATGCTACTGCAGAAGTGTTAAATAAAATACTTGCTCTGCGGACAAATGCAACAACTGAATCGACTGAAAATAAAAAAAGGGAAACCGATTTAAAAGAAATGGAATTGAAGATTAGATTTTTAGAAACAAAAAATAAAGAAAAAGAATTGGCTCTAAAAGAAATAGAATTAAACCTGAAGGAAAGGGAGTTAAATATTTTAGAATTAAAAAAATAATTATTGTGAATTTTGTAGCTTTAAGTATTTTTCATTAATAAGTTTCTGTTTCACCATTTAACTTTTAAAAATTGCAAATAAAATGCTATAACATTTTTGTTTGTTTTATTATTTCAGTTTAAATATTATTACATTATTATTCGAAATGAATTATATTTTACATAAAATTGTTACGAATTAATTGCATTCTGATATGTCTGCCTGCCGCTAAGATGTTGCCATTCGGTTCATCTGAAATTAAAATAAATTCACAGGGTAAATTCTACAAAATATAATTAGTTCAAAGTAACACACCTTGCATATTTGCTATCGCATTATCATCTTCCAAATCTAACTCTAACATCTAGTTCAACATTATTTTGAATTAAAATATTGTGCAATACACAGCAGGCGTGAACTATTCTAGCTGCCTGTGCAGGGCTGTAATGCAGCACACGATGTTTTAACAGGCAGCGAAAACGAGCTTTTAAAACACATTGCAACGTTCAATCGCATTTCTTACACGTCTGTGGGCTGAGCTGTAACGGCCTTTGGGGTCTCTTCAGCAGCTCCTTCAATAGGTGTCAATAGCCATGGCTGAAGTGGGTAACCTGAATCACCTAAAATATGAAGTTACTAACTTAATTTACCCAGTAACCAAGTACCAAGCTCATTTACATCTTGTAAGTGGCGTGAAACATTTGACATGTTCCATATTGCCGAGTCATGTGTTGACCCTGGGTACCTCGCATTGCAATTTAAAATTTTTAATGCGGAATCGCATATCTAAAAACAAATAAGTACCTACATTAGCATCTGTTCTATACATAAATTATAATACTAACGAGTTGAACATTTATACTATGGTATCCTTTCCTTTTTAAATAGGCATAACCTGGATGTTCAGGGTGTTCCAGCGGTGGTGCAACAATAGCCACATGAGTACAGTCAATGCAGCCAATTATTCCAGGAAATTCGTACTTTTGCATAAATCTAAATAAGCAACTAAAATGTTAATATATCTTAACATTAGTTACTACAGCTCACATAACTTACTCTCTTTTAATTATGCGTCTTTCTTCTTCATTACGTGGGAATCGAATGTACTGCCGAGAAAACTGAGTTGACAGAATTTCACTAACGGCAGCTACTCTACGACTCACTGTAGTTTGGCTTATGGCTAATAAAAAGTCTTGCCCTACACTTTTTTGGTAACTAATACCATGAGCAAAGAAATGTTGAGCACATTTAAATTAAAATTAAGTTGCGTTAGGGAATGTTATTTCTAGCACAATAAAAAATCAGTGATTAACCTTAATATGGTTTGGAACGGACGTGTTTCTCACTGGTTTCATTAGAAAAACACTGATTTCATCAATCATGTTCCTCGCTAGATGCTTCGGTAACCGATACAGTTTTTTAAATAATACTTCTGGAATTTCAAAAGGATTACTCCTGTCCCGCAGCATTCTTCTTTCTAACTGAAATAATTGCCTGCAAAGTTAATAAATATACTACAATGGATAACCAAAAAAGAAAATTTATTAGAACGTTTTTATAGGTTAAGTAAATATACTTCTACTTACATTTCAATTTCCTGTTGCAGTTCATCAGTAAGAATTAACACAAAATTTAAATTAACTGCCATGGCCTCAACTATGCACTATTTATTATCAAATTGATTAATCGGAAAGTACAAAACCTATAATCCACCTAAACCAAAAGTAAACAAAAACACTAGCAGTAGGCTGCAGTGCATACCCAAGCGCAGGCGCAGCGCAGATTCCGATTCTACAATGCGATTTCGACTGCTACAAGCTCGTCGAGTTGGATTTCTATCGGGCATTTCTACTAACGAAATTCAAAGACGTTAGGGAATAGCAACTAGAAACAACTTCTCGATTGCGTGACTTCTATTCGATTTACTTCATCTCAATTCGATTTCAAGTTAGGGAATAGGTTTGAATATCTGTAACGTGCTGTCATATGCGACACAAATGATTATTTGCACTAAATGAAATAAAATAATCTTCCACTTACAACAATCTGCTAACCACTAAGTGCTAGAAAGGTAGTATAAATATCAGATCTCCTTCTCTGCCGATGCCCACTAAACAACCAAATTAAAATGGATTGTGTCACCGGTGACCACGTTACCATTCTAGGGTTAAACTACACAAAGAGTTTTAAGATTTTACCGAAAGTTACCCCAGCCTACAAGCGAGTCCTATCAGGATAGCTTTAAATTTTATGCAAAAATGAAAAATTTTAGCAACACAGATTACATGAAAGCATTTCCTGTAATGTCCCTTATGGGTACACCTAGAAGCATGTATACAGATTTCAGCAGGCCACTAGGACCATAACAAAAGCAAGCGAACTTTACATGTTGCCGTAATTGTATTTAAAAAATTTAATAATCAAATATATACCTTCTATTTATAACAATCCTAACGACCTACCGCTATCGTAAATTGATTATTCGATTGTTAAACACAACGACGGCTACATACATCTTCTTCTTGCTTTTTCAATGGTCCTAGTAGCCTGTCGCATTCTGTATGTTGTAGCCACGTTAAAAATCAGCCGTTTTATTAAATGACTAGCCACTTTATAAAATGCAGCCATATTCCAAAATTTTCATTTGTCTTTCATCTTACACCTAACGGTAGGAAGGATTTTCGATAAATATATATATATATTTTAGAATGTGGCTAGCGTTTTCAGCCGTTTTATGAATTGGCCGATCAAGTAACAACCCCATTCATAAATACTCATAATGGAGTTTAACAAATAGGCACAGTAAGTGGAGCCCTGAACAGGTGGTTTGCTGGAAAGGAGCTCTCCTTGACCACTGCTCAGAATCCCTCTTGTTCGAATGTTCCTGATACCAGTTCAATATTTTATGAGAATGCTTTAGTAGTTTCACAATTTGGCTAACAAGGCTTTAAAAAATATTTAAGCAAACCAAGCAAAAATCAGTGTCAGAATGTCTTTCTTCAAGAGTAGCGTGAAATACAGCAGCAGATGTCACTATAGAGGGTCGTGTTGCAATGATAAGTTCTTACATACCTCATATGTATAATATCATGAATAAATTACGTGCTTTTTTGCTTATAAATCGTTTGTCTGTTGCTATCGGCCAGTTCATAAAACGGCTGAAAATACTAAGCAGATTCTAAAATAATGAAAAAGAGTGCAGATTTTAGAATGTGGCCTCGTGTGATGGAGTGTTAATACATATTATGTGCCTACATTAAAATATATAAGTTTTGCCAGCATTACGTACCTTTGTTTTTGCTGTAAATGTTAAGCGTCTACTTGTTGGTCGAGTTCAGCACAGTGCACAGGTTATGCATTCAATATCTGCAAGCCAGTTTAAATGGCGGGAATACAACCAGCGTTGCCAACTGCATAAGGAAAAGATATAGCACTACTGTCGTATTCTTGTCCAAACTATCGTACTAAAACTACAGCATTAGTTATTAAATTTCGAATTGTACCTATATTCAATTAGTATAATGTTTCCCTATTTAAGTTAATTGAAACACATGACATGCTATACATCGCAGAAGATTCCTAAAATCGGCGGCGCTGTGTGGGGTCCGGGGAATAAATATCGTACGGGTTGGCGCCGCTGAACAGACAATACCACCACCGTATTATTTCACGTAATCGTAATGCCAAGTTGCCAACACAAGATTCCTAAACCATGAGAAACTAACAGCGTTGTCATTCTATTTTAAAATTACCTTCATTTTATTTGTAAGATATATTTTAAAAGTGACACGTTTCCTTTTTAATTTAACGCCAGCATTAACATTTTTGATAATAAACTAGGCAGCAATACATCAATTCATGTGTGCGAATATACAGTGTCCGCCAAAAAGTCGGCATAATATGGGAAAAATTTAGATTTTTGATTTTTCCTAAAAACTATACGTCAATAATTTGTGCTTGTTTAAAAACCTATTTAGCCTCTATCATATATACCGAGTGATTTTTACTTATTTAGAAAATAAAGTTTTTCGAAATTGCCAAAATCCAAAAGTGCTATTTTTCGGAAATTAAGTAAGATTTTATTGAGATTTTTTTAGAGTGTGCTGCTTTTATCTAACTGAACAATCTCAAGGCCAGAAAACCGCTATTTTTTTTAACTTTAGCTAAAAATTAATTTTTCAATTTTTTAAATATTTTTCAAAATTTCACATACCAAGACTTAAAATTAAAATTCAAATTTTTGTATGTGAAGACTAAAAATTTATAATTGGAAAAAAATAATATAAATTGTTAATTAGTTCTTTAGATTTTTTATTATTTACGGAAAAGTAGTATGTTTGCATAATTTTTACGTTTTTTATGCAAGGCGCTTTTTAGGAGAAATATTTTTCAATTCTAATTAATATCTATTTAAATGGCTTCTAGAAACTGTAATCTAGCCCTGTTAATGAAGTACTGTTACAAAAATCCTGTAGCTTCTGACTTTTGTTATATATTGGGTGTGCTGTTTTTCGATCAATACATGATCCACCTGATTCTCTGTGTTTCCATCTGGGGACCTCCAGGTTCCTTTATATATGTCTTTCATTTGATATTGTGTTTCTTTTACTACCATTTCCTTTTCTGCTGCAAAACCGATTAGCCTTTTGCCGTGATCGTTACTACTTTCATGTTTACTATATTTACCCACGATTGTTCTATAGATTTCTTCCTTTCCCACCTTCGCATTGCAATTACCTATTAGCATCTTCACGTCGTATCTAGGTATACTTTAGAAAATGCGCTCCATTTCTTCATAAAACTCGTCTTTTACCTCTCCTTCCTGTAATTCTGTAGGGGCATGTACATTCAGTATGCTTAGTTGTCTTCCTTTTATTTTGATTCTCAGCCAGCATAGTCTGTCTGAGACCGGTGTAAAATTTACTACTCTTTGTTTTAATTCATTGTTAATTAGAAATCCAGTCCCCAGCATTCTGCTTTTGTTTCCGCTCTTTAAAAACGTATAATTATCAATTTCCATTGTCTCATTACCCTTCTGTTTGGTTTCTTGTATCGCCGCTATATCCACTTGATATTGTTTTAACACTTGTATTAAGGATATTAGAGCCCTTTCCTCATAGGTCCCTCGGACATTCTACGTAACTATTGTGAACTTCTTCTTCTCGTTCCATTTTTTATTTGTTTTAATACCCAGTTCTTCGGTTCTTCTCCTCCAGTGTCTTTTTTCCTTCTTACTGCCTTTTTTCTTTTGTAACTGTAAGAGTTCCTATGCGGAGTATTTGATTCTCGTGTTGTAACTGGTTGTCCGCTGTTCTTGGCACTTTTTTGTAGTTCTTCTAATTTCTTATATAGTGCTTTTATATCTGGATCTACTTCCTCTTCTTTCCTTTTTATTTCCGAAATGATTTTATGTAATTCTACGCTACTCTTTTGCAATTCTAAACTACTCTTTTTCAATTCTCTCTGCATTTCTTCTATTTGTAGCGTCTGTATATTCATAGACACTGCCTGCATAATTTTTTGCCGTTTTCTCTTTCCATTTTCAGTTTACCACCCGTCCGCGTGTGTATACTTTAGATTGCGTTGCTTTTGGGCGCGCAAAACTTTGACCTTCGCCTCTATTCGCGTTTTCATCACTGCGCTTAGCTGCGACCTTGCTCGGCTTTGAATGCACCAATCACAAATGTCATTCATTAATGTCACATAATATTAGTTTGAGATTGCTTAAATTTATTGTGAGCTGCTTTCTTTGCTTTAACGAAGCGAATTAAATCTGGAATTGACCAATTCAAACCTGAATGTAATACATCACAAAAATTTCGTATACAAGTATCTAGATCGCCATTAACAAATAATAAATCCCAATTAACATTCGATAAGTACTATAATTTTAAGTTGTCATAAACAAAATACAATTCTCGTAACAGAGTTCACGTAATTCAGATACAGAAACACCTAGATATGGTAAGAATGACGGATGATGATTATCACATCGAAGTAGAGATTCAGCGTTGGCAATTTCCAAGCCCGTATTAAAAAAAAATAAATCCAAAGTCACATTATTTATATTTTTGGTATCATTAAATTGACGAAGACCACAGTATGAACAGATATTCTATATGGTGAACAGCAGATAAGCCATTTAATTCCTCCTCTACTTGCCACTGAATATTTCACATACACCTACAATAAATAATGAGCCATGGTTTACTTATACACTTATAGAAGTTTCGAGTAACACACAGTGATGAAAGAATTTCTCGTAGGCAGCACCAGGTGGAAAATAAACGGCACAAAAAATAAACTTCTTATTACTGATAGTAAAAGATAACCAGATTTCTTCCCTATCAACTGGACTAACTTCCATAACAGAGGCACGAAATTCTATTTTAATGATAATTAGAACACCGCCGCCATCTAATTTAACAGTAATGTTATTTGATCTGTCTTTTTTAAAATCTATATACCTATTGGTTTATAAACATTTCAGTTTCATACTTTTTGCATGCTTGTGTTTATATTGTAACGACCTTCGGGCCGGATCGCGTCAGAACATTCCAGATCATTCCAGAAAGTGTAACGACCTTCAGGCCGGATCGCATCAGAACATTCCAGAATATTCCAGAACGACCTTGCGCGCGAACACGTCAGCGTCGCTGGAGTAATCGAGCAAGGTCTGGACGTTTCTAGGAATGACTCATTCGTGATATATAAATACGTGTCAGCAGGAATAGACAGTTCAGTTCTCATTCAGCTCGAAAGGCGTAAGCTGCTACATAAATAGACGCGTATAAAATAAATAGCAACATAAATAATTGATGTTTAATCCAGTGTAAATAAATAAAGTGTATAACCATATAAATCATTACTGTTAAGCCGTATATAATTATGTATTGTTTGAGGCTTTCGCGGTTACTCGAATTATTCTCCTTAGCATAGAATTTCGGCTTAGACCGCGTAGTATTTGTATATGAACACCCAGCATTTTCTGGCTTAATGTGCCTTGCACCTTGTGAAGTCGAGCAAAAACGCGTGCGATGGCCACTGCGACTTTCACTCTGATGATGCAAGCTGCAAGGTCTTGCGAAACGTTAGTGAATATGGATGCACAACCAGCAAAACGGCCAAATCTGCCTAAGTATCCTCGTTCTCAAGATACTCAAACAACACGAGCCACCAAAGAGCATGGCCATCGCGCGGGTTTTTGCTCGACTTCACAAGGTGCAAGGCACATTAAGCCAGAAAATGCTGGGTGTTCATATACAAATACTACGCGGTCTAAGCCGAAATTCTATGCTAAGGCGTATATAAATAATTATTAATGAGTGTATCGTTGTTAGAAATAGTGCCCCTAGTTTATAAGTAATTCGTGTTTGTAAATAATAATAAATAATAGTTGTAAATAAATGTTTAATACAAGAAGCGTCGTATAATTTTTAAATAGCCCGAGCGTTAAACACGTAACAATATTTATATTAAGTTGCGTTAGTTTTAAGAAATTTCTGTTGGCGCATACGACTATAGTCAGGTGCCATTCTATTTTTTACATTTACTGTACATTATGAAAAGAAAGGAAAAAATAAATTTATTATTATTATTATGATGCATAAATTCTTGGTTTTTAATGGACTCAGTATGCCAGGATTCGGTAATCACTATAATGTCAATCAACTTGATTAGCTTATAAATTCTATAAAAAGATAAAGTAATTCGGAGTTTTTTTCGTAACTTTTCTTTAGTATTTGTTGCAGAGTGAAAGTGTGTTCGAAAGTTGGCCTCCCCTACTTAAAGGCATTCTAATAATCGTCTACCTCTCTCTCCATATTTATGTTTCTGTGTTAATTTCCTAGATATCGCTGCACTTAAAATTTTATAACCAACGTTTAGTAGTGCTATTCCCCGATAGCTATGGCAACAAATATTTGCCATTAGGTAAAACAATGAATCGGTACAGCACTGGACATTGCTTACGGATGGCATTTAGGCAACCAAATATACACAGACAAAAATACAGATATTATAGGTTTTTTCTAAATCGACAGTGAAGAACTTCGAAATCGTCATTAAAATACGAAAAATCGACAGTAAAGTAATCTATTGTTTTACGACTTTTTCTAGGTGACGGTGCGACAGGTAAACGTCAACCGAAGTCAACATAACCTGCAAAAGTTGGTTAAATGTTGTACGTTCACGAGTTCTCGATTTAAATAAAATATAATGTTGTCCTCAGCACTGAAGTTTGTTACGTGTAGAATACGCCACCTGTCGTAATTTCGAATTCGAATGCTATTTTCCCGCGTACCGCGCACCGGCATTTGGCCGTGACAATTGCGATATGCTTTTATCTGGGGAAAACCGATTGCAGGCCTTGACGCTTCCTTCTTCGCTAGCAGCTCGAAGCGAGCAGTTTATTTACGGTGCAATTCACTAGTTCGGGGATGTTTTAAAAGGGTTTTTGGTTAGATTAATGTATTGATGTTATGTAAACCCTCACGTTTTCGTGGATTTAAAACCCCCGAGCCCATAAAAGGACAATGTTTCCTTCGCTTCGGCGGATTTGTCAGTGATTGCACTCACGAGCGGTTTTTTTGTGCCCAAAAACCACCTGGGGTGAGTAGCTATTTCGCGTTAGGAAGCCTGTCCTTGCGTGTTCTACTAGGACCTTTTTTCCTCTTACAGCAAGCAGTATCAGGCAAGATTAATGCAGGTTTATGACGACGTGCTGCGGGTCCCGCGGATCGATGTTCTTGAGCCGTCACAGAACCGTTCCTCTTGTCGCCAGCGCTCATACTAGGGCACATGAATGATGCGTATTTTGGTACCCTATTCCCGTTGGAGCAGCGCCGTTTCGCGCTGAACAATACCACATATGGCCGCAGGAACTTCTCGGCCGAAAGCTCGAGAATTGCGTGCCGTTTCCTCCAGAACCAGGATCTTTTGCGGCTAAGTAGCTTGCGAAGCTGCTTGATTTTAATATGTTGCATATTGCTGTTTGTGTTTGAAACTGTGGGTATATTAGCTAGTCTAGAGCGTTTCTGTAGATTAAATTTATGCGATTTGTGTGTCATTAAATGTAAGCTTGTACTGTGATATTTAAGCTATATTAAATGATCCGATTTACCAGTTTACAGGATGAATTAGTTACGGCTTGATTGCGTTTATTTGGAGTTATCTTTCAGGAAGTATAGTATAGTGTTTGGTATGTTTTGAGTTTACAATTTCTCGTTAGTTCACCGGGGTGCATTTACCGTTACTACAAAAATTGTTGGCGCTCTGGGCATTCATTAATTAGTGTTCTACTGTTCCATTTATGTCGTTAAGAACTACACGTTCTCCAATCGCTGAGCTGGCGGCCGGAATTTGCACCGAAGTGTACCTAACTTTGGTTCTTTGGAAGATCGCCCAGTTATTATAGTAATAAGGAACTAACAAGTTTCTTTTTATACCTCATGTGGTTTATTTGCCTCGCTCTTACGGTCCTCGGCAACTAAATGCACATTCGTGATAAAAAGCTAAACTTTACTGTCTTGATATACAAGTTACTATTAATTATTTATCACCGTTTTTATAGATAAATCACTAACTGTTATTTAGACCGCATATGGGATTTTTTTTAATTCAAATTTTCTTTTATCAAAATTTAATTTTTGGTTTTACCTTTCTATTCAATTTATTCCATTATAATTGGTAACAAACGGTACAAAGATTCGTGACTTTTCGGAAAATTTTTGTCCACCGTTGCATCACCGCTAGTTGTCAGAGCCGGATTAAGGGGGGGGGGGGGTAAGGGGACTGCAGCCCCGTGCCACCAAATTTCGGGGGCCTCGAAAAGATTCGAAGGTTATAATCTAGTGCGGTTTTGAATCATTTAGATCCCTTTGTACCCGTTGCATAAATGGGAATGGGGCCTCTAAAAAAACATAGCGCTGGGCCTCACATATCCTTAATCCGGCTCTGACTAGATGAAATCGCCATCAGAAGCGTAATTCTGCTACATCTGGCAACATTGTTGTACATTTGAAAGCGTCATTTGGAAGGGTGAAGGGTGTTTTTTTTAATTTTTGTGGGTAAGTGCTTGATAATAATTGCTATAACAAACAGATATGCTGTAAATTTAATTGCTAGTTTACTGTTTTAAAGCTTAACACAATCGTGTACCTACTATTTACTGGTTGAAAAGTTGAAATGCTAGGGTACATGTTATGGTGTGTTCAGGGACAATAAATTAGTTTAAAAACACTAAATATATCGTTACTCACGATGTAGTAATTTACATATTTCCTATATGAATACCTACTGATTGGTGTTCATTTATTATATTATATAAGAAGCAGTTGAGTTTTATATGTTTTTTTAACCTCACTTTTTATTCAAACAACAATGTACCTATGCTAGAAGTCTGTAAATTCAATCCTATTTGTGGCGCAATAGGCTTTTAAATTGTGAGTTTTCATAGTACAAATAGCTTCCGCCTGATTTATCAGCTAACAAAAATGTAAAATGTAGGTGCTATTGCGAGATAAATAATTGGTACTGCTGCAGTTTCGGTAAAAGAGGTTATGATTATGAATGAATTTGTCATTCTCAAAGTCTGTGTAAATAATCAAAATGCCATACCATATTCTTTCGAAGGCAGAAAAACTAATCACCATTGCCAAACTGGAAGAGAGATTGTCTTTGCAAGGAGTGGCAGATCATCTGCTAGGTTCAGGAAATGGGAGGAAACATATTTCATGGCCCGGGCTACTGGTGCGGGTCGTAAACAGAAAACAATCTATAATCAAGACAAAGCTCCAATTACTTACGTGAGAGACCATTTGTTCTCCACAACTATGGAGGCTAAACAAGGAACCAATTTCCCTATTGGAGCCCATACCGTAAGAAAACATTTAACAGAAGCAGGCATACGGAACTCGACGGCATCACAGAAATCTCTTCTATCGAAAGAAAATAAACAGAAGGAAAAAGTTTGCCAATGTGTGACTAAATATTGTTGTTTTCACTTTACCAATTTTGCTTTTTTATTGTCTCCTGAAATACCTCATTATTATTAAATTTAACATTCAAGAGCACTTCAATACGTCAAAGTTTCTTTAATTCAGCGTACTTTATAATACAGTCGTACCAATTATTTATCTTCCAATAGTACCTATATAAAAGTATTATTGTAACCAATCAATCGAGTGTATTTTGCAGATTGCTAATAATGGGCAATTATTAAGTGACTTTTAATTTTGGGAATAAAATATTTTTTCGTACGTTGAATTTATTATAGAAAACTGTATCGCTTGATGTAGATTGGAAATTATAAGCTTTTTTTCAATTATCTAATCAAGTGTGCAATCACTAACTGTAGTGCCCTAATTATAAACTGGTGTATTATACAATGTAAACCTTTAAACAAAAATTAACAGATATTTACTTTAGCTAAATCAATTTTCATCATATTATGCAAACTACAGGATGCTGAAAAATGGCAGATTAACTCCATATTGCGATATTAAGGGGCACTTTCTGAGTACGCCAGCAATATTAAAAAGAATCTTTGAATTGTGTTTTTAAAAGTGTAACGAGGCTCTAATAATGTAAAAACCAGCCTAGTTGACAGTGTTGTTTCATTTCTATGTAGGTAAGGCTGGATTGTCGCAATTGACATAATGTATTATGTATGTATTATCGATAACCTCATTTTACCTTGCGGTGCAGAGGCTGGTGCTTTATGTGCTTGCATCTGGTGGTACAATGTCCAACTTGCCTCGGATTCGGGATACAAAGTTGCAGCGCACCTTTTTGAGTTTGCGCAGCAACCATTGTGTGAGGTGTGTGTCATGGTGATTGTGTTGATTTTGTTACTCTATCTTTTAAGTCTGTGGTTTTGAGTAGAGCACAGTTAATTTGGTGCCCAACTGTGAATGGTCTCAGCGAGCCCGATTCCAATAGCCAAGGTTGAGGAAAAATTCTGGCCGTCATGGTATTCGAACCGAGGACTTGCTTAATGTAAGCCTAGAGCTTTTCCAACTGTGCTACCCGGCTTCTTATGCCATTGATATAATATTTAATTAAAATATTTTTTATGTAGGTAGGTCTAGCAGAAAAATAAATGAAATGAGAGCTTATATCTAAATACAACTAAATAAGTAGGCAATAGCTATTAAAAAAAAACACTTGGATTATAGAAAGCACTGATCAACTAAAGATGTTTAAAGGTACAGCCTTATGTATCCAAACAATGTTAACCCCTTATGATTATGTTATTAGCAAGCTTTTGAAGCATACTTTAATCAACTGCTTGAAAAGCTGCTTCAATACGTTGTATTAGATAAACTTTATTTTGGGTAGGAGTTCAGTAGTCTACATTTTTTACTATAAGGAAATAAATTGATTGCAGTCAAGTCTGATGCCCTTCAAGGCAAGCAACTGAACATTCTTGTCAATCCACTGATTAGGGTAGGACATTGTTACTGACCCATCTCATCATTGTGTGCGGGTGCATCATCTAAGTGAAACCATGAGTTATTTACTACAGCCAAAGCAAAATGGGCAATAAGATCCTTACACTCATCTGCTAAAAATACAGAAAATCCTCTCGAAGTCATTCTGGTATAAAAGCTGGTCCAATAAAATGGTTTTCCAATATTACAGCCCATGCGTTAACACTTAAACAATGTTTATTGTTTGCTTTATGAGTGAATTTAAGATTTCCTAAACTGTAGTAGTAGTAGTATGTCCTGTTAGTCCCTCTTGGGGCATAGGATGCTGCATAAGTTTTTCCATTCAGTTCGGTTCTCTGCTAGGGAACTAAGCTGTGCGATGGACTTGTTTGTTTCATTATGTAATGTTCTTCTCCACATCTACCTGGGGTGCCCTTGCTTCCTTGAGCTCTGAGGGTTTCATTGTAAAACTTTCTTACATATCGCCTGTGGGTCTTTTCTTAAGGTGTGTCCTAACCATCCCATTTTCCTTTTTCTAATTTCCAACACTATATCCTCTTGGTTCGCTTTCCTCCACAATTCCACATTACTCTCAACTTCAGGCTACCATATTTTAAGTATAAATTATAGGCACCTGTTTATAAACATTCTCAACTTTTGTTTAATAATGTTAGTCATTGACCAGCTTTCAGATCCGTATAGAAGTACCGGTTTCACCATTGACCTAAATGTTTTTGGTTTAGTTTTTAAGTTTATGTTGTTACACTTCCTTCCATATTTGATTTAGTGAGATGTACACAGCTCTCGCTGTTTTGATCTTTGCTCACACATCTATTAGTACACCATCTTCATGGGCCATCACACTTTCTAGAAATGTAAACTCATTTACTTGTTCGATGATATCGTTGTCAATGGATATCTGTATAGGCTTAGTGTTTACATGAATTGATTTAGTTTTGCGTTTATTCAATTTCATTCTGGCTTGGCCAACTTCTCTATTTAAATCACTTACGTTTTTGGTAATATGTTTACCACTGTCAGCAAGCAAACATATGTCGTCATCGAAATCAAGATTTTGTAATGATTCTGTTATACCCCAGGTGATTCCTCTATTTCCCTTATTTATATTTAATACTACTTCATCTAAAGCTACGAGAAATAATAACGGTGACATAATACAGCCTTGGTGTACTCCATTCTTTGTTTCAAACGGTGCTGATAGTTTACCTTCATGCGATATTCTACATTCATATCCATTATAGCTCTCTTTTATTAATCTTATGAGTTTTTCCGGCAGGCCTTTGTTTTCAAGAACTCTTCATATATACTCTCTATTAACCGAATCGAAAACTCGTTCGAAATTAATAAACAGCTGGTAAAGTGGCGATTGATATTCTACAGACTGCTCTATAATAATATGCAAGACGTTAATATGATCTATACATGACCTCCTTTTCCTAAACCCATTCTGTGCATTATGCAATTTATTGTCTAGCATGACTGTTATCTTTTGTAGAATTATTTTATAAAATATCTAGTTCACGATGCTAAGTAAGCAGTTTTTCAAATGGCCTTTTTTGGCAAATTTACAATTATTACCTCTTTACATTCTTTTGGGAAATGCTCTATCCCAAATTTTCTGTATTATGTATAATATTTACTGTGGTGTCTCTATCTACTTTTAGCAATTAAGCCTTTTGTATTTCAGCTTTAGATGGGGGATTTGTGTCTATTGGCAGTTCTTGCATATTTCTGAGATTTGGTAACGTCGCTCCTGAATTCTCAATATTCATGATTTCTTGAAAGTGTTCAGCCCAGCAATGTAGCTGTTGTTCAATGGTGTATAGTATTGTACCTTGTTTGTCTTTTTTGGTAGTGGGGCTTCTATCTTTCCTAGTAAGTTTTCTCACATATGCATATAACTCCTTGGTATCCCCTTGTTTGTTGCTGTTTGGGCAGACTCGGCTATGTCCTCGATATATTCCTGTAATTATGTTTATTGTGCTGGTTGAACATGCTATCTCTACTAAAATTACATTCATCAGTGCAGATCTCTCTGCCTAGCTAGAGGGAAGTTTGGTTCAGCTTCAATTTGTTCCAGTAACCAGTAACAAAAATAAATTTGCCTGTTGTAGTCTTCTGGAAACATCGAATAAATTTTTAGTATAGTGAAATGGATGATACTCCTATTCATAAATGGTAGGTACCTTTCCACGTTAATTTTATTTCCAAATTTAATTCTAGTGCAATAGGACGGATCGGTACTTCTGGTATTTTTTAACTACGAAATCCAATATCGCAGTCCGTTTAGTTCTTGGTCATATACAGTCAACATTTTGCACTGATGCAAGGTTTCCAGTTTGTCTTACTCGTTGATCCACAATTCTGAAGAATTTTGTTCGACGATATCATCTTAATGGATAACCGTGTTGGCTCAGTCTAGGAGGTGCCATTGCACTACTATTACATCGACCTAAAGTCTAGTAGGTACCAATGTACCAAGCGAGTGGCACAGCGCTGAAGTAGTTTTAATATTTAAAAAAGGAGACAACACTAATATCGAGAACTATCGACTGATAATTCTGCTCTGCCACTTACATAAACTATTAATGAAGATCGTAACAAACGAACTAACATGTAAATTTGATCTGTACCAACCTATAGATCAGGCAGGTTTTCAAAAAGGCCACAGTACTATTGATCATCTCCAAGCACTCAAGCTACTTATTGAAAAAGTCCATGAATATAATATTCAACTCCACTTGGCTTTCATCGACTTTCAAAAAGCCTTGAATTCGATACAGTCCTGGGCGTTCCTATCACCAATGAATGATGCAAGGATAGACTCTCGGTATTGAAACTCAATAAAACACATCTCTGAAAATGCCTCTTTCCGGATTCGAATAGACCAAGACATTCAAACTAATAAGATACCTGTAGGTCGCGGTGTAGGCCAAGGTGATGTAATTTCCCAAAAACGATTTACATTGGCCGCGGAAAATATATTCAAGAAACTGCAGTAGGAAAATAGGGGATTTAAAACTGATGACTCATTTTTAAATAACTTAACATTTTGCGGACGACATTGTACTTATAAAGAAAATCAATTGACGGAGATGTCCAGAAGAATTGGAATAACTTGGTCGGTTTTTACAAACTAAGCTACATCTTCAAAAACCCTAATATACCTCTATGATTTACGAGAAAAACTTACAATGTGTGCATACTGCCACTCGCAACTTATGATCTAGAAACTGCTACCCTCACTGAAAGAACCGTTAATAAGTGTGGGAAGACTCCCAAAGAAATGGCTAGATGATGTCAAAGAAGTAGCAAGGTTCCATTGGCAACGTCTAGCCCAGGACAGGAACGAATGCGGGAGAGTAGGAGAGATTTGCGTCTAGTAGTAGACAGTTAGAAACTGATAAACAAGAAGAATGTCAAATATATATCTGCGTATTCGTTAATTAAATATTTTTTAAAAATTAGACACTGACTATTTTTTCAAGACTAAATGCTGTCAAAAATTGGGAAGTCAAACAAACAAATGAATAATATGATTTTCCTTGGAGCAACTTATTAAATAAATACCTAGTTGTCAAATAAATGCTTGATATTATGAACACATTTTCTGAATATTTAATTGGAACAATTCTTGAGTTTTTTTTTGTTAATTGGCAAAATTATTTATATCTAATTATATCCGAATAATTAGCATTAAGTATGTAATATTTTTCTACCATAATACTGAATATTAAAGCAATTAAGAATCAAAATTTGAATGGCCATATCAAAAAATATATCACATTTTTTTTTTTTACTCAGGAAGTGCCTTTCAATAACATAACACATGCACCCTGTATTTAGCCTGCCATTTTAATGCACTAAGTGCTGGTAATCCGAAGAACAATGTTTAATGATTCTAGTTATTCATATCTCACGTTTTCAAAATATCGAAACTCCGGAGAGTTATAACAATAAATTGTTTATGCGAAGATATTAAAATATTATTTGAAAATTCACTACTACGAAGATGTGTTAATAAAAAAACTTTTTTGCAGAGCATTAGAAAAAAATTTATAATGGATAAGGAAGGTCTGATTGCTAAAGCTTTGTTAGCACATACCATGGAACGTCATGATGAGCTGCTGCAAATAATGCGACAAATCCTTGCAATACCACTTCCCTTGGGGAACGTTGAACGCAAATTGTTGCACAATGCATACAGGACTGTATGCCAAAGTCGATATCAGTCTTTACTTAAGTTGTGCCAGTTTTATGAAAGGAACGGTCAGAATTTAACTACAAGAGAAGTCCAAATACTAAGATCTTATTTTATGGAAATTCAGAATGATCTAGTAAACTACTGTAATGAAATAACCGTATGTTAAAATAAATGTTTATTTAACTTTTTTACTTTTTCCCCAAGTTTAAATTATTTTCTCATTTAAATTTGTTTGCAGAGTATATTACAGTATTATCTAATACCTGCTGCGATGATTGATGCAGATAATGATCTTGCCACCTTCTATCTGTGCATGAAAGGAACCCACCACAGATTAGCGGCAAAATTTGCCACTGAACAACTTAGGAAAGGTAAATATTTATTGTCTTGTTTGTGACCCTTATTTATAAGGTTTCATTAATGCTTGCTTTATTAGTATTGACAAACGAAGCCCAAACTGCGTATGAGCATGGCTACAATATAGCGAAAAACACTTTACCAGCTGTTAATTCCACAAGACTCGGAATCGTAATCGACTATTCTGCTTTCATATGTAACATGCAACAAGATCTTCAAAGAAGCTGCCAATTACTTCAAGAGGTACAACCTTTACATTACGTTAATTGAGCATTACAAAAATTTTAGTTTATCTATTTTTCCATCTTTTAGGAACTACGGAACTACGAATTGGAGCGGCAAACTGGAGCGGAGGTATCTGCCACAAGCGCCTTTCACATAAAAGAAATTCGCGAAAATTTGTCCTTTTTACGCAGAACATTAATGAGAATGGTAACTAATCAACAAATATATTAATTGTATTACTTTTGATGTATGTGTTTATAGATATTTCCCGAATATGAGTATGATAGTTCCAGCAGCAGCAATTCTTAGACGGACATCACCAAATGTAATGAAATTATTCAGGACTGTTTGATGAATATAATTTCACATTTTGTAGCCTACTGAAAAATGTTTCACCCTCCACAATAAATTTTTAAATGTATATGATTTTTTATTTCCTATATGAGTTGAAATTAGTATGTGTCACCTATGAATGGTTAGTTTAAAGCGTTCATGAGAACTGCACTGGTAGGTATCTACTACGGATCCTATATGAGTAATCTTTGATAAGGAATTGAGACAACGTAAACGAAGTAGGTACAGCACTGGATTTTAGTTCGTTTGCCACCCAGACGCACTTTTTCCCACCAATTTTCGTCGAAGTGGATTTCACATAGTCTGGTTCTACTTGTGGGTGTTCAGTTTATATTTTTGAGCTATTCTGCTCTTTGCTTCTCGTTTTTGGGAATTTGTGTCTATGGATATAAAGCCCCTTTCGAATCTACTTTTGAAGCGAAAAACTAGAAAAATAATTATTTGGGTAACTAATTTTTAAGTAAATTCTATATACATACCTAAAACTGCAAGATATGCTATTTAAAAAACTAAATATTGTCAGGTAGAAATGAAACGCACATATTAATACATTTGTATCAGTCAGTGTTAGGCCTAAAGGCAAATAAAAATTTGTCAAATGTGACATTCACAGAACTGGTTTTTTTAGTAGCTATAGGACTTAAATCTGGCGCAATTTCAGACCAAACTGTGCATGCGCAGTGGATCACAACCAATCAGCATCTATTCCTGACTTCGCTCAACTCTTATAATATTTAGGAACTCTAATGAAGACCAATCCAACATTTTAGTATTAAGATTTTCGACTCAGAATTAGTCAAAGAATTGCTCTACCTGAAGGTTATGCGCCAATTTCAGGCCCTATAGTACTCACAGTGTAGTTAAGTGGTAGTGCAGATGGTATTAGTTTTTTAATACCAATCTAAACTTTTTGATATAATTACTCATACCAATGATATTTTTTTTATAATTATTGAAATCTTAAGAAGTGTCGCTTTTTGAAGTATGGTATGGCTTTCTAAACTTGGTAGTTTATAGCTTATATTACCTCAAACCAAACAAATTAAATACCTCTATTCCGATACTAGTGAAAAGAAAATCTGATACAAAAGAAATACATAAGCTCTGAATTAAAGAATAAAATAAGTCTGAACAAGAAACGCATAATTAATAAAAAACAGTTATTTTGAGTTCATTATAGAATTTTGTCACCTAACGTATCTTACTCTAGCTTAACCTCAACCTATCCTAAAGTAAAACCTAACCTAACAATCTTACACTAACTCGGCATAACTTAACCTTGTCTAATCTAATCTATTCAGAGTATAGTAGTCTAACTAACCCTAACTTAACCTAATCTAACTTTCCTAATGTCTCATGTAATATATTGCCGCTACGTTTATGGAATACGGGTACATAACATAAAAAACATATCAAGTCTTGCATTTTTCACTATAATGTAAAATGCAATGTACAGCAACTATCAGAAATAGTGTATGGGAAAAATATATTTATAATTTAGAAAAGTGATTAAGTCTTAAAAATATAAATTTCTTCAAAAATTCAAAACTTTGTATCCAGTTTTTGCACATTTCTATGCTTAAGTCGAGTATTGTTGGACGTTTACAATTATAAATCCATCACCAAATTAGTTTTGCTGCTATGAATGCCGTATGAGATTAATAATTAATCAATCACTAATTATATATAGTTCATTATACATAAAATCTGCGTTTTAAAACATTCTCAAATAATTGGTTGCATTTAATTCAAAACATTACTTTCTTCATTTTCATTGCTCAAAATATTTGATCTAATATCTCTTCTCTTGATTTCTTCTATTGTCTGCATCATATTTGCTCCTGGTTAATTTGTATTAGGTACTTGCATTATTTCTATAAAATGCCACTTTATAGTAACACTTAAAGAATTCAGAGCTACAAGTTGCGTGATTTAGCCAGCCAACTTGATTACCATAACTTCAAGTAGGTTCATTCGAAAAAATGGCAATTTCTAACTTTTGGAATAGAACAATAGAAGACCGTTTTGTGGAAATTGTTGGTTATTTCCACAATTTAGGAGAAAATTGACTTAATAGCTTTTAAAAAGATTTTTAAATATTTTAATGAATGGTTTGTAGTGAAATTATTTCGTAAATATATGGCCCATGAATGTTAAACGTTATTGATGTTGGCTTTGATAATCGATTCTGAAAAGATCAAATGAACTTATTATGACCTGGTTGATAAATTACATTCGCTTATTTAGGAAAACTATCTTCAACCATTTCACTCAATAGAAATTACAAAAATCTACTCAGCATTCATAAACATTCAGTATATTTTATTTTTCTCTATTTAAAGTAAAATTATTACTTTTTATGCAGAATATAACAATCAAAATTTTAAATTCAGGTAAGAGCACCTTATATAACCCTACTTAGAGTAACAACTAGAATTGTTAAAATATTTGTTTTTCAGTTCTCTTCAATAAAAACCAGTGAAAACCAAATAATTGTTTTTTTCACATTGGACTGCAAGTGATTACTATATTATTTGTTCGTTTTAGTTCACTGTTATTATTGTTGCTATTACTTCTTTGCGTTTATAGGTTTACAACATTTTTGATTACATGCGCACAAATGACATGCTTTTTGAGTTAGTCAAAGTACCAGTCCAGTGGTTTAATGTCTGTCGATATTAAACATAATACCGGCGAAATTGTCGTCATTATATAGAATGCCTAAGCATTTTATATAATGACTGCACGGTTACAGGTAATATGTATTACCGTGATTATCCCATTAGCTAATTATTTAATTAATTACATATAAAAAATGCTTACTGGATTAATCTGACCTTTTCATCGTACCTAGAATAAAAATTAATGCATTGGACCGGAATCATGCTTTGAACACAGGGCTTGGAATACCACAAACAGATATAATTTTGTTCAAGAATCACTTTTTTATATTAAACTTGCACGTGACTCAAAAGTTGAAATGGTTTCTTTCTCTATCTGGGTCATTGAAATTGAAATAAATTGTTTGGTTTACATAACTTAGACAACAATTTTGGTAGGGGTCATGCAATCAAAGGATACTTTTTTTCTTATGTTAATCTAATTTAGGTCTTAATTCATCTTTTACATGAGTGCAACGACATTTAACAAGTCCGCAGGCTAGGGCCAGGCCTGTCCTCTTACGGTGTACCTGAAACGTAGTGCGACGATACCAAGATGGTGCTCCCGGAATATGGCTGTCACTGATGAGAATACAACAGATGATGTCGTGCTGTTACACTTATTTGGAGTGTTCTGTGTAGTGCACCTGCTTTGGGCTTATTAGAAAGGCTTGATACATTTGCTTATTATTAAGGTGATTTCAAGTAGAATAACTAACTTCACTTGCTTAAATCAAACCAAACACTTTTAAAACAGCTTTTTAATGTCGAAAATTCGTATCTCGTACCCAATTTTACAGTTTACAACACGTTTACACAACATTCATTTATAAGTGATAATATCGCAGTAACTAATTTAGGAGTTAATTTTTTACGTAAAGTTTTTGCATCTCGGACCGAATCGTATGCGGGTCACATATGTTCACACTTTGAAACTCCATGCACTGTTACACTATTGTACTCTGCCATGTAATACCCAAATCAATTTGTCTAATTCGAATGCTCGTCGATTTTATTTAATGCTACAGCTCAGTGCTGTATTTTCCAAATAATTTATATTTTAATAACCCTTTGGACTTGGTGTGAAATTTTAAATTGTATTTATTTTTGAGTCCAATCATTCAATTTAATTTTGAAAACCTTTTCGCATTGAACTCTCTGCTAGTTATGTCGTATCGATTTATCATTCCTACTAATTTGCAAAATGTCTCCTTTACATAGTACTCTTGTACGCTGTAAACAATCTGAGCAGTGATAAAAACGTAGCAGTATATTATGTTTGAAGTTGGAGGTTATGTTAAATAAACCGGCATCGCTGATTCTTATTTCTAGGCCGTGTGTTGTTCTATCTGGTTTAGGTTAGTTGCAGCTTTTGATTGTATGTGTTATGTGCATCCTTGCATGAGTTGGCCCATCTCCGGTGACGAGTTCGCCTGTCATAAATACCTACAAAGTTTGCTGGGGTGATCAGTTGGCATACACACGCATTAAAGCCTTTGGCTAGTGAGTGAAAAGTTTATTGTGAACATATCACAAAACGTACCTACTTGTATAAACAGATTTAACAACAAGGGAGCATTCAAATGCAAATGTTTAAAACTAACTTTAAAACACTACATTTCCATTAAATGGTAATAACTTAACTGTAATTTATTGGAATAAAAAAGCATTCATAACAAATGATCAAAATGTTCAACACCTTTACCTATGCACACTTGAACTCTTCGCACAATCCTGTTGCTGAAATTTGTTAACATATTTGGATTGTTATGAATTTCATACATTTTCTCCAATATTCTGTGCTGCAGTTCATTTACGTCACCTATTGGTTGCTTAAAAATGGAGTTCTTTAAATACGGCGACAGAAATAAATCGCATGGCGTGAGGTCGTAAGATTTGGCAGGATAAGGTATTGTTGTTTCGACTAATAATCCATCTGTCGAAAAATTCTTGCATCATATTTAGGGTATTATGTGTTGTGTGCGCAGTCTTGTTAGAAAAAACCGTACCTGAGTTCGTCATAAAGCTCTTCAAAAATGAGCTGTAAAAGCAGAAAAAATCTTTGATTTTTCAACAAATAAGCACTTTTGTCTTACTTTTACCTTGAAAAAATGATAGCCCAATTATTTTACCCCTTGAAATAGCCGCCCACACTCCTACTTTTTGAGGATGAAAAGGTGTTTACCATAAAATTAAGCTTCTCCGAATTCTACCAACGTGTATTTTGAGAATTAACGTATCCATCTAAATAAAATCAGGCCTCCTCTAGGTGTTTTCTAATAAGTCATCATTGAGGGTATTTAGGAACCACTGACAGTATTCGACACGCTGAGGATAATCAGCTTTGTGTAGGTAATTGTTGTACAGACTGCAAAAGGTAAGAATAGACGTGGTTGTACTTCTTTAATATTTCGTGAAAGGTGCCAACTGCCAAGTGGCATTCAAAGGTTCCAGGAGCATCTTCCATAATTTGTCTTACATTTTCAATTACTTCTGTCGTTCTTCTTGGAGGATGACCGCTGCCTTCTTTGGGTGAAACGGATCCAGTCCCACAAAAGACTTCAACAGAATAACTCGAAGTGTTATAATACAACGCAAGGTTTGGAAATTCCTGCCGAAACTCTTCAAAACAATCATGGATTCCATCAATTCAACGGCTATTATAAAAGTAAGATTTGATCATAAAAATGTTGTTTCTGTAGCAAAATCATTTTAATTGATGAGATGAGGTTACATTACCAAACACAAATAACTGACAGGTAGAGATTACAGAATACGCCTCTCTGTCTAGAAAAGCTGATATTCTGTAAAGAAATATTCTGTTTTGGTTAAAATTATTAAAATAAACTGTACTGTACTTACACAATTTACTAAATGACAAGAAACGCAAAGTGACGTTCGGTTGAAACACCTGATGTGGTATGTTCACAATGAACTCTTCAGTACCGACTTCAACGTCAAATTTAAAAGAACGCTCTTTATAAACTGCCTAGTCATTATATAAAATGACTGAATTATACAAGTAGCCTGTAACATATGCAGTGTGTCCCAGATCGAGTGAGATTGCAGGGGTAACTTTCTTATCATTGAAGATGGAGATTTGGTTAAATCGGCAATGTTTTGCAGTTTCATATGCTGATTTAAAATCTGTTCGAAAAAGTTCAAAATGTCGAACCAATCACAAGTTATTTAAAAAAAACTAAAAACTAATTTTTTTGTATGCCAAATATTTTCGTAAGTATAAGAGATACGAAAAGAAGTTTCCTATGAAAGTCACTGTTTTCGATAAGGCCAATTTAAAATTGGTGTCAAATAAAATTCAAGATGGCTGCTTTTGAGGTACTCGCATCAACTGCCTTAAGTTAAATAGGAGCCATATTGGATTTTTAGGTTGCTGAATAGAATTTTGTATTCTTTTTTCAACGATGTAAGATAACGTATGATTGAATAAAAAGAGCAGGGCCTAACTAACAATTAGGCATCTGAACTCCGCCTTGTGGTTCTTGTATAAACCTATTGGTAAATATTTTTATCTATGACCACTACTAAAAGTAGGCCTTTTAGCGCTAGCTTGTTTCACTAAAAGTGACGTATAGTTTAGCGCGCTTAAAGAAATCAGCTGTTTACTTTAAGCGCATGTGTGGTATAAAGTGAAGTGAGGTTATAAAACTACAATTTCGAACTGGAAGTGAAGTTGTAATGTTATTCTAGTTACTCCTTGCGTTACAGGTAAAGTGTTTTTGAAATAATTAAAGCCTTATGTAATGAATACAGTCAGATGTGTAGTATTAATAATTACCTTTCGTAACTGACCTTGACAGTACTGGCTCCGCAAACATTCGCCCGCGCGGCAAGGCTTACCGTTTATTATGACATAAATTATAAGTGTCGTACATGCAAACCTTTGTTAAATCGATATTTATGAATTAATAACAATAAAATTAAGGTCGTAGATAAAATATTGTATGCAACGCGTGCTAAAAGTCTTTTATGCACGAGACATGTTATGCGAAACTCAGGTCTTCGGCTTTGTTTCATAATTTTCATGTCTCGTACATAAATGTCAACTTTTAGCACTTGTTGCATAAATAGCTATTTTATTGTTTTATTGTTATGAATTTACTACTATGTATTTCCTATTTGATTATGGTATTAAACTAATTCCCGTTTTATTTTTTATACAAGAATAAAGACATTTATTATTATTATTATTAAATACAAAAGACAAATACATTTCGAGAAGCAACTATATGGAACAGACACCAACATATGAAAACATTCTTCTAGGTTATGTCTCCCTGCAGGTGACAGTGATGGCGCTGGATGGTGACTGATAATGTAAATGTTAACATGATAGTTGCATTTAGCGATATTTTTACGTGACGTTGATGGTATGTCTATAGTACGAAGCTTTGTTTACTAGAAAAAATTCGACTAGCTCATGATAACCTATTTTATCCGCTGATATTATTACAAGTATTATTTTAAAAGATTTAATTAATGATCTATGGGGAAATTCTTCTCATAAAGCTGCGGTCTAGTAATGGTATCACCTAGAGTACCTCTATAATATATAAAAAGTAAACATGGTGACAGCGTGTAAATTTTCTATTGGTCGCTTGAAGAAAATGGGGAAACAGGCATGCGCAGAACGTCTGAATTTGTTAGTTGAAAGAAACCTAATTATCGCATAAGATAATGAACTAATAACTAAAATTCTTATATTTATTCGTGACTTCAAATTAAGTAACGGTATCTATATTTAATTCACCATCTTACTTAGATATTTTTAAATAAAAATTCTGCTACGCATGTCCGTTTGCTCCAAATTCATTCCGACCAATCAAAAAACATATGGCTCTACTCTTAATATACAGGGACGCTAGTATCACCAAATTAATGAATGCAAACATTTAATATGAAACGTTACTGACTTTGACAATGTTTTACACAAACCAAATGGCTTATTGTAGCAATTTTATTGTAAATACACATTCACTTGTTCAAGTAACATTATTGTGGCATTGTAGGGATGTTTGGAGTGCGATAATGAACAAACTGTATCAACTTAAAAGAATAGAAATATTAAAGCCAAGTAAAAACACTGTATCACGCCTACTTAGAGTAACAAGTTGACGTTGATTCCGGTAGTGATTTCAATACTGACTAATTTTTGTATTAACCTATATTGCAAAATAATGATCATTTATTATTATTATTATATGGTGCTAAAATCCCAATAAAGTTAAGGTAATCTGGTAGTTTACATTGCCTAGTTTGAACTAGGGTTTCTACAACCAGTAATATTAGACAAATGAACCCTTTTGTTACGGTCTACACACACGTTTTACATTACAAGATAACTCAATATTTTTTGCATAAAGGTACGGGTTTAGGTTAGCTGCAGTTGAAGAGTTGTGTGTACTTAGTTCAAAAATAGCTTGTGTAATCTAAAAAATATTAACAAATATTTGTTGTCAAATTCCAAAATAAGAGGCTTTTATATTTATACCGCCTCGTATTTAAAATGTACGCCTTCAGCTGTTTGCAAATCCCACCTATATTACCTACTGGCTCCAGGAACAGTAGTTTAAATTGGAGGACATAAATCTCATTGAATTGTAGTTTATTCCTAGCTCAAAAATTCACCACATCACTCATCAAGGACTTGTTTATCTATGTATACCTACTTATAGAAAATATATGCTTATGTCGTGTATGAAATTCGTATTTTTTTTCCTCTTATTACACACCCCGAACCTACACACTGCAATTCGATGAGCCCTCTTTAGCCACAGCCCAGATAAGTGGCTAGCGTCACTCATTCGTTTAAGGAAAAAATGCTCTTCTTCAAGGATCACAACCACCAAGAGTGTTTATATGGTGCCCTGAGAGCGTACAATGAAACCAATGTTTGAACTTACTGCCTGTCAATTGTAAGGAAAAAAGCTTTACCTCTCAACTACCCTCCTGCTACACGAAATTCTACTTACTTACTATTTATCAGGATAAATTTTTTACCAAATTGGTGTTGAGGGTTTTAATTTCACTTTCCTTGTGTTCAGCTGCTGCCCTTCTTTGTAAGGATTTTTGCAATCTCACCATTCCAGGTGCATTTTGATCTGCCTTTTGTCATTTTCTGATCACACCTTATTTCCCATATCATCTTCACTCTACTGTCATGCATACTATTAATATGGCCTAACCAGCTTAGTTGCCTTCTTTCTATTATTGATTGAAGTGGTTTCAGTTCCAGTCTGCATTTAATTTCCTCATTACGCATCGTGTCTAATCTTGTTAGTCACGCTACCCTTCATAAATAACATATCTCATAGGCTTGCACTTGACTTTTTAGTTTATTACTCAACGCCCACATTTCACATCCATATACAGGGTGTTCCGTAATGGCCATTAAAACCTTAGGTAGAGAGATTCTTTGATTAATTCTGAATCAAAAATTTTAATACTAAAATGAAATGTTGGTCTTCATAAGCCCTCACGAGCAGTAGATAAAAAACATGATTTTTTCTAGTAAAGTACATTTTCTGCTTCAAATATGTGAAAGTATTTTCAAGCAAAGTTGTTCAAAATGTAAAATTATGGTCCCATGCAAAATTTCAGAAATATTGGGCTACTTTTATGAAACCGTGTGTACTAGATAAAGCACATTTGTGGTAACATGGTTTAATAAAAGTAGCCCGATATTTCTCAAATTTTATGTGGGACCACAATTTTACATTTTGAATAACTTTCCTTTATGATATGTTGACGTATTTACAACAATAAAAGTACTTTACCTGAAAAAAAATATTTTTTATCTACAGCTTGTGAGGACTTATGAAGACCAATCTAACATTTTAGTATTAAGATTTTTGACTCTGAATTAATCAAAGAATCTCTCTACCTAAAGCTTTGGGACACCCTGTATTAGAGTTGGTATAACAACAGAACTGGACACTCTGATCTTTGTTTTTGCCGATACCTCTTTTTTAGTTATGAACGTTTTATACCTCACTTTGTATAGCCTTGATGCGACACTTATCTGATTATTTACTTCATATTTCAATTTCCCTTTCACATCTATAATTACTCCAGGATACTTCATTTCGGTTGTCTGCTTTTATCTTCCCCAAGTTTTATGTTCAATTCTTCATGTTCCTCTGCTATCACCATATCTGTTTTATGCACATTTATTCTCATTTTAATTTTTCTTAGGTCATCGCTCCAGGCTTTTAAATTGCTCTGCAAGTATTCTTGTGTATTCGCCATTAAAATGAGGTCTTCAGCATACATGACTTCACCAATACATATCCCAAGTTTTGCACTCCTAATGAAGCTGCTTGTACTTTTCCCTTTGTTTTTCTACCTATTTCAATCATCACAGTGATAAATAATAATGGACTTAATATTCTACCTTTGACCATAGTGAATTCTTGTGTGTACATTGCGCGTGAACTTTATGTACGCCCCTGGTATTTATAAGTTTTAAATTTCAAGCACAAACCTCAAATCTACAAAAACTTTCCTTACTTCTTATCACCACTTGCTTTAAACATCCACTGATTACACTTCACACCGACACTACCTGTGCTACCACTGGTTTGCCACTACCATTTAATCACCACTTCATAAAATATTTGATGTTTTTAAGACTCTATAGGGGAGTTCCGGGCAAGATGACATAGTAAGGGAAGATGACACAGTGCCCATTGCGAATTAAATATTCCCGCCAGTTGAGCAACAACGAGTTTACTTATGGTCTCATAGATGACGCTTTATCAGAAATTGTTTACAGCTGTTAGTTCAACGAAGTTTTAAGAAAAAATGATCGCAAACATTTTTGGCACTTGAAAAATTATTTTTCTTCAATATTGTAGTGGTAATATCTACAGACAGGTACGTATTCAAATATTTTTAAGTATGATGATGCTAATAGCATTATTATTTGTTCTATATTTAAAGAAAAGTACAAGTAACTTCAAAATATGTTTACAAATAATCGACTGGTTAAAGTTTTGTCGATTCCGGGTAAAACGACATACCTGCCGTCAGTCTAAGCTGACATACTATATCATCTTATCCTAATGTGAGTGCATAATGATGAATGTTTAAATAATATGTTTTCTTTTTATTTCAGTATGTAGAGTTTGTTACTATGACAACGAAGAAGACTAGAGTCAACTCTATGGGCAAGATGACCACTCGGAGAATGATGATGATGCCGCCTGCATCTATTGTAATGACTTGTACAAACATTCCAGGCCAAAAGAGCATTGGGTAAGGTGCCAGTCTTGCTTGAATTGGTGCCACACATTGTGTGCAGGTGTTCCATATAAAATAAAGCAATTAACGTGTGAATTGTGCATAAATAAGAAGTCTTACATTGATTATGTCATCTTAGACAAACTTGTGTCATCTTACCCAACTTCTACTTGCTTGTTTAATACGTTATTATTTTTTTTATGCTTACTTTCAGATGTTCTAAATACATTTTTGTATGATTGTAATAAACAATAGTTTATGTACATACTTTGTTTTATTTCTTAGTACCTTTAGTTTTTTTTAATTTTGCTCCAATTAAAAAGTATGTCATCTTGCCTGGAACTCCCCTAC
This sequence comes from Agriotes lineatus, assembly GCA_940337035.1. Taxonomy (NCBI): domain Eukaryota; kingdom Metazoa; phylum Arthropoda; class Insecta; order Coleoptera; family Elateridae; genus Agriotes; species Agriotes lineatus. The sequence goes on along the minus strand of OW679202.1, from coordinate 52,611,555 downwards.
ATGATTTATTTAACACTGGTAGACAACCCCGCATACGCAAATACAATACCTTCCAACATTAAATTCTAATTGTGTGAAATAAGATTAGTTTAAGAGTTAATATATGTTTATTAATTTCAGTTTATATATGATACAAAAAAAGTTATAGTATACACAATGTAAGAACAAAACAGCCTACAAGTTCTTAAATACTGGAAATCAATTCTGAGCTACTGTTCTACTGTGTTCCCTATTGTGCTTCTGCCCTGTAAAACCCAATGGGGATGGACACTGTTATATAGCCAGTGTACAGAAAATTATTGCGTATGATTATATGTTATGAAATCATAATAAAAATTCTTAGTTACAGTGCAACATGGAATTCATAAAACACAACATCGTGTAGCAATGAAAATAAAATAAAAGTGCTATAATGTACATAGTTTGGTAAACTTGCTACATTATAATACTCTTCAATGGTACAGATACACGAGTTCCTAGTTTTTCTTACTTTCTAATTCTAATTTGGTTTAGCCTTTGGAATCGCTTGAGGTTTCGCAGTACTTTCTCCGCTAGCACTACAAGAAAAAAGTAAGCGACAAAATTACAATAACTTCATCACTCACCTTTCTGTATTACTTTCTTCGTTAGCAGTAACATTGTCCAAACGTAATTGTGCTAAAACATTCACTGCCTGTAGGGCAGTCTTTTCGTATGAAGTTTTCAATTGGTCCTTAGCTCGTACACTCTGCGTCGCTTGAGGAGATTTCTTGAGTACCTGACCAGTTTTATTATCCTCAGTTGAAGCACTACCAGAGCCTGAACTCAACATTTCATAGCTTCCCAATTTACCTTTTGTCTGAAAGATTTAATTCATTAGATATCATTTATTCGAGGTATTAAGTTTTCTAAATTTAATAGCCTTCATTAGAAAAACTTCTAGAAGAGTGCTTCAGTGCTACAATAACTATTAGGGTATCATTGGTTTTTAATGTTAGTTCCAAAGTTCTTTTAAGCTACAGTGACATTTCCTTGTTCACAAGGTACTTCAACAACTTAGACCAAAACGTAAGTGGCTTATCACACCCTGTCCTAGCTAAATACGGTGACTGCGGAGTATGCGATGTGTTTCGTGTGGCTAGGGTACCACGTACCACAAAACCCAAAAAAAGTTATTGTAGCATCCAAATTGAATGATATGTTTGAGCAACTTCCACAATTTTGTGTTATTTCATTGCACGTTGCGTTTTAAAATTTTTGGTCGCAGTTGTCGCTGAGCCCGCACGGTGGAAGTGCTAATTTCAGAAATACAAAACATAATGTATTGTGGAATAAGTGGAACCTACGGGCAGGAGAGCTTCTGCATTATTCCGCTTGGGTATCTTCTTAATTGTGCCTACATCAGTTGAAGTATTTCCATTAACCGATGCTTTGCGACGTCTCTGTGCATCTCGTTCAGTAACCTATAATAGAAAAAAACACAATTTTTTCCTTCTACAGTGTTAATAAATTTCACTTACCTGATAAACAGGCTTTTTTTCTTTATTAGCCTGCTGAATCTGAGTTAAGTGCGAAACGGGGTTAATATCTTCGGTATAATCAGAGTTTTGTTCAGAATTAACTTGAATTAAATTACGTGGTTTCTTACTATTTGCAACACGTCTGCGTTTCTTTCTATTTACAGCACGATTGCGTTTCATTGCTCCCAAACTGGTTGTGTTTGGGAGTGGTCCCAACTTTTCGAATTCCTTGCACATTTTCTCTGCGGCTCGTTTTCTTGAAATTCTTTTACCATTCCCTTCTCCTTCTACTGTCAAATCACCAACACGACATTGCGTTATGAAGACTTTCCTATGAGCGGGACCCTTTTCGCTCAACACTTTAAAAATTACGTTGAGGTTTCTTTTCGAGGCTATTTCGTAAACTGAAGAAATTGGAGACTTTATTTTTGTGTTAAGCTCATTAGAAGTGTCGGTTGGTGGTAACGCTGTAACAAAAGATTTTAATCTTACGCTACAAACATAATTACAGATGTATTTACCATTTTCGTTAACAACTGGGAACTGTTGATTATCGTCCATTTCTTGCTGTTTTATGTCCTCTATTGCTTTGGATGCTGCGTCATGTCGAGCTGCTTGTATAGTGTCACCTATGCCAGCATACTCGCGCTCTCCAACATATAAACGAATAGAAAAAGGTTCACCAGGAGGATGACAGTGTGTTTTTTGCCCGTAATAACGATTTTCATTGCGGGCATCGTAATTTTGAGCAGAGTTAGTGGAACGGCGATGATAATTGTAGTGTGGCTCGCCTGAACCATAGGTGTTATTTCGACGATAATATACAGGCTGCAACATGTAGCTCTCATAATAAAATTAATACTGATGGATAGTATGCAAAAAAAAAAACAAATTCAACTGTAAAAATATTAGTATAGAAAAATCGTGAGGAAAAACCTATGAACAAATGTACCGAAAATTTGAAGTTTTAAAAAAGTTTAAGGAAAAAATTTCAATAAGGGAGAGCACCACAACCCAGAAAGTCAGGCAAGATTTCATAATAAATTAAAATAATGAATTGTGTGTTTTCCTACTTATTAAATACATTAAAAATATTTCAAGTACATTTCTGAGGTGATATGTTTATAGAACTGTCAATGAAAATGAACTTCATTAAAACATTCTACTTGGTCCCTAACTTTGTATAATAGGCATCACTCGATTTAAATTATTTCAATTTATAATATATGGTGTGATACAGAAAGTTTGCAACAAATTAAAAAAAATGGTTTCATCAAAATATTGGAATAGGTAATTACTGCGTAAAAAATAATAAGAGTACCAGTGCATTGATGAAAACTTGCAAAGTATACAAGCATAAATAAAGCAAATCAATTGAACTGCTCTCAGCAAAGTACTACTCTTATTTTGCAAGATAAAGTAAACTTAAAAAGAAAAAATCCGTAAAGGGCTTTGCACGGAACTTCCCTCGCAAGTAAAAGTTTGGAAACTAAGAGTTAAAAATAGCAAAGGAAAAAGCATTTTATTTTTTTAAGGTGTTCGTCCTCTATAGGTTGGGCCCAAAATTTGCCCTTTTTCTTCAAGGATAAAAATCTGAGTGCGAAATATTACTTTTATTTAACTAATAGTTCTTGAGCTAAAGCAAAAATTGGTGGTACTGTATTTTTTTAAGATGCTCACCCTGTATAATTTCACCCAAATTATCTCGTTTTCGTGCCACGTAGACATATAATCCGTATACAAAATATCGTATTCCTCCAAAAAATAGTTTTTGAGTTATATCGCCTACAGACAGACAGACAGATGGAATTGGAAAAACCTCTTTTTTGTCATCTAGGAACCCTGAGACGTAAAGACCTGAAGAAATCTCGGAAGTAAGGTGACCACCTCTCAAGGTTTTACCTGGAGTCTCAGGGTTTCTACACCGCGTTTCCGAGTTTGGTTATAATTTTTTCGGGTTACACTCATTTTGCAACAATGTCTACAAGCATAAGTCAGTTATATCAATTGAAATAAAATACCATCAGGCATTCTTTCCAAATATCCTAGCCATCTTAGTGTAGATGAAAACCAAAATGGCTATGGAAGATAACGAGAGGGAACTTATTATTGGATCCGTATACCTCCCATATGACCAGCCAGGAGATCCACCCACTCCTGAGATGAGGAAGCTAGTAGGTTACTGCAGAGGGGCGAACCTGCAGCTACTACTAGGATGTGATGCAAATGCTCACCACATAGCATGAGGAAGCAATGATTTCTTTCTAGAAAATAGGCTCTTGACGATGAATCTAGGTAATGAACCCACATTTATAACTAGTGTCAGAATGGAGGTCATTGATATAATTGTAGCCACCACAACCATGGCACACATGGTAGAAAACTGACATGTATCTGAAGAGCCATCGCTCACGCATCACAAATACATCAGATTTGACATTAAGATACCAGTGCTAACCGACCTGGAGTACAGGAATCCCAGAAACTGCAACTGGGGCTCATATAAAGAGAACCTTAAACAGGCACTCCGGGATTGCCCCTCCAAGGCCAGTAACACTGCTGAATTAGAAACAATGGCAGACACCATCACTGAATCACTGATAAATGCCTTCAAATCGTAATGTACTGCAACTTCTAGAAGGTCAACCAGAGACGTTTCATGGTGGAATGGTCGACTTTCAGAGCTGCCAGTGGAGACAAGAAGGCTATTTAACAATGCAAAAAGGATAGGAAAGTGGGGACCTTATAAAGAAGTTCTTACAAAATACAACAAAGTGAGGAAATTGATCCTCATGGAGAGAGTACTGCAAGGGAGTCGACAAGACACCAGAATGTACAAAACCCCAAAAGGCGCTAGCGAAAGACAAACAACAGATAGTGGAAACACTGAAAAAACCTGAAGGAGGATACACGAAAACTGGGGAAGAAACAGTGGCAGTTCTACTACAAACACATTTCCCAAGCAGTATACTATAACAGCGAGATAACACCAGTGACCATGGAGTAGAAATACCTCTACGCAGGGCTACACAAGAGAAGTGGAAGACAGCACATCAAGTGATAAACATAACTAAACTTAAATGGGCTCTACACAGTTTTTAATTATTTAAAGCTCCAGGGGGAGATGGGATCTACCCAGCTCTACTCACTCAGGGCTGGTGAACTATCCCCCTTCTATGTGCGATGCTAAGGGCAAGTCTGGCCCTAGGTTACATACTAGCAAGGTGGAGAAAAGTGAGAGTGATATTTATGCCAAAGCCGTAAAAGGAGAGCTCAATCAAATTTAGAACTCATCCTGCTGGCTTTGTTCCTCCATATTTTAACAATTCTGTATATATATCGTTGCTGCCACTACTTTTATAATTTTTCATTCATTTTGGTATTCCTTCAATTTCTTCTTCTGTTGGTCGTGGGCATACGTCCTTATTGTGTATATCTTCTCATACTTCTTCTTCCATTGGTTCTTGTACCGTGCCTGTCAGTAAATGTTCATAATATTGTTGCCCTCTCTTCACTACTTTGTTTTCTTCTCCTATTATACTACCATCCTCATCTCGGCATATCGTTATCTTTGTCTGGCATCCCTTTTTTATTACTCAAACATTTTAGTAAAAAGATCTTACTTGATGCCTGTTATTTGTTTCTTCGATTTCTTCTGAAGACGTTAGAAAAGGTAATTGACAGGTATATAAGGGACGAAGTACTGGCAATTTTTCTATTACACAGACACTGATATGCTTACCAATCAGGAAAATCCTATATGAGGATGTGCTGAAAAGTTCCTGGCTTTACATAGAAAGAAACATGCTAGCGAAATATGAAACACCTTTTATTCAACGTACTTCCCCCTCAAGCTAACACATTTAGCACAACGCTGCTCCAGTTTTCTTAATGGTTGCCCCTCCAAAAATGCCTCCGTAACTGTGATAACTTCCTTATTGGAGCCAAACTTGGTACCCTTCAGGTGCTTCTTCAGCTGTGAGAAGCGGTGGTAGTCCAAAGGGTCTAGGTCTGGAGAATGAGGAGGGCGGTTCAGCAATTTGAAGCCAATTTGGTCGATTTTTGTCAGGGTGTGGTGAGCGGTATGGGCAGATGCATTGTCCTGCAAAAACAAGACACCCCGAGTCAACTTTCCTCAGTGTTTCTGCTTTAGCGCCTCCTTCAATTTGTTCAAGGGAGACATGTAGTATTGGGCGCTGATCGTACACCCCTTTGGTAAATAATCGATGAGGATAACACCGTCCTTATCCCAAAAAACTGAGCCCAACACTTTCCCCGCTTTGGACTTTGGAGAACCTTTGTGACACCACTCCATCGACTATTGTTTAGTTTCATTATTGTAAGAATGTAGCCAGGTTTCATGCATTGACACTAAACGGGCTAAAAAGTCCTTGGTTCCTTCCTTAAACCGGTTGAGAATGGCATGTGAAGCATCAACTCGGTTGCATTTTTGCTCAGCATTCAGGTATTTGGGGATCCACTTTGCTGACAGCTTGCGCATGTACAAAATATGTATGATATGGGAAATTATTACACGGGAAATGTTTAGTATCTCTGCTATCGTTTAGCCGATATGATCCGGTCTTGCAAAATCAGGACCGTGCCTCATCTGTTACCTCGAAATGACCAGTACAGAACCTCGATACCCACCTTCAACACTTCAAGCATCTTCACTTCCTTTGCTTCTTTCCTCTGTAATAACAGGAATTTCATCACTCCGCGTTGCTCACTTTTCTCAAACGCCGGTGTAAGCATCGCCATGTCTGCTTTGTTAATGCATGGAATGAAAACTCTCGCACGTACGGTTCTGTTACTGTGCATGCGCGCTACTGAATAGTCAAACATGCTGCAGTATTGTTTACACGGGCCTCACTTACTCGATTAGTACCAAAGCCAGGCACTTTTCAGCACAACCTCATACATGAATTAGTCAGTAAGGGGGAAAAAACCATACAATCCAAAGACTGGTCTAGGTACTTTTCTGGATATCGAAGGTGCTTTTGGCAACACCTCATGCGACTCAATTCATCTAGCCTTGAATAACAGTGGAATAAATGGCACCCTGAGCAGATTGATATTAAATATGCTTAAAAGCAGGGTTGTAACCACTTCTCTTCACAAGAAAACTGTGACAGTGTTGGTGACCAGAGGGTGCCCCTAAGAAGGGGTATTGTCAGCTCCGCTGTGGAACCTCGTGGTGGATGGCCTTCTACGGGAACTAGAGGAGAAGGGCTTATACATGCCAGGGTACGCCAACGACATCACCATCTACGAGCCCAGGCCCGTAATAGTTCGGCCGGGTTCATTTTTCTAATGGGGCTATTTATAATACTTTAAAAACTAGTCAATACACTTTTGTTTGTTCAAAAATATGAATATATTTACGAAACCTGAGCTTTTAACTTTTATTTACAGAAAAAATTATTGCATTATTAATAATATTTAGAAAATTATTCTCAAAAACGAATTATAACTACCGGTTCATAATAGTTCGGCCGCATATAAAATTTGATCATAGTAGCCGTTTAATGCTGCAACGCTTGACAAAAAAAAAGAAATCGTTACAATTAACAAATGCATGTCATTAGTAGTTGCTGCTAAGTTTGTAGAGCAAAATGGTTTGTGGTAAAGCGTTGGGTGCTGATTTACGAGAATCTATTATCCATGCCCATAAGAATGGAATTTCTGCACGAAAAATTTCGATTTCTCATTCGGTTCCACGGTCGACAGTGCAAGATTTTATTAATTTGTTTAAAAAAACTGGAGGTGTTATGGAAAGTAAAAAAACTGATCGTTCATCAAAAATTTCTAATGCAGATGCACGAGCTTTGAGAAGAATTGTCAAAGCAAATCGGCGATCAAATGCCCAAGAACTCACTGTATTATGGCGATAAATGATTAAAAATCAAATTTCTTTATAGACTACCAAAGGAGCAGTTAGAAAATTAGGCTACAAGTTTTATAAGGTACGTTTTCTATATAATTTCGCTGTTACAAATTATTCTTAATTTATTATATTATTCACTAGGCAAAAGAAAAGCCGTTGCTTACCAATTTACAAAAACACAACCGTTTAAAATGGGCTGAATCGCACAAAAATTGGACTTTACGACAATGGCATACGGTAATTTGGAGTGATGAGTCCAAATTTGATGTATGCATAGGGGACACTAGAAAACGAGTATTACGTACATCAGTGGAAACATGCCATACCGACTGTTGGGTTAAAAAAAGTCAAGTTTCCAGCATCCGTCATGGTCTGGGGCTGTATGTCTGGAAGGGGAGTTGAAAAGCTACATATCATTCACGTTACTGTTAACGCCGATAAATATAAAATCATTCTTGCTGAAAGTTTTTTGCCATCTATTCCGATATGCCGATCTGCCAAAGGGGACTTTGTTTTCCAGCAGGATGGTGCTCCAAGCCATACGGCATAAACAGTAAAGACCTGGTTTGAAGAACATCAAATTCCGACTTTACCATGGACTTCCAGTAGTCCGGACTTTCACCAATCGAGTCTCTGTGGCGTAAAATGAAAAAAGAACTGCGTAAGAACCCAGCATGCACAGTAGCCGACCTTAAAACAAAGTTACAACAAATATGGGATAATATACAACTGCATGAATGCGCAGAACTCGTTAACACAATGCCTGATAGAATTAAAGCTGCTGTGGCGAATAAAGGGGACGTAAGGCAGTATTAAAATAATGGCCGAACTATTCTGAACCGTCAATCATTCTTTATTTATTATTGTTAAGGTTCCAAATATTAACAAATGTAAAATTATTTTTCAGCTAATCTAAGCTCTAAGTTTATGTTTCATTGTAGTAATACATTTTTTTGAAGAATAAGTCTTTTATTGGGTCTTTGATATAATTTGGTAAATTGCTGAGTTAAAATTGGCAGTCGGCCGAACTATTTTGAACCTGGGCTCGTACATAACACGGAAAATTTAAGTGCATAGTATTCGAAAGAATGCAGTTGGCCTTCAACACTGTGGAAAGATGGTGTGAAGTTGAGGGACTATCGGTAAACCCTGAAAAGACCTCGCTTCTGTCAATGAAAAGAAGGGGACAAACCTCAAGTACAATAATAAATAGTCTAGATCGCTTTAATTCGGTGACTAAGTCCAGTAATTGCACATGTGTAATTGGTATAGCTGATTCGATACCTTGTTACTTCTTAGTAGTTATTCTTTTGCTTCTTGTACTGGTTCACAATTTTTCATAGAATTTTCTTTTCCCAGATGACGGACACATTTTTATTGGTATTAGTCATAATCCATGTCTCTGCTCCATGCATGATGACTGGACGAGTAAGAGTGCAATATAACCATACTTTAGTTTTCCTGGAGATTTGCGATGATTTGAGCAGATTCTGAAAGGTATGGTAACATTTATTTGCAACTGCCAACTGATTTTTAATATCCCGGCCGTTTTAATTCTTTTGATTTATGTTCGATCCAAGGTATTTGAATTCACCAATTCGGTCAAAATAATGCTGGTGTGCCTCAAAGTTCTTCACATTAGTGGACCTTTGTTCTTTTCCACTGCCTATAATATATTTTGCATCTTATCATTAATAATAATTAGACCAGTGCTTCAAGCTTTTTTCTCCAACTCAGTAAATCCTTCTAGTAGCCTTTCTATGTTTCATATCTAGATTGACATCATTCATATATGTAAGGACTTGCTGACTGTAATTGTAAAAATTTTCATTTGAATTTATCAGCATCTTGAATAATTTATCCGTTTGACATCCAGAAAATTAATGAGACAAAAATCTTAATACTAAAATGTTGGTTTGGTCTTCTTGAGCTTTCACGGGCGATTGATAAAAAACTTTCTTTGTTGATAAAGTTTTCTGTTCTAAATGCATTAAAGTATCAATAGGGAATTTTCTTCAAAATGTAAAATTATGGTCTCATGCAAAATTTAAGAAATATCGGCTTGCTTTTATGAAACCGTGTATCTAGAAGTAAGTACTTTTTTGTATTAACACAATTTCATAAGTGTAAGTTGATGTTTCTGAAATCTTGCATGGGACCATAATTTTGCATTTTCGACAATTTTCCTTGATATTTTCACGTATTTAGAACAGAAGAGGTACATCATCCGAAAAACGTTTTTGTTATTTATGCCATTCATGGGGACTCATGAAGACCAATCCAACATTCCAGCATTTTACAAGAAATATCACTATTACTATAAAGTTTTTACAAAGAATTAATTTCACTTGGCCCATATGATGTAAGATATTATTTTGCTTGCTGTAGCAACCTATGATTGAAACGAAACAAATCTGCATTACAGTTTGTTGTTTAATATATAAAGACAATCTAGTGTTAGTGTTCACCTTCTCAAAATATTACTTGGAAGATCTTTATAGTGACTTGCATCGAATAATTGTGAATATCTTGCAGTGTAATTGCCAAACAAATGCCATATGAAATATTGCAAAATTAAATGAAGCAATAGGACTAATTAAAGAAAAGTAAAATTTGGAGAACTTTAAATGTAACACCTACAAATTTAAGAACTTTACATAGTAACAAAATTATTATACTAATTGCAAGTAATTAACTATTTAGGGAATAAAGAAACCAGTAGATGTTCAACATCAACCTGTCTTAGTCCCATTGAAAAATTGAGATTTAGTTTTTATCTCAACTCAATCTTTGTTTACATGAAACAGAAAAGAACAGCTTTCTTTGAGAGAAAAACCATCAGCACCGGACACAAGGACAATGAAATAACGTTATTTAGAATGACAAATTAATATTTTTGAATTGTGAGATAATCAAATTAACAGTACTTAGAACTAAAACTCGCGCATAGCACACCAAACTGCTTACGGCAAAATGAAAAATTCTATGTTGCTAGAACAATTTTGGGGTGGTATGCCTGGTTCAACCGCTGGAAAATTGCACTTCGTAGGAGGCACTGTTGACGTTGCTCAGTATATGGTAAATATTCTTAGAGACAAATCACAAATAAAGTATAATATTTCTAACAAGACAATGCTATATTCCATATTGCTAGACCTTTCATCTATCAACACATTTTTACAAGTCATAAAGAAAAGTAGCAAGCTTCACTTGCTAGAACTGGAATCAACTTGAAAATTAGATTGTCTGAAATTTGGAATTTGTTTATCAAAAAGATAGTCAAAATTTAGGAAACACTATGCCCAGCTGAGTTTAAACAGAGTAGTTGAAAACTGAAGGTGATGTTACACAATGGTAATGGCAGTAATAAATAACTAATAACCATCAGTCAAATGACGTGAATCATCACCTTAATACTTAAACTTGTGTTTTTTTATAATTTTTTATTCACTGCCACTTGCTAAAATTCCTTAAAATATTGTTATAATTCTAGGCTAGTACTGTAAATCCCAAAACAGAAGAGGTAAATGAAGTGATTCCTGGCATATTTCAAATGTTTAAAATTTAAGTCATTTTTTACTGTTGAAAAAAACAATGTTCGATTAGCCGATGTTTTTAACTGTTAATGGTAAATGTGATTAAAAACTTGTACATCCATAAACATTATTATAGTTGAGATTATTCAAAATTTTCTAAATTTATTCAACTTACTTGGGCTTGCAGAGCATGAGCGCCATCTTCGAGTACATAAACAGCTTCCTCATGAAGTTTCTGGGCAAGGGCATTCAACACCACAGTTGGTGGTGTCCTGCCAGATTTATTCTTTCGTTTTCTCTGTGGAGGTCGATGGTTGAATTTGGTTTGCTGCAGGGCAATGGCAGCTGCGGAGTGTTGTGCCTTTTTAATACTGCGACCCTTTGCTTCATACTCCTCGTCGCCCAACTTCAAGGTAATGGTAAATACCTTCTGGTGATCAGGCCCCTAAATGCAATAACAGTAATAGTCCTTTTAAAAATTGGTTTGTACTTCGAGGCATAAATATCGTCGATATTGTGCCATGATTTCAATTGCAAATGCAAACGATAAAGCAACCCCGAGGTCACCGTAAGATTCTAATTGTTTATTTCACGTACTTTGTAAAAGAGATTCAAACAAAACAATTAAAGGCCCTTGGATTGAGTGCTAAAATGTCGTCTCAACCTTCATACGTTAACAATGCAACTCCACTTCAACAAATAAATGCTCAAATAGTACAACAAACAACCTAACACCCACAAACAGGTTTTGCAACGCATCCAGATCCGCAACACACGTTACCCAATTTACTTAATGTCCTCTAGACAAATTGTAAATTGTCTTGGCGTAAAAAATTTTTATAAAAAAATATATTCAGTTACTTACAAAACAGACAACAAAGGTGTATTTAAATTAAATTGTTCCGTTCAAAAAATTGTTACAGTAATGCAAAATCTACCATATTATAATCATTTATTTTATGTAAGTTATGTTTATAAACCATTTCTACTACCAGGCCTTAGTCACGAAACAGCAGTTTCAAATTACCTTTTTTATGATTCATGATATATGACCGCTACAACTAGTGTTACAGATTACAATATATAAAACATTAATTTTATCAATGTGCAAAATGAGTGCACAATGTATAAAAGACTTTACAGGGAGATGCTATAAAACATTTAATATACAATAGTGATTACTTACTCTAAAGAAAATATTTTATAATCAGTTTATATACCGAAATTAATTAACTAAGGCTAATAACATACCTGCTCGCCAGAGCGCCAATACTGATATTGTATCTTGTTGTAGTGGGCTAGGTCATGGATTAAGCACATTGGACTCTTTTCTTTATTGTTTGTCAAATTATTGGTGGGCCCAAACGTATTCGGGGTCTGCTGATGTTCAGTAGGATGCTGCTGCTCATTCTCAACATGCTGATCCATGTTGACTGCAGGAAATATAAAAAAATATTAAACACATAATAACAGCAATAGAGGTGGAAAAGATAAAATAACACCATTGAAATATTGCTAGAAAATATCGCTTTCAAAAATATTAGAAAAATGACATCACTCTATTGAAATGACGTATAAAATATTTCAGAACCTCATTTCTTAAACTAGCTATAATAATTCATGCTGTTGAATGGGTGTTTCAAAACCATACAAAATAATTAAAAATTGAACATTTCGAGGAACAATCTCTCGTTACCAACGAAATAACAATTAAAACTAAAAATGAACAAGGAACACTCAGTTTTTTACTGGGACTGACCAACATCCAGTAAATTGCTTGACAATGATAGTTGACTACCTACTTGAGCTAATCTTTAAGAATCGACAGCCAACTTTTTTCTAAAAATACCTAGAAAGACAAAGTGTATTCATTTTTCTTAAGTAAAAGACGCCGTCGACAGCTATAGGTAGAAGAAAACCGGACTATGTATGTATGTATGTAAGTAAAACATACGCTGTCTCTTTAATTTTACGACTAGTTGATATTGACTCTTTAGATAAAATCTTTGTGTTATACCAATGTATTTTGTGGTTGTTATTCCAAGCATGTTTCGTAATTTTATACTTTTCGAACTGATACCTTTTAATAAAATTTTTATATTCTTTAACTGAAGGGCTGGATGTTTCACCAATATATTTCCTAGAAATTCACAAGGAATACTATACAGATTGTCCGAAATCCGTTTTGAACATAGGAAATTAATGAGTGAGACAAGGAAGGCATAAACAAAATGAGTAGCAGGACAAAGATAGAACGTAATCATGGCTAGCTAAATTTTTAAACTAAAATTAAGTCAATGAAACAAACAAACACTTCTGTCAAATATTTTAGGGTGGCAGCAATAGCATGGGGGGGGGGGGGAGCAGCCATAATTGCAAAGCATAACCTACTAATAACACCAATGGACCGAGGTAATATCAATTACATAGAAGCCATGGCTATAAAACTCACCTTCGCAAATAACAACTCATTAATATTTGTTTGTGTGGATAGAAATCACCAAACAAGCAACTCAAATGCGAGGAACTTCAAAGAATATGCAACAGAGTAGAGCCCACAATGCTGCTATGAGATCTAAACAGCAAGCATACCAACTGGGGTAACAGAAAAACAAATCCAAATGGTGTTAAACTTAACAACTTTGCATCTCAACTCGCATTACAAATTTTAGCACCTGCGGACTACACCTACTTTCCATATAGGGCAACTCACATGCCTGACATATTAGACATAATAGTACATCAAAACTTAACCATACCTATTCAACAGACTGTCTTAACAGAGCTCGATTCTGATCATTTACCTGTAGTTGTTGACCTAACCTATTCTCACCAATTTATCCCAAAACTCCTAAACTAATAAACGGCCCAATAAACTGGAACTTGTTTAAAATATCAATGAACGACCAGCCCTACCAATCTGGCCTCAAAAAATGTCATCAACATCACTATAGAAACATTTAAAAGCGTAATTAACCAAGCCGTACATAATTCCACTGAAGCGAACAAGCCAAAGAGATACACCAACTATCTAAACCCTCCGCCAAATGGATTTAACGTCATTAAGAAACAAAGTAGGATAAGAACATGGCAAAGAACAGGTGACCCAGAAATCAAAGTAAGACTAAACCAATAAGACTAATCAGGGAAAAATTAGATGATCACACATACAAATCTTATAATAACTACGTAGGAAGCATAAATCATGTTGACCACAACATGTGGAGAGCCACCAAAAAAATCCTTAAGCAACCGCTCATAATCCCACCCTTCGTGTAAATGATCTAGTGTACTCAGAGAACAAGGAAAAAATCTAAATTTTTGTCAAAACAACTTGAGCAAGTCTTCACTACAAAATATGAGGAAAGCAATGCAGAACAACTACAACAGATTGTTACAGAAGTAAATAATAATTCCACCGGTAATGCAATGCTCATTGAGCTGACCTCACCCACAGAAGTTAAGCAGTATGTTAAAAATCTGATAAATAATAAAGCCCCCCGAAAGCGCTATGATACCAAGCATACTTCTTAAACATCTTCCAGATAAAACCATATCCTATGTAACAGCGATCTTTAATGCATGTCTAACAACAGGATATTTTCCAAAAGTATGGAGACAATCACTTATTCTTATGTTTCCCAAGCCCGGGAAGAAACACAGCCATCCAGCAGGCCATAGACCAATAAGTCTACTGTCCACACTGTCCAAGCTGTTGGAGCGAATAATTCAGCATCGACTCATGAGTTCCTAGAAGATCACAAAGCTATACATAAATATAGTTCGGGTTTAAAAGTCACCACTTCACAAATCATCAAATACTAAGGCCCGGTATTACAATGCACAGTAAAACTGAAGGTAAAGTTAAACTTTACTGGAAGTTTAAACTGTAGGTTATTTCGTTAGCGTATTACAATCTGTTTCCGGCTGCTGGTTAAGTTTACCGTGAAATCGTTTGCGTTGGTAGCGCTGTCGACAAAACGCCTAACTTCCAATCTATTTATTTTCTGTCAAACGACGTTCAATTGGCGGTTGGATGTATTAGCGGATGTGTTATATTTGTGGTTGTTTGAAATAAGAGCACATTCCTCTTATATTGTTAATATTTATTAACCATGTTTCTCCAGTAACCATAACTAAATTTACAAAAGAAGTAAATAAAAGAAGGGGAATGTGCCCCAGATTCTGTAGTTTAGCCTTATTATAAAATAACCAAGATACCTATCAGTGGGAAATGCTATAATATGTTCTATATCATTTAATACTTGTTGGACACTGTTTTTGGATATTCGAAATCTATTAATAAATTCCATATCATTCCACAATTCAAAATGATTTAACCTCTCTAAATATTTTTGGTTGACGTGGCATTTCCACTACATTAATTACATCTTCGTCATCGGATAATAAATCTTCAAATATCTCGAATACGTCTTCCATTCTTTCGCGTTTTGTCAACAATACCCGATTTGTCAGGTTAGAATATGCCAGGTTGATGTAAACTGCGGTTTAAACTGTACCGATCGGACGTTTAAGTTTACTGGAAGTTTAAGCGTCGCTGTCTGAAAACTGAAGATTGTAATACGCAGTATTTACGAAATCTGCAGATTAACTGTCAATCTCCAGTTTAAGCTGATATTGTAATACCGGGCCTAAGACTCACTGAAATAATAGAGGAAGGCTTCGAAAACAAATCGCACACACTAATCAAATTTGTGGACGTAGCACAAGCCTTTGACCGAATCTGGATTAATGGATTGTTATACAAAATGTTAAAAATTAGCATTCCTTCATATCTCATGCAAATCATCAAGTCGTTTCTAACACACAGAACATTTTAAGTGAAAGTATGATTATATGTCTTTACATCCCGACAAGCCCAGGCTGGTGTCCCACAAGACTCGATACTGGGCCCAATACTCTTTAATATATTTATGTCCGATATTCTAACAAGGGAAGTATTTTTTAGTCTTGGCTAGTATGTTTACGGAGTCATATTTATTCTGTGGTCCCTTGGTACTAATAAGTGTTCTGCGATGGCTGATTTTTGTGTGTTTCCAAGTCGTGTGTGGCTCTGGTGTTCTTCTATTAGACATTGCATGCATTCTCTGAATGTCATTTTTTGGCAGTGGTCTATTATGATATGTTTTTCGGACTTTTTCCACTGTCTAGGGTGTAAATCACACAAAAATGTGGAACGCTTCATGATTTTGCGTGTCATCCTAGACAGTGGAAAAAGTCCGAAAAACATATCATTGCATGCATCTTCCCGTTTGTCCGATGTAAGATTTTCCACAAGTACGTTGCAGCAGGTAAACGCCTTGTGTCTGTAGTCCAGGCAGAGAATCTTTGTTTGAGGGGATCAATTGTTTGACCTTTCTTATTGTACACCGATGTTTTCCTTATCTAAGACCTTTCTTATTCTGTCTGTTACCCCGGCAATGAAAGGAAGGCAGGCGTAATTAATAGGTTTAGGTTCTTTCAGTTTTATGATGTATTGATACGCTTTGCTGATGTCTCATCGACTCTAGCCATACCTATGTAAAGCTTCTTCCACATGTCTCAGTTCTTGTGGTTTACTGTTCTCGTCACAAATAGCGTTGGCCCGATATATAAGAGTCTTGATCAGTGATCTCTTTTGTGGGGGATGATGATGAGATGAAGCATGCAAATAGCAGTTAGTGGGAGTCTTCTTTTGATACACTGTATGGCTTAATCTGTTGTTAGCGGATCGTTTTACTAACACGTCCAGGAAAGGTAGGCGTCCATTTTCTTCAGTTTCCATAGTGAATCTTATTTTGGAATGGTGTTTGTTTAAGTATGCCAAGAAAACTTCAAGAGCTGCTTTTCCAAGGGACCATATAACGAAAGTGTCATCGACGTAGCAGAACCAGCATTTAGGTTTGAGATGGCTGGACTGAATAGCTTCTTCTTCAAAGGCTTCCATAAATATGTTAGCAATGACTGGAGATAACGGGGATCCCATAGCGGCTCCCTTTTGCTCGTAGTACATTCCTTCCCAAAGAAAGTAGGTTGTTGTGAGGCACATCGTTACTAACTCTGGGACGTCTTCTCAGAGTCCTTGAGGAACGAAGCATTGTTGTATAAGATTTACTGAATCTTCTACTGGTACGTTGGTGACCAGGGATTTCACACCAAAACTGACCAACATGTCCTGGTCCGTTGCTTCTAACTGAGCTAATGTACTCACGAATTGCTCAGAATTCTTCACGTACAATTCTGAAAGGATGCCAATACATCATAAAACCAAAAGAACCTATTAATTACGCCTGCCTACCTTTCATCGCCGGGGTAACCGACAGAATAAGAAAGGTCTTAGATAAGAAAAACATCGGGGTCCGTTATGGTACAATAAGAAAGGTGGAACAATTGATCCCCTCTAACAAAGATTCTTTGCCCAGACTACAGACAGAAGGCGTTTACCAGCTCCAATGTACTTGTGGCCAATCTTACATCGGACAAAAGGAAAGATGCAGCCAATGTCGAATAAAAGAACACCAGAGCCACACACGACTTGGAAATACACAAAAATCAGCCATCGCAGAACACGTATTAGGACCAGGAGACCACAGAATAAATTACGACTCTGTAAACATACTAGACAGGACTAAAAATACTTCCCTTGTGTTATTCGGAAATTCCTTGAAATTATTATAAATCCAAACAATTTCAATCGAGAAGACGGCTACCGTCTTAGTAACACAAGGAAGATAGCTCTGCAAAACCAATACATCCACAAACAAGTTTCACATGAGCAACCAAGCAAAAAAACGACAAGTCCCAATAACATACAAGATCTGCATGAGCAGCCAACAGTAACGACTCCTCGGTATATAACCAGGAGTAAAAGGCACCAACATCAGTCTTTAGAAAACATCTGAAGAAGCTGACAGCATGAGCAGCGAAACGTCAAGTTCAAATCCATGACCATGGCATAACCCCCCCGGAAGAACCTACCATTATAAACATCAATAAATTACAAATCCTACAAAATAAGGTATTGCACACCATCACTGATGCAGAATGGTTCGTTAGAAATATACAACCATACAGAGAAGCTAATATTTATTACCAAAACATCCAGGAAATTTTACAAAATCTAGACCAATGCAATGGAGCAGTATACTTTCAAATGGGCTCAAAGACAAGACACACCAAATTAAAAAGGAAGCTAGCCAGAGACCTTCTTTCAAGTGATGGTGAATAATAATATCCTATTGGTACCCATAGTGAACAAAAGTGAGTAATAATAATAGCAATAATAATTGCTTATAGTGAACTGATTACCAGCCATGACATGTGCTCATAAAACAGTTTCAACTAAAATGATAATAACAAAGCAACCCTTTACTGCTAAAATTACTATTGTTAGAGGCCGCATGGACCTCACTCATGATGAATAATGTTATATATTCATTTTAACTTTACCATGTATAGCAACCATTGCTGAGCTGCTATAATGTATATTAAAAAAAAAGTATTAAGGTCTTCGACTCGGAATGTATAAAGAATATCGCTGCATGTAGCTTTGTTGCCAATTTATTTACACCCTGTATAGTAGTTTCACGTTACACTATACTGTCCTCTTCAGCAGACATATTTATTAAATGGATCAATTTGTGTCTGCCTAAAGAAATGTTCATTATGTTATATTATAATATTATAATTTCTACATCCATGAAGAAAATGTTATTTACTGTTTGCTAATGGTGAAGATTTGGTGATGTTGGTACTCTTTACAGTAATATGAGTACAGCCTATAAAGCTTTTGTTTATAATCTTACAACCAATATTATACAGGGTGAATTAAATTCAGCTATGAGTACAGCTGAAGGGGAAGAAAAACTGAGAGAAAAGGTAATTAAGATTACTAACACCGCGAGAAAACCAAAAAACTGGTAACACCCAACACAGGACAGAAAATAATGATGACGACACAGGCAATGAGGAAGGAAAATGATGATATAAAAACTACGAACAAAATCACAATTACTCAAAAAAGAAGAAAAACTAAAATTCGGAAAATATCAGCTGGGCTAATTGATACTAGAGAAGAACAATTTATAGGTAGCTGGAATGTGAAACCAATGCTAGAAATATCAAAGGCATACCAGATAGCACAGGAAATGGAAAAATATAGGATCTGCATACTGGGGCTTAGCGAAACAAGGTGGAATGGAAGAGGGAGGAAACAATTGGGAGATAACAAAACGATAATCTACAGTGGAAACGAAGACGAGGAAGCGGATCGAGAAAAAGGAGTGGCCATGATGCTAACCAAGGAGGCAGCAAGTGCACTAATGGAATGGGAGGGCATAAATGAAAGAATACTGTGGGCCAGATTCAAAGCAAAGTTCAGGAATTTAATAGTCATAAGTGTATATGCACCAACAAACCAACAAGACGAAGATATTAAACAGGATTTTTACGACCAAATGTATGCACTACAGGAGAAACTGGAAAAAACCTTTAAAAGGGACCTAAAAATCATAATAGGCGATTGGAACGCAAAGGTGGGTAGCGATAACAGAGGCAAGGAGCATGTCATGGGAACATGCGGGGTTGGCGAATGCAACGACAACGGATCGAAACTAATTGAATTCTGCGCAATCACTAACATGATCATAGGTGGCACAATCTTTCAACACAAAACTATCCACAAAGTTACTTGGACCTCCCCCTCAGGCAACGCCCACAACCAGATAGACCACATACTTATAGACAAAAAGTGGAGAAACTCTCTAAAAGATGTGAGAGCAATGAGGGGAGCAGACTGTGCAACAGACCATGAATTAGTTAGAGCCAAACTAAAAATTAGTCTGAAAAACAATTATGTAAAAAATCTAAAAAAGAGAAGTTTTGACGTTAGACAACTCAAGAATATTGAGACCCTACACAAGTTCCAAAAAGAACTAGAGAAAAGGCTGGACAATCCTGAAGGTATGAAAGAATACAGTATCGACAAACTATGGAACACTTTTAAAGGCTTACTAGAAGAAGTAGCGAGACAAACAATAGGATATACGAAGAAAACCGACCAAGTATGGATATCCAATGAGACTAAACTGAATATACAAGAAAGAAAATTACTAAAGGCTGGAATTTTAACAGAAGCAGACCAAGAGCACAGAAAAATTCTGCAAACACAATACTGGGGAAAAAATAAAGAAATTAAAAAGAGCGCAAGAAACGATAAAAGAACATACTTTGAAGAAATCGCCAATAAGGCAGAAGAAGCAGCCAGAACTGGCGATGCAAAAACACTGTACGAAACGTCCAGAAAACTGAAAGGCAAAAAATACCTGCAACACACAAAATTGAAAGGAAGCAATGGTGAACTATACACCACCCAAAGGGAGATAGAAGACAGATGGAACGAATATTTCTCGGAAATATATGACCAGGCAAACGAGGGAACAATTGAAGAAAACATGACGGAAGACCCGGAATTAGATGTCCCTTTGGGCGAGATCAGCAAGGAAGAAATAATGCATGCCATAAACTGCCTCAAAAACGATAAAACACCAGGTATAGACGGAATTTCTGCAGAATTGTTAACAGCACACCCACAACTTTCAACCGATATGCTATATCTACTACTCAACAAGGTTTGGCTAGAAGAGAAAATCCCAAAGGAATGGAACGAGGGCATAATCATTAAGATACCAAAAAAAGGCCAACTATCAAACTGTGGAAACTGGAGGCCGATTACTCTACTATGCATAGCAAACAAAATTATGAACAGAATTATCCTAGAGAGAATAAAAGAACCTGCGAACGCGAAGATTAGAGAGAATCAGGCTGGATTCAGATCAGGCAGATCGTGTACTGACCATATCGGTGCAATAAGAATAATCTTAGAGCAAATGGCCGGAACGGGAGAAAAGGTATGCATAAACTTCATTGATTTTGAAAAGGCCTTTGATTCCTTAGATAGAAGGTGGTTAATACTGAAGCAGTTCGGGATACCAAGCAAATACATAAATGTAATCAGACTATTTTACGATAACTCAACAGCAAGAATAGAGCACGATGGAAAACTCCTGCAACCAATTAACATAAAAAAGGGAGTTAGACAGGGGTGTGTTTTATCGCCACTACTGTTCCTAATAGTAATGGAATGGATTATAAAAAGAACAGTAGACTATAGATCGGGAATAAACTGGAACATCTTTAACAAGCTCGAAGACCTAGAATTCGCTGACGATGTATGCCTAATCACAACAAACAGACAACAAATGCAACATAAAACAACTAGACTGAGTGACAATGCGAAAAAAACAGGCCTGAGGATAAACGCCAAAAAAACTAAATTACTTACCAGTGACACAACAACAAAGGAAACACTACACATTAATGCATCAGAGATAGAAGAAGTAGATGAAGTAATCTATCTGGGAAGCGTAATTGACAAAAGAGGAGGAACCCAAAAAGATATCAATAGAAGGATTACACTAGCACAGGGGGCGTTCCATTCAATGAGTAGAATATGGACATCTACAACTATCACGAGAACTACTAAGTTAAAAATATTCAAGAGTAATGTCAAGAGTGTACTGTTATATGGTTCGGAAACCTGGAAAAACAACAAATTACTACATACAAAATTACAAACATTTATAAACAGATGCCTCCGGATTATATGTAGGATTTTTTGGCCAAAGAGAATAACTAATGAAGAACTATGGGAAATAACGAAAGAAGAAAAGATCGAATCGACCATAGCAAGACGAAAATGGAAATGGATCGGACATATATTGAGAAAACCAGCATCGAATATAATGAGGCAAGCACTAAGTTATAACACGACTGGGAAAAGAAGAAGAGGGAGGCCCAGTAATACTTGGAGGAGATCTGTCGATCGCGAGATACAACAAATGGGTCTAACTTGGAACGAAATCAAAATAATGGCAAAGGATAGGAAAACGTGGAGAGTGCTTGTGAACAAAATTGGACTGAACCCAACAGGCGACGCGTGAGCTAGCTAACTCAGCGTATAAAGCCATAGCTACAGAAACACCCCTATGAAAAGGGGTGCCCTTTGCTCCATCTTGGAGCTATATGATTTATATATATATATGAGTACAGCAATCTCGGAAAGAAAAAAAGAAGCTTGCTCTGTCTGATAGTGCCTCATTGCAAGAAGACTTCTAAGTATCTTCACCATCCACTGAAGAAATTATACAGCAGAAGCACAAAAAATTTAAACCTGTTCTATCTGATACCTTCTCAGAGAGCGATGTTCATGAACAAATCTTAACTGTGGACAGTGATGATGACTATAGTGTTGAAATCTATTCAGATTTAGAAAACCAACAACATGAAAGTGTGAAACTTTGGTTCATAATGTTCCTGTTTCCGTAAAATGTTATGCCTATGTATTAGTTAATTTGCCAAAAGACAAAATAATATTAAAAGAGTAAACAGGTAAGAACACTAAACATACTTTTGCACATTTCTGAGAGCAGCAAGTTATCTGGTGTTTATATATATATAGGACCCATCGTGGGGCGGAAAATACCAACCCTGCTATATATTTTTGCTCCTAAATTGGGGGACATATTTATTTTTGCTACAGTGAATTGCGTTCCTCAAATGCCAAAGTAGTCCGCAATATATTTTGTATGGAGAAACTTAATGTTGCCTGTTAGCTACAGCCTTCGATTCATGAAATTTGGTAACAAGTCACACCACTTTACGGTATACAGGGTCCAGCAAAGATGCGGGGATGGAAGATATTTCTAAAATTTTGAGAGTTACAAAAATATCGCTGGTATAAAACTAGTAGGTAAGAAGGTGGTGCACATTATTATAATAGCTTTGATTATACAGGGTGTCTCAAAATCAAACTTACTCTTTTTTAAATGAAATGCCCTGTATTTAGGTAGCTTAAAACTTTTTGAATTTAAATACTAATAATTTTCATATAAAGTTGTATGGGTCTAGCGTCAACTGTTTTGGAGATACTAACGATTTTAAGCAAACAAATTCTGAATTTCGTTTTTTCATGTTTTGTTATTTCTAGTTTCAAAAACGGCTCAATTTTTAATATCTAAACCTGGTTTTAATAGCGTTTGCTTTTCATCCCTTGAAATAAGACATCTTGAAGGGCTTTAATTGTTTTTGCTAAAATACGCATATCTAAAAAACAGTTGAACTTAGGGATATGAAGTTAAATATCAAAAGAAAGCTCATTTAAAGGGCGTTTTAAAAATATAAAAATATATAGGGTGTTCTATTTAAAAAATCCGAAATGATTAAATTTGAGCGCTATGTATAGCATTAATGCCCACACCCACTATTTTAAACTGTAAAAGTAATTCGCCAAAAAGAGCAGCTGCCTAACGTTCAGCATGTTTTGCTTAAAATCGTTAGTATCTCCAAAACAGTTGTTGCTAGACCCATACAACTTTACATAAAAATACTAGTATTTCAAATCAAAACTTTTAAGCTACCTGAATATAGGAGATTACATTAAATAAAGGCAGGTTTGATTTGCCACACCTTTTTGAGACATCCTGTATAATCAAACTATTTTAGTAATGTGCACCTCCTTCATACTTATAACTTTTATATAAGTGATATTTATGTAACTTTCATAGTTTTTAGATATATCTTCCACCCTCGCATCGTTGCCGGATCCTGTATACATAGTCAGTGGAAAACAGTAAATACTTTTCCAATACAAGTTTTTCCTACTCATATTGTGGTGTCATTAAAATTTTAATCTGATGTTTCAGAACACTCAAATGAATTTTTTCAACAGACAGATCCAGTGTGGCTTATTACTTCTTTCTTTAAATTACAAAAGCTGAAACAACATATAAAATGCTCTAGGACACAGGTCCATATCTAAGAATTTCTTGATTATGGTAAACAAAGATTCTAAATGTAACTAAATTATAATGCGTGGTACATTGTTGAATTCAAAATAAAAAGGGCTTCCAAAATTTGATATCAGAAAATAAAGACCATAAGTTAATGGTTGCTCGTAGACGAAACATTGGATAAAAAATGTAATCTTTAAGTGTATTAATAATTGCTATAAAGAAGTTTTATCAGTTTCGTTCTAACTTTAATATTAACGCCAGCAAAAATTGAATTAAAAATACAAGAATTTGTTTTTTTAAGGTAAATCAAATAGAAAAAATCATACCATGGATTTCTACACGTTATTTTGTTAGTCCTTTAATTACACAACTTTTTTCCCATTTAACAAAATTTTTATCTCTTACTATTAACGAGGTCCCCATACTGGCCCTTGTTATCTTGTATAAATCAATCATAATTAGACCTACGATGTAAGGTCCATATATTCCAAACCTCCCCTATTTGCGATGGCAGTATAGTGAAAATTTCAAGTGCATTTTTTAGTTTATTACCTTAGTGGGCCATGCCAAAATATCGAATTGTTCACGTGACACAGTATTTTATTGACAGTTAAAAAATCGGAGTCTTGTCAAGCATTTTTCTGAAATGTTTAAAATTGAATATCGTGCTGCGATAAGGTGTCTCCCTAAGAAGATGTTGCTCGGACAATAATTAAAAAAACAATTTGATGATATCTATGGGAGCTCCTCACCTTCATTCTGCACAGTAAAAGAATGGTCTAAGTTATTTCACATGAGCGGAGAATCTCTCGAAGATGATCCTCGTGGAGGTCGGCCCGTAACAGTGGTTACTCCAGAAAATGTTACATTAGTTGAAGCAGTGGTTATGAATGATCGCCGTTTAAAAACAAAATGAAATTGCAGCAAGGGCCAATCTTTCTAAAACAACTGTCCTTCCAATTCTCCATGATTATTTACACCTGAGTAAGATTAGTGCAAAACTTCTCACTCCTATTTATAAGTAGCAAAGAGTTGATTGTTGCGTGTAATCTTTGGAGCTCTGTTATGGTAACAAGAACGAAGTCATTGATTCCATTCTTACCGAGGACGAAACTATAGTTCTTTATTATGATCCTCTTTTAAAAAGAAAATCTATGGAGTGTCGTCATCGAGGAGAACCACTACCGAGGAAAGCAAAAGTCTCCCCATCAACAAAAAAATTATGGCCCCGATATTTTGAGACTACAAATGAATTTTGGTAATAGATTTTAAAGAACGAAATATTACCGTAAGCGGAGCACATTATGCTAGCTTCATGCAAGGCTACGTTTTGCTACTAAAAAAAAGCAAGGAGGAAAGCTCAGTAAAGGTGTGCGTCTGTTGCATGACAATGCCCCAGTACACTCTGCAGCAGTTGCAAAGGCTGCTATTCAAGAACTCAACCACTCCCTATAGCCCTGACCTAGCACCAAGGGCTACTTTCTGTTTTAAAAATTGAAGTCGGATTTGCGTGGTTTAAATTTAGCGACTATGAAGAAATTCAAACTACAGTTTTGAATCATTTTGAGGACCAAGGTCCGGAATACTTTTATAAGGGTATAGAGATGTTAATTAAGCGTTGTGAAAAATGTGTTTTTATTAAACGAGATTACATTGAAAAATAATGAAGTAGTTTTAATTTTATCGTAGCTCTAACATACCTAGGCCGGGAATATATGGACCTTACCTCGTATAATAGATTATTGCTGTGCGGTATGGTATAGTGACCCCAAATCACAAATAAAAAAACTACAAGTAGGTAGTGCAAAATAAAGTGTAACGAAAATAGTGAAGGTTTCTGGTATGTTAGAAACCAGCAGATTCATGCCGACCTTGATATGTCCGCCATAGAGGAACATATAACACATCGGGCTAAAAAATTCTTTAAAAATATATTTGAATGGTTACTGGAAAAACAGGATTGATGGATGCAACTTATCGATAGAACATGTCGATATGGCTTATAGTTTTCATGAACGTATTTAGGTCTCTGTGTTAAGCCTTCAATGCATAAAAATTACTAAAATGTGTTGCCTAAGGAGCATCAGCTAGATGCTGATGCTCCTTAGGCAACACATTTTAGTAATTAACAGCTACTTTTATTAAATTAATTCATAAAAATTACGTTTTTGTTGATTTTGTATGGTGATAATGGAAGAGCAGTTACTGAATTATCACCTTTTCGGATACTGTACATAATTTTTTTTAAGTTATGTTACTATGGTATACTGTAGTTTAGAATTTTATGAAGTTACCTACATGTGTGTTCAGTTCGGAATAGATTCATTTATTATTATTATTATTAAAAGCATGGACAGATGTGACAGTGAAGTATTTTACAACACAGGTCAAAAAAGACACTAGGCTTAAGCTAAAACTATCTCACAACATAATGGGTTCATCAGGTAATAGCGAATAGAATTAGAAATTAACAAATAAATCAGTAGTTGTAGTAAAATAATCTACCATTAACCTTATAAAGGCAATTGTTTAATTAGGTACTAAAAATGTGTACTTACTGTAACACAATCATGTGTAACAATTAGTTTGTTGGTCTGGTTTTTATTATAAAAAGAAAGTTTTTAATTCCATTTGGTATTGAGAATGTGGCTGTTTCTGAATCGGCCAGTTCATAAAACGGCTAAAAACACTAGCCAGATTCTAAAATAATGAAAAGAGTGCAGATTTTAGATTGTGGCGCGTTTTATAAAGTAGGTAACCGTTTTTCTCAGGTGGCTACGACATAATACATCACCCGTGTGATGGAGGGTTAATGTATATTTTCTAGATCCGCATTCACAATAAAATATTTAAGTTAGTCAGTGTTACGTACCTCTGTTTCTGCAGTAAATATTAACCGTCTACTTGTTGCACAAGAACGCCGCACAGGTTATCTTCTCAATTTCTGCGAGCCAATTCAATTGCCGGTAATAAGCGTAGTACCAACACAGGGTTCCCCTACCAGGAGAAAATAACAGTGTTGTCAATTCTATTTTAAAAATTAATTTAATAATGAGATAACTTGACAATTAAACGTTTCCTTATTAATTTAACACCAGCATTACATTTTTGATCATAAACTAGTACATAATAATTTAATGTGTGCAAAAATATTATAGCAACCTTTCAAGAGTGTTGTGCTGATGTTTGGCAAGGTCTGAATACCTACAGCTAGCCGCAGAACCGTTTATCTGACAACGCCGCAATCCAACCTTCAAACAAATGAGACTAATCAGTGGCGTAGCAGTGATTTAGAAGATTATGGGAAAAAATAAAATTAATAAATGTTCAAGGGGGGTTACAATAAGATCTGAGTATACACGTGTGCCAGTTTTTGAACTCCAAATTTTAAAAAAATTGTAATTTCAAACAACATAGTCATAGATTTTCTTGAAAATAATAAATTAAAATATCTGAATCAATTTTCTAGTAAATAATTCCAATCCTGAATATATAAACGCATGTTGTGACTGACTGACTGCTTATATGTGCTACTTTTTATCATCCCCGATTGGGCTTACTTTGTATACCGTGTGTATGGGTTACCTGCGTAACATAAAAAATCCTACGTTAAGTTCGTAATGCTAAAATATTGACTCCATGTTAATCCTGGAGCATCTGTCAAACGAAGTTAATTCAGAAAATTGTGCGGGTGCAGCCAGTTTCTAAATACCGCAGTACTCTTGTTTTTGAAACTGAACCTGTTGATAGACAAACTGTTCATTATAGTGCTGTACTTTAAAAAAATCCACAATTTTTCTGAAAAACTGTGACATAAAATACACCTTGTGATTCTCAGCGATTTTCCGATCAAAGAAAAAAACCCATTTGAAGATAAGGCAATCGTCATATCTCCTAATATAAAATTTGCGCAAGACCAGTTCTTATAGTTTGAGTTCCAAGCTTTATGCACATCATTTTCAAATATGTACTTTGTTTTTTCGAATCCCGACGCTCAAACAGTTGTCAAATAAAGTTAAGGTAAATTTCGCAAATACCGTACATCGTAATTTGGAAAATGTAATTAGTACCGTTGGTGCATGTTTTCTTGAAGGTTTCTTTTTGTTTAAAGAAATCCGTAAAGAGATCCGCATCTGGTTTGTTAATCAAAGAGCAATTTTTAACCACTGCTAGTTCTTCCGGTGACCGTACTGTAATACTTAAAAATAAATACTATTTACCTATTATTTAAACTATTTTTCAAAATAAAAATGAAGTGGGCTATTATTAAACATTACTTACGAACTGAAAATACGTTCTTACTGGATTACTAAATTCTAATCGTCGGAATTCATGTAATTTTGTTATGAGGTGCGTGCTTTACTGGTTAACAACTGGCAGTATTACAAATAAAACCCTTATAATTTTTTTCCCACCACCGAGCTCTGTGTACTAGTGGTTACCACGTCTGCTTAGCATTCGGGAGGTCATGGGTTCGATTCCAGTGGCCGTCTGCTCTGATTAAGGTTTTTAGATGGTTTTCCTGAGTCAATAAAGTACCTTCTCTGAGACGAATGCCGAAGCAGTACTTCTTCACCTTTCCTGGCCTCTCTTCCATTCTCCACCCCTCCTTTCTCTCGTCCATTCTGAAATTCCCGTTACTGGCTGAAGAGGGACGCAAGGTCCCTATAGCAATCCACCCTCAGTTGCGAGAATTGAAATGACCCTGAGCTTAAACCTTTATCTTTACCTTCATTTCTACCAATATTCTGACGTGATAAAGGAAGCAGTAATTATATGACTCAACAATTCCAAAGAGCAAATGTTTATTGGATCTGACAAATAAGAGAGCATTTTGTATAAACATAGTAGTTTCGCTTCTCTGTCCATAACTTTATTTAAAAGATCCAATGAACATTGCACAATAATATGAAAACCTTGATCGGTCATATTTTAGATCTAAGCCCGATGTTTTTTTACCACAGCTTAAATAAATTTTAACAGGGGTCAGTCCGGCCAGCCCCCCTGTGACTACGGCCCTGTGCCTGGTTTGTTCGCATGTTTTACAATATTACTAGATAAAATCCCTGCAACCGTCTGAGTCATTTAAAGGTATGTTTAAAGCAACGTTGTGCGACTTGAGATATTACGCGCGAATGATAAACGTGGGCGGACACAATGCTATTAAGTGTCTCAACTTTCCATGCAGATAAATAAGTTATTCATACTTTTGGAATGCAGATTACGAAATCATGCACGTTAAAGTAAACTAAGGAGGCAATTATTCCGATTGCAGCATCTGAAATATGAAATTGAAAGTGTTTGATCGAAATACAAATAAACAGAAAAATAAATATATTTCCAAAAAATGTTAACAAAAACAGATTAGCTATAGCATACTGCTTAAAAGGTTTATCTATGAGTACATTTATCTCGGGACTTCTATCAACTATCCACTAGAATTTTACGAGGAAACCATCTAGTTTAAAATGTTGTTCTTCAACCTCTACAATGACACGGCCCAA
This sequence comes from Agriotes lineatus, assembly GCA_940337035.1. Classification (NCBI taxonomy): domain Eukaryota; kingdom Metazoa; phylum Arthropoda; class Insecta; order Coleoptera; family Elateridae; genus Agriotes; species Agriotes lineatus. Next base: position 52,582,278 of record OW679202.1, on the reverse strand, counting down.
TCCCAGAAGTCGTTTTGTTACTTTATTACTTTTGTTTTATATAATCGCCGCAAATTTTGCACCCGGCGCTGCGTATTATCTTTCTGTTTCTATTTGTCGCTTTCTTAAATAATATTAGGATTTTATTTCGCATGCAACCCTTTCATAGTTAAAAAACAAAATTATTAATTTAGATTATTTCTTGGTTGAATCTTATTCAACAACAAGGAGAAATATAGGGAAATGTAATATAATCTCATTTGATGCTAGATATAATTTAGTACTTCTGCATTTCTCGTTTTTTCGTGATTCTTATCTCTTGAGTTAATAATGGTTGAATTTTGAATTTCAAATCTTAAAAGAAGCAAAGGTTGTTTTTATGTTTTAACTCGTATATAATAAAATAAACGGTAGAATTTAGCAATATGAAATAAGATATTAAAAGAAAGCTAGTTAGAAGGGTTTTCAAAAATACAGATATACAGGGTGTTCGGTTTAAAAAATTCGAAATTATTGAATTTTCAAATTTTGGGCAATCTAAGGGTGTTCGGATAATAGGAAACCATACATTGATGGTGAGTTCTACGCATTAAAATAATAAAAAAAACTTCATATGCAGTATTGTCCGAAAACGTTATTGGCGTAGATACCGACCCTTAAAAGTTTAACTTTTTTTTTAAATTTTTTATTTATTTTTTATAACTGAGTAGATAAATACTTTAAACTTGGTGTACGTGCTCTTTATTGAAATGCTCACAAACAAAAAGAAAAATAATCGATAACATGTATTTTGAACTGGCAGTTAACCTAAAACGATATTTTCTTTTTAGTCATAACTTTTATATCTGAAGACATACCTCCGATTTAGATGCGGCATCTTGTAGGGAATAAAAGAATTCAAAATTAATGTACTCTTGTTTGGTATGCGTAACATAAACCGTTTGGTTAGAAATTCTATCTAAAGTTTTAAGGCTTTTCTTTTCAGGATCATTATCTGATTAGCCTTGATAACAAAAATGCAACTTTCGTTTGTTTGATGTCGAGTTGTTTACGTGCAATTATTATTGTTTAACTTGACGTTTGTGTTTGTGTTAACAATGAATTTTAATTATACTTTTGCTGAGATGGCGGATATGCACCTAATTTATGGACGAGCAAATGGTAATGCAAGAGAAGAGCAACGTCTCTATAGGGAATCATTTCCTAATCGCCGAATTCCAAATAAAAATATGTTTGGCAACATAGATCGACGCCTTCGAGAAGAGGGTACATTTATTTCTTCTCGATTAAATCGTGGACGGCCAAGGACAACGCGTAGTGCAGAAATGGAAAAAAGAGTTTTAGATCGAGTTGAGGCAAATCCTGGGACTAGTACGAGAATGATTGCTTTAACGGAGGGAGTGTCTAACTCGATAGTTTGGGAAGATCTTCACGAACAACTGTTACACCCTTACCATCTTCAAAAGGTTCAGGCATTAAAAGTTGGTGATTATCCACGGCGAATCGAATTCTGCGAGTGGATTTTGCAAAAACGCGCCACTGATCCAGCATTTCTGTCTCACATTTTGTATACAGATGAGGCAGGTTTCACTAGAGACGGATTTATACATTTTCGAAACACTCATTTGTGGGCAGAAGAAAACCCACACGAAATTATTGAAGCTGGACACCAAGAAAGATTTTCCGTAAACGTATGGATTGGGATACTCAGAGATCAACTAATATGACCTCATTTTTTTCCGAATAGATTAACAGGACCGATTTATCTATCTTTCTTAGAGAACGATCTTCCACAGTTACTTGAAGATGTTCCGTTGGAAGTCCGAAGAAACATGTGGTTATTACAGGATGGAGCTCCTGCTCATTTCAGTAATGCAGTGCGCCAGTACCTTAATGAAACCTACCCAGAAAGATGGATAGGACGGGCTGGATCAGTCCCATGGCCGCCAAGTTCGCCGGATTTAAATCCTCTGGACTTTTTTTTTGTGGGGATGGTTAAAAGCTATTGTTTATGCTACTCCTGTCGAGAATTTAGAAGAGTTGAGACAGCGTATAATAGATGCTTGTCAAACTATACGTGATCAACTAGCGACATTGGCGCGCGTAAGGGAATCGTTGGTGCTACGAGCGCAGAGCTGTATACGCATGAACGGAGGGCATTTCGAACATGTGCTGTGAATGTTTATAAAAGTAGCATAAAGTTTAAAGAAACATCAAACCGTGTGTGGTTTTTTTATTATGTTAAATTTAGATTTATGGTATTTGATATGTGTTCTATGAATAAAATAAAATACAGCTATTGCAAAAACTTTAAGGGTCGGTATCTACGCCAATAACGATTTTCGGATAATACTGCATATGAAGTTTTTTATTATACATATTAATGCGTGGAACTCACCATCAATGTATGGTATTTTTGTTATCAAGGCTAATCAGATAATAACCCTGAAAAGAAAAGCCTTAAAACTTTAGATAGAATTTCTAACCAAACGGTTTATGTTACGCATACCAAACAAGAGTACATTAATTTTGAATTTTTTTATTCCCTACGAGATGCCGTATCTATATCGGAGGTATCAGATATAAAAGTTATGACTAAAAAGAAGATATGGTTTTAGGTTAACTGCCAGTTCAAAATACATGTTATCGATTATTTTCTTTTTTGTTTGTGAGCATTTCAATAAAGAGCGCGTGCACCAAGTTTAAAGTAGTTATCTACTCAGTTATAAAAAATAAATAAAAAATTAAAAAAAAAGTTAAACTTTAAGGGTCGGTATCTACGCCAATAAGATTTTCGGGACAATACTGCATATGAAGTTTTTTTATTATTTTAATGCGTAGAACTCACCATCAATGTATGGTTCCCTATTATCCGAACACCCTGTATATAGCATCAATGCTCAGAGACACCATTTCTCAGTCGTAAGGGAGGCAATTCACAAAATACATAATTTTATCTAACGTTTTTTCTATTTACATCTTTTCTGTTACTTCGAGCACCCGCATGTTATCGAGTCTTTTTAAATAAAACCATCGTTATCACCATAATCGTTAATTTTAGACCCACACAACTTTATATTATATCCAACTATAGAGCATTCTATTTGAAAAAAGAATAATAAGTTTGGTTGCAACACTTTTGTGAGCCACCCTGTACAATAAAAACATTTTTCTAATGTGCAACTTTTATATAAGCACATTCTATGTAACTTTCATAGTTTTACAAATATCTTCCACCCCACATCGTTTCCGGATCGGGTATACCGGGTGACAATGGAACCGGGGTCATACATCTTTCTCCTTTAGCTATGAATGAATTTGGATGAAATTTGATACAAGGATACTAGACATAATTTCGGATTGATACACAAATGTAATAAAAAGGGCCGACTTTCAGTTTTGCCGGAAATGACAGTAACTTTGATTTTTTAAATGAACCACCTTATATATTTTATGTTTTTCGGAAGCTACCACTCAAATTACATACAATGATTTTGCCAAATTCGTTTAAGTATTACACAAAAATATTTAAAAAAAATAGTTTATAAATGATTTTGCAGTTTTAGATAAAGATAAAATAGTGCATAATGCATAATGTTAGATTGGTAATTAAATTGGCTGTCTAATGACAAGGTGGCCTTTAGTAGTTGCTATTTAAAAAAGTGACTTTTTCGTAAAAAACATGTTTAGCAAATTTTATACTTTCACTAAGGGTTTATTATTGACCTAAATTGATAAAATAGCTATTACTATGAGTTGCTAGTCTTTAGAACAGATTTTCTCCAGTCATGGCCTTCTATGGTAAAAAATAAAATTTGAAGAAAAGCATTTTTTGCTTAAAAAATTAAAATGTTGTATGTAATTCTAGTCGTAGATTTCAAAAAACATAAAATATACAAGCTGATCTATTTAAAAAATCAAAGTTGGTGTTATTTCCGGGGAAATCGCAAGTGGGCTATTTTAACTACATCTATCAGCCAATCAGAAATTATGTCTAGTATTTTCATATAACATTTTATTTAAATCGATTTACAAATAAAGACGATCGAAGCTTGGCCCCGGTCTCATTGTCACCCGGTATATAGGGTATAACTGAAATGACTTAATGTCCATCTTTTTCCAAGATGACTCAGAGCAGGCCATGACCATACATTTTTGTAAGAGTGTATATAGGAAATCGTAGAAAACCAGATTTTGATGATGGTTAAAGTTAGCAAGGTAACTCAGAACTACTTTTTTCAGATATTTGTCATTAAACGAAAGCAATAATGAATCGCTTGCTTAGTTTCTTTTGTCAGCTTTTTTTGGCACTTTGAAGATATATTTTACAAAACCTTGTAATAACTTTTGCAGTGTTCAAACAGCTGTCAAAAGTGATGTTATAATATTTTTAAGTTTCGATTAGTTAGTTAGTTAGTATTTGTTGTGGGGAGACTGATGTCAAGCAAGTAGGCCTTCATAGGCCCTTTTTGCCAACCCGTGGACAAGGTCTAGGCATGCAGAGTACCAATTACCTTAGTCCGACTTAGAATTTTGCCAATACTAAGGAGTTCCAACCCTAACAAGGGATCTATTACATGCTACAAGTCGTAGTAACAAGGGACCCACGGCTTTACATCACTTCCGAATGATGGCATTCTGTAGAGGTTTTCATCAGCATTTTTTACTTATTTTTTAAAAACCTCACCGGGATCGGGGATCGAACTCTCGACCCTTAGATCAGTAATCAGAATACTTAACCACTGAGCTATGGAGCCGGGCATGGATGGATTAGTACACTGTAAAAAATATTAGAAGTTGCAGCCTGCTCTGAATCAAGTTGAAAAAAGACTATAATATATGATTTAAAAAAAATTATGTATAGCTGGAAGGGGTTGAAATAGGTAACCCATAATGCCTTTATCTTTTGTACAAAAGCTATTGGTTTTATGAAAAGAGTAGAGAAACTAAAAAGTTTTTAAGTTAAACATGCTTTCTAATACATTTTCTTAGTCAAATTCCTGTCGTTTAAAATGTTCTTATACAAACATTTATACGGCTTGCTGGTTTTAATACGAAAAAATTAAAAACCATTACATAAATAAGTCTTCTATTAGTAAAAAAGATCTGCCAATTGTTATTTGAATATTCTTTCCCAATTTACAGTAAAATTACAAAAACTTAATTTTAACCCTCCACTCTAATGTCTCCGTAAAGCTGGTGTGACAGATACTATTTTTTTGCGAAAATTTACGAATAATTTTTTTCTGAAATTTTTCTTAACCGCAAAATGGCACGTATGCAACGTATTCAATTTTTTGTTATAATTCTTTTTGTGAACTTGCCCAGTAGCAACACATTTTAGGAATATTTATAATGTATTTTAGGATTTGTATTTGGAACAGATAAACAAAAACATAACCTAAAACATTGTACGAGTGGCATTAATTAAATAGTGACTTTTTTTTAAATTGTCAGCGATAATAGCGACAGTAAAGAGTTATATTTGACAGTAGTAGCATTACATTTCCTTAAAACTTGGGTCCCTAAATTTGTAACTAGTGTGAAATTACGATATATGGCATCTACACAGATTTATGCCCACATTTATTTTTAGGGCCAGATCATTTAGAAAGTGTTTCGAGAGCGAGAGCCTCAAACGATATATTCCCGGGATGTGCTTTATCGCTCTGTTTGGTTTTGCAACAGTCGAAATCAAGATAAATAAAACATTTCAAGGAACTGTCATCAATTGACAATAAATATTTTTTAGAATACAGGTTTGGAAGACTCACTTCACTATTATTCACGTGCAAACAGTTAACCTGCGACACCGAAGAAAGGAGAAAAGAATCTGTAAAAGGGTTTATACGGAACTTTCTTCGCAAGAGCGCACCACATATGGGTAAAAATGCCTTAACGTTCCTGATAATACTGAAACTATAAAAGGGAACACTTAAAAACACTTTTAACATACGATACTTTTCAACGGGCTTAGTCAAGAAGTACAAGTATTTATAGTTCGGTATAAATATTTTTTCGATATTTTACTCTTAATTAATTAATATACATGGAAAATCTGAACACATCTCGAATTATTTTGTTGGCGTAATCCCGTGTCGGTCGTAAGTACTGTTTCTAGAAAAAAATTACAGAATGCTTTAGTTATATATCATTACAGGCAGCAATATAGAATACAGCCAAACTATTTTGATGCTGCAGTAGCTCAAATAAGGATATCCAATGACATATATTTACAATAATTTGCAATTTATAAACAAATCAGAAATTTTAATAGGATGTAGGTATTTAATTTCAAAAGGTACTTAACAAAATACTTAATACTATCATTTAAAATGTAAGACGAATTTAATAACTTTTGTTGCACTAAAGAAAGTTTTAAAAGTACGCTAGAGATGGGGAGTAAGGAAAAGTTCCAAAAAATATATTTTCAAATGTAGCTACATACGCACGGGTGGAATGCGCGCAGATGTTTCTGGCACGAATTTCACCCGAGCTTGCATTGGGCGTTGAACTCAGAAAATCCATTTGTAAGGGTGTGTTTAACCGAAGCGTGCGGCCTCATTCAGTAAAGCAGTAATGAACCCTCCTTATTATTAAATAAAATATACTTGTGTGCGTAGTTCTAAAAAGCACAATCAATAGTCATAATAAGTAATTGTTTTCTATGATAATATCCCTGTTAGTAGTAATGGAAGATTTTTTGCAAAAACTCGATAATAGTAAACCGTTGAATGAAGCCTTGGTACTTTTGCCGGTTTAACACGGTATGTAGTGTTATACATTACGAGTATTATAGAGGTATGATGAGCATCTCCTGGTATATCATTATTCATGCAGAATTTGTTATACGTAGTCCGTAACATCTTCACTCCCTTAAAATAAGTATTCTTAGCTTTGGCAGCTTTATTTAATTTGTTTGTAATAAACGAATTGCGAACCATTGTAGCACTCTATTTCATAAAGGTACACACAACCAATAGTCTCACTTGATTAAAAATGAGTGAAGATTTCTCCTCTGGGCGGTGCTTTCCTAACAACACAAATATGAATCACCATCTGATTTTAGGGAAAATGCATAGAAACCATTAATGTCTAACTTGATAACTTAATCATTAACATTATGGCACTCAAATGCATTTTAGTACAAATAACATAAGACTAATGGGTCGAAAGGGTTTGCCTGAGAATAATTCTCCTTACCAGTCTTTGGTATGACCCACCCTGGTTAGTATCCATATTCTAGGCATGTAGCTCAGAGCTAAACTGGCCCTGAGTCCGAACCCTCCAGAGCATGGCTGGAAATATCCCATCCTTGTCCCATAGATTTGTACAGTTCAAATTGTCTATTGCCCATTTGATCTCGGCAACGGAGGACTAGTGCTCCCAGAGAGAGTTTGGTCCAGAGCATCCTTAACCCTTTTACAGCTTTGTTATACAACCCAGTCTGCTCAGTTTGGTTTCTGGATTTTTTAGCCGGCTGTTTAACTACTGGGGGAGTAGAATAGAACCGCTTGATGCCTCCACTCTCTTTTTCCTTAACCTCTTTCACCTTCTTAGCATGGACAGGTTTCGTCTTCGTCCACAAGTCCCAGTCTTTATCTTTTTTCTTTGCGGATCTTCCTTTTTAGTCTGCACTTTCATCTTCTCTGCAGGTTTGCATTCTATGTTTGGTGGTTCAGATACAGGTCCTGCTGATAAATCTGCTCTCTTCTCTTTACCGGAGGAGTCATTATCAGGCACCCTAAAAACATCGTGTCCATATTGTTCCCACGTTAATGATGGGAATAAATGTCACCAAGCCAGAAGCCTCTCCTAAAGCAGAGGACATTCATACAACTGCGCTCACTATACCACTAGGATTGAAGAAGTTTTCTATAGTGGTGCTTCATCCACCACGCAGTCCGGTTTGTTAAGTCAAGACCCCTTCTCCTTAAGTTGATGCTTCCCCCCTTGGAGTCCAGATTGACCCAGACGACGGAGAGGTCATTACACCGGCAAGTGTTTACGGCGTGTGAGTGGTGCGCGGCAATGGTTTCCCAAGCACTAACAGGGTTTAGTCACAAGCGCCCAGTTATGCCCACTGCTAACCAGTCCCCACGTAGGGGTTAAAATCTCAAGCAGGTCATGGTCATTCTTCTATCCGCCACCTGGAGACACGACCGGTTGGTACTCCACCGGTATGTCTCTGAAGGCATACAACTCCGGGTTACGATTACATAGATATTTGTGTTAGTAATTGTTTCAGTCTTGTTAATTCCCTCGTCTAAAAGACGAAGAAAGTATTATAATCACGAAAATGTCGGACAAGGTGAGCATCTTAAAAATATAAAATTTTGTGTATTTTTGCGTTAACTGAGAAATATATATAAGTAATATGCACATGGGTCAGATTTTACACTAGTCAAAAATGGGGCCCAACACATATAGAGACTGTCGTAAAAGAATCAAAAAGTGTGAACAGCAAGTCCGTCCTCTTAAATACAGCCCTCACATCACCAAGCCAGGAGAGCTTCTCGATGGCCCGATGGATCAGAGGCGGGATTTAGATTCGCGTTCGCAGGCGCTGTATAATTCTTTTTTATTTGAAAATAGTTGGAGGAAGACGATATTGTGCATGCAGATTATATGTCTACCTGGCATGAAACCAAAAAAATGTCGAACAAATTTATATAGGGTGAGCACCTTAAAAAAATTAAATTTTGTTTATTCTTGCGTTCACTGAGAAATATATAAAAGAAATAATGTGCATATAGGTCTGGCTTGACATTTGTCGAAAATGGGGTCCAACAGATACAGAGTAATGTGAAAACGAGTAAAAAAAACGTGAACAAAAAGTAAGTTCTCTTATATACAGTCGCGCATCGCCAAGCTGGGAAAGCTCCTCGATGGCCGAATGGATCAGAGGGCGGATTTAAATTCGCGTTAGCAGGCGCTGTAGTTTGAATTCCATCACCGGTATTTTTTTAATTTGAAATTGATTTATATGCATTCCAAGCTTTTCACTTTATTGTTTCAGTATTATTACAGTTGTGAAGATATTTTTACCCCTATTTTCCTTTGAATTTTAAAGTTATTTAGTGTCACAACGTCCACTTGCGAGGGAAGTTCTGGATAAGGTCTTTTACAAATTTTATGTTTTTATTACTTCCCTCGGCTAAAAGACGAATAAAGTATTGTAATCAAGAAAAAAATAATCTGAGATTTCTTCAAATCTTCACGCTTCAGGGTCCCTAGATGATTAAAAAGAGGTTTTCTCAATTCCATCTGTCTGTCTGCCTGCCTGTTGGTTGTATAACTCAAAAACTATTTGTTGGAGGAAGATGACATTTTACAGATACATTATATATCTACCTCGGATGAAAATGAAAATGTCAGACAAATATATACAGGGTGAGCAGCTTAAAAAATTAAATTTTGTTTATATTTGCTTTAACTGAGAAATAGATAAAAATCAGTAATTTGTATAAAGCGCAGGCTTTATCCTTGACAGATATTGGACCCAACAGATACAGGTTAAATATTGTACGAGACAAAAAGGGCAGGAATTTGAAGGATCTCGGTGGCTCAAGCACCGAACGCTCGCTTCGCTTATGGGCTGCAGCTGAACAATGAAATCAAATGCGCAGGCTTGTTCGCAGGCACTGAAGTTTGAATCCTATTGCCGGTAATGTTTCTTTATTTGAAAACTACGAACGTGAAGATATTTTTACCACTATCTTCCTTTGATTTTTAAAATTGTTTATTCTCACAAAATCCACCTGCAAGGAAAGTTTTGGGGAAAATCTTTTACAGATGTTTTTATTTGTTTTCGTATTTCTACATCTTGTTAGCTTTACACTTACCTTTAGGTCAGCTTTCTATATTTTAACTTTCAAAAATTGATCGCTTGTACTTGAGGCCCGTGAAGACGTCGTGTATTCTTTATTAATGAGATGTTCAACTTTGAGCGCCAACAAGTTTGATCTCAAGCACACTGATATAGGTAAAGAAACTTATAAACTTCAGTAGGTATACGAGGATGATTTGACGGGTCGTGCGACTGGACTACTAGTGCCCTCTAGCGGTAAAAATTAACATCATTTTCGAGTTTTGCCATCTTTTTTATGCTGACAAGTAAAGTTTAGTTGATCTGTGGCGTTCAGTTAAGAAATTGCAACGGTTTAAAGACGACGCTTAAATGGAAACTCTTAAAATGGATAAAAACGCTATTCGTGGTGCAATTCAATATTTGTTTTTTAAGAAGCTAAACAAGACTGAAATTTTGGCCGATATGCAGCAAACATTGGGTGACAATGCCCCTTCGAAAGCAACGATCTGTTGCTGGGTTGCACGATTTAACCGTGGTGATTTGAGCATTGAAGATGATGAACGACCAGGACCATCAAAAACGGTAACAACCCCATAAACAGTCGATCAAGTGCATGATATTGTTTTGAAGGATTGAAGAATAAACATTGACGAGATAGCTAGGATCGTAGGCATATCAACTGAGCGCATACATCATATTTTGCACCTAGAATTGGGCATGTCTAAGCTGTGTGCCGCGTTTGCTGAATGCTGATCAAAAACGAGAAAGAGTGCGAACATCAAGCGATAATTTGAAGCTGTTTAACAAAAATCAGGTTGATTTTCTTCTCCGCTTTGTTACGGTCGATGAAACTTGGATTCATCACTACATTCCCGAATCAAAACGCCAATCTCAACAGTGGAAACATCATGGCAGTCCTCCACCAAAGAAGGCAAAGTCGTTTTCATCGGCAGGGAAATTAATGGCTACGATTTTTTGGGATTCGAAGGGGATACTATTCATCGACTATCTCACAAAGGGCCAAACCATCAACGGAGCATATTATGCTGCACTTTTGGACCAACTAAAAGCAGCAATTGCTGAAAAGACCCGGAATGGTTAGAAAAAAGGTGCTCTTTTGTCATGATAATGCCACTTCCCATTCCAGTCGCATTGTTCGTGAGAAATTGGATCAACTTTGCTTCCAGGTTATCCCCCATCCACCTTACTCGCCAGATCTTGCTCCGAGTGACTTTCACCTATTCCTGAAGCTCAAACTTTTCCTTGCCGGAAAGAAGTTTAAGACGGATGAAGAAGTAATTGCTGCAACGGAGCAATATTTTGACAGCCTTGAAGAAGATCACTACCAAACAGGCATAATGGCACTTCAGCATCGCTGGTCCAAGTGTGTTGATGTACGAGGAGAATATGTTGAAAAATAAAAAAAATTAATGCTCTAACTCATGTCTTTCATTGCGAGTCTCACGTCCCGTCAAATCATCCTCGTATATTCACAATACAATCCTTGAACCTTCAAAGTTTAAATGAAATAAGCAATACTTTAAATAAATTTACGAGGGGAGAATCAAAAGTGATCTACCTAGATATGATAGACGTGTAGTGCGGGGTGGAGAAGGTTGGTGCAAGCACTGACATGTTCTTATGTGTCGGGGTACTTGGTCTTGGTAATCGCGTATCAGCTGTTTTAGTGAGGGGTCGTTAATTGTGACTAGTTGCGGAAAATATGGAAAAATTGAGTTTAAAGCACTGCGCCATCATTGAGTTTTTAGTGACAGAAGGAAATGGGCCAAAGGCCATCAATGACCGTATGATCACAGTATACGGGGACTCTTCATCTTCCTGTTTCATAATAAAATATTAGGCTAAACAGTTTAAGTGGGGACGTGAGTCCATTGAAGATGACCCGCGTAGTGGAAGGCCTGTGGAGGCAACCACGCCCAGAATCGTCGCCACGGTGGAAAAGCTTGTGCCTCAAGACTGTCGTTCAAAAGCTTCTCAATTAGCTACTGATTGCGGCATTTCAGAATCCTTGGTTTTAAGAATCTTACACGAACGTTTGTTTATGAGCAAGGTTAGTGCAAGATGGGTCTCGAGAATGCTGACGCCCCTCCAGAAGGAAAACCGTGTTCTGACTTCAAAAGAAAATTTGCACCTATTTGAGGAAGGGAGTGAAGCATTTCTGTCTAAGATATTAACGATTGATGAAACATGGATTCACCATTGGGACCCGGAGACAAAACAAGAATCAATGCAATGGAAACACAACTCAACCGTCCGCTGGGAAGATTATGGCCACAATTTTTTGGGATATGGAAGGTGTGCTATTAATTGATTATCTTCCCCACAAGGAGACAATCACAGGGAAGTATTATGCTGGGGTTTTAAAAAACTTGAAGACAGCGATACTGGAGAAACGACACGGGTAGTTCAGTCATGGGGTGCTGCTCTTGCATGACAACGCTTCTGTTCACAAGTATGCCATTGTGTCAGCTGCTGTGCGTGAATTGGGGTTCCAGGAATTGAACCACCCCCCCTACAGCTTAGACCTGGCCTCCAGCGTCTTCTACCTATTTCGACACTCGAAGAAACACCTACGGGGACGAAAATTTTCGCACGATGAAAATGTCAAGTGCGCCGTTTCGGCATTTTTTACGGAGCAAGATTCAAAATTTTTTTCTGACGGTATCGAAGGACTCCCAGACAAGTGGAACAAATTTATCGAATCAGGAGGTGATTACATTGAAAAACTTCACCTATCTCGTTGTTGTTCATCCAGATGGTAGTCTTCTGCTGCTGCATCATATATTGTAATGTGGCTTGAAGATTGGGGTCTATTTTGTATAGTTCAAACATTTCCAGTAGGCAGTCATGAGGAACAGAGTCGAAATTTGCTGTAATTGATATAACACATGTGCAAATTCTTTCGCCTACCTTTTGCCTGCTGTAATACTGTACTATAGAGTGTATCAACAACTGCTCTTTGCATTCGAAACTTCCACTTGAGCATCCCTTTTATTCGGGAGCTAGAATATTATTTTCTTTGCGATGTTTGTATATTTTATCATTTAAAATAGATGTAAAAAGCTTGTATACGACAGAGAAATATGTGATAAGCCTTTAGTTGCCTGGGCAACTGTGATTGTCTTTCTTAAAAAGCTTAAAGAAATGAGAAATTTTAACAGAATCTGCCAGTGCATCAGAGAATACTCAAGCTAATGGTGCATATACAGAAGTTAAGTATTTCAGCCAATAGTTATTAATTCGGTCAGGACCTGGTGTCTTTCAGTTTGAAGTTCTTTTTACTAAATTAACAACTTCATCGGATATTACTAAATTATTATTAATTTGTAAAGTTTAATTCTGAGTCTGTATAATTATTATTACTATTATTTTGATATCCCTTAATCCTTACATTTTTCATGTTTTATTAATATTTTCCTTTCTTCTTGGATTTGTTTTGGGTAGTCTTCGTTAATCCAGATATTGTCCTTTTAGGTTTTTTACAGCCCTCAGTATCTCATGTTTCTTGTTCCATATGACTAGCTCTATCAATATTGCTATGTTTTTCTGTCCCTCTTCTTTCACTCCTCTTTCTATATGCCAGAGCCGGTTAGCAACTACACATTGTGCAATTCTATGATCACTCTTCGTCCGCAGCCCAGGTAAGTGGCTAGCCTCACCTGTTGAGTTTAAAAAAAGAATGCCCTCCTATAGGGATCACAACCACCAAAAGTGTTTATATAGCACCTGGACAGTATACAATGAAACCGATGTTTACCTACCTGCCAATTGCAAGCTAAAATGCTTTAGTTACCTCTTGACTAACCTCTCTCTACACGAAATTCGAATTGTGCAAAATAAAACTAGTTTAAAAGACAATATATGTTTATTGATTTCAGTTTATATACACTACAAAAAGCCAAATTCTATCAAACATGCATTAACTTAGTGAATGTACGAAGTTTTATAAAAGTATTCGTTCAGGATATCAAACAAAAGTTACATAGGTATATTAAAAAAAATAAATAATAATACTTAAGTTTTCCCATATCTATCTTTGTCAAGACTAGCTAGTTTCAGAATTATAAAACCTTTACTATATATAGATAACTGACTAATGAGAAATAATAGGCTACAGGATATGACTTGTATATTATGATATTTCGGGCAACTAATAACAGACGCATCTCCAGCCATATATGCAGTTTAATATTATGTAAACAATACTGGATCAACAAAATACACAACGCAAAAATAAAAAAGAGCCTGCCATGGCCACATGGAATTCATAAAACAAAACGTGTACCAATAAAGATAAAATATAAGTGCTGTAATGTACATACTTTTGCAAACATTGCATGCTACGCTATAATACTCTTCATTGGTACAGATACAAGAGTTTCTAGTTTTCTTACTTTCTAATTTCAGTTTGGTTTAGCCTTTGGAACCACTTGATGTTTAGCAGTACTTCCTCTGCAAGCACTACAGGAAAAAATGTAAGCGACAAAATTGCAATAGATACATCACTTACCTTTCGGCATTACTTGCTTGGTTAGCGGTAACATTGTCGTGCCTTTTTGTTTTCAACTGGTTTTTAGCTCCTACACTCTGCGTCACTTCAGCAGATTTCTTGTTTACCTGGTCAGTTTTGTTTACCTCAGTTGAAGCACTAACAGACCTTGAGTTCGACATTTCGGACCTTCCCAATATAGCTCTTGGCTGAAAGATTTAATTCATTAAACATCATTTATTTGAGGTATTAAGTTTTTAAAATTCCATAGCTTTTATTAGAACTTTTAAAGAGAGAGTGATTCAGAGAATTGGAATAACTATTAAGGTATCATTGATCTTTAATGTTAGTTACAAAATTCCTTTAAAATGTACCTTGTTCATAAGGTACCTACTTCAACAACCAGACCAAAACGTGACTTGTAAGGGTTCACAAGTCACCAACAAAAATAATTATTATAAAAATCCTCATTTGGGTTCACAAGAAGTAAGACACACAAATCCAGTACTGAGTGTTCATTTAGAAAGCCAATGCGGTCTAAGCCAAAATTTTATTTTAATATTAATAATTCGAGTAACCGCGAAAGCCTCAAACAATATGTCTATAAGAGAGTATATTATACTGCTCAAGGCAAGTCCTAACGTAAAGCCCAAGTATGTTTTTCTTCTATGAAAAGACTGGCAAAATATAAGACAAAATATTTTCCTTCACTGGGATTATTATTTTTTGCTCAAGGCATTATTAATGCTTGCATCCAGTTGTTAGGGAAAACACCTTTTCTTAAACAAAAATGAATTACAACGCAAATATACAAGGGCCAGTAAACAGTGAAACCGAGATAAGGATAACATGTGGTATGAGTAATGCAGCAGCTTTAAACGGGGTGTTAGCGTCGTGCTGTAAGGTACAAATGTACAGAACTAATAGGTCTACCTGTCACGTTTGGAAATAAAACTTCGGCTTTACAACTGGAAAACAGTAATATACTATATATTTTTGAACCCAAAATTCTCAAAATAATATAAAGTGATTTAAAAGACAAAGATTCATGGAAGCTTAAAACAAATAAGGAATTGTACGGACAATAGGAGATACCTGCCATAACAAACAAAACCATCTGACATGAATGGAACATATAAGGATGCAAACAGATAGAATAATAAATTTAATACTTAACAAGAAATGAGAAGGATTACTTTGAGCTACAACTTACAGACGCATCTCGACTGCTAATGCAACGGTTGAGAGTTTGACACCGGGAGTGGTTTAAAAAAAAGATAAAAACTTCTACAGAAACCATAGATGTCTAGCATGTAAAAGATTCTTTTGCTAGAGTTGAAACTCCTTGGTCTAAAAATTCTATTAGGGCAATGACCGTATGACCATAACCGTAGGTGCCTAAGGTATCTTATACTGCACATCCCTAAACTTTGTCCATAACAAACAACAACAAGATGTATTACATACATACATAGTCGATCCTTGTTAGTACTGTAAATACTGAACTCAGTTATTCGATTCAAAATATGTATTCAGTAATAAATACAACGTCAGAATGACAATATTAACTAACACTAATAATTTTCGTTTCCTTGACGCCAAGGCTCCTACAGGACTCCCCCCCTAGCGACAGCGGTGTACGTACAGAAACGCACGGGACGTTGACGAGTAAGGAGGGAAATCAGTCATTAGAAAAGCTTCAGGCCATCTACTGAACCAGTCGATGCATGTTAGAATGTAGCGAAAGCCTTCTGATGGTGGAAGGGGACCGACTATATCGATATTGAAGCGGTCTTCCGCTAGTGGAAACTTGTTCAAGGGTGCCTGTGTATGACGACCAACCTTACTGTGTTGACATAGGACGCAGTTGCGGGCCCAGGTGCGGCAGTCAGAGTTCATCGATATCCAAATGTATCGGTGCTGCACCAAACGAACCGAGCTACGAATGCAAGGATGAGACAGGTTATGTAAGCTGTTGAAAAGTGATTGTCGTAGTGTAAGAGGTACATAAGGACGAGCGCGATCCGTGGAGGTATCACAATACAACTCACAGTCATTGCACAGAACGACTTCAAGCTTGAGGGAGGTCTTCTTCGATTGTAACAGGTGGGATAACTCTTCGTCTTGCCCTTGAGACGCAGCCAAAGTCTCTGGGTTGATATGGGATGTTATCTCAATGGTGCAAAGCCTCAATAACGTGTCTGCTACGATGTTATCCTGACCTGAGATATGTTGAATATCAGTGGAAAACTGCCCGATATAATCCAGATGTCTTAGTTGACGTGGGGAACATTTGTCAGCTTTCTGCGAGAATGCATAGACAAGAGGTTTGTGGTCGGTGAACAGCGTGAACTCTCGGCCCTCTACCATATGCTGGAAGTGCTTTACAACCAAGTAAGCAGCTCCGCAGGATGGAGTTTTCTCGAAAAGAACCCGAGCGGCTGCCAACTCCCGTTGTGAAGCTGATGTTGCATCGCTCCTACTGCCAAATCTGATACATCGGCGGACAAGCCAAGACGGAAAGTGGTCGACGGGTGTGCTAGAAGTGTTGCAGAAGCGAGGTCATCCTTGCATTTGTTAAACGCTGCAAATGCAGTATCCCTCCAAACAATCTTCGTGTTGTCTTTCCTCCGTGATGACTTTAAATATTCATTCAAACAGCTTCATGATGAGCTGCCTGGGGAAGGAAGCGGCGATAAAAATTTATTATGCCCAGGAACTGACGAAGCTCATGTACCGTAGAAGGTTGCTTGTACTCTAAGATGGTTTCTACGCGTTTGAGTAGCGGTTGAATCCCTACCGCAGTGACCCAGTGACCGAGAAAGGGCACCTCGTTCTGTCCAAAGTGGCATTTGGCCATGTTAATTGTCATGCCAAAGTGATCTAAGCGTTCGAGAACCTGTATCAAGTGCTCTCGATGTTCGTTTTCATCCCGGGAGGCTATTAGCACGTCGTTTATGTACACAAAGACGAAAGATAAATTTCCCAGAACCGCATGCATAAAGGGTTGCATTGTCTGAGCAGCATTTCTGAGCTCAAACGCCATTTTTACGAACTCAAATAATCCAAATGGTGTAATTATTGCTGTTTTAGGAATGTCTCTTTCTTGAATTGGAATCTGATGATATGCTCTATTTAAGTCCAGCATAGTAAAGATAGTTTTACCTTGTAGCGAGTGCGAAAAGTCGTGGACATGTGGTAAAGGATACCGGCCAGGGACTGTTGCAGCGTTTAAATGACGAAAATCTCCACGAGGCCTCCAGGTACCATCTTTCTTGCGAACCATATGCAACGGACAATGGCGGCAGATTCTTGCATCCATCATGAACTGAAACTCCCTTTTAGCATCTTCAAGTTTATCTGGAGCAAGCCGACGGGCTCTGTTGAACACCGGTGGCCCTTTAGTGATGATGTGATGCGTTGTTGTGTGCTGTGCTACTTTAGGGACGATTTCTGTTGGTCGTGTTATAGCCAGGAATTAACAGAGAATATCGTGGTACGTTATATGCTGGTCGAAGGTCTTGATGCTGGGAATTGGACTGCCGACAACAGAACATAGTGAGCGGTCAGAAGTTAGTCAGTCAATAAGACAGCGGTTCTTGAGGTCGACTAACAAACCAACATTTTCTAAAAAATCGGCCCCGATGATAGGTTTAGTCACATCGGCCGTAATGAAGGTTCACTTGAATAGTCTACGAAGGCCTAGTCCAACTTTCAGGGTTTTCTGTCTGATGGGCTTGATCACCGAGCCGTTGGCGGCATAGAGGCAATACGAATCTACCGGCAAATTACGTTTTGTTGGAGGAATTACTGATACATCTGCTCCAGTGTCAATGAGAAATGATAACTGGGTGGTCGGGTCGTGTACAATGAGGGACTAGGGTGTGTGGCAGCATTTGACTCTAATTGCGGCCACGTCTGTCGTTTCCCTGGTGGTTTGCATTGCCGGGCCCGGTTGCCAAACTTCAGATGATACCAGCAGTACCGTGTGCTTCGACCTGTCGATGATGGCTGAGGAGTAGGGGAGCGAGGTCGAGACAAACATGCTTCCAGTCGAGTAATTGTCTGGGTGATGTCGTACAACTGTGATTGCAAGACTGAGGTACTTGGCTCCTGTATAGTAAGCATGTCGCGGTTTGATACGTCATGTACCTTGTCAGCAATGAGGGCGATATCATCAAGATTGCCATGAGATACAGCTATAATAGACTGCATCTGGGATGGTAAACTTCTGATAAAAATAGATTGGAGGACGTCGTCGTTGACTGTTCCTGCAGCTATGTTTCTCAGTTCTCGTAGCAATTGGGTGGGACGCTTGTCACCCAGAGACGTACCTTTCAGAAGGAGGGCAAGTCGTTTCTCTTGCGACTCCGCAAAGCAAGAAGTAAGGCGTTTTTTAAGGGTGTTGTAGGGGTCTGTCGCAGGTGCATTATGAATTATGTCGACTACCTGGGCGAGGACAGAGGTGTCGATGGAACCTACAACGTAATGGAATTTTGTCATTGCCGTTGTGATGCCAGCCGTAGCAAATTGTGCTTCTAGCTGTGCAAACCAAAGAGCTGGATCTTCTCGCCAAAAAGGAGGCGGCTTGACCGCGACACGTGCGACAGCAGTGCTATTACCTGCTGTTTCGGAGCGTGTGGTGCCATTTTCCTCATCCTCAAACGATTGTCTTGTTTCTGACATCGTCGGTGTCACCACAGTAGATACTGAACTCAGTTATTTGATTCAAAATATGTATTCAGTAATAAATACAACGTCACAATGACAATATTAACTAACACTAATCATTTTCGTTTCCATGACACCAAGGCTCCTACAGTACCATATGTGGTATCGAGGTTACTGTTTAATTGACTAAGTGGCTGAGCTCTAGCAGAAGTGTTGCCATACCTTACTGTCTGTTCGGCAGCTTCTTGCTTCCTCTACAGATTTTCCTCTTGATTGTACTGCTTTGGCTGCTACTTCATCTTAGATCCTAGTAGATCCTTCTCTCAGTATTTTCCTTGTGTTCTGGCTTCTCATATTTGTTTCACCTGTCTTTCTCCTTGCATCCTTATAAAATGCTCTAACCACCTCAGTTCTTCAATATATTGTCTGTTCGGTGTTGCACTTGTAGTTAATCGCTGATAACCATATTACATACTCCGTTCTGTATGACAATTTCTTCTATTTTCCTAAGATGTCTTTTTTGTAGCTTGAATGTGATTCTTTTGTTTTTTTGTGAGGACCCAGCTTTTGCTCTCATTGGTCAGTGTTGTTATAAATATGTTCTTGTATATTATAAACTTTGTTTCTCTTGAAATGCTAATGTTATTGTTATTATTTGTTCAATACAAAATATAACCGCACTGTTTATCTTATTATTTACTTCACCTTCAAAATGCTCATTGCTTTCTATTACTGCTCTTAAGGCTGAGTTTTCAATCTTGGTTTAAATTGTCGTTTACGAGAACTTAGTTCAAAAGCTGATCTCGATTCAACGACCTTTCTGTTTTTCAATCAAATTCTGACAATCGATCATGTGAATGCAGTTTAAATGAAGCTTAGTTCTAAACATGCTTGTGGGCTTGGACCTTTAACATCGCATCTGTTTAAAAAAATTGTGTGTCTGCGTCCACAGCTCACAGATCAGATTTTAGATACCGTTAGCCCTTGTTTTCTGTTTTGCTAATTTAATTAATTTTCTTATTTTTGTTGAAAATGGATAGAAATAAACAAGCACTAAATTTCACTACAGATGAACTCGAAAATGGAAACCTTGCGATAAACTCGTTTTCATCCCTCGATGTAAAATTGTTTGGGCATTTTCGAATTACTTACTTAAAAGTAAATTATTAGCACTTTAGTTTTGTTAACGTTGATGGTCATATTCATTCTGGACAGCTGTTCATACCAAACGTCGATGTTGTTTTAAAATAATTCTGGGAGTCACCAAAAATTACTAAATCTTCTCCGAAAGCACATTTTATTAGACTTCTGTTAGCCAAATTTCGATTATCAATATGTAATGGTTTCACACTGTGCTTGCAGTTTTTAATTATTTTGTTCATGGTATTATAAATTACAGAGGACTTCATTGCCACCCTGTCTTTTATATGTTACTTTTGCCATCCTTAGATTTTTCTTGATTCGACAAAACCATTTGTTTCCTGTGCATTAACCCTCCTTGGCAGTGCCACACGCATCTATTACCAAATTTTAAGCTAATTATTGACTAACAGTACTGACAGTACTAGGTTTTTAAGCTTTGTTTCATAGCTTCCTTGATTAAGGTTGCTGGACACATTAAATAAAATGATGCAAACTATATATGCTGGGCTGAAAAGCTAATATGGCTGCCATAAGAAAAAGAAAATTTTACTTGTCACTCTTATCAGAAATGAAACACCATATGGCAGTTCTAATACTGCAGAGAGAACAATGGTTTCTAACCAAGGGGTTACCATAGGTTATATAGAGGCTTGCAATTAACTGGGTTTTGATAGAAAAACTGAAGAAAGAAAATGGAAAACTTGAGCTTATTTGTTGTTGGTTAATAAATGCGATGGTACATTTTCTGAACTGTGTTCCTCAAAACATCGTATCCTATTTTATTATTTCCTAAAGTAGATTTACGCATTGGAGTCTGTTTCTATATTTAAAGAACGCAGGTATCTAGAAATATTTGAGAATATTTGTTTGCACTTTCAAGATATTGAAAGAAGGATCACTAGTCGTGATTCGTATCATCAATTAAAATATAATATTATGCTTTAATAGTTTAGTTTGTTCTTTACACATAAATACCAACCTGTTGAAAAGCCCCGAAGCGATCATCGACCGACAATAAATCTGCCACTAACTGGTGTGCATCTCGTTCAGTAACCTATAATAAAAAAAAACACTAGTTTTTTCTACTACAGTGTTAAGGAATTTCACTTACATGATAAGCAGGCTCTTTTTCTTTATTAGTCTGCTGAATCTGAGTTAAGTGAGAAACGGGGTTAATTTCTTCGGAATAGTCAGAGTTTTGATTAGAATTATCTTTAATTAAATTACGTTGTTTCATACTATTTACAACATGTTTGCGTTTCTTTGCTGCCAAATTGGTTGTGTTTGGGAGTGGTCTCAATTTCTTCAATTCCTCAAGCATCTTCTCGGCGGCTTGTCTTTTTGAAATTGCTTTACTATTTCCCTCCCCCTTTGCTATCAAATCTCCAACACGACATTGTGTTACAAAGACCTTCATATGACAGGGGCCCTTTTCGCTCAACACTTCAAAAATTACATTGAAGTTTCTTTTCGAGGCTATTTCGTGAACTAACGAAATTGGGGACTTTATTTTGGTGTTAAGCTCATTAAAAGTTTCAGTTGGTGATGATGCTGTAATAAAACATTTTAATCTTACGTTGCAAACATAGTCACAGATGTATTTACCATTTTCATTAACAAATGGGCACTGTTGATTATCGTCCATTTCTTGATGTTTTATATCTTCTATTGCTTTGGATGCTGCGTCATGTCGAGCTGCTTGTATATTGTAACCCATGCCAGAATACCTGCGCTCTCCAACATGTAAGCGAACAGAAAATGGTTCACCAGGAGGATGGTGGTATCTGTTTTGCCCATAATAATAAGTTTGATGGTGGGCATTGTAATTTTTAACATAGTTATTGTGTCTTGGATTATAATTGTAGCTAGGCTGGCCTAGACAATAGGTGTTATGTTGACGAGGCTGCCACCTGTAGCCCTAGTAATAAAGTTAATATTGTAGTTGACTATATTATATTAAATCGTAATTATTGATTATTTCTCAAAATCACATTTCTAATCATTTTTATATCTAAGAAATTTATGGTAGATTGAAGAAAAGACAAGATCAAATTTAAAATTAATGACAGCAGAAGGCAGTGATCCTGATACTATGATTTGCATTTAAAGCAGAGATGGCTGCAACGTCTGAATAGTAAGCAAAAGAACAAAGCAAATCCAACTGTAAAAATATTAGTACTGAAAAATCGTGAGAAAAACCTATGAACAAATATACAGAACATTTGAAAAGGATTTTGAAAAAAAAGAAAAAATGTCAATAACGGTGGACAGAACAACCTAGAAAGTCAGTAAAGATTTCATAATAAATAATAAAGTAAATTGTGTGTTTTCCTAGTAGACACCACTCGATTTAAATTACTTCAATTTACAATATACAGTGTGGTTTGCAACAAATTAGAAAGAAATAAGGGCTTCATCAAAATTTATTGGGATGGACAATTACCGCGTACTTAAAAAAAAATTACCAGTAAATCAACAAAGATTTGCAAAAGTGTGCAAGAATAACTAGAGCAAATCAGTTGAAATGGACTCAGCAAAGTAGGTACTACTCTTAATTTTCAAGATAAAGTAAACTTAAAAAGAAAATATTGTTAATTACAGTAATTATAGAATTGTAGCGCAGCCGGGTCGAACGGCCTGAAAAAAATTTTCATCCAGAGGAGGCCATAAACCAGAATGAAAAATGTAATTGTACAGTGCGTTACTAAATGAGCTAGTAAAAGTGAAGTTTGCAATGTGACAGTTCTAGATAAATTGTCAATTGTACTCGTGCAATAAGACAGATCTGTAATTTCAAGTTTGATTTGTGTCGTCGAGTAAACAATCTAAACTAACTTTTTTAAACGTCAAGATGCAATTTTTACCACAGCAGGATCCATATCGCGAACGCAGAGATATCGGCCAACAAAGGAGAAGGGTTATGTAAATACCCTTTTACCCCGAGTAACAATAGACCAGGCAAAAAGGGAAAGTGAACCCTGCAGGACAATACAGTCATAATCCATAGTGTACGAAGGAAGTCGTCTGGCACTTCGCCGCTTGCTAGATTCTTAAGGTGCCTTAAAAATTGGGATAGTGTGAGATCGCCTATCTCTTTGTGCTCCAGGAGTTGTTTAATCTTCTGTTCACGAAAAGTGGATAGGCGCATAATTAGTGCCTGTTTAAGCGATTCGTACATGTCTTGACGCGGTGGGTTTATGAGGATGTCTTCAACTTCTTAAGCATTTTCATTATTGAGATTGGTACTTACATAGTAATATTTTCTGGTATCTCGTGTCACATTGTTGAGGACAAACTGTCCTTCTAGTTGTACGAACCACAGCGCTGGCTTAGTTGGCCAAAATGGAGGTACTTTAACATTTGTTCGGTTGATTGAATTGACTGGCGTTTCGTTATTGTTGTTGTTTGTAGTGACGGATATGTTGCTTTCTGGATTTTCTATCGTAAAGTCACTTAATTTTAGTTAACTTGCACTTGAGTTATGAATTCCTTGAATCATCGCGAACGCTAGTTTTTAATTTCCTACTTTATGCTGTTAATTTTACTGTGCTCTATTTGGGGTCACCAATTTGGTGGTTTTGTTTACTTAATGTTCTATTTCTTTGTCGTGAGTCACCAATTTAGTGGTTTGCACCACTAGAACTGTTATGATGTTTATTAAACGTTGTTCACCACTGTGGAATTAAGTTCAGTAAGATACATCCGTTTGTAGAAAACCATAACATTCCTTTCATTTACTTTAGAACACATAAATAATTACAAACATATACAAACCCGTCAATATTAATTTAAATATAAATACAAACAGTGAGTAGCCTGGTTTTTGAGACGGAATTATTTATTTATAGCAAACTTGAAATCTGACCTTGGTCTTCGATTTGCCCCAAAATGAGACAAGTCGGAATAAGCAGAAGAAGTGATGTAATCTCAAAAACTAAACTACATACGCTTATATAGGTTGCGCGTGAATAGAAGAGATATTCCCTATTTTTTTGCACAGAATAGGATTGTCCAGCTAGGCTTTGTTTGTCTATTGTCGTACAAGTGATTGCAATAACTTCCGCCAAAAGGACTTTTCCTTTTCGAGTTGTTTATGACTGTATTGTTCTGCAGGGTTCACTTTCCCTTTTAGCCTGGTCTATTGTTACTCGGGGCAAAAGTAACCCTTCTCTTTTGTTGGCCGATATCCCTGAGTTCACGACATGGATCCTGCTGTGCTAAAAATTGCATCTTGATGTTTAGAAAAGTTGGTTTAGATTGTTTACTGGAAGACACAAATAAAACTTGACATTACAGATCTGTCTTACCGCATGCGTACAATTGACACTTCTCTAGAACTGTCACATTGTAAATTTCACTTGTACTAGCTCATTTAGTAACGCACTATACAATTACATTTTACATTCTGGTTCATGGCCTCCTCTGGACGAAAGATGTTTTCAGGCCTTTCGGCCCGCTGCACTACAGTATGAATTAAAGTCATGTGTAGACAAGTTTGTGCACTGTTTTTTTATTTCTCATTTTTGTAATATAAGTTTCGTAACTTTGTGGCTATAAAGATGTCGACTGCACGGGAATCAAGTAAAAACAAAAAACTGGAAATTAATCCTGATATGATGTTCCCGTTCATAGAACAAGCTACGAAAAACCTATTAATAGATTTCGTCTTCTTTCAACAAATTGCCAGCAAAGTTGCAAAACCCATTCACGATGGTTTAATATTAAAAATGGAGCTACAGCAACAAGAAATTGATGACCTACAATTCAGAGACAAATGGAACAATACTCCAGCCAATATTATTAAACATGTTTATAATTTGTCAAGCAGCATTGGAAAATGTTGGATATTTCTACAATTAAATAAAATTAATGTTGCAGTTGGTGTTTGTTACAGGTTAAAAATATATGATAAAAGAATATAGACGACCTTGTCATTGTTAACGTCTTGCTATCATACTGTAATTTTATGTGGTAAACACTGTTCTAATGATTTGTTAGACATGGCAGAACTTTTAATTTTAAACGGCTAGTTAATAACCCAACCAGAATAACGAGAGTCAATAAGCAGTTTAATTGATGTCATTTTTATAAACAACAGTGATTTTATAAACAAAGTTAGTGTTAAAGTGTAGATGGTGTTTCAGACCATGAAAAAGTGTTATGCATTCTTAAAGTAAACAAGCAAGCAATTCAAAATTTTCTAGCATGCCGTGATTACAAAAAAAACTATTGTTACGCAATTTAGATTAGAACTGAGCTCCAGTGAGATTGATGAAATATTTTATTTTCATGACATTGACAGAAAATTTGAGTTACTCACAAACACTATTCTTATGCATGTTCCCTTTATTACTAAACATGTAACTAAACCACCAGCGCCTTGGCTGACAGACACTATTAAAATAATACAAAATTTGCGCAATAGAGTATAGAGTGTGTCTCACCATCCCAGTATTTTTTTAATATATTTTCGATTTAAAAAATTTCTTTTTTCTGATTATACCCCTCAGTAAAGTCTACTTTTAGGGTATTTTACTTTCACTTCACGGTAAAATGCTAGCCTACTATGATTTAAAATAAACAGCAAAATTGAAGAAGTCGTATTAAGGATCTTTTTATCAAAAAATCTCGTTAATAAAAGTTGTTCAGAATCATTCAACTAAGCTAAATCTGAAATTTCATTAAAAACAAAAAATTTTAAAAATCTCTCAAAAAAATTAAATAACAATTTATGGGATGCATTACATGATCTTCCAGTTGCAGTACGGCAGGAAATGTACTATCAATTATGCAATTGTGGTTAGGGAATGGTTAAATAAGAATTTTCCGGGAAGATGGATAGGTCGTAACGTCCCCTAATCACATGGCGACCATTTTCAACATACTACAACAGAACCACAGAATGAAGAGAAAAATAATTGGGAACAAATTGGAAATAGAATTGGCGTTACCCCTTTCGAAGTTTTTTCATTGTACTTCAGTGATAATGTTTGGGAAAAAATAATTTCTTATACAAAAAAATATGTTCACAATAATAATCGGCATTCATTTGAAATTAACAAAACCAGTCTAAATTGATTTTTCGGCATACTAATTTTTTCGGGGTATCATATGTTACCAGCTACAAAACTGTATTGGTCAAAAAATGAGGACAAAGGAGTAATGTTAGTTAGAAACTGTATTAGTAGGAACAGATTCGATTCTATAAAGTAAAATATACATTTATTAGATAATGACACCAACTAGATAGAAACGACAGATTTTCAAAACTAAGACCTCTTTTTGATTTGATAAATGAAAAGAACATGCGTTTGGGGTATTCTCTCGTAATCTGTTGATCGATGAGGAAATGGTGCCATACTTTAGAGGACATAGTTGTAAGATGTACCGGGTGGCCAATTAAGAAGGGCACTCGGCCCTATCTCAAAAAGTAATTGTTGTAAAGACTAAATGTATGATTAAAGCGGCCAAGAGAAAATGCTGGAAATTATTTTTAAGTTTCTAGAATGGCCGCCAGGGGGCGTAATCGCATTCTTGAATTTTAAATCCCATATTTTGAGAAATATTCGTATATTACAGATAGTTAAAATGGACACCGTTTTAAAGCTGAGATAAATTCGATTCTTTTTTGTTAAATGCTTTTTGCTCTATCTCTTAAGGGAAAGTGTTGGGGGGTGTCCGAACATTGTCGCAAAACGCCCTCTAGCGGCGACACAAGCAATCTAAATCAGTCCGCTCAAGGCAGCGTTGATAGCCTAAGAAAAACCCTTTTCAACGACTCCAAGTTTGGTAAAATCCGTTCAGCCATTTTGAAGTTATTGACATTTCTTTCCGAAAATGTTCGGACACCTCCCACCACTTTCCCTTAAGAGATAGAGCAAAACGCATTGAACAAAAAAGAATTGAATTTTTCTCAGCTTTAAAACGGTGTCCATTTTAGCTATCTGTAATATAAGAATATTTCTCAAAAAACGGAATTGAAAATTCAAGAATGCGATTACGCCCCCTGGCGGCCATTCTAGAAACTTAAAAATAATTTCCAGCATTTTCTCTTGGTCGTTTTAATCATAAATTTTTTTACCCCAAGTCTTTACGACAATTACTTTTCGAGATAGGGCCGAGTGCCCTTCTTAATTGGCCACCCGTACATCAAGGGGAAACCAATTAGGTTTAGCTTTAAACTATGGTATCTATGTAGTTCCAATGGTTACTTGTACAAATTTATACCATATGGTGGCAAAACAAGCACTTATGAAAACGAATTGTGACTGGGAGAAAACAACTTCTCATCTTACAAGTTATTCTGTTTGCTGAAAAAAAAGAGTTTTTACGCTGCTGGGACAGTTCATGAAAACCGTACGTGTAATAGCATAATGGAAACTGTGAAAATTATAAAGAAAAGGGATCATGGTACTTACGATTTTTCTTTTGACAATGAACAAAACACTTTGTTAGTTTGATGGAACGACAATTCTGAGATGACAGTTGTGCAAAAAAGGTACAACAGGAAAGAAAAAAAGAGAGTTTCAATTCCTCAGCCAAAAGTTATAGCCGAGTATAATCAGCTTATGGGAGGTGTTGATTTGCATGACAATGGAATATGTAACTACAGAATCAACGTAAAAGAGAAAAAGTGGTGGTGGCCCCTCTATAAATTTGATTGACACTGTTATTGTAAATTCCTGGAAAATATACAGTTTGGCAAACAAATGAAAAATGTGACAGTTACAATGTAAGCTTTACATAGCAGTCACTCTTATGAAAATAAAAAGAAATGAAAATGAACTTTAAATATAACACCACAAATTTAAGAGCTTTACATAGTGTTACGATTTATCTTCTGGTCTAGTAAAAATTATACGCCGCTTCTTGTTTTAAGCATTTATTTACAGCAATTTCACTTAACGGTTTAACAAAGACACAAGAACCATTAATACGGAACATTTATTATTTATACACTAACAGGAACTATTGCTAACAACAAATACACTTTATTTATTTACACACGACTTCAACACGAATGCTTTATACGGCAAGCGTCGCACACTTCAAAGCTTCCTGCCTGGCTTTCAACTCTTCCTTAAGATCCTCTTGTGCTTTATCTGCCTTCTTTTGGCCGGCTTTCAATTATTCTTGCGCCTTTTCTGCCTGCTTTTGAACGGCTTTCAATTCTTCCTTAAGATCCTCTTGTGCTTTTTCTGCCTTGTCCTGGCCAACTTGCATCAGCTGGAAAAGTTGGCTTAATTGCGCCTCCATCTTGCTGCTTTCGGATCTCGTCACAGGCATGCACAACACACACTTAAATTTATTATCTGACTGTCGTTTGTCGGTACTTGTTAGTCAATTATTTATTTAATGTATGTCCAATAATTTTTTTATAGCCCCTGGTACAAAACTCCGACACTTGACGCCAAATGTTACGATTTATCTTCTGAGCTATTAAAAATTATACGGCGCTTCTCGTTTTAAGCATTTATTTACAGCAATTTCACTTAACGATTTAACAAAGACACAAGAACCATTAGTAGGGAACATTTATTATTTATACACTAACAGGAACTACTTCTAACAACAAATACACTTTATTTATTTACACACGACTTCAACACGAATGCTTTATATGGCAAGCGTCGCACACTTCAAAGCTTCCTGCCCGGCTTTCAACTCTTCCTTAAGATCCTCTTGTGCTTTATCTGCCTTCTTTTGACCGGCTTTCAATTATTCTTGCGCCTTTTCTGCCTGCTTTTGAACGTGTTTCAATTCTTCCTTAAGATCCTCTTGTGCTTTTTCTGCCTTGTCCTGGCCAACTTGCATCAGCTGGAAAAGTTGGCTTAATTGCGCCTCCATCTTGCTGCTTTGGGATCTCGTCACAG
Source organism: Agriotes lineatus (assembly GCA_940337035.1). Lineage (NCBI taxonomy): Eukaryota > Metazoa > Arthropoda > Insecta > Coleoptera > Elateridae > Agriotes > Agriotes lineatus. Next base: position 52,553,291 of record OW679202.1, on the reverse strand, counting down.
GTATGCACAACACACACTTAAATTTATTATCTGACTGTCGTTTATCGGTACTTGTTAGTCAATTAGTTTATTTAATGTATGTCCAATAATTTTTTTATCGCCCCTGGTACAAAACTCCGACACCTGACGCCAAATGTTACGATTAATCTTTTGGGATATTAAAAATTATACGCCGCTTCTTGTTTTAAGCATTTATTTACAGCAATTTCACTTAACGATGTAACAAAGACAAGAACCATTAATACGGAACATTTATTATTTATACACTAACAGGAACTATTGCTAACAACAAATACACTTTATTTATTTACACACGATTTCAACACGAATGATTTATATGGCAAGCGTCGCACACTTCAAAGCTAGATTTGAACTGTCTGTTTTTCCCGCTGTGCTTGCTTATATATTCGCCGGGTGATTCATTCCGAATGCGTCGAGATCTCACTCGATTATTCCAGCAACGCTGACGTGTCACGCGCATTAGTCACCGAGGTCGTTCTCGAATGATCTGGAAGCTGACTCATCTGTATGCACGCGACCCGCTTCGAAGGTCGTTACAATAGTAAGAAGTTCACAAGGTGCACGACACATTAAGCCAAACATTGCTGGGTGTTTATCTACAAAGACTGTGTGGTCTAAGCCAAAATTAAATTTTAACAGAATAGTACTTTGAATCCCAAGACAAAAGAAGTGAATTAAGAGCTCTTTAGCATATCTCAAATTTTTAAGATTTAAGTATACCTTTGACAGTTGGAAAGGAACTATCTTCGATTAGGTGGTGTTTCTAACTGTTAATGGTAAATAATATTAAAAACTTGTACATCCATAAACATTTTTAGCACAATTGAGATTATTCAAAATTTTACAATATATTCAACTTACCTGGGCTTGCAGAGCAGGAACTCTATCGTCGAGTACATAAACGACTCTCTCTCTACGTTTCATGGCAAGGGTATTCAACTCCACAGTTGGTGTTACCCTGTTAGATGTATTGTTTCGCTTTGCCTTTGGAAGTGGATGTTTAAATTGGGTGTGCTGCAGAGCCATGGCAGCTGCAGAGCGTTGTGCTTTTTTTATAGTTGTATTCTCTGCTTGGTACTCCTCCTCACCCAATTTCAATGTCACAGTATATAGCTTGTTATGAGCAGGCCCCTAAATGCAATAACAGCAGTCACTTTATTTTTTTTTTAAATTCGAGTGCAAATATAGAATTCAGTTATTTGCAAAATAGACAACAAAGGTGTATTAATAGATACAACTAATTTTTCCTTATAAGAAATTGTTACAGTAATGCGAACTATACAATATTTGAATAATTTATTTTATGTAAGTTACTTAAGTCATTTCTACTAAAAGGTTTTAGACATGAAACAAGCTACCTCCCGTATGATTCATGATGTATGACCACTACAACAAGTGTTACAAAATATAATGTGAAACTGAAGCAGCTGGAAAAGTTGAATACAAAAAAGAATAAGAGTTAGCTCAGAATTAAGCAGCAGTGCGAAAATAAATATTTTTTCGAAAAATTATCAGAGAAGGGAGATACAGATAATGGATCAAGTGCAAAATTAGAAAAAAAAGCAACTAAGGCCCCTCCAATCTTGGTAAGTGGAATAGAAATCATAATCTCTTTACAAAACTTGTTGAATCCTTGCATTGCTAATAATTGAACTATAAAAGTGCTAAGTGATAATCGAGTTAAAATACAAGTAACAAAGACGAAAAAAATACCCTAAAAACATGGAGGAACTGCTGAAGAAAAACATACAATATTACGCTTACCAAAGGAAGTACACCCAACTATAGATATCAATGTTATTAAAAACAAAATCGAACAGAAAGGTCATAAGGTGCTTCAAATTAACAACATACCTACAAAGAACACAGCAAGATAACGACAAAAACATAAAAATCCCAACATCATCTTTTTTGTGAAACTAGAACAGCAAGCCAATAATAACAATATCTACGAGACTCAATTATTGCATCACACATCCATTCCTTTGGAACATCCGTATAAAAAACCCCACATTCTCCAATCCATAAAATGTCAAGCTTACAGATATACCAAAAATTACTGCCCGAGACAACCTAGATGCGTTAAATGTGTGGGTAATCATCTTACCAGCAAATGTCCATAAACTGAAAAAATCTGTAAAAGGCTTTACCCACAACTTCCATCGTCGACATTGTGACACTAAATAATTTTAAAAATCAAATTAAGTTAGGAGTAAAAATATCTTCATGTTTCTAATAAATTAAATACATTTTCAAATAAAAAAAACGTTACCGGTGATCGAATTCGAAGGGCAAGCGGACCGCGTATGCAGTCCCAACATTTTGTTTGATATTGTAAAGGAACGGGTTGTTTTTACCTGAGCTACGGAGCGCCAACCCTTCGAATTCCTGCAAATAAGAGTAATCTACACCTACCAGGCTTCTCCATATACGATACTTTACACCCTAACGGTAAAGCCCACGGAGGTCATAATAATAAAAACCAGAATAAAACGTCATGAAAACAAACGCTTTTCAAAAGACTTCCTTCAAGCAACCACTGTCACTGAACAAGACTGTGTTGGATCCATTATGTTATCATCTATAGTTATATTCTCCGCCTACACACAAAAGCAAAACGAAGCAATGCAAGCAATATTTTGAAACTCAGCAGTGAAGTGGACTTTAATGCCAAACATCCATGGTGGGGGGGTTCCAGATCAAATGTGCCAATGCCAAAAGGAATACAGCTATATACAGTGATGCAAAATAACAACTTATATCCAATACCTTTGGGTAAACTAACATATTAGCCAGCAGATAGAAATCGAAAGCCAGATCCTTTCAACCTCTGCATAACAAAAGGCATACCTTCTTCACACCTTGAGATGCAATCATGTTTTCATCTATCATCCAACTACTTCCCCATACTTATTAAGCTAAATGCAATCATGGTGCAAAAAGCCAAACTACCAACACTGCACAACAGCAAAATAAACTACTGTTTAAAAGAATAAGTACTAAGAAAAAACCATTATAATCCGTAACTTAAAACCAACCAAGAATTATACACAGTTGTTGATATGTTAAATCAGATTATCCAGGAAGCTCCTTGCAGAGCAACGCCCCTTGAAGATAACAAAATGCCGCAAGGAACCTGCTTCAACATTGCTACAGAAAAATGTTAAAAAAGCAACAAATTAAGAAAAAAAAATGGTAACAAAGTCACCGCTACATAGAATGACATACAACAAAGCAACAAAAGAACTAAGAAGAATTGTTAAAGAAGAAAAATGCATACATCCAACGATCCCTGCACGAGCTCTTTGCAATTAAGGACACAAATTACTCTTTATAGAAGGCGACAAAAAATACCAAAGGTCCCCGACAGTATAAGTCTCTAATTAAACTTGAAAATGGTGAGTGGGCTAGAACAAACAGAAAAAGCACAAGTATTCGCAGAACACCTAGAAAAAACGTTTACCCCCTTCTCCAGGGTAATGACGGAAGCAGAGGAAGAACTAATATACAGTTTTATAGATTCTCACCTACAAATGGAACTGCCACTAAAAATGTTTAAAACACAAGAAGTCAAACAAATAATAGACAAAGATCTCAATAGCAAAAAACCTTCAGGATGAGATCTAATTACAGGAAAGATACTCAAGGAACTCCCAGAACATATAGTTGCCGACATAACTATACTTTTTAATGCGGCTCTGAGATTGAAAATACCCCAAATTATTTTAATAGTAAAGCCTGGCATAGACCCGGAAAGTGTAGCCTCGTACCGACCAATAAGCCTTCTGCCAACCATTTCAAAAGTTTACGAAGAACTCCTACATAGAAGAATAAAGCCAATACTGGAGCAAGGGCAACTAATTCCTGAACATCAATTCGGTTCCAGGGAACACCAAGGGACCATAGAGCAGATGCACTGAGTAGTAAGCTAAATAAACTCTGATATTGAAGAAGAAAGATACGTAGGTACTGTTCAGCTGTTTTCCTTGACATATCTTAAGCATTTGATAAGGTTTGGCACCTAGAGCTACTATACAGATTTACCAGGAGATGCTATAAAATAGTACACAATAATGATTATTTACTCTAAAGAAAATATTTTATAATAAATTTATATCGTGTGTTACAAAAAATTGTTTTTATTTAGTGTATTGTATATTTTTAGGAAAATAGTTCAAGATCAAGATGTAATTTAATTCTCTCTGACTTATGGTAGTACATTTGCTTCAATGGGTATCTATCAAGTTATGGCAAACATCAATTTCATCATGGCATGCTGCGAAGAAGTTTTTTTTAAACACACGGTATAATAAATTAACTACAAATATGGTTAAAATACAAAAATAAAGCCATTCATTAGATATAGGGCTTAAACCATAGAGATGAATTATATTATATTTGTATTAATAAAAGTTTTGAAGGCTAATAACATACCTGCTCGCCAGATCTCAGATATTGATATGTTATCTTGTTGTATTGGGCTAGGTTATTGATTAAGCACATCGGATTATTTTCTTTATTGTTTGCCAAATTATTGGTGGACCCAGACGTGTTTGTATTCGTGGTTGGCTGATGTTCAGCAGGATGCTGCTGTTGAATCTGAACATGCTGGTCCATAATGCTGACTGCGGGGAATATAAAAAATATTTCAAACAGAGTATAACAGTAATAGCAGAGGAAGAGATAAAATAACACCATTGAAGCATTGTTAGAAAATATCCCAAAAATGATATCTATTTATTCCAATGAAGTGTAAAATATTTCAGAACCTCATTCCTTAAACTCACTATAATAATTCATGATGTTTAATGGGTGTTTTGCCACCCTGCAAAATTAAAATTATTAAAAATCTAACATTCCGAAGAACAATCTGTCCTCATTAGGTATATACGAATTAATAATTAAAACTAAAAATGGACAAGAAAACCGTAGCTCTTTACTGGGACTGGGAAGCGACTAACCTACAGTACACTGACAGTTGACAACCTACTTGATTTGATCTTTAAGAATCGACAGCCAATTTTTGTCTAAAAATACCGAAAAAGACGAAACGCATTCATCTTCGTTATGTAAAATACACACTGTTAATTTAATTTTACTTAATTAAATTTTTATGTTCTTTATTAACTCTAACTTTTGAAAGCCGCTGTAATATTTGGCGCTTTCACAGGAAATACTATATATACAATACTTTGAATATTGTTCTTGTTGAACGGTTTAGTTTTTCTAAGAATCGACTGCAAGGTATTCATCATTTTGAATACTGTCCTAACATTGAACCTATTTCCAATTTGTCTAATTTTGTCAGCCATGTCTGAAATATAATGTATAGTTAGTATTACATTTTTGGGTGTAATTTTTCTGCATGTGCCTGATATTGTTTTGTGTATTAAAAATGTTTTGAGCAAGAGTCTCTGGATAGCTATATTCTTTTAAAACATTTATAATAAATTCTTTCTTTTTTTGAGAATTTCATAATTAGAGCCAAACATTTTGTCTCTGTCATAAAGACTTTACCTGTCTTTGTGTTTTTGTGATGGTTGAAGTTAAAATGTAAATGCAGGCATTTTTTGCTAATTATAGTACGTGCAGAAATGAACCAAGCAGGCATTGAGTGCTTGGAAATAAAAAACAAAAAATAGCTACACTCTTTTGACAGTCCTATCACAAAATTGTCACGACAGTAAATGATGATTTATTATTATTGGTACCCAAGAAATTATTATAAACATTTTTAAAAAGCTGCACAGCTATGATTTTTTTAATCAATCACTTCATATAGAGCTTGAAAATGAAATCAGAATCGATGAAAAAAGTACCCATCATTTAAAAAATGCAATATGTCGGCGCTGACAAAACAGCGTGCCATGAAAAAATTGCCTGCACAGAACTATAGAGCAGAACGTTCTATTCAAGTTTTCTAATGAACTTTTTTTTATTATATGTGGCATCAAAAATATATACAAATATCCCTAGTGTTGCCTCACCCTGTACAGGTATACTAGTTTTGGAATGTTTTATTTACTTTTTTCTAGTCGAGCACAACGCTTTTGATGTTTATGAACATTTTACTGCTGTTTTGATTTTCTAGTAATAAACAAGATATAGCTATTTTATTTTTACATTACATTTACATTCAAATAACATTGGACAGATTTTTTAATCAAATGTTCGGACAAAAATAAACAATAAGAAAATATTACTACATATATTTTTTTATGACAGAAAACGGTCTGTAACACCAGCACCACTAGTCATCTGATAAATTAGGGTGCCACTACTGCAAGGTTAATTGACTTTAGTGTACCTAAGTAAACTGTTTAAAATTTTTAGTGTTCTGAATTAGGGGATTTACAGTTTAGCGACTCTAACTTGACAATTAATTCAGGCAATACAATAGGTCAAACAACTCAAGTAAAGCTAATATAATAATAATAATTTGTTAAACAAATGGTTTAAACATACAATAATGCTTAGACTTTTTTCGTTTACTTCCGGTTTTTCTGGAAACTGGTGTTTTTTAAGATAACATAGTTTTCCAAAAATTTAAAAATCTAGACACAACACATTTTTGTCTTTTAATTTCTTTTTGAGCCCTTTTATCTCCATTTTCAGTTCTGACATGTATCCTGCTAATAACTGTTTTATATGTTCTAACTCCATGTTGGTTTAGGTGTTTGTGATTTTTTCCTGTTCCTGGTCTTCAATATTCTCTTGTTGGTTTCATCGTTATTCTAGTTGTTGTTATATTTGCTCTAACTAGATTCTACATCTTGTGATGTACCATTTGCCTCCCCATATTTGTTTTATACAGAGTGTAAATAAATTGGCTACAAAGCTACACAGCGCGATATTCTTCGTAAAATTCTTAGTTGAAATCTTAATAATACGATATTGGGTTGGTCTTCATGAGCCCTCAGGACCGGTAGATAAAATATACATTCTGTTTTTTAGGTAAAATACCTTATTGTTCTAAATACGTCAAAAAATCATCAAGAAAAGTTGTTCAAAATTTAATGTATAATTATAATCCCATGCAACGTTTTAGAAATATCAGCTTATTTCTATGAGCATTTATAAGAAGTACCAACTTCATCTAATATGCCTGGTTTTCTAAACGTAAAGCAATATTTCTTAAACTTTGCATGAACAACTTTCCTTAATGATATTGTATCATATTTAGAACAGAAAAGATACTGTACCTGAATTAAAAATGTTTTTATCTGCCGCTCATGAGGACTCATAAAGGCCAATCCAACATTTTAGTATTAAGATTGTCGACTCAGTATTTTATGAAGAATATCGCCACATGTAACTTTGTCACCAATATATTTACACTCTGCATAGTAGTTACACAATACGCTATATTGTCCTCTTCAGCAGACATATTTATTAAATGGATGCAAAATACGAAACAATTGGTGTCTGCCTAAAGAAGCTGTCATGTTATATTACCCTATTATAATTTCAATATTTATGAAGTAAGTTTGATATGTTGTTTGCTAATAGTACTGATCTGCTAGTATTTTTACTCTCTATACTAATATGAAAAGAGCTTATACAGTACAATCTTACAACCAATAGTATACGAGGTGATTAAAATTCAGCTCTGAATACAGCAATCTTGGAAACCGTAAGATATACGAAGTCAGTTCAATGAGGGCAAAGTTGAGCATTTACAAGAGCAATAATATTCTGGGACAAAATTTCATATCTAATCCTATTAAAAACTTTTGAAAAAACAAAATTTTGATTTTTTTTAATATACATATACAGAGTGGAATATGAAAATTCTATTTCATTACAATAAAATTTTAATCTGCTGTTTAATATGTAGGTACAGAACACTCAAATTAATTTTTTTAAATACAGACCTGGATTATTTTTAAATTTGCTTCATTGCAACTTTGCCCTCATTCAACCAACTTTTTTATGGTTTCCTGGATTCTTACATTGAATAAATAAAAAACGTCTGTTTGTGCAGAATCACTTACCTAGTTGTTGCAGATTAGATTTAGATTGTGGTTCCTGTGGTATAGAAACAGTCGTAATTACTTCCGGTTCCTCGGATTTCAAAACCAAAACACCTAAGCAATGAAATAAGTGTTGATTACAATTTTTTCCATTACATTCATTAACTATGATTATATGAATCACATGTACTTAATGTTATTTTTTTGTTATATGTATTTAATTAAAAAATTATATTTTGGTATTTCTTCTTGTGAACTTTTTTTGGTTAGTACTTTACGCACCAATAAATAGAACCTTCTATAATTGACTTAATATACACTGGCAGGATATCGTTACACCTATTGCCTCTTAGTTATAAAACCTCAATAAATTAACCTAATTTATAATATAATTTATTTCTTAAAGAAAGGAAAACAACAAAATTATAAAACTGAAATATAATCTATTTCTTGGCCATCCACAAAAATTTCTGTGTTCAATATCTTTATTAATAATGGGTATAGCCTCCATTGACAGCTACCACCTCGTAGATCTTTTGGGGCCTACTTAAAATTACATTATTAATGTCCGCTTGGGGCAAATTGTCCCATAGCTGTGGTAAAACATTACCTAATTCTTATCTTGACCTTGATGGGGTTTTGGGGTTACTTACAGCCATCTACGACATTATTAGTAAAATGTACGAAGTACCACTGTGGTTCCTAATGAATTTGTTCATGTGACCACCTTTCAGAAAAGCACAAAATACAGGGGTGTAAACCTCACCTTACTTTTTGCAGCGCATTGTCTATAGTAAGACACTATATGATCTATACACAATCAGCTGCAACAAAACTTGCAGTAGTAGCATGTTTTTCCTTTTTTGCAATACTTGCAGTAGCCTCTTTTGGTTGGGGGGGAGGATCTGGGTGGGCTTTGGGGGTTGAAAGTCCTGCTAATAAACTGGTCACCTGAGGCATATTTTCAGACAAATATTGATTATAATGGTAGGTTCTTCCGGCTTATGCCGTGGTCGTCGATTTGAACTTGACATTTCGCTACTCATGCAGTCAGCTTCTTGAGAAGATTTCTAAAGACTGATGTTGGTGACTTCAGCTCCTGACTATATAGCAAGGAGTCGTTAAGATTGGCTGCTCATGTAAATTTTGTATGTTATTGGGACTTGTCATTTTTCCGCTTGGTTGCTCACGTTAAACTTGTTTATGGTTTGATTGGTTTTGCAGAGCTACCCTCTGTAATAACACGCGAGAAGTACTTTTTAGTCCTAGCTAGTACATTCACAGAGTCCTAATTAATTCTGTGGTTCTCTGGTCCTAATAAGTATTCTGTGATGGTGGATTTTTGTGTATGGCTCAGGTGTTCTTTCATTCTACATTGAACACTTCTTCCTGTTTGTCCAATGTAACATTTTCCACAAGTACATTGGAGCTGGTAAACGCCTTTTGTCTGTAGCCTGGGTAAAGAATCTGTGTCAATTGTTCAGCTTTTCTTATTGCACCATAGTGGACCCCATGTTTTTTAATCTAAAACCTTTCATATTCTGTCGGTTACTCCGGTAATGAAGGGAAGACAGGCGTAATTCATAGGTTTGGGTTTCTTTGGTTTTATGGTGTAGTGGCATACTTTCCTGATGTCTTGGCAACTGTAGCCATTCCTGATTAAAGCTTATTCCACATGTCTTAGTTTGTGTGGTTTACTGTTCTTGTTACAAATAGCGTTGGCCTGATGAATAAGGGTCTTAATGAATGTTCTCCTTTGTTGGGGATGATGATGAGACAAAGCATGTAGAATATAGATAGCGGTCAGTGTAGGTCTTCTTTTGATACACTGCATGGCTTAATCTGTTGTTAGCGGTTCCTTTCACTAACGTCCAGGAAAGGTATGCGTCCATTATCTTCAGTTTCCATAGTGAGTTTTGGCTTGGCATGGTGGTTGTTTAAGTGTGCCAACAAATCATCAAGAGCTGCTTTTCCATGGGGCCATATCACAAAAGTGTCATCGACGTATCGGAAACAGCATTTAGGTTTGAGATGGCTGGACTGAATAGCTTCTTCTTCAAACGCTTCCATAAATATGTTGACAATGACTGGAGATAAGGGAGATCCCATAGCTAATCCTTCCTTTTGTTTGTAGTACATTTCTTTCCAAAGGAAGTAGGTCGCGTGAGGCACATCCTTACTAACTCTGGGATGTTTTCTCGGAGTCCTTGAGAAACAAAGCATTGTTATATAAGATTTACTGAATCTTGTACTGGTACGTTGGTGATCAGGGATTCCACATCAAAACTGACCAACATGTTCTGGTCCGTTACTTCCAATTGAGCCAGTATTTCCACGAATCCTTCACGTAAGATTCTCTTCTACCTATGTATGGTTGTAATATGTTAGCGAGATATCTGACTACTTCATATGTAGGAGATCCGTAAGTGCTAACAATTGGCCTGACTGGAACTTCTGGTTTATGGGTCTTGGAAATTCTGTCAAATTTGGACGATCTAGTATCGCTAGACAGTAGTCGTCGATGTTTTAACCCTCGTATTAATGAGCTCTTGATAGCTCCTCTAATCTGGCGTTCTAGCTTCAATGTGGGGATCCTTCTTTCCGTTCATCAGGACAGTGGCATTTCCTTTGTCAGCAGGTAGAACTACAACGTCCGAATTGTTGCGGATTCCCTTCAGAGCTTGTGTTTCAACTCTGGTGACGTTCCTCATTGGTGGTTGGCACGCTTTAGTATACAACAGGTCTCATGTCTCACTTCCTAGGCTTCTTCAACTGGAAGTTTGCGAATAGCACTCTTAATTTTAGCTATTACTTCTTCATTAGGTATGTGGGATGGAGTGATGGCAAAGTTCAATCCTTTTGCCAAAATTGAGGTACAGTCTTCAGAGAGGGGTTATTTCGAAAAATTTATTACAGTTGCCTTGATATCCAATCCTGGTACCGGTGTTACTTTGGATTAAAGCTTTTCGAACTTCTATATACAGGGTGATTTTAAAATGTTTCGCCAAACTTCGGGGTATTGTTCTACACACCAAGGCAAGTAAAAAAGTCCATGTAAACATGTGTCCGAAAATCGCGCGTTTCCGAGTTACGAGCAATTTTTGAACTTGGGAAGTAGTCCAGTCAAATGGTGCTCAAAAAGGGGGAATAGCGGAGAGGTTTGGTGGAGTTCTGATATTTAGTTCCTATATATTTTTTGGGTCGCTGTACACGAATATCAGGTTTTCCAACAAGAATTTTGACCGGAAACACGTTTTTTAAGCAAAAACCGTGTAATAAATCGTTTTTTTAGTTTTTCTAAAATTACTCGAAAACTATCCAATTTCGTAAATATTGAACCTATATGAAATAAAAGAGAGTAAAATTTCTTACATTTTATGTACTAGCGGTTTTTTCTCCAATCAATCGTTCAGCCGCGAGAGCGCCGCGAAGTTAGGTGTTAAAAGGGAATTATGCCAGTTTATTTCAAAGTAACTCGAAAACTATACATTTTTCGTAAATCAACAATGGTACATGAAATGAATCTTCATAATTGAAATGTTGGCAAACTCGATACTTGCGTACAGCGACCTAAAAACCATATAGGAACCAAATATAAAAACTCCAAAACTTTCCCCTATTTTCTACCATTTGACTGGACTATAATTTTGCGGCGCTCTCGCGGCTGAACGATTGATCGGAGAAAAAAACCTCACATACATAAAGTGTAGGAAACTGTGTCCTCTTTTATTTTTTATAGGTTCAATATTTATAAATAATGGACATCTTTTGGGTACTTTTAGAAAAACTAAAAAAAAATCGGTTTTTACAAGGTTTTTGCTTAAAAAAACTTGTTTCCGTTCAAAAATTTTATTGAAAAACCTGATATTCGTGCACAGCGACCCAAAAAACATATAGGAACCAAATATCAGAACTCCACCAAAACTCTCCCCTATTCGCCCTTTTTGAGCACCAGTTGACTGGACTACTTCCCAAGTTCAAAAAATGCTCGTAACTCGGAAACGCGCGATTTTCGGACACATGTTTATATGGACTTTTTTACTTGCCTTGGTGTGTAGAACAATACTCCGAAGTTTGGCGAAACATTTTAAAATCACCCTGTATATTTTTGGATCGTATTACTCATGTAGTGTTCTAAGTGGTCATAGCTGATATGATCTACTGTGTTCCAAAGGTTTTCATCCAAAATCGTACTGAGCTCAATATGTAGGTAAATAGTAGAGCTTGATAGATATTCCTTATAGTTTGTAATAAATATAGCCTACTTTTTCCCTAGAAAGAGCACTCTTGGTCAAATCGATAATTCTTCGGGTAGCAGTTGTTTATAAACACTGCTGTGACAAAAAAGTCAAACCTAAATTTGTCAAGATTAAACACCATTTACAAATTGCTGCGGTCCGAAAAATTATCGATTGGACCGAGAGTGCTCTTACTACGGAAAGAGTACGCCATACTTATTACGAACTCCAAGGAATATCTACTGAGCTCTACCATTTACATCTCAAGCTCAAGCTAAGGTTTTGGATGAAAATCTTTGGAACACTGTGGATCGCATCAGCTATGACCACTTAGAACACTACATGAGTAACACGATCCAGAAACATGTAAAGAAGTTTGAGAAGCTTAAATCCAAAGTATCTTTGGTACCAGGATTGGATTTCAAGAGAACTGGAATTAACTTTTCCAATCAACCCTTCTCTAAAGACTGTACCCCAATTTTGGCAAAAGGATTGAATTTTGCCATCACTCCATCCCAAATACCTACTGAAGAAGTCATTGCTGAAATGGAAAGTGCTATTCGCAAAATTCCAGTTGCGGAAGCCGAGGAAGTGAGACAAGAGACCTGTCGTATACCTACTAAAGTGTGCCAAGCTACTAACGAGGAACGTGAGCAAAGCCAAAACACAAACTCTGAAGAAAATCCGCAACAATCCAAACGTTGGGGTTGTACTTGCTGACAAAGAAAATGCCACTGTAATAATGAACAGGAAGGACTACTGGGACAAAATTCAATCACTACTGAACGATGAACAGTATGTAACACTAAAGAAGGACCCCACATTAAGGATAGAACGCCAGATTAGCGAAGTTATCAAGAGCTCATTATTACCAAAGTTAGAACATCGGCGACTACTGCCTAGCGATGCTTGACCACATAGACTTTACGGACTTTCAAAGATCCACAAACCAAAAGTTCCAGTCTGGCCAATTGTTAGCACTTGCGGATCTCCTACATATGAACTAGCCAGATACTTCGCTAACCTATTAGAACCATACACAGGCAGAACAGAATCCTACGTGAAGAATTCTGAGTAATTCGTGGAAATATTGGCTCAATTGGAAGTAACGGACCAGGACATGTTGGTCAGTTTTGATGTGAAATCTGTGTTCAGCAACGTACCAATAGAAGATTCAGTAGATCTTATATAACAATGCTCTGTTTCTCAAGGACTCTGAGAAGACGTCCCAGAGTTAGTAAAGATGTGCCTCACGATGACCAATTTTTTTGGGAAGTAATGTACTACGAACAAAAAGAAGCAGCCGCTATGAGATACTCTTTATCTCCAGTCATTGCCAACATATTCATGGAAGCCTTTGAAGAAGAAGCTATTCAGTCCAGCCATCTCAAACCTAAATGCTGGTTTCTCTACATCGACGACACTTTTGTTATATGTCCCCATAAGAAAGCAGCTCTTGATGTTTTTTTGGTACACTTAAAGAACAATTGACAAAGATTCTTTGCCTATGATAAAGACAGAAGGCGTTTACCAGCTCCAATGTATATTTGTGGCAAATCTTACATCGGACAGACGAGAAAAAGCATTCAATGTAGAATAAAAGAACACCAGAGCCACACACTACTTGGAAACACAATAATCCGCCATCGCGCAACACTAATTAGGACCAGGGGACCGCAGAATAAACTATGACTCTGGGAACGTACTAGCCAGGACTAAAAAATACTTCCCACGTGTTATTTGGGAATCCCTAGAAATAATTAAAAACCCAAACAATTTCAATCAAGAAGAAGCTTACTGCCTTAGTAACACATGGAAGGTAGCTCTGCAAAATCAATCAAACCATAAATTAGCTTCACATGAGCAACAAAGCGAAAAAACGAAAAGAGTCCCAATAACATAGAAAGGCATCATCATCAATCTTTAGAAATTTTCTGAAGAAGCTGACCGCATGAGCAGCAAAACATCAAGTTCAAATCAACAACCACAGCAAACCCGGAAGAACATACCATTATGGACAACAGCCGCGAAAGCCTGCGTTCGAAATATTGATTAGTTGCTCTCACCCTCCTATTAGCTTGAACTAATTCACTAAGTAGGCGGGTTAAACTATAGAAGCGTCGATTGCAGCAATGGGCTAAGGACGAGTGTCTCTAGTAACATTATTGGAAGTAATCATTCTATTAACTATAGATAGGGGAAAGTTGCCCATATTGGACTGGCTCCTAATTTGGACCACTCCAATTTTGATGTCAAGGAAATATGGCAGTGCTGCCTAACTGGTGGCAAATGTTAGTACTAAAGACATATTATTAAAGAAAATTATGCCACCTTGGAAAGTCCGCTGTTAGAGGTCTCTGAGAACAGACGCTAAATATTGTCATCAGCTGATGTAATATTGCACATGTGGTATATAAGCAATCGCGTGCTTGTAACTGAAATAAGAGTTGTGCCAGTAAGTTTCCGGTATTGTTAGAGTGTTTGTGTACGTCTATATCAAACGGTGATCAATTATTTGTAAGTATTCGGTAATGGTTGGATTTTGTTTGGAAAATGACATTGCTTCCTAAATTGGACTAGTTGCAGTTGCCAAAGTTGGACCGGTCCAATTTAGGAACTAATGAAAACCGAGTAGGCCTTAATCTTTTTTCAATGAATCCATTTTTCAGAAATATGTCAAAAAGAGCCAAATACGGCAAGTGGAGTGAAGCAGATTTGACTTTGGCTGTTAATGCGGTTCGTTCAGCAAAGGCAGGGGTTAATGAAGCAGCGAGAAGGTATGGTGTTCCACAAACCACACTAAAGCGACATATCCATGGCCAAAACAAAAGACCTACCCTTGTTAAATCTTTCGGTCGACCGCCTGTGTTCACCGAAGCTATGGAGGAAGAACTACAGATACACATTCTCAAATTTGAAGAAAGAATGTTTGGACTAACACCAAAAGACGTGAGAAAGCTTGCTTTTGATGTCGCTAAAATGCACGGTGTTGCTAATTGCTTCAATAAAGAAAAAGGTGTCGCAGGTAAGAAGTGGTATTATAAATTCATGAAGAGGAACCCAAAGTTATCATTAAGGCAACCGGAAGCTACATCTCTTGCCAGAATAAAGGGTTTCAATAAAGAAAGAGTACGAGAATTTTTTGATCTTTTAGAAGCGATAGTGGATAAACATAGGCTGAGTGGCACGAGAATCTACAACGTAGATGAAAGTGGATTCACTACTGTGCAAAAGAAGCCACAAAAGATAGTCGGTCTCAAAGGAAAGCATCAGATCGGTGCGGCAAGTAGTGGGGAGAGGGGGGTTAATACCACTATTGTGTGTTGTGTGAGCGCAGCAGGTTCATACATACCGCCCATGTTCATTTTCAAGAGAAAACGACATGCGCCAGAGTTAGAAAGAGGAGCACCAGCAGGAAGTAAAGTAATGATTTCAGATTCAGGGTATATAACCTCAGAACTCTTTGCACAGTGGCTACACCACTTCAAGAAAAATGTGGTTTGTTCGAAAGAAGACCCTATATTGCTCCTTCTCGATGGTCACTCAACCCACAGCAAAAACCTAGAAGCACTTCTATTTGCCCGGGATAATGGAATTATTATGCTGCAGTTGCCTAGTCATACAACGCACCGCATGCAACCCCTGGATGTTGCCTTTTTTCGTCCCCTTGGAACCTATTACGTACAAGCACAAGAAACGTTTTTACGACAGAACATAGGGAAACCAATCACCCAGTACGATGTTGTTGCCTTACTTTCGGTAGCATACGGTAGAGCAGCCACAGTGGGCACCGCTGAAAATGCCTTCAAAGCTGCTGGAATCTGGCCCGTCAATTATCACGTATTTCGAGATCATGACTTTGCGCCTTCTGAAGCTTTGCTTTCACCAGCCAGTGTCAGTGCAGCACCTACTCCACCGACTTCAAGAAGTTTTTCTGAATCGCTGAGTATAGTCTCTCCAGTACCTCAGGCAGAATCTGTTTCCAGCAACCAAAGAAAACAACAAAATGCACAGGTCCTCACGTGCACGCCATACAAAGAGGATTTGGAGAATCAAAAGTCAAAATCAAGTGAAAAGTTGATGAATACGCGAAGAGCTATATTTACCAATGAAAGTTCTGCAACGACTTCCAAGAAAAAGAAGAAAAGAGTAGAGACAGACAGCGATGACAGTGCTGAAGATTTTAAAGCAAGCGGCTCATCATCGGGTGGCGAAGATTTTGTTGGCGCAGACGATTTTGAGGATTTCAATCGGAATGAGCTGATGCGAAATGACTATGTTCTAGTGTGTTTTAAAGATGAGAGAAAAAAAGATGTCTATTATGTTGGGCAGATTATTCAAGAGAGAAGTATTGCAGATTCCATTGAAGTATCTTTCATGAGAAAGTCAACTAAAATTAAAAACGCCTTCATTTTCCCAACTGTGCCTGACATTTCGATAGTGAATGATTCTGACATCAAGATGAAATTGGCAAACCCACAGAAGCATGGCCAAACGAAACGTCAACAGTCCTACATTTCTTTTGGGATCGAATTTGCTGTAGATGTTCGTTAATTTTTTTCTCATTTTCCAACTGACCTCAACTTTTTTTTTCATAGTTTGATTCTTGTTAATATTTTTGTTTCTTTACTGACTGAAACAATTTAAGTTTTGTACTTTCAATAAAACATTAAAATTTTGTGACAAACTGTGTTTTTTTTATATTCCAGCCATTGGTCCAATTTAGGAATCACAGCGGTCCAAATTAGGAAACCAATTGCCTATATTGGACCACTTGCAAGGGTTCAATGGTTGATTTTTTAAGGGTGGAAAATTTAATTTAAAAAATGCTAAAAAAATACATTGCATAGTCAACATATCAAAGTATCTTAGGTAAAATTTGGAAGTCGTTTTAGAGTCTCCATTAGGATTTACAACAAGAAAAGTGAAAACTGGTCCAATATAGGCAACTTTCCCCTATGAGAGCCCCCGACCCCTCCCCTTAGTAATATTGTAAAATGTAACAATTTCTAGTTAAGCCGTTCCAGCAGTGTTTTCAAAATTCATAAATACAGTTTTCTAGTTTTTTGGCACAGAAGCAAAACCACCAAAGCTTCACAAGAAGTCTCAATTTACAGGTAATTATTGGAGGAACTCTTTAGGATAATTAATTTTATAACATTAAAACAAACGTTGGGTAGCATCATATGTAATGAGGTGACAGATTTAACCCAAGAATGTTAACATTACTTTTTTAGCATAAATGGTAACATGGTATCAGGCATGACACCAGTTATTTTTTCTTAATGCTGACAAGTATGAAATAAAATAAAGACATCTGGATTCTGAAACATATATTGCGTTATTAGCTAAGCATATATTTACTACTTCGAGCAAGCCCTACATTCATATATCCACTCATACATAAAAGTCCAAGTAAAAGAAGAATTTCTCCCTCGCTTGTGACCCTTCTAAAGTGTTGATTGTTGTTATACTTTGCACACTACCTTACAATTTTTCCAGTTGTATTTTCAACAATACATTGTATCATACTATCATCAAAGAATAGTTTTCAGGCTGCCATTTCGTTTTCTGTTTTGAAGGCAAGTGATTTTGGACTTAGTAATTTCGGTACAATCAAGCTTATTCCCTAACTTTTACAAAATCGAATAGAAGTTGACGCATCGGATCAGAATCTCAGTAAATCGGAATGACAAACTTCTATCGCGTTCCCGGTATACGATTTTCGGTATTCCGTAACAGTGGTAGAAGTTGTCTAGTAGCAGTTGGGATGATTTCTATCGGCGTTGTTTACGTAAATATGACAACACTGCAATGGCAAGCGATAGTCAACCTTAACCACCATTTTAACAGTTAGTGACCGACCAGCTGCAGGCGCCAAAGAAATTGCTACGCTGCGTGAAAAAGAAAGTTGTGGAAATTACATTTCATTACACTTAGCTAATTATTTTTTCCAACTTGCAGACATTTATCGACTGGAAGTGCCACACGCGCAAATAGGCAAGGGATTTTTTGAAAACGCAGCAGGTAATAGGAGGTGGTGAAAACGATTAAAAAAACTTAACTGCCACAGAAGAAAAACTAATGGCTCTCCTGTCGTGGATAACAGTGAAGGGGATTAGCAATGTAGGAGAACCAGGGTTGGAGAGTTAAGACGTAGAAGAGGTGGTCAGTATCCTCGAGTTACCGCAGCCACCACCATCACCTGAATCACTGTTGCCAGCAGTCGTTTGTTCTATACAGAAGCGAACATTTTTAGCTGGTGGCAGTAGTACAAGAGAGAGCCCAATAATAAAAAGAGAAAAATTGCATATAAAGGTAACACTTTCTATTTCTTTATTTAATTTAGAATTAAAACACTGTAACGGCATTTTTGGTTTAGTAAAAATACAAATTTTTTTTAGATAAATCATCCACTGGAAAAAGCAGCGGAAGCCTTTTGCAGAAGGATAAAATGCTACTGCAGAAGTGTTAAATAAAATACTTGCTCTGCAGGCAAATGCAACAACTGAATCGACTGAAAATAAAAAAAGGGAAACCGATTTACAAAAAATGGAATTGAAGATTAGATTTTTAGAAACAATAAATAAAGAAAAAGAATTGGCTCTAAAAGAAATAGAATTAAACCTGAAGCAAAGAGCATATAATTATATGCCCTTTGCCTGAAGGAAAGGGAGTTAAATATTTTAGAATTAAAAAAATTATTATTGTGAATTTTATAGCCTCTAAGTATTTTTCATTAATAAGTTTCTGTTTCACCATTTAACTTTTAAAAATTGCAAATAAAATGCTATAACATGTTTGTTTGTTTTATTATTGCAGTTTAAATATTATTACATTATTATTCGAAATGAATTATATTTTACATAAAATTGTTACGAATTAACTGCATTCTGATATGTCTGCCTGCCGCTCAGATGTTGTCATTCGGTTCATCTGAAATTAAAATAAATTCACAGGGTAAATTCTACAAAATATAATTAGTTTAACGTAACACACCTCGCCTGTTTGCTATCGCATTATCATTTTCCAAATCTAACTCTAACATCTAGTTGAACATTATTTTAAATTAAAATATTGTGCAATACACAGCAGGCTTGAACTATTCTAGCTGCCTGTGCAGGGCTGTAATGCAGCACACGATGTTTTAATAGGCAGCGAAAACGAGCTTTTAAAACACATTACAACGTTCAATCGCATTTCTTACACGTCTGTGGGCTAAGCTGTAACGGACTTCGAGTGTCTCTTCAGCAGCTCCTTCAATAGGTGTCAATAGCCATGGCTGAAGTGGGTAACCTGAATCACCTAAAATATGAAATATAGGTAAATATGGTAGTACACCAGTTACTAACTTAATTTACCCAGTAACCAAGTACCACGCTCATTTACATCTTGTAAGTGACGTGAAACATTTGACATATTCCATATTGCCGAGTCATGTGTTGACCCTGGGTAGCTCGCATTGCAATTTAAAATTTTTAATGCGGAATCGCATATTTAAAAACAAATAAGTACCTACATTAGCATCTGTTCTATACATAAATTATAATACTAGCGAGTTGAACATTTATACTATGGTATCCTTTCCTGTTTAAATAGGCATAACCTGGATGTTCAGGGTGTTCCAGCAGTGGTGCAACAATAGCCACATGAGTACAGTGAATGCAGCCAATTATTCCCGGAAATTCGTACTTTTGCATAAATCTAAATAAACAACTAAAATGTTAATATATCTTAACATTAATTACTACAGCTCACATAACTTACTCTCTTTTAAGTATGCGTCTTTCTTCTTCATTACGTGGGAATCGAATGTACTGCCGAGAAAACTGAGTTGACAGAATTTCACTAACGGCAGCTACGCTGCGACTCACTGTAGTGTGGCTTATGGCTAATAAAAAGTCTTGTCCTACACTTTTTTGGTAACTACCATGAGCAAAGAAATGTAGAGCACATAAGATCTTAAAATTAAGTTGCGTTAGGGAATGTTATTTCTAGCACAATAAAAAATCAGTGATTAACCTTAATATGGTTTGGAACGGACGTGTTTCTCACTGGTTCCATTAGAAAAACACTGATTTCATCGATCATGTTCCTCGCTAGATGCTTCGGTAACCGATATAGTTTTTTAAATAATACTTCGGGATTTTCAAAAGGATTACTCCTGTCCCGCAGCATCCTTCTTTATAACTGAAATAATTGCCTGCAAAGTTAATAAATATACTACAATGGATAACCAAAAAAGAAAATTTATTAGAACGTTTTTATAGGTTAAGTAAATATACTTCTACTTACATTTCAATTTCCTGTTGCAGTTCATCAGCAAGAATTAACACAAAATTTAAATTAACTGCCATGGCCTCAACTATGCCCTATTTATTATCAAATTGATTAATCGGAAAGTACAAAACCTATAATCCACCTAAACCAAAAGTAAACAAAAACACTAGCAGTAGGCTGCAGTGCATACCCAAGCGCAGGCGCAGCGCAGATTCCGATTCTACAATGCGATTTCGACTGCTACAAGCTCGTCGAGTTGGATTTGTATCAGGCATTTCTACTAACGAAATTCAAAGACGTTAGAGAATAGCAACTAGAAACAACTTCTCGATCGCGTGACTTCTATTCGATTTACTTCATCTCTATTCGATTTCAAGTTAGGGAATAGGTTTGAATATCTGTAACGTGCTGTCATATGCGACACAAATGATTATTTGCACTAAATGAAATAAAATAATCTTCCACTTACAACAATCTGCTAACCACTAAGTGCTAGAAAGGTAGTATGAATATCAGATCTCCTTCTCTGCCGATGCCCACTAAACAACCAAATTAAAATGGATTGTGTCACCGGTGACCACGTTACCATTCTAGGGTTAAACTACACAAAGAGTTTTAAGATTTTACCGAAAGTTACCCCAGCCTACAAGCGAGTCCTATCAGGATAGCTTTAAATTTTATGCAAAAATGAAAAATGTTAACAACACAGATTACATGAAAGCATTTCCTGTAATGTCCCTGATGGGTACACCTAGAAGCATGTATACAGATTGCAGCAGGTCACTAGGACCATAACAAAAGCAAGCGAACTTTACTTGTTGCCGTAATTGTGTTTAAAAAATTTAATAATCAAATATATACCTTGTATTTATAACGATTCTAACGACCTACCGCTATCGTAAATTGATTATTTGATTGTTAAAACACAACGACGGCTACATACATATTCTTCTTGCATTTGCAATGGTCCTAGTAGCCTGCCGCATTCTGTATGTTGTAGCCACGTTAAAAAATCAGCCGTTTTATTAAATGACTAGCCACTTTATAAAATGCAGCCACATTCTAAAATCTTGATTTGTCTTTTATTATTTTAGAATGTGGCTAGTGTTTTCAGCCGTTTTATGAATTGGCCGATCAAGTAACAACCACATTCATAAGTACTCATAATGGAGTTTAACAAATAGGCACAGTAAGTGGAGGCCTGAACAGGTGGTTTGCTAGAAACGAGCTCTCCTTGAGCACTGCTCAGAATCCCTCTTGTTCGAATGTTCCTGATACCAGTTCAATATTTTAAGAGAATGCTTTAGTAGTTTCACAGTTTGGCTAACAAGGCTTTAAAAAATATTTGAGCAAACCAAGCAAAAATCAGTGTCAGAATGTCTTTCTTCAATGGTAGCGTGAAATACAGCAGCAGATGTCACTATAGAGGGTCGTGTTGCAATGATAAGTTCTTACATACCTCATATGTATAATATCATGAATAAATTACGTGCTTTTTTGCTTATAAATCGTTTGTCTTATACTAAAACATTTCCCAATCAATGTTTTTTATTTCATTTGGTATTTGCGAATATGGCTATTGCTATCGGACTGCTGAAAATACTAAGCAGATTCTAAAATAATGAAAAAGAGTGCAGATTTTAGAATGTGGCCACGTGTGATGGAGTGTTAATGCATATTATGTACCTACATTAAAATATATAAGTTTTGCCAGCATTACGTACCTTTGTTTTTGCTGTAAACGTTAACCGTCTACTTGTTGGTCGAGATCAGCACAGTACACAGGTTATGCTTTCAATATCTGCAAGCCAATTTAAATGGCGGGAATACAACCAGCGTTGCCAACTGCATAAGGAAAAGATATAGCACTACTGTTGTATACTTGTCCAAACTTTCGTACTAAAACTACCGCATTAGTTATTACATTTCGAATTGTATATTCAATTAGTATAATGTTTACCTATTTTGGTTAATTGAAACACATGACATGCTATACATCGCAGAAGATTCCTAAAATCGGCGGCGCTGTGTGGGGTCCGGGGAATAAATATCGTACGGGTTGGCGACGCTGAACAAACCATACCACCACCATATTATTTCACGTCGTAATCGTAATGCCAAGTTACCAACACAAGATTCCCAAACCATGAGAAACTAACAGCGTTGTCATTCTATTTTAAAATTACCTATATTTTAAAAGTGACACGTTTCCTTTTTAATTTAACGCCAGCATTAACATTTTTGATAATAAACTAGGCAGCAATATATCAATTCATGTGTGCGAATATACAGTGTCCGCCAAAAAGTCGGCATAATATGGGAAAAAAAATTATTTTTGATTTTTCAAAAAAACTTTATACGTCAGTAATTTGTGCTTGTCTAAAAACCTATTTAGCCTCTATCATATATACCGAGTGATTTTTACTTATTTAGAAAATGGAGTTTTTCTCAATTGCCAAAATTCGAAAAGTGCTATTTTTCGGAAATTAAGTAAGATTTCATTGAGATTTTTTTAGAGTGTGTTGTTTTTATCTAACTGAACAATTTCAAGGCCAGAAAACCGCTTTTTTTTAACTTTAGCTAAAAATAAATTTTTCATTTTTTTAAATATTTTTCAAAATTTCACATACCAAGACTTAAAATTAAAATTCAATTTTTTGTATATGAAGACTAAAAATTTATAATTGGAAAAAAATAATATAAATTGTTAATTAGTTCTTTAGATTTTTTATTATTTACCGAAAAGTAGTATGTTTGCATAATTTTTACGTTTTTTATGCAAGGCGCTTTTTAGGAGAAATATTTTTCAATTCTAATTAGTATCTATTTAAATGTCTTCTAGAAACTCTAATCTATCCCTGTTAATGAAGTACTGTTACAAAAATTCTGTAAATGTTCTTTTATAATTGTCTAAATGAGATTTTTCTTTATCCAATTTACATCTAAAAAATCTCTTCATTTAGACAACTGTTAAAGAACATTTACAGGATTTTTGTAACAGTAATTCATTAACAGGGCTAGATTAGAGTTTCTAGAAGCCATTTAAATAGTTATTAATTAGAATTAAAAATATTTCTCCTAAAAAGCTGTGAACAAATATTGTATAGAAAGATTAATAAGTTGTTATACATTAATGCAATTTGATTTATGAGAGTGCTTTATTTTATTTTGACAGATAAAGGTACAATCGAGAATTAAAAATCGGGACAAGTGCTAAAGTGAAAGTTGTCGTTTTTGCTATAGTTTGCAGTACGTTTTATTGTAATATAAAGATGTTGGCCCTAGTGAAAAAAATATCCATTATTATAACAAATGGCAGATATTAAACCCAAAATACCACGTGGAGACTGACAATTATATTCGAATTACACGATTGAATTGTTGGTGTCCTGATTTTTAATTATTCAATGGTACCTATACGAAAGCAAAATCAATTTTAGATAATCTTAAGGTTCGATGTTAAAATACAGGGTGTTTCCTAAGTAAGTAATCAAACTTAAAGGTGGTAAGCTATGGCTTATTTTAAAAAGAAAAGTTCCTCTAAACATATTATCTAAATTGCTTCGTTTTCAAAATACAGGGTGTCAAAGAAGCAGAAACAAAAATGAAAATTAAGGAATTTTTTAAAACGAATAGATATTTTATTCAAATTTGGTATGCTCACATGTGGCACTAAGGGCCACTGTTCAGTATCATTTAAAGATTTTCAGATGCACCAGAAGCGTGCATGTGGGTGATCATATTTAATTTTTTAATTTGAAAATGACACATCACTGATTATTTTTCAACTTGAATAATTTTTTTAAACTCTCGAACAAAACCTCCCCAAAAACTACCTGTTATCTTTTTTATTTTTTATTAGCCATTATCGAGTTAAAATAAAAATTGTAAATAAAGCACTATTATGTATTTTATGTCAGTTAATAGTATATTTTGTTATTAGGAGGAAAAGTTATTTTTTATGTATCGTGGCTGGACGGTACAGCCGAGCCACATAAAGATACTTTTGCTCCGAATAACATATAGCATTATTTCTTCAAACATTTATAACAAAATTACTATACCTCGTCAGCGGCAGATAAAGTCGTCAGCGGCAGATAATATTATCTGCCGCATGGCAATAAAGTAACAGTTTAACATCATCAGTCCAGCATGATAATGACACATTTTACTGCCGTTTGAAGAAAAACATGTTTATATCTGTTGATCAAGACACTTGCTTTTCACACTTGTTTAAATAATTGAACGCCACTTTGTATTGTATTAACCTAGTATTTGAAAGTTTTATTCACCATCGCGAATTACACAAACTTTTGTGTACAGTCTTGCTGACGGAAGTGCTCAAGAACCAAGGGGTATTTACAACGAAAAGTATCCTAATCGCCAATTACCACTTTATCGGACTTTCATAAGAATCCACCAGCGTCTTGTGAAAACAAGATCATTTGTACGAACACGTAATGTTCCAAGAAGACCTCAAACGGTTAGCACTCCTGCAGTGGCAGAAGCTATTTTGAACGAAATTGAAAAACATCCAGAAACTAGCACCAGAAAAATTACATCTAATCTTCAAGTAAGTTCTAAGCTGGTGTGGACAATTCTGGGAAAAGAGCAGCTATACCCTTACCATATCAGTCGCATATACGCTCTGTTGCTATAACATTTTCCACAACGTTTAACGTTTTCTCTATGAATTCAGCAAAAAATTGCACAGAATCTTTAATACATTGCTGTGGTGTTCTTTACGGACGAGGCCAACTTTTCGAATAATGCTATTATGAATTTTTATAATAACCATCTTTTTAGTGAAGAAAATTTACATGCGATAATAGGTAGAAGGCCACTTCCACCATCAATTTCATTGAATGTATTGGTGGGAATTGTTGGTCATTTCTCGATTGGCTGTGTCTTTCTTCCCATGAGACTAGACAGTGCATCGTATCGACATTTTCTTGAAGATGAACTACCTTTTCTAATGGAAGATGTTCCGCTCATGCTCAGAAACAGAATGTGGTTTATGCACGACTGCGCTCCAGCTCATTTTAGTGTAGTAGTTCTTTTTGAATATGGAGTTTAACAATCGATGGATCGGCGAGGTGCTCAAATGCCAAACTAACCAAGGCTTGCAAGATTCCAGATCTAAATCCTTTAGATTTTTTCTTTTGGGAACACCTCAAATCTTTAATTTACACAACACCTATTAAAAGCCAAGACGATCTGAGGCAGCACATAATAAATGGATGTGAGACTATACGTAACACTGCAGGTATTGTTCAGTGAGTACGTCAATCACTGAGAAGGAGAGCTAAGGCATGTGTTATGGCTGGAGGTGACTATTTTCAACAGCTGCTCTAATTTATTCTGCAATTTCATTAGTTACTGCATTTTTATTATTTTTATTTTATTATTATTTGCAATAACTCAGTCTGGTCCCCTAATAAAATGTTAAGCTATTTACAATTTTTATTTTAACTCAACCCTGCATTTCGAAAACGAAGCAATTTGGGAAACACGTTTATCGAAACTTTTTTTCTTAAAATAAGCCATAGAATACCACCTTTATGTTTGATTGCTTACTTACTTTGGTAATTGCCAAGTGAGATACTTTTCGCTGTAAATACGCCTTGCCCACTTGAACTCTTGAGCACTTCCGTCAGCAAGACTGTACACAAGATGCATATAAACCATTTCTAAGTTTGTGTAATTCACCGTGGTTAATAAAACTTTCAAATACTAGGTTAATACAATACAAATGACGTTGAGTTATTTAAACAAGTGTGAAAAGCAGATGTCTTGATTAACAGACTTAAACATGTGTATTTACAATTTTTATTTTAACTCAATAACGGCTAATAATATCTAAAAAAGATAAGAGGTAGTTTTTGGAGTTTTTGTTTGAGAGTTTATAAAAATTATTCAAGTTGAAAAATAATCAGTGGCATCTCATTTTTTAATTAAAAATTGTAATATGATTACCCACATGCACGCCCCTGGTGCACCTGAAAATCTTTAAATGATACTGAAAAGTGGCTCTTAGTACCACACGTAATACATACCAAATTTGAATAAAATATCTCTATTTGGTTTCAAAATTTCCTTAATTTTCAGTTTTGTGTCCGCTTCTTTGACACCCTGTATTTTGAAAACAAAGCAATTTAGGAAACATGTTTATGGGAACTTTTCTTCTTAAAATAAGCCATGGATTACCACCTTCAATTTCGATTACTTACTTAGGAAACACCTTATATAAGACAGGTACGCACAAACTATTTAACACATATTTTTACAATGTATAGATCTAAAATGAATTATTACATCAATCTACTTAACCCTCCATTTCACGGCTGCTTTGAAAATTACACGGTTCCATGCTGAGCTGGAAAAATTACTATAAAAAAATAATTAATTACCAAATACCGCTCAATGAAGTAATTCAGTTACCAGATTTTTAATTACTCAAATGAAATAGTAATTACCTGGTGATTGTAATTGCTCAACAGAAATTACTTTTTCAGTTACTTTCACTAGAAGTTGTTGTATATTTGTATTTGGTATTTACTTAGCCATAAGCTAGTGCATCATTTTAATCAAGCAAATAAATAGCTCTGCACTTACCGCAGGCATATTTTTTGCTTCTTACACAATAATTATTAACAAGCTACAATGCTACATCCTACACAATGTACACTACACAATACACAACACATGCACATCTCATCTATAAACATATATGTGCCTGCACAAAATATCTCCTTGCTCGTGCACAAAACAAGCTGTTATTTGACTAGCCATAGGATAATACCCTATTGAGGCCAGTAAATAAAAAAGTTACCTTGGAAATTTATTTATTGAAAAAACGTTAACATTTGGCATACACTTAATTAAAGTAGTTTTTCAAAAGTAATAGCAACAATTAAACTAAAATAATTACCATAGTAAACTAGAACCATACAGTGATTATAAAAGCAGAAAAAAGGCAATAAAAGTGTTTGCGTTACACAAAATATTGATTATTAAAGTCAGCTATTGAAATTTATCGGCGTAGTATTGGCAGCTCGTTTTCACATGTTGCAAACAAATGTAGTTATTACAGAATTTACAGTGATAACGGAATCTTATGTTCTTGTAATATTTGCAATGTTCTCGTCATCTGGTTGTTGAGCCATAGGGTTGTTCTTCTGTGGTTACCCCTGAATTACCTTCTTATATTTTAAGGACGATTTTTCAGAGAAAGGAAATTTTTTCCGAGTTCTGTACAACGAAGTGGAACTTAAATATAATATACTGGAATTATTTAGCTTTCACTACAAACCAAACCTGAGCTAAAAAATGTAAGGAATTGGTTACAACAGTAACAAGAATCCACCAGTTGGGCCTCACATGCCCAACGCTCCTACCACATCTAAACAAATTGGGCTAAATTAAAAACAACCACATTGAAATATGTCCCATCAAACAGCTGAGAGGAGTTTAAGCAAATAAAGTTTTATTTTTACGAAAGTTAGAACAAAAGTACGTTTTACTGAACCTCGTAGGCCCAACTTAGGGAACGCAGGTTAACCTGCTTGTTAGCCGACTTCAGTCTGATTGTATTATCAACATAACTTTTTGAGTTTATAATATAATTTATAGTTATTCTTGCTTATTTGTAATTTTGATAATTTAAACACGTTACCTGCATATGTTTAAATTAATATTTACAGTAAATACTTACCTTTTAAAATTATTTTGGTAATTTCAAAGAGATTATGTTTTATGTAAACTACACTTACTATGTGTCCCACTAAACACAGAATATAGGGATTTTATAACAGTAGATAATTGCAATAAAAAATCGATCCTCTGTTGAAACCCCCATTTTAACATTTTTATGTTTTCACATACATGCACTTTGTTATCATCTTAATTGTTTTTGAGTAAGTATTTAATATGGAAATAGTACATATTGAATAAGTACCTATATGCTTTAGTATAGGTCAAAATGTGTTTTGGATGATTTGGTAATGTATAATGATTTATTATAAATAAAATTGTATTAAACATGAAAATATTTTTAAATTACTTACTTTTGAATACTTAGTAGGCACCCTTTTTATTTGCTGTTTGTAGAATTATAGAATGTTACGAGTAGACCTTTTAGTAAGCTAGGTATTTTTTAAAGCAACGTTGTGATCTGCCTATGGCATTCTATACTTTACACAAAGTAGCACTGCCTGAAGCAGTATGTTGTTTTCGATGACTTTTTGCAGTACTTATAGAAGTTTAATCAAACCACGCTCATAAAGTCCCTAAAGGTAGTAATATAGTTTCTTTCTACAGGTTCTTTTATACTTATTTTTTCCAGTACCTTATGGTATACTTTTGTCAATTTTAAAGTGACATGTTATTGGAGTGATAAAACTCACTGATTTACTAAGTCCTTATCTACTTCCATAGGGATTCTAAAGGATATTTTCAACTTTATTTTCTAACGCTATAGAAACTACAATCGAACCAGTTTAGTTTTGTCGTAGTTTGAACATTTATTGAAAGTTTTGGAATGAAAGGTACCCAATGCACGGGTGTGCTGCCATCATAGGTGCACGATTTTGTTAAGTAATGCTAAAACGCTTTTAGTGAGCCAAAATGATATGACTGTCATTTGATTTGTTTTCTTAAAAATGTATAGTAAGCACAGAAGATGGTCAAATATACGGTTACGTCAGCAGTGATCTCGTTAGTCATCGATGTTATTTGATTGACTCATCACGTGTTTCTTTACATAAATGTAGCGCGTTCTTTTTTCGATTACGTATTGTTTCTTCTTTCTTTAACATACAAATACATTTAATAGATAGCAGCCATTCTATCTTCTTAACTATTTAAGCATCTTTGTTAAACCAATCTCTGTTTATGTATACTTATACAAAATATGTTGTTTGAAATTTTTCTTTTTTTTCCTCTTATATGGCAGGAGCCTGATAATTAATAACTACACAGTGTGCAATTCTATTAGTCTCCTATGGTAGCAACCCAGATAAATGGCTAGCCTCACCTACAGTTGCTTTATAAGCAACAGTTTGGCCATAGGTGATCACTAGTGGGTCTGTTCTCAAATATTTCTTCAATACCGGAAGTCAGGATTATAATCCCAGGATTTTCCGGAAATCGGAAAATTTTATTTTAATATTAAACCTTTTAAATTATAAAGCAATTGCATTATTTTGATAAAAAAAATTAAAAACAAAAAATAAAGACCTTATTTCATTCAAAAATTTAAAAATCTCTAAAAAGCTTTACTCAGAACTTCCCCCGCAATTGGAGGTTGTGACACTAAATTTTAAAAGTCAAATGAAGATAGAGGTAAAAATATGTACCAGTTCGTAATAATACTGAAACGATAAAATGAAACTCTTGGTAATGCAAATTATATAAATTTTCAAATAAAGAAACTGTACTGGCACTGGGATTCGAACTTTGGCGCCTGAGAATGCGATTTCAATAACCAGCGGACACCCGTAAGTAAAGCGAGCACTCGCTGCCATGGCCTCCGGGACCCTTCGGATTTCTGTGATGTAGCTACATGTAACATAACACACTTATTCATTGCCCCTTTTTGTTAATTATACCATTTATCCTGTATCTGTTGGTTCCCATTTTCATCAAAGTTAAAGTCTGAGCTATGTGCAAATGATTACTTTTATCTAGCTCTCACTTTTT
The DNA here is from genome assembly GCA_940337035.1 of Agriotes lineatus. Lineage (NCBI taxonomy): Eukaryota > Metazoa > Arthropoda > Insecta > Coleoptera > Elateridae > Agriotes > Agriotes lineatus. Next base: position 52,523,080 of record OW679202.1, on the reverse strand, counting down.
ACATTTTATTTCTTTAAGGGCCATTTCACACCAAACCCGTCAAGTCCAGTCACTTCTAGTCAAAACAAGTTTAACCAGTCGACGCTTTCACACCAAACACGTATTTTGTGTAGAAAATTTGTTAATCTGTGCTTTTATTTCAGTAAAGATGGACCTCCTTGCTCAAATAGTATTACGTGAAATGCAAAAACAAAGAATTGAAAGGCAGCAAAGAAACTTTTGCCAAATACCAGCTGTACAATCCCTATTTCGGTGTTTGGGATTATAAATTTCTTTGTTACCTTGCACCAATAAGATTAAATGTTTGAATTCCATTGTAGGTAATAACAAATAAATGCACGGCACGGCGTATTATTCTAACCAAAATCCACCATGGACTGGGATAGACTAGCATAAAAAATCGACCCGTTGAATTCCGATCAGTCACGTCAAGATTCGACGCGTTCGGACTGGACGTGAAGCGTTTGGTTTAAAAGAAAATTCCGCAATTGTTGGCTATTTCAATGATATCACAGTCTGCCGAATTCTACAGCGTCGGATTTTACTGGACGTAACTGCACTTGACGGGTTTGGTGTGAAATGGACCTAAGGTGCTCACCCTATATATATTTTACTGAAATAGTCTCGGGTTCATGCCAGAAAGGCATATAATCTGCATGCAAAATATTGTCTTCCATCAACAAATAGTTCTTGAGTTATACTGCCAACAGGCAGACAGAAAGACCGAATTAAGAAAACCTGTTTTTCGTCACTTAGGGACCCTGAAACGTGAAGATCTGAAGAAATCTCGGAAGGTGATTTTTTGCAATTGCAATACTTTCTTCGCCTTTTACACGAGGGAAGTAAAATAGGAAAGCAGAATCATCAAATGAACTAAACGAAAGAATGCTAAAAGAGGTTTTATTTGGCTAATGGCACAATATACATAATATAAAACAGTGTATACAGGTGGTATAACATGTAAAAAAAAACACCTATGAACGTATGTAAACATAAAATTAGTTCAAATTGGCTAAAAGAAGTCATCAAGAAGCACAAAAAAGGGCTTAGCAAAATTGCACCAACCGAAGATGCACGAGCAGAACGAAAAGAAAGGTTTGATGATGTATTACAAGAAGTAACAAGAGCCACAATAATGATAGATGTTGAATATTGTCAAAATAATGACCTAAATATCACGAATACCTATTTCCAACTATGACTATTCATAAATATGTGAACAGCATTTTGAATATTGTGTTTGGGGAAGAGTAGGTGTTGATGGCAAATAAAAACTTAAAAGTAATGCTGTGCAAACATTATTTTCTTTCATGTCATTGACGGAATTAAATTAAACATTTGCGGTTACATTGCTAGCAGTATTAAGAATAGCAAACTATGTTTAGGTAGTATAAGATCCAAAAACATAAATAATAAATTAATCCATATTAGGTGTTATAAAAGTAATAGTCTTTATGTTCTGTAATAAAGCAACATTCAAATACTTCATATGCGAGGGTTGTGCTGAAAATTGTTATTTATTAAAAGACCGTTGCATTTTTTAACAAAAAATCTTTACATAGTTTTTCAAAATATTCTCCATTCAGACTAATACACTTGTGCATTCTTTGAAACCAGTTTTTAAAACATTCGGAAAATTCATTTTCTGAAAGTTCCTCAAAAATTCTTTGAAATTCTGTAATTGCTGCATCTGCACTGGAAAATCTTTTACCTTGATAATTTTTTTGACAGTTGGAAACAAAAAAAGTCGCACGGCTCCAGATCTGGGCTATACGGAGGATCAGTTACCAATTGAACTCCGAATCTTTCAAACAGTCCAATGTTCTGGCAGCAGTGTGCCTTGTCATGATGGACGAAGATGTTACGCAAACAGGTTCTTTGGCGACCTCTCTGTAATTTCCAAACATCTGTGGTAAAGCCACTTTGCAGTACCATTCAGAATTAACAGTTCTGCGACCTTCAAGTGGAATAACAGCAACAGGACCACTTCAGTGGAAAAAACAGCAATCCTTTTTACTTCCTTTTACAATAAAGGAAGTATTGGATTCACCCCAAAAATTCGAAATTGAGTTTTCAACAGATCTTCACGTTTTAGAGTGCCCTGATCTCAAAAAACGTATTTTTACTTCCTTTTACTACTATAAAGGAAGTATTGGATTCACCCCAAAAATTCGAAATTGAGTTTTCAACAGATCTTTACGTTTTAGAGTCCCCTGATCCCAAAAAACATATTTTTTTTCATTGGTCTGTCTGTCTGTCTGTCTGTGTGTCTGTCTGTGTGTCTGTCTGTGTGTGTGTCTGTGAACAGAATATCTCAAAAACGAAAAAAGGTATGGCATTGAAACTTCATATATAAGTTTTGTGTACTATGTAGATGAGACAGCAAGCTTTTGAAGAAAATCGCATAACCGGAAGTAGGTGTTTACTCTTGTGATTTTTCAGTTTTTTTCGATTTTTTCAAAAACGGCTCAAACGATTTTTTTTAAATTTTACATTTTTCTTACATTTTTAATGTGTATTGATGTGAGATAGGTGATTTTCCAGTTGAATACTTCTAAAGTGGGTTTCTTTTGTTTTTTTTTATATTTTTTTATTAACTCCTATTTTAAATAAAACACCCGGTATATTATTACATTTTTGAATTCACCTTAAAATTCTAGAGAAAATTTGTCTCTTCAACTAACACTCGATTTTGTACCGTTTTTGTAGAATTTGTAATTTTTGAAAATTTTTAACAAATGGTTAAAAATTAAAAATGAAATTTTTGACTAATTATAAGATCACTGTAAAAGGAAGTTGTGTGAGTGTATCACACCAGATTTTTTTTCATTGGTCTGTCTGTCTGTCTGTGAACAGAATATCTCAAAAACGAAAAGAGGTATGGCGTTGAACCTTCATATATAAGTTTTGTGTACTATGTAGATGTGACAGCAAACTTTTAAAGAAAATCGCATAACCGGAAGTAGCTGTTTATTCTTGTGATTTTTCAGTTTTTTTCGATTTTTTCAAAAACGGCTCTAACGATTTTTTTTAAACTTTACATTTTTATTACATTTTTAATGTGTATTTATGTGAGATAGGTGATTTTCCAGTTGAATACTTCTAAAATGGGTTTCTTTTGTTTTTTTTTCTATTTTTTTTATTAACTTCTATTTTAAATAGAACATCCGGTGTATTATTACATTTTTGAATTTCGCTTAAAATTCTAGAGAAAATTTGTCTCTTGAACTAACACTCTATTTTGTACCGTTTTTGTAAAATTTGTAATTTTTTAAAATTTTTGACAAATGCTTAAAAATTTAAAATCAAATTTTTGGCTAATTATAAGATCACTGTAAAAGGAAGTTGTGTGCGTGTATCACACCAGATTTTTTTATTGACACTTCTGCCACAAATTACTTTTCTGGGCAAGTCTTCATCTTGAATACCCAAACACTAGACTGCTGTTTAGTTTTAGGGTCGTAACTGTATACCCAAAATTCGTCACCTGTTACAATGTATGCCACTTGCTTGGAAGCTCCTCCGTCAAATGTTTGCAACATAAATTTACACCTGTCTACTCGATCCTGTTTTTGACTTTCTGAGAGCAAATGCGGTATCCAACGGCTTGCTAGATTTCTTACCCCAAGATGTTTATGCAAAATGGTATTCACCGTCGAGGATCCAATCTTCACTTCCACCTGAATCTCCCTATAAGTAATATTTTGATTGGATTGAATCAAGCTTGCCACACGATCAACATTTTCTGAACAGGCAGATTCCGCAGGTCTTCCAGGTCTTGCTTCGTCTCCTAGCAGCTCTCGCCCTCATTGGAATTTGTGGAACCAATGACTAACAGCAGATAATGAAGGGGCAGCATCGCAAAAGGCTGCTATCAAATTTTCATGGCTTTGCTGGTATCGTAACTGTTTTTTATAGTCATAGAAAATCATAGCTCTAAAGGCAGTTTGCGGAATGCTCATTTTAACTGAATTAAAAATGCACTACTACTTAACTTACATAATTAACTACGTTTCACAAGGAAATCGGAACGTTTGACAATTGTGGGTAACGAATGTCAACTAATGCGACATTCAATTGTTGCAATTGTTTCTAGCCAATTGAGCTTCCATGGCCTGCTACGAACTATTAACAGAGCATCCCTTGTATTATACACGGTATTTCTAAAATCAGGGGACATACCTTGCAGAAGTATTCTATAATCAAAAACATATTCAACAATTCTAATCAACCCGTCTCCGCATATGCTTCTTTTTTAAGATATTAGTTTTAGTTTTAATGTGGGTTACCATTAAAGTAATATGAAATCTGGATAATCACAATTGAATTGCTTACTTTGCTTGGAAACGTGGATAATGTTATCAAAACTACTTAGTAAAGTTATTGATCAAGTGAGTATACTATTGAAATTTGACGGAAATAAGTGAAATTCTGTTTCAGTAATGTAATGGTAAATTTTTCTTTTCATGAAAAAGCATGGATGACTTTTATGTACTGCCATGGTAATGGGCATGCTCGCAATGCTGCGATAGCAGCCAAATCATAAAATGTTTGCTGCATAAAATTCATATGAAATTTTTTTACCTACATTGAAACTTTGTACCTTAATATCTTAGAAAAAACTGATTTGCGGACATAGGTTTATTATAACTTTTTGATTTGTTTTTGATCATAGAATAATTCTGCAAAGTATGTCCCCTATTTTAGAATCACCCTGTATATTACAAAATCGTATACGTTGTGTTTTAGTATTAGTTTCCTTCTGTAGGTTTATTATTATTTACATAAACGCTAACTGTAAATTAAAATACAATTTTTTATTGATAGGCATTGGTTACCTATTTAATTATTTAGTAATATATTTACTTACAGTAAGCATTTCTTTAATTGAAATATTTGTAAATCCGAACAATTGCTTTGCAGTAAGTGGCATTTCGTATGGCCAAACTGCTTAGGTATATAAAGTGACTGTAGCCTCACCCTTCGAGTTTAAGAGAAGAATACCATTTTACAGGGGTCACAACTGCCGTAGGTGTTTATATGGTGCTCGGAGAGGGTACAACAAAACCAATGTCCGAACATGAGGTTTGAATTCACTTCTTGCCAATTATAAGCTGAAGTTCTTTACCTCTCAACTATCCTCCCTCTTTACAAAATCGTAATTGTGCGAAATAAATCCAGTTTAACAGTTAATATATGTTTATTGATTTCAATCTATATTCGAAACAAGAAAGCAAGTTTCATCAAACACGCATTATCCTAGTGAAAGTATGAAAAACCAGTTTTATATAAAAAATCAATTCGGTAGTAATGCTACCAAGATGAGAAAATTCTCGATTTCGTCTCTTCTCAAGTCGAAATTCGAGACTGACATTTTTCGATCTAAAATTTTCAAGATAAGATTGATATAATTCTAGAATATTTGAGATGAGATTAACCACATTCTCGATCTCAACAGCTTCTCAATAGTATTTTTAAATTACACATAAAAACATTGCGTAATCAGCCTGTTAGTTGTTATGTAGCTGAAACAAGATAATTCTCGAAATTCAAAATCAAGATTGACATTTTGCGATCTCAAATATTTCTTAATAAGTCTGAGAAATGAAATAAGCAACAACTTCACAGTTCTCATAAATTCAACAATTAATATTCACAAGATGTTGCATCACAAGCATGTACCAATGACTGTGTACCTACATTAGCAAGTTGGTTAGGCTATTTGTTTACATAGACCAAACTGCCTTTTCAAAAATAATTCCCCATAAATATCATCACGGGAATACCAAACCTAAAAACTTGAAAACACCATCAGGGGAATACAAAAAATTTTAGGCTTCACGCATGCGGTTGTTTTAGGATTAAGCTGAGAGTGCATAACGCTAAATTAACCACAAGCCTCAATTTGGTATGCACATCACATATTTAAAATTCGAGAATCAAGATAGAGAATTGACATTTGAGAATGAGAATAGGTACCTATATGTCGTATCGTCTCATCTTGTGGCAACACTACAAAGCAACGTATCAACCAAAAGTTACATATATTAAAAGAAAGAGAGAATAATACTTAATAACATTATGTGCTACACTATAATACCCTTCATTGGCACAGATACAATAGTTCCTAGATGTTCTTACTTTCTAATTCTATTTTATTTTAGTGCGTTTGGAACAACTCAAGGTTTAGCAGTATTTCCTCCATGACCACTATAAGAAAAAAAAACATAAGTGACAAAATTACAATAGTTTCATCACTCACCTTTCTGCATTACTGTCTTTGTTAGCGGTAGCATTGTCCGAACCTAATTGTAATAAATTATTTACTGCCTCTAGAGCAGCCTCTAAAGCAGCCTTTATGTACCAAGTTTCGAGCTGCTCCTTAGCTTGTGCCATCTGCATCGCTTGAGCGTCATGTGCTTGACCAGTTCTCTTCAACTCAGCTGGAGCACTACCAGGGCCTGAATCCAACATGTCGCACCTTCCCACTATAACTTTTGACTGAAAGATGCAATTCGGATATCGTTATTATGCAAAATATTAAGTTTTTTAAATTCCATAGCTTTCATTAGAATTCTTAAAGAGTGATTCAGAGATTTGCAATAACAATTAGGTTATCAGTGGTCTTTTATGTTAGTTACAAAATTCTTTTAAAATGCAGTAACATTTCCTTGTTCACAAGGTACTTCAACAACTCAAATAAAAACAGGAGTGGCTTGTAATAATTCACGAGCCACCAACAAAAATATTTATTATATTCATTATAAAAATCCTTGTTTGGGTTCATACGCTCTAAGACACAAAGCCAAAAATACTGGGTGTTCATCTAGAAAGGCAATGTGGTCTACGCCGAAATTTAATTTTTAGATTAATAATTCAAGTAATCGGCCAAGCCTCAAACAATATGTGTATAAGAGAGTATATTATACTGCTCAATGCAAATTATGACTTGAAGCCCGAATATTGTTTTCGTAACTATGAAAAGACTGACAAAATATGAGAAAATGTTTTACTTCACTGGGATTATTACTTTTTGCTGAAGGCGTTATTAATGCTAGGAAGCAGTTGTTACGGAACACATCTTTCCTTAAACAAAAAAAAAGAACTACAAGACAAACATACAGGTGTCAGTAATCAATGAGACAGGGTGAAGAATAACATGGAGTACGAGAAATACAGCAGCTTTAAACGGAGTGTTAGCGTTTTCCGTGCTGTGATGGTAAAAATGTACAGAACTAAGTCCACTAGTCACTAGAAATTAAACTTTGGTTTTACGATAGGAAACAGTAATATACTATATATTTGTAAAACCAAAATCCTCAAAAGAATATAAAGTGGTCTAAAAGAAAGGTTTGTGAAAGCCGATGACAAATAAAGAATTATAAGAACAATAGAAGGTACCTACCATTATAAACAAAACCAACTAACACGAATAGACCATATAAGTATGCAAACAAAGAGAATTTTATTACTTAATAAGGAACGGGAAGGACCAGTTTGTGCTACGATTTACCTTACAGATACATCAAGATTTAAATTGACAGAAACATTAACCTCCAGTAGTTAAGCATCTCGACTGCTGAGTTTGACTCCAGGTGGGGTTTAAAAAAAAGAAGATGAAAACCTCTACAGAAACCCTGGGTTCGATGTTACTACGATGTGTAGCACATAAAAGGTCCCTTGCTAGGGTTGAAACTCCTTAGTTTCAGCAAATTCTGTTAGGACTATGACCATAGCCATCAGTGCCTAAGGAAGCCGATAGTTCACATTGTTAGAATTTGTCCATAACAAACAACAACATGTATTACATATACCAATGGGGCCAATGAGATAACATGAACAAGAAAATAACCGGTATTGCTTGAGTAAGAAAGAGATAAACATAGTAGCAAATATTTGAGGAGGCTTGACACTCATTTTAATTATGACGTACGTCAACGTCAACTAATCATTCCTACTTAAATAATTTTTTTGTATGGCCATCTCTTTCTTACTCGAGCATTCTATTTTGTTGTTCATGTTATCTCATTGCTGTTATATATAATTACGGCCCCATCCGTATATATAGTCAATGCTAGTTAGTACCGTATGTGGTGTTAACATTTCTGATTAATTGGATAAGTAGCTGGACTCTTGCATATGTGTCACCACGCCTTCATGTCTGTTGCGCATTCTCTTACTTCTTCTTTAAATTTCCCTCTTGATTGTACTGCCTTGGCTGCTACTTCATCCCAGGCTCTAGTAGGTTATTCTCTTGGTACTTTTCCTTGTGTTCTGGCATTCCATATTTGTTTTGCCTGTATTTCTCCGTGCATCCCTTTCCCTATAAGATGCCCTAACCACCTCAGCTGACTCTTCAACTACTATTTCTGTTAGTGGCTTCACCTGTAGCCTCCTATCTTTAATAACCTTAGTGCATACACTCTCCCGTATGGTTATTCCTTTTATCATCTCAAGCTTTCTTCTATTTTCCATAGCTTGAATGCGATTTTTTTGTCATTTTGTGAGCACCCAGCTTTTGCCCCCATACGTCAGTGTTGGTATAAATATTTTCTTGTATGTTAGAAGCTTTGTTAAAAAAAACAAAGATGACAGTTTTTAATGTAATATACAGTGTGTTTAAAAAATACGTTGAGATATTTTACCCACTTATATATCTCATCAATACAAACAAAAGAGTCCTAGTAAACATGCGTTCGAAAATCAACCGTTTTTGAGATACAGCCAAATTATTTACACACAGTCGCACACGCAGAATCTTATTTATCATGTCTGCTATGGAAGTGGATAAAACAAAATTTGTTGGAGTTTTTGTAAGTGTCAATATTGTTATTGTTGTTGTCACTTTTTGGTGTCATTGTGGTTTTTTGGTTATTAAAGTCTGCTGTTGCTCATTGTTAAATTTTTCAAATTTGTGTTTACCTAATATTTTAGAATATGTATACCTCCGCGGAAATGGCAGATATGTACGGTAAGGCCAATGGTAATTCTTATGAGGCACGTTGCTTGTATGCTGAAGCATTTCCGAACTCGGCAATTCCGTGTAACAAATTTTTTACAAACTTGCTTCATCGTTTATCCAAAATTGGCGCATTTATATCAAAAAATGGTGCTGATCTAGCTGACCCCGGCCTAGATCAGTTTCTACTCCTGAAGAGGAACTTAACATTTTGAGGACTGCAGAAAATTCAGGTACCAGTACTAGAAGACTTTCTGCCAAAACAAATATTAATGCTTCCCTAATGTGATGAATGTTATGTGAGGAGCAAATGTACCCAAACCATATTCAAAGGGTATGGGCTCTTATTATGCGTGATTATGCTGCTCGTCTGGTGTTTTCCCGATGAGCACTGACAACAGTTGCGGAAAACGCAAACTTTGTTAGTCTTATTTACTGGTGAACATAGTTTCACAAGAAATGGCATTTTCAATTTCCACAACCGTCATATGTGGTCAGATGAAAACCCTCATGCTATTATTGAATCGAATCATCAACAACGATTTTCAATCAACGTTTGACTTGGCGATTTTGGAGACCATATATGACCTTTTCTCTTTCGAACTGTTGATTGGCCAATTGTATCTTGACTTTTTGCATACCTAATGCCTTGCCACTATTGTTAGAAGATGTACCCCTCATTCATACAATATGTGGTTGATGCATGGTCATGGTCAGAAATTAAAAAACGACAATCACAACAGCCGGTGGATAGGGCAAGGGGTCCAGTTATGTGGCCACCTAGAACTTTTGATGTCAATCTGCTCGACTTTTGTATTTGGGGTTATTTAAAGTCGTGCAGTTTATTCAAGCCCTGTGAATAATTTGAAGGAATTGTGAGACCAAACAAAACATGCCTCCCAGACTGTTCGTATGAATCTGGGAATCTTTGAAAGAATGCTGCGTTCATTTTTACGAATATGCGAAGGATGTGTACAAATGGAAGGAGGATGTGTAGAACATCTACTTTAATTATTTCTAATAAAACGTTTTATTTACACGGCTATTTGTTTTAATGGGTGAGGAACTTATTGAAATAACAAGCAATATTTATTATTCTAAAAAACCTCAATATCTTGGTTGATTTTCAAACCCATGTTTATTAGGACTTTTTTATTTGTATTGATGAGATCTATAAGTGGGTAAAATAGCTGAACGTATTTTTTAAACACCCTATATATAATATACAAGGATTGTTCAATAGAAACATGTTTATAGGCTGCAGCATAATTTCTATTATCTCAATTTAAAAACAATCGCTGTTAACACTAAGGCATGAGTACTATTGTTGTACTAATCTAGAGATTTCCTGCTGGAAAAATTCTTGCGGCTGTTAACAAAACTATTCTCTAACAGTAATCTACACTTCAGGGTTCGAAGTGAAGCGTTATCCCTTTAGTGATTATTTTAATGAACCAAAGACATGAACCCTGTGATAATAAGAGCATGGATAATGGAATTATTAACATGTGAGCAAATGAAAATGAAATCAAGATTGGCTTAAAAAAATTAAGTCATGCGCTCTATTACTGCTGACCTTTTTAATTTAAATAGGACAGTTTTTATAATAGTAGAACTATCAAACTGTTTAAATTATCAAATCAAAAAGTTTTTAAAGTCGAAATGATTGATGTAGCAGATATAACATTGTTTTAGTGTTGGTTTTTATGTTAATTTTAAAATAAAATTTTCACATGACAGTCGGTAAGAGTTATGCAATGGATTAGGTTATGTATGTGTATTTCACTAACATAATGTGAAATAATAATCGACATATGTTGCAATTTTCAAAACCAAGCTTGATTTCACTTTTGTTTGCTCACATGTTGCTTCCCATACCTATGCTCATGCACACATCATTTCAGAAAACTCTCTGAATTTAATGTATCTATTTGCAAGTAAACCAGTTTCCAAACACCTCACATTTTTATTTGAAGTTGCAATACGACGATGTCTTGGACGAGCCACCGTTTTAGTCAACTTTATTCCTTGTCGCTAATTTTTGTAACACTAAACAACTGCCATGTGAGAATTCATTCTCTCATGTATTTTGAGTGGTTGACGCCCTTCGGTGGCTAAAAATTAAATAACATGCATATTGTCTTTGGATGGATTTTCTATACTAATCAAGTTTTATAAAATGCATAAAAAGAACCGCAGAAAAATTTGAGAGACACACCACCAATTTGCCAATACATGATTTCAACATCATCATACAATTACCATGATCATGTTGTGCCTATGCCAATTAAACGTGTTTCTATTGAACAATCCTCGTACATATACATTTTTTAAATTGATATCCATGTCAGTCCGTTTCAATATGTAGGCAATAATAAGTAAAGTAGATTTTGGAAGCTTTTACAGCCATTTTTATTACGTAACAAACGACTTCCGAGATTGGACCGGTCATTATTCAGGTCAAAAAGCTCAATGTTTCGTCCAATTTCGTAAGGGACTTCATCAGGAGACAAGCAAAAGAGCAAGGTAACTCAAAGTGTAAACCACACCAGAGGCAAAACTTTTTTACAAGGAAAGGGATAGAGAAGCTACGGATATACAGTCTGCCATCGATCACCATCTTCATCCACAAACACCCCAGCCTCCAAAAACCGATCCTCCCACAGCAATAGTCTTTCTTCCCTACATTCACCAAGTCACCAATCGTGTAGGAAAGTTTCTTTAAAAGCAAAACATTCAAACCTCCGAGCAAAATATCACAGGTTCTTTCTTAGCCAAAAAATAAATTAAACACTATGTCACCTAAAGGTGTTTATAGAGTTCTTTGCTTGTGTAATGCTGTATACATTAGTGAAACAGGACATTCAGTAAAACCTTGTACCTCTGAACACCAGCGCTGTCTCAAGTTGGGTCTTGTTTTATCATCAGCCATCACAGAACATCAACGCGATACTGGCCATAAGATCCGTTTCGATTAAACTTCTATTATCTGAAAATCCCCATTCTTCTTTATCAGAAATATTCCTTTACTTTGTGAATGCATTCATCAGACGAGGTACGATCTCAATACCTTTTCTAAACAATTGTTAGATCTTTATTTAGAATTGTCAAATACTCTTAGCTTTCTTGACTGGTCCACTTGTGATTTGATCACCTACACACACGCCCAAAAAACATTAGAAATGACAACTGCGACTCATCTTTGTAAGTTTTATTCCTTGATGTTATTGATTAAGGTTTCTACAGATTTAAATGGTTCTCAGATGGTTATAAATCTTTCCTCTCCTTTAGCAAAAATTCTATACCTTTCAGAAGTCTGAATTCTTTGCTAGTCTTCAAAAGGATTCCTACAGAAAAATTATCAGTTTGGTAGAATCTTCTGTGAGAACGTTTCCTAAAGACGTTGCCGATCTTATCCGCTTTGAAACTGTCAGGTGTTTATGATCATCTAAACCCCCTAAAAGTAACATTAGGAAAGACGAAAGGAATGCTCTTAACACCTTACATTCCAATTGTGACATCTCATTTTTGTCCACTGATAAATGTAATGCTACGGTAGCTATAGGTTAACTTTACTCCAAGATTCTTCTTATGCCCCACTTTCTCGCTACCCAACTTCCAAAATCACACAGGAAGTCACTTCTCTCATAACAGCTTCAGCTCTTCCTACTAATATTCAACGGAGAGGTTGATTCGTCGTGTTTCAAAGCCTTCTCGGCTATATAGTCTTCCCAAAATTCATAAACAAGATATTCACCTTAGACCCATCGTCAGTACCATAGATTCCCAACTTACCCATTAGCAAAATACCTGACCACTATCCTTAGAAAGTTCACTGGTAAGTCTCCATTGTATGTTTGCAATTCAGCCCATTTCGTTGCACTTATATTCAATATAAGCATTAAACTTGAGGATTTACTTATGAGTTTCGATATGCTTCCATTTTTACTAAAGCTTCCATTCTCGATTTCATAGTCATAATACAACACTTATTATAAGAGCATGGGGAGACGTCTTCAAGTTCACCTGCCTTTCTTTGTAGAAAAATGCCTCTCTTCCACTTATTTTTTTTTTCAAGGCCAGTTCTTTAAACAAATATTTGGTGCAGCCATGGGTTCTCCTCTTTTACCTGTTGTTGCCAATATTTATATCGAAACTTTAAAAACTGTAGCTCTGATATCTTCAGAATTGAAACCCAAGTTTTCGTTCCGATATCTTGACGATACCTTTATTATTTGGCCACATGGTAAAGACATTTTACTCGTCTTATTAAACCATTTCAATAGTCAACATCCAGACATTAATTTCACCCTGAAGATAGAAAGTAATTGCTCTCTTCCTGTCTTGGATGTACAGGTTGCTCACCAACCTAGTGGCCAATTTGGTCCTTCTGTATATCGCAAACTCACTCACACTGACCTATATGCTATCTACATGCTGATTCCCACCATCATCCTATACAAAAAACTTCTGCTATCAATTTGCTTGTACACTGGGCTGTTTTTATACCTCAACCCGATAATATCCGCTCTGAATTAGATCATATTTGGAAAGCTCTTAGGAACAATGGTTACCATGCTAGGGATATACAGTCTGCCATCAATCCCCATCTTCATCCACTGCCACTCAACCCTCCAAAAACCAATCCTCCCATAGCAATAGTCTTTCTTCCTTATATTCACCAAGTTGCCGATCGCGTAGGAAAGTTCCTTCTAAAGCAAAACATAAAAAACCCCCGAGCAAAATCTGACAGGTTCTTCCTTCACCTAAAGATAAATTAAACACTATGTCATCTAAAGGTTTTCATAGAGTCTCTTGCGAGTGTATACTGTTTGAATACATTGGTGAAACAGGACGTTCAGTAAAACTCGTATCTGTGAACACCAGAGCTGTCTCAAGTTGGGTCTTGTTTCATCATCAGCCATCGCAGAACACCAACGCGATACTGGTTTTGATGAAAATCCCCATTCTTCTTGAACTGAAAGATTTACGAGGCCATTGAGCTTTACAAACACCTTAATTATCTCAATCAGGACGAGGGCTTCCCCTTCCTTCTATGTGGAAAGCGCTACTTTCTAAGCCCCGCCCACCGTCACTCAACCCCGACTACACTTGCCTATAAATTCTCGCTTTCTTCTCCCGATTGTTAGAAGATTTTTGCTTCTGGCATGGTTTACACGTTGAGCTACCATGCTCTTCCATCCCTTTCCTTGCAAAAAGGTTTTGCCTATGGCGTTGTTTACACATTAAGTTACCGTGCTGTTTCGCTTTTCTCCTGATGAAGTCCCTTACGACAATGGACGAAACGTTTGTTACACAATAATAAGTAAAATATTTGACATGATTTGTTTACATTGTAGGAGGTAAACCACTGGCTTGTTCCTTTAGTTACTTAACACAAATATTATTAATATATGACATTTTAAACACAGTGACTAGTCTCTATATGGTAAATCCAAAGGATCAGATCCTTTTAGTGTTTTAACAATGGGTACATCAGGTAGCGCTCTGGCTAGAGCATTAGGATGATCTTGGTGAGGGTTTTGCATTTAGCACTAATAATTTTAATCACATATTCTGCTGTCTCCATGTGAAGATCGCTATGTAATACCAAATACCATAAGGTGCGTTCGTCAACAGCTGATTTGTGTGTTTCGTGGGAGTTGTTAAACTTTTAAAGCAAGTTAGTGCCCAATGTATTTGTATTATTGTCGGCAAAAGGTGGGTTTATCTGTGCAGTATATGGCTGTTCTAATTATAAACTGCAGAAGGAATCACGACCTTTTTTTAGATTTTCTCAAGACAGAGATATCTAAGTTGCCAAAATTAGTTGTGTTAGCACTGACAAACTGTTTTAATTAACTTTTAGATGTCAACAATGGATGTTGAAAACTAAGAGAGCAGATCTTGACGTAATATTTAAACAAGACGGCGTTAAACGTTTGTATGCCAACTATAGAGTATGTGATGCACACTTTAAAACCAAATTTTTGGAATCCAAATTTAAAATTTCAGGGGTAAGGATTGTACCATTAGATTATGCTATTTAAGTGTTAAGTTTATAATCTTACAGTTTGAAAAAAGAAGTCGTATTATCGCTCAATATACATGATTCAGGGCCCAGTTCTACTCGCCGTAGCCCCAAGAAACGTAAACTGGAAGAATTTAACGATCAACCAAACACAGGTGCAGTGCAACAACACCTAACAAGTATATATTAAAATAGATATTGTAATGCAGAATTTTTCATTTAAGAATGTATTTGGTTTCCAGGTTTGCCGCTGGATGCTACACCAACAAATTTCGTGGAAACAAATTCAGCGAAGTTTGAAGCAAACCGACGTAAATTGCAGTTAGCACAAAAAGGAATTTCAAAACTAAAAATTAGACTTCAAACTTCAGAAAGCTCATTTAGTTCTGAAAAAAAAGGCAGTGTATAAAAAGCGACTTGCTGTTACAAAAGCTGTAACCGATAATGAATTTATTTCAAACCAGTTACGGCTACAAACAAAGAAAAGAAACGGCCGAAGATATACCGAATATGACAAAAATTTTGCTCTCGCACTGTATTATTGTTCAACATCTGCATACAAGTTTTTAGAAAAAACATTGTGTCTTCTCTCTGTGCGCTCATTACATAGATGGCTTGAAAATATAGATATAAATGCGGGCTTTAATGATAATATTTTAGAAATTTTAACGATAAAAAGTAATACGTTATTAGTACAGGATAGAGTTATTTCAATTGTGCTAGATGATATGTCCTTGAAGGAAGCTGTTACATGTAATGCCGGAGCTGATCATTTTGAAGGCCTTCCAGATATGGGTCCTAATTTTCCTACTAAACTTAATGAAATCGTATTTGCAAATCAAGCACTTGTCATAATGATAAAAGGCTTGAAATGTAATTTTAAGCAAGTTATAGGATATTTTTTATCCCGTGATGCCATGCCTGGTGACCAGTTAAAAAATATTTTATTACTTGCAGTCACTACGTGTAACAGGATTTATCCCAAAAGTTGTTGTGTCTGATCAGGGATCAAATAATGTTAAAATGAGAAATTCGTTAAATATTTCTATAGAAAAAACTTATTTAGATATGGACGGGGAGAAGAATTTTTTTTCTGTATGATACACCACACCTTTTAAAATCTGTTAGGAATAATTTTAAAAAATATGGCATTCAGGTTGATAATAAGATCTTCAAGTGGAAACATGTCGAATTTTTTTATGAAACAGATAACGCACTGAAACCTAGACCAGCTCCTAAACTTAAAAATCTGCATATTACATTACCATTTAGTACGATGAGTTTGTTCGGCAGCTCAAGTAATGAGTCATTCTGTGAGTTCAGGTATTTTAACTTTAGTTGCATTAAACAAAATGCCTAGCGAAGCTGCGCATACAGTAGAATTTTTAATTAATATGGACCAATTATTTGATATTTTTAATTCAAGTTCTTTGGGTAACGCCAACATTTATAAAAGATCTTTAAAAATTAATTCCCCTCATTGAGATCATTTATCAAAAATGGAATTGTTCTTTAAAACTTAAAAATTTTGCAAAAGCGATGTGAGACCTATTCCTTGCATTAAAGGATGGCTCATGAATATTGCAGTTAATGTTTGGAGATTTTAATTTCCAATATAATTTTGAATATTTACTGACAAGAAAATTAGCTCAAGATTGTATAGAAAATTTGTTTTCAATTGTAACATATAAAGGTTGTAATAATGTAACCCTTGATGCTTTGAAGTTTAGGTCTGTTCTCCACTGTATAATGGTCAATCAGTTACTTCAGACAATGGAAATTGCCAAACTGATATGAACAGTTTTCTACTCAAAAAGAAAGATATTGAAAATTCCAAATTTAAAGTAATTTTGAGTAATATCAATTCTAATAATGAAGACAACCTAGATTATTCTAGTGAACCAATTGACGTAGTCACTGCTAATTCCCTATCATATGTTACGGGATGGGTTTGTAGTAAATTACCACATGATAATTGCAGGTTCAAATTATCGTCGGTTAAGCCTGTATGACACGACGCTAAATTTTGTGCAAAATTTACTTCTAAATTTTCAAATAAATTCACTGATAATTTTTTTCAAAAACAATTTCCTGTTTGCAACGTGTGCTAAATTTGATGTTAAATTCGGCATGCGCACATGCGTAGTAGCAAATATTTTAAGTGGAAACAGTACCCTCTAGAGGGTATTGGTTGAAGTATGTGTTTGTTTTCATATTATTTGTCGTTTCTTAGCTATTTTCTGAGGTTGGGTTAAGGTTTATCTTAGAGACCCTTAAATGTATCTTAGATAGGAGCGCCAACATTAAACACGTGGTTAAACAATGCTAATAAAATGCAGGTTATGTTTATGTTTACATTCCGCGTCATGCGCTGCAGTTTAGGTCTGATTACAATACTTCTGCGCATTTTTACACGCATATTTACCAGGAAATTTACAAGTTCTAAATAATTTACATGAAAATTTAGCAGCCAATTTTCTGTATGCAACAGTGCTTAAATTTTTATGAAAATTTACAAGTAAATTTTGCATAAAATTTAGCGTCGTATCATACAGGCTTCACGGGGTCATTTTCTCAAAATGAAATTCATCTTAGGATGAAAAAATATGACAACGCAACATTTTTATATCTGAATGAATATGCACAGCATTTGGCAGTGATCATTAAAAAGTCAACCGATCACAACTTGGAACCATTTCTTATATCATCTCGATATGATGTTAAAGGTCGGATTAAAACAATCATTCCTATACCAACAAATTTGCCTATATGTACGCATTGTCTGAAAATGTTTGTAAACAAATTTTTAAATATTAATTTTAACTGCTACATTAAATATTTGAATAACTCCAGAAATAAGCAACCTATAAAAAATAAGCAAAATAATTACTTCACCAATAAATTTAAGTAAATTAAAGTATGTTTTGTGAGACAGTAAATAAATCCTGTATTTATGTACCATAAGTTTATAATAAATGGAATAAAGTAACTAAAGAGTATTATTTTAATGTACTAAATAATTTTCAACACTACTAACAAATATTTAGAAGTTATATGTTATTTAAATAAAATTTAGATGTTAACATATCTGGGTTCTGCCACACTATTGGGGTGGATGCGGCCTCCGGCCACGGTAAATACCGGAACACTAATGTTCTACCTGGGCTCACCCACCTGAAAAAACTAGTTTTTCCGGAACTCTGGCCCAGTTCCCTCTAACTTCTTCGGAAGTCCACCAGTAAAATTTTTCAAATCGGAAATGTTGGATTGACCCCAAATCTTACCCAGATTTTCCAGAGACGTCTCAAAAGTCAACCAGTGAAAGAATTTCCTACATCCGATGTTCCCTTGCCGATTTATAGCAAAAAATGTCAAATTTTGGCTTCAATTTATATAGCAGAAATTTTTGAAATCGGACACGCGGTTCTCGAAATATCGCGCCCACAACCGCACACCAGACAGACGGACATTTTGTTTTGCTTAGTTATGCTGGAAAATTCCCAAAACGACGAGAAAAGTCATAAAGTCATTAAAAAGTTGCAAAATTTTCGCGTGATTTTAATACAATGGCACGGCAGGGAAGCTGTCGGGTCAGAGTGATATAAATAATCTGCAAACTGTTTCATGTTGCATCTTCGCTAAAATCGTATTCACATCAAACTATATAATTAATGTGGAATTAAATATATTATATTATCGGTTTGCGCCAATCTAACACTCCCAACCGTTTGGCGGTGCCACCAGCGCTTGTCGCCTTAATTTATGCACGAAACAGCTAGAGTGTCCGGTATTAATCTGTTATGGTATTTGGTAATACTGAGTTTCGTATTCACAATAGATCGTAGAACTTTTGATTGAAGCCCTTGCAGTGTTCTTGCTATATTTGATTTACTAGTGGAACCCCAGTGTTGCACTACATAGGTCCAAATTTTGTTTTCTAGCAACATCTGGGATTTGCGACCTATTAGCCAGTACATTTGGAAAAATTGGAGGCCAAATTGTTTACGTTTGGTCAGGATGTGCATCTGTCAAGTAAGCCGTTGATCCAAATGGATTCCCAGGTACTTCACTACTTCCTTTTGAGGGAGGACACAGTTATTTAATTGAACTCATGGGCAGGTGCCCTTTTGTAGTCAGAAACTGATATGTACGCACCTACTGGCAGCCAGATAATCGTCACGATCTCCTAGCCAAGTACACACTCACAAGATATGCCATGCGCTAAATAAATATCCAGGATTTGATTCAGCAGTGCGTTTTCCCCTCTTTAGATTTTTTAGTACCTTATAAAGTAGGTAATTTTTCATTTCGACATCCGTCTTCTTCCATCTGTTTTCCAAAATTATCCCACTACTCTTTCTTTGCTTGTCTGACTGTTATCTTTGCTATATATCTTTGGTACTTGTAATTGTGGAAGTTTTCTTGTCTTTTGTTGTGAAGGTACTTTTTCCATTTGCATTTTTTTTCTTTTTACTTCTTGTTTCCACCAAACAGTTTTTGTCTTTGAATTAACCCCTTGGCATGCACTTCCACACGCATCTAATACTTGACTTTATAAACTACTGAACCACTATGACAGTAGTAGGTTTTTAAGTTTGGTTTCATATCTTTCTTGATTAATGTTGCCAGACAAATTAAATAAAGTACATCCAGCTAGAAGCCGGGCTAAAAAGTTAATACGGCTGCCATAAGAAAAATTGACTAGTCACTCTTATAAGATTATAAGAAATGAAACACCACATGGCAATTCTAATACTACAAGTAGATCAATGTCTCCTAACAGATCAGTCACCAGAGGGAGGGTTATGACAATCTGGGTTTTGATAGCAAAAATGAAAAAAAGATAATGGAAATCTCCAGCTCGTTTTTTGTTGATTAGTCAATTCGATAGTACATTTTCTGAACTGTGTTACTCAAAATAGGGCATGACATTTTATTATTTTCTAAATATGCATGTGAGAGTGGGAGGGGGGGGATCACGACAAAAGACTGTTCTTTTTATTAAAGAAGTTGTGATACCAAGAGAACCATTGCTATAAAGTGATGTACAGTCGCGGAATTAAAAATCCGGGCGCTTAATATGATTCAGTGTATACTTTACTTTACTTATCACGTTACCTGGTAAAATTAGTCAAAGTCAAAATAATTACTCGTATATGACAGCATGCCTCATTGTTTAACTGTCAATTGCTAACCTCGAAACGCAAAGCCCAATTTACATTACCCAAAAATTACAAAAATCCTCTATAAGACTCGCCCGGATTCTTAATTCTGCGACTGTACATTTCATTTTTACAGAAACGTAACAACTGTATATCAATAGCTGCTAAATATTTTATAATTAGAGAACGCAGGATCTACAAATATTTGCGAATATTTGTTTGTATTTTCAAAATATGGAAACGAGAATCACTACTCATGATTTGTACCATCAATTGAAGTGTGATATGCTTTAGTCATTTAGTCTGATCTTTACACATAAATACCTACCTCTCGAAAAACCCCAGACTCATCATCATAGGCCCATGATACATCTGGTAATAACTGGTATCCACTCCCTCCTGCAGTACTTTCTTGTTCTTCCTTCACTGTTTGTGGGTTCTCCACTTGTTCAGTTTCCTTTTCAACCTAGACATAAGACAAGAAACATAATATTAAAATATTCTCAATTTATTGACAGATTACCTTAATTAAAGGTTTAGGTGTGTTTTCAGAGTCAGAAGAGTTGTTGTAGCCCAACAATGCCAACAAAGCGTTTGCAGCATTCCGCTTAGCAATCTTCTTATTTGGGCCTACACCAGTTGCATAATGTCCATTAACCGATCCTCTGATTACAAAATTGCGGCATCTCCATCCACCTCCTTCTTCAATAACCTATAACAAAGAAAAATACTCTATTTCTCTCCTACTACAGTGTTAAGAAACTTGACTTACATCATAAACGGGCGCTTTTTCTTTATTAGCCCGTTGAATCTGATATAAGCGCAAAGTGGGGCTAATTTCTGCTATTTCAGAGCTGTGATCGGAATTATCATCAACTGAATTAAGTTTGCTTTTCTTGGTTGTGTTTGGGAGTGGTGCTAACTTTCTGAATTCCTCGAGTATCTTCTCCGCAGCTCGTTCTTTGGAATTTTTTTTACCATACCCTTCTCCCTCTGCTATAAAATCTCCAACACGACATTGCATTACAAATACCTTCATGTGAGAAGGGCCCGTTTCGCTCAAGAGTTCAAAAATTACGTTGAGGTGTTTTTTTGCGGCTATTTCATAAAGTAAGGAAATTGGAGACTTTAATGTTGTGTTAAGCTCATTACAATTGTCAGTTGGTGGCAACGCTGTAACGAAACATTTTGATCTTATGCTGCAAACATAACCATAGATGTATTTACCATTTTTGGTAACAACTGGGCACTGTTGATTATCCTTCATTTCTTTCCGTTTCATATCTTCTATAGCTTTGGATGCTGCGTCATGTCTAGCTGCTTGTATAGTGTCACCAATGCCAGGGTACTCGCGCTCCCCAACACGTAAACGAATAGAAAATGGTTCTTGAGGAGGTTCTTGGTATTGAGGCTGTGACATATGGTATGGAGGCTGTGACATATGGTATGGAGGCTGTGACATATAGCCCTAATAATAAAGTTAATATTGTAGTCGTCTATATTACATTAAGTCATAATTATTGATTATTTCTTAAAATAAAATTTGTACTAAGTTTTGTATCTAGATATTAAAGAAATATTCTGAAATGTATAGTAGAATAATAAAAGACAAGATTAAATTTAAAATTAATGAAAGCAGAAGGTTGTAAAACTCATACTGTCAACTGTTTCGGAGATATCAACGATTTTATGCAAAAAAGTGCTAAACTTTAGCAGGCTGCTGTAAGTTACAGAAAACAATTGAATGAACTAACGCATTACCAAAAAATTATGTTCAGAGTGTAAAATAGTGGCTGTGGATATTAATTATTTCGTATTTTTTAGACAGAACGCCCTGTGTATTTTAATATTTTTGAAAATCCCTTTTAATGAGCTTTTTTTAAATTTATTACTTCATACAGCTAAAATCAATTGTTTTTAAGAGATGCGTATTTTAGCATAGAAACAATGTAAACCCCCAAAGGTGTGCATTGGAGACAAAGAATAAGCCACAATTGTTCCTCCCTTTTTATTGTGCTGCCAGCTAGAAATTTGTGCATAAATTACAGTTTACCAAAATAAACATTTCTACTCCAGCTCTGTAACTTAACTCAAGGGTCTGTTCTCTGCTGTTTGGCCATGTCAACAGCAGGCGTTTCGGACAGACGGAATTAAGAAAAACTTTTTTTGTCATCTAGGGTCCCTGAAATGCGAAGATCTGAAGAAATCTCAGAATATGATTTTTTTGCGATTACAATACTTTCTTTGTCTTTTAGAGGTGGGAAGTAAAAATGGGTTGGATTTAACAGCCCGACAAAAAACTGCAAATTAATGAGAAAAAAGATTTTTTGAACACCAGTAAAATGTAAAGAACAAGTTAAAAATGATTAACACAACATTAAGTTAACCAAGCAACACAAAAATATTTTACACAGAACGAAGGTAGACTGCACCCCAAGATATATATTGCTCGGTAAGCTATCTTAACCATGACAAAACCTGAACTCGCACGTCAAAATAAAGCAATTAAACGGCAGAACATCAACTGAATTATTGTATAAACTAACGGCTGTATTCGTTAACTTTTGAAAGGCAGAAAATATATTTCGTGTTAGAACTGTGTAGTTTTCGTTATTTGAAAACCTTTGGAACACAGTGGATCATATCAGCTATGCCCACTCAGAACACCACATGAGCAATACGACCCAAAAACATAAAGAAGTTCGAGAAGCTTCAATCCACACTTTTTGAACCAACCCTTCTGAAGACTGTACCTCGATTTTGGCAAAAGGATTGAATTTTGCCATCAGTCTATCCCACATACCTACTGAAGATGTGATTGCTGAAATTGATAGTGCTATTTGCAAACTCCCAGTTGAGGAAGCCGAGAAAGTAAGACACGAGACCTGTCGTATATTAAAGCGTGCCAAACCACCAACAAAGAACATCACCAGAGCCGAAACACAAGCTCTGAAGGAAATCCGCAACAATCCAGACATTGTAGTTCTACGTGCTCACAAAGGAAATGCCACTGTAGTGATGAACAGGAAGGACTATCGAAACAAAATTCAATCACTACTGAATGATGAAAAATACTTAACACTAAAGAAGGACCCCACATCGAGAATAGAACGCCATATTAGAGGAGCTATCAAGAGCTCATTAATACCAGAGTCAGAACATCAACAATGCTAGACCCAGACTTTACGGACTTCCAAAAATCCACAAATCAGAAGTTCCAGTCAGGCCAATTGATAGCACTTGCGGATCTCCTATGTATAAACTAGCCAGATACCTCGCTAACATATTACAACCATACGTAGGCAGAAAAGAATCCTACGTGAAGAACTCTGAGCATTTCGTGGGAATATTAGCTCACTTGGAAGTAAAGGACCAGGACATGTTGGTCAGTTTCGATATGGAATCCCTATTCACCAACGTGCCAGTAGAAGATTCAGTAAATTTGTACAACAATACTTTGCTCCTCAAGAACTTCGAGAAGACATCCCAGAGTTAGTAAGGATGTGCTTCACGACAATCTACTTTTTTTGGAAAGGAATGTACTATGAGTAAAAGGAAGGAACCGCAATGGGATCCCCGTTATTTCCAGTCATTGCTAACATATTTATGGAAGCCTTTGAAGAAGAAGCTATTCAGTCCAGCCATCTTAAACCTAAATGCTGGTTCCATTACGTAGAGGACACTTTCGTTATATGGCTTCATGGAAAAACAGCTTTTAAAGTTTTCTTGGCATACTTAAACAACCACCATGCCAAAATAAGATTCACTGTGGAAACTAAAGAAAATAATGAACGCCTACCTTTCCTGGACGTGTTAGTGAAACGAACCGCTAACAACAGATTAAGCTATACAGTGTATCGAAAGAAGACTCACACTGACCGCTATCTGCATGCTTCGTCTCATCGTAATCCCCAACAAAAGAGATTATTGATTAAGGCTCTTATTCATTGGGCCAACGCTATTTGTGACGAGGACAGTAAACCACAATAACTGAAACATGCGGAAGAAGCTTTACAGAGGAATGGCTACAGTCGACGAGACATCAGGAAAGCGTGCCAATACACCATTAAACCGAAAGAACCTAAACCTAAACCTATTAATTGCGCCTGCCTGGCTTTCATCGCCGGAGTTACCAACAGAATAAGAAAGGTCTTAGATAAGAAAAACATCGAGATCCGCTATGGTACAATAAGAAAAATAGAACAATTAATCCGCTCCAACAAAGATTTTTTGCCCAGACTACAGACAGAAGGCGTTTACCTGCTCCAATGTACTTGTGGCAAATCTTACATCGGACAAATGGGAAGAAGCATCCAATGTTGAATAAAAGTACACCAGAGCCACACACGACTTGGGAAACACACAAAAATCAGCCACCGCAGAACACATATTAGGACTAAAAGATCACAGAATAAATTACAACTCCTTAGACATACTAGCCAGGACTAAAAATACTACCCTCGTGTTATTCAGGAATTCCTAGAAATTATTAAAAATCCAAACAATTTCAACTGAGAAGACGGCTACTGCCTCAGTAATACATGGAAGGTAGCTCTGCAAAATCAATCCATCCATAAACAAGTTTCACGTGAGCAACCAAGCAGAAAAACCACAAGTCCCAATAACATATAAGATCTATATGAGCAGCCAACCGTAACGACGCATCAGTAGGTACATAACCAGGAGCAAAAGGCACCAACATCAGTCTTTAGAAAACTTCTGAAGAAGC
Source organism: Agriotes lineatus (assembly GCA_940337035.1). Lineage (NCBI taxonomy): Eukaryota > Metazoa > Arthropoda > Insecta > Coleoptera > Elateridae > Agriotes > Agriotes lineatus. The sequence goes on along the minus strand of OW679202.1, from coordinate 52,498,199 downwards.
TGACAGCGTGAGCAGCAAAACGTCAAGTTCAAATCGACAACTACGGCATAACCCGGAAGCACCTACCCTTACAACCTTAAGATGCTTTATTTCAAGGGATAACAAACGCCGCTAAAATAATAATTTAACTGCTTGAGCTCTCCAAATCAAACATAAAACCAAGTTTAGAAAATATAAACCCAGTCTTTTATTCCTTCTAGGTCTCCATATTAAAATCTGTTTTGTCCACTTTAGTTCTTCCTGTCTCACGACGTGTTCAACCCAGCTCCATTTCAAATGAGCTATTTTTTTATAACATCAAAGACATTGGTTTTAAGATTTATTGGGGTAGGTATTCTCATTTCGTAGTGTTGTTCTCAATTTTCCCATTGCCGCTCAAGTAATTTTATTTCTTCTACTTATCTTCCAATGTGTTCCCAATTTGAATTGATGTGTTCTCTAGTGTTGTAACCTGTGTTTTGTTGAGGTTTATTTCCAAATCTACTTCTTCTGATGTTAATTTTATTTCGTTAAGCATATCTTGTATTTCTTTATATCAGAACTTACTAAAGCGATGTTAATGCCTTTCTGATCCCAATTTATTTTTTAAATATATTCTCCAGTGTGAGAGTGAACAATTTTGCAAAAATGGGATCCTTGGACCCCTGGGTTGAATGGTATTCGTCTGGTGTCTAAGTTGTCTTCCACCTTCACTTGAAAAGTTGCTGTTTTATTATATTCCCTTTATTAATTCCCGTACCTCAAATTTATCCTTGCATCATTCATTGCTTCAAAAATACTGCAGTGATTTATGATGTCGAAATCTTTCCTATAGTCTATAAAAGCTAGATGTAGAGGTATATTGTATTCGGTGCATTTTTCTATTAATAGTCTTACAATTTGTATTTGTTCGGTGGTACTATATCCTCTACGAAATCCTGCTTGTTCAGGAGGTTGGACCTATGCGTCGAATTTGTTGGCCAATCTGCTATTAATGATTGTCATTAGCAACTTGTATAAGTGGGTCAAGACACTTATCGGTCGTTAGTTTTCTATGTTGAACAAGTTTCCTTTTTTGTGCAGAAATATGACCTTTGCATTCTGCCAAAGGGGGGATCTTACCAGTTTGTAGACACTTATTTAATAGGATTTATTGAGCAGCTGTTCTTTTTAATTGGATCATTTCTTTTGTTATTGTATCTTTTCCAGGAGCTTGGTTATTCTTCACGATGTAAAAGAGAGATTGGGATTTCAATGGCAACAAAGCAAGAGATAAAGAAACATGGAAAATATATGGGAAAGCTTATGTCCAGGAGTGGACTTCAGAAAGCTGAGAAAGAAGAATAAATCCAGTCATTTTTGATACAAAAAATAATAAACACAAAAACAATAAATTCAGGAATAAAGTAATTCTAGCATTAAATATAATCAGATTAAAAAAACAAAAACGAATATACCAAACTCCTATACGTAATTACATTAAATGTTTAAATAAATCTCCTTCCGCTCTCTGACTATTAAAGATATACAGAGAGCTAATAATTTGCAATATAATTATTTTGATTTGTTTAAATGATATATCTCTGTATTTTTTACAGTACTTTTGATAAGCTTTCTTCTGGTATTTCATCTCTAAAGCTAAATTCAATCGCTTTTCAGATTTAATTGTCTCCATCTTTTTTATTTTTTTTTGTGTTTGTTATTTTTGGTTTCAGCAGTGGCTAGATTTTTCTTTTCTAAACCTGGTTCGTTGTTGTGCCCGCAGAGTTGCAAGTGTTTAAACTTGTATTGTAATGGTGTTTGTTATCCCTTGAAATAAAGTATCTTAAGGGGTTTACATTGTTTTATTATGCTAAAATACGCATATCTGAAAAACAGTTGAATTTAGGGGTGTGAAGTTATATATCAAAAGAAAACTCATTAAAAGGGCATTTTAAAAATTAAAAATTTTACTTAAAAAATCTGAAATCATTACATTTGGAAATATTGAGCACCCTGTACAGCATTAATACCCACAGCTACTATTGTACACCCTAATAAAAATTAAAAAAATTTTTTTTTGGTAACGTTTTCCTTCATTCAATTGTTTTCTGTTACAGCAGCAGCTTAAAGCTCAGCATTTGTCTGCATAAAATCGTAAATATTCCCAAAACAGTTGACGTTAGACTGATACAGCTTTATATCGAAATGATTAACATTTCAATACAACCTAAATATAGGGCATTCCATTTAAAAGAAGTAAATTTGATTTGCCACACTTTTTTGAGCCGCCCTATATAATCAAAACCATTTCAGTACAACTTTTATATAAGCGATATTTATGTAACTCTCATAGTTTTAGAAATATCTTCCACCCTTCCATCGATGCTAGACCCTGTACATACATATAAATATACAATCAATAAACATTTTCTACCATTACGTGTAAAAGAACTCATAAAAAATAATAACATTGAATTTTGTGGGGTTTCATAATTATTAAATACAATAAAAATATTTCAAGTAAATGGTGGTGTATTCACAGAATCTACGATGAAAATAAACAAGTTCCAACTTCATTAAAATATTCTATTTGGGCGTAACTTTGTACAATAGGCAGCACTCGATTTAAATTACTTCAATTTACCATATATAGTGTGGTTCAGAAAATTTGCAAGAAATTAAAGAAAAATAGTGGTTTAATGAAAATATTATTGGGATGGACAACTGCCGAGTACCTAGAAAGTAAAATAGTATCTACCAGTGAATCGACTAAAATTTGCAAAATATACAAGCATAAATAAAGCAAATCAAATGAAATGGACTCAGCAAAGTACTACTTGTATTTTGCAAGATAAAATAAACTTAAAAAGAAAAAATGTAATAGCTGAAAGATATACCGACTGTTTGACTTAAGTAAGTAAGTAAGTAAGTATCGTTTATTGCCAACAGATCAACTACAAGAGTGACATGGACATTGTGAGATAAAAATAATAACTAATGTAGTACAATATTGATGTAGTCTAAGAAACACTTTTTAATTAAAATGGATTTAAGTGTATCCTTAAATTTATCGATTTTATATGATTTAATATGTATCGGTAGCGAATTGTAGATTTTAATACAATTATAAATGGGGGACTTTTTAAACTTAGCAGTCCGATGTCTAGGTATAGCTAACAGGCTCACCATGTCTGGTGGGATATTGATGAGTATTGTTACTACTCGTAAAATAGTGCATATGTTGATGCATAAATACTGCTAATTTGAAAATCATTACAGATGGAAATGTTAGTAAGTTGTTCTCCAAAAAGAAGGACTTCCACGACTGGCGAAGTTTAATGTTAAAAATCAGGCGAATTAGACGCTTTTGGAGAACAAGTACTCGCTTCCATTCGGTAGCCATACCCCATAACAAAACATTATGTCATGTGGCTGAAAGCCAAGGCATAATATACCTGTATTAAATCAGATGTGTCAAGTACTGGCTTTAATTTTAAAATAGCGTAGTAAGCACAATTCAGTTTTTTACATACTAAGTTTATTTGTTCCCTCCAGTCGAAATTAGAATCGATACATATGCCTAGATAAGCGCACAATTGGGAATTATATGGAATGCCCTTGATATTCTGCAAGGCATTAAAGTTCACGCAAACAGTTTTGTTCATGTTGAGTACAAGTTGATTTTTTAAGCACCAGTTTTTGAACTCCTGGTGACAAATTTCAATTTTATATATTGGCAGATACAGTGAAGGCTGTGTCGTCAGCGAAGCTAACGATTTGCGCGCATGTAACATGTAAGGGCAAATCGGTAACATACAATAGATACAGCAAGGGGTCTAATACCGAGCCCTGAACAACACCTAAGTTTATACGGACAGTGGTAACAAACAGTTTTTTATTAGCAAGAAAAGATATCAGCCACATAAGAAGTGGGCCCCGAATGCCTAAGCAACATAACTTTTTTCGAATGCATTTCACATTCACAGTGTCAAATGCAAGCGATATGTCGAAAAATATTGATGCAACAAATTTACCGTTGTCCAGTTGCTGATAGACATAGCGGAGCAGGATAAAGCTAGCAGTTTCTGTAGAACTGAGCTGTCTGAAGCTGTGTTGTGTATCAGAGAACAGATGGTATTTATTCAGGAACGATACCATTCGATTTGCCAAGGTGCGAACATTATTCAAATTTTTACAATATTTTCAACTTACTCGGACTTGAGGAGCGGGATCGCCATTTTCGAGTAAATAAACGACACTCTCTCTATGTTTCATCGCAAGGGCATTCAACATCACAGTTGGTGTTAGCTTTCCAGATGGGGTCGTCTTTTGAGGTGGATGTTTGAATTTAGTGTGCTGCAGGGCCATGACAGCTGCAGAGTGTTGTGCTTTCTTAATAGTTGTACCCTCTGCTTTATACTCTTCGTTACCCAACTTCAATGTAATTTTATATAGCATCTTGTGAGTAGACCCCTAAATGCAATAACAGCAGTTACTTAATCTACTTTTAAAAATTTAAGTGTGAATATGGAATTACCTTTTTAAATTTAAATAAATTCAGTTGTTTACAAAATAGACAACAAAGGTGTATTAACAGATTAAATTTTAAAAAATTGTTACAATAATGCGAACTATACCATATTACAATCATTTATTTTATCTAAGTTACATAAGTCAGGTCTTAGTCATGAAATACCTCCCGTATGATTCATGATATATGACCACTACCACTAGTGTTACGAAATATGAGATGTAAAACAATATGTAAGCTTATCAATTTGTCAGAATGAGTGCACAATGTATAAAAGAATTTACATGGAGACAGTTAGTATAAAATAGCAATTATTAACTTTTAAGAAAATATTTTAATAATTAACTACAAATATAGTGTCAATACAAAAGATAAAAACCCTCTGTGCATCCAATGCAAGGCTTAAACGATAGAAATGAATTATATTATACTTGTATTAACACAAGCTTTTAAGGTTAATAGCATACCTTCACGCCAGATCGAAGATACTTATGTTGTACCTCGTTGTATTGAGCGAGTTCATTGACTAAGCACATTGGACTCTTAGTTTTATTGTTTGCCAAATTATTGGTGGGCTCAGACGAAGTAGAAGTGTTTGCATTTGAGGTCTGCTGCTCTTCAGCAGGATGATGATGCTGGTTCATTATGTTGTACTACCTAGCATAAAAAAGAATATATTTAAAGCACAGTATAACAGTAATACCAGTGAAAAAGATAAAATAACATTATCAAAACGTTTCTAGAAAATATCGCGTTCAAAAATATCCCAAAAATGACATTATCACTTCATTGCAATGTTGTGAACAATATTTCAGAACCTCATTCCTTGAACAAACTATAATAATTGGTTAAAGAAAGTGTTTTCATTTTTCTTTGGTAAGCTAAATTATTAAAAGAGTATTTCTAACGAAGTTTACTCATTAGGTCCTTTGGTTAATTAACAATTACCCTGTACATACAGGATGATTCATAATTAATTTCATTCAATTAAATGGGTGTATACTGACCTCAGTAGAAGTACAGTCGTGTTCATTCAAGTGTTGTACAGCATTTGTACTTTGTAAATATAAATTCATTATACAAAGTTGAAAAATTTGTTGTATTTACAAATATTTTGAACGTTTACATTTAGGGCTACCTGGTTAATGATAGTGTGAGTCTTTGTTGAGTAATAACACAACCACCAATAAACTTACAACTGTCGCTGTACAACAGATTTTTGAACACGACTGTACATTGCAATAAAAATTTATCGCTTACGAAAAAAAAATTGCATTAGGGTCTGGTAAAGACTTTTGGGAACCACTGGCTAAATTCGTCAGAGTAAATTAACCTAATGTACCAAATGTAATTGAAATACCCAAACAACTGTTTTTTGTTTCTGCATTTTATCCAAATTTAATCTTATCACAACTACCTGTGCGAACTTATGCTCATAAAAATTCATCCCAGTGACCATCAATTAGTTTAAGCAATTGAATGGTTGAATTTTTTGTGGGATTATCATTAAAAAAAAGAAAAAGAATGGAATCGCGAAAAACGACAACTGTGTAATAAAATTAATGAGCTGGAAAATAGAGTTGACATACAGGAAAAGCAAGAAAAGAGAAATAATATAATAATAAAAGGACTGGTGATAAAAAATTATGAAACAAACGTAAAGGAACAGGTGGAGGATTTCTTAGCCAAGGAAGTAGGAGTACAGGCGCAAGTGACTGAAGCATTTAAGATTGGAAGAACTGAAGACAGAAAAGTGATAGTTGCTAAGATTCAGAACTGGAACCAAAAAAAGACATCATGACAAATAAGAAGAAACTCAAAGGGAGAAGAATATATATCGACAACGACCTAACAGTGAAAGAGAAGCAAATCCAGAATAAAAGCAGAGAAATAGCCAAAGAAGAAACAAATCTAGGAAGAAGAATTAGGATAGGATATCAGAAACTTACAATAGATCGTGGTGTTAGGATGATATGGTTTGCTCGCGCGCATATGTATTGATATCCTTGTCGCACACTGTGACGTCAGCTTGGGAGCAGATTTGCCACAATACATTGGTAAAATTCTCGTAATTATCTTCTGTAGCTCTTATTATCAAAGTTGGAGGATATATGCAAATACGAAAGTTGAGCATATTTTTATGGTTAATATAACTGCCTTATTAAATTTATTAACACAGGTTTTGTTAATAAAATACGTAATGAGAAAATTGTGTCGCAAACTTTTTAATTGATGAGATAGTAGATACAACAAGACTTATAGTTAGAAGTAGTAACATTCGCAAATTAAAATAGCAAAAAAAATGCAAGTAACTTTATTTTGCACATTTAGCTGTGCAACAAATACCAAAGCAATAAGCAAATCTGTTGTATTTCTATTGTGCACCTATTTTTTTACATTCTTCTGCTTAGACAATTTCTTTTGCAATTTTCGTTTACCGTTTGTTTAGATGCCCTAATCTAATATACAATCTAGGTCGCGCCATACAAAGAATTATTTCATACGGGAACATATTTAAGTAATTAGGGCCATTGACAACCGCATCAACCAATTTTTTTTTAAACTAACGACTCTTTTGATAATAATTCACCATGTAAACGTCTAAAGTGTGTGTCTAGAATTCGAGCTAATTGCATTAATTCGTCGCTAAGATACGTTAAATGTCCTTTTCAAAGAAACTATCCAATCCGGACTCTTCGAAATATCAAGTTTTCTTGTAGCTACGCCCAAATTTAAATCTTTATATTTATTTTTACATCTGTAAGCTACATATCCTGCCATACACTTTAAACTCTGGTTACTAAGAGTCTCAGAAAGTTGATTTGAATTCAAGGCCTTTAAAGTATTTTCAAATGGAGTTTTATGGAAAGTAGATATTTCAGATTGAGGAAACATAACTTCGGATTCATACTCTGGTTTAACAATGGTATCGTGTGTTAAAAAAAAACTCATTTAGGGTAGGCACTGGAAAGAAAGATAGAACGTCTAGTCAGGTCTTAACTCTGTAGGTGAATGTCAGATTGCAATGTGTTTATGAACACATCTGTCAGTGTGACAGGTAACAATTTACACTGCATTAAGTTTAATTGTATCAAGCAAAAAATAAAATAAGATGACATGTACACAACAACAACGAGTGTAATAATCATAACGGTCAATAAAAATTGTTTTTGTTAAGTGTTTTGTATATTTTTAGGAAAATAATTCAAGGTCAAGTTGTAATTTAGTTCTCTCTGACTTGGTAGTTTATTTGCATCAATGGGTATATCTCAAGTTACGGCAAACTTCAATTTGGTCATGGCATGCTGCGAATGAGTTTTTTTTTTTTTGAAACACTACCGTGTGTCCACAAGAGGACGCACCATAGGGATAACCTAATAGAATAGAAAGATCGGCTAATGCTGTGATCGCCGGCACGCTAAAACTTTGTTTTCTGGCTTCTGACTCGCTCCTGTATGAAACAAATGTCACTTGTGATAGTTTATATCTGTGATTTAATGAGATTTTATATTGTTATAAATGGTACAAGAAGCACTGGTTGATATTTATATTCTATTAGCATTATTTTATCTCTATGGTGCGTACTACTGTGGACAATGAGATTTGATATTGTTATAAATGGTACAAGAAAAGGGACGGTGGTCACAGTACTGGTTGATATTTATATACTATTAGCATTATATTATCTCTAAGGTGCGTACTCCTTGTTTTCTAATTCTGAAGATTCAATGGTAGGCTATCTGCAGAAAACTGCGGTTATTAAACAAGACTCGGTATCCTCTTCGGTATTTTTGTTTATTGTAAATATAGACAATGAATGTCGTCCCAGTACGTACCACCGAATTCTGTACTTGATTTGAAGTGGATTCAAGTAATTATTGGTGGCACCGATACCTCGAATGTAGGAAAAAGAGTTTTCCACTACATCCTGATTGAGTTTGTATGTTATTAAATAATTGATGTTATACTTATCGCGGAGGTAAAAAGGAGCGGTTGGTTAAAATAATACTCTTTTGAAAAGGTAAAGGAGACTTGTGTTTTCCAACAACCATTTTATTTATTAACTATTTTTGTTTAATAACCCGTTCGCAAATGACGCTTACCTGCATCCCGGGCTGTTAGTAATAACGGCGGATGTTACGGCTTGCTCCTAAGCTGACGTCATACGCGGAACTGACCAAAATTGAACCGCTACGTAGCACACCATATAATCCTAACACCACGCAATAGATAACAAAACATATCAGTGGAACAAAAAAAATGATCAGCTATGTTGTGTAAACGAGAAATTGCAAGTGCGACCAAAAAAGTAATTGAAGCAAAGCAGGACGGACAAACAGCAACGACCGCAAGAAAACTGACAATGAATAAGGATATAAAAAGCGCAAAAAATACAAAGATGCATAAGAAAAAAAAAAGAGAAACACAATAAACTTGGGAACCTGGAGCATAAGAACACTGTTAACAACTGGAAAAATGATAGAAGTGGCTAATGAAGTAGCAAGATACAAGGTAGGAATCACAGGTATCCAAGAAGTAAGATGGAAGGAACAGGGAGAAATCAATAAAAAAGATTTTATAATGCTGTATTCGGGGAAAAAAAACAAGGAAAAAATGGTACTGCTCAAAGGAAATGAAGGATAAAATTCTGCAATTTAAGCTCATTAACGGACGACTATCTTACTTAAGAATCAAAGGCAAACCGTCGAACATATCTATTATAAATGCATACGCACCCACGGAGGAGAAAAGCGATAACGAAAAGATGGCCTTCTATGATGAACTTGACAAGATTAGTGAAGCAATACCAAAGTTTGACACCCTGATCGTATTAGGCGATTTTAATGCCCAGGTTGGAAAAGAGAACTGCTTCCATGAGGTAGCAGGTAAACACACATTGCATGATGTAACTAATGATAATGGGACAAAACTATGTCTCTTCGCAGCCAGAAATAATTTAATAATAAGCAGTACCAAATTGAAGCATAAGACAGCGCACAAAGAAACATGGGTACAACCTGGGGGAAGGAAGGTTAACCAAATTGGCCATGTACTGATAATGAAGAAACGAGCATCATCAATACGAGACGTAAGAACATTCAGAGGAGCATGCGCAGACTCTGACCACTATCTGGTGATAGCGAAAATCAAACAGAAGATTGAAACACAGAAAGATACAAATAAAATAGATAAAAAATGGGACATCGAAAAGCTCAAAGTAGGAACACACCAGAGAAAAATATAGAAATATTATAAACACAGAAATAGAGAAAAAACCTAGAAGTGACTACATAGAACACGAGTGGTATAACTTAAAAGTTGAAATAGAGACTGCGGCGATAAATGTAGTTGGATATAAGAGAATAGTAAGACGAAAAGAATGGTTCAATGAGGAATGCGAAGAAGCGGTTAAACGAAAGAGAGAAGCAAGAATAAAATGGTTACGAACTACAAACGAAGAAGATATGAAAAATTATAACAAGTTGAAGAAACAAGTAACAAGAATATGTAGAGAAAGAAAGAGAGAATGGATAAATAATGCAATGGAGGAAATTGAAGATAACAGTAGAAACAGCAACTTAAGAAATATGTATAAAAACATAAAGAAACAGAAAACGGAGTGCAAAATAAAGATAAGAGGGATAAAAAACGAAGCAGGCAATGCAGAATATGACAAGTAGAAGATAAAGAAACGATGGATGGAATACTTCTCAAAATTACTAAATGATGAAAATAGTGGCACAAATAGAAGAGGGAATAACGATAGAGGAAGAGGAAACAGTGCTTGAACCATCAGAGGAAGAGTTTAATCAAGCTATTAAAAAAATAAGAAATGGCAAAGCACCAGGAAGCGATAAGATTGAAGGCGAATTGATAAAACTGGGCGGAGAGAAACTACATGAAAGATTCTACAGACTAATAAAGGAGCTATGGAGAAGAGAGAAAATGCCCGAGGAGTGGAGAAACGGAGTTGTGGTACCGATACTAAAAAAGGGTGACCTGGAGGAGTGTAGCAACTACAGGGGAATCACGCTGCTAAATATAGCATTTAAAATACTAACCACACTTATTCAACGGCGATTAGTGGAATATACCGAACTACACACGGGAGACTACCAATAAGGATTTCGGCATGGAAGATCCACAACGGACGCTATACATGTCCTGCAGCAGATTACAGAAAAATGCCATGAATATAATATAGACGCGCACATGCTATTCATTGACTTCAAACAAGCGTTTGATAAAATTAACAGAAACAGTTTATTTAAGGACATGAAAAATCTACAGATACCATCTAAACTGATAAAACTAATACAAATGACATTAGAGGGATCCACAACAATGATCAGAACGGCAGAAGGGGCAACTGATAGAATTGTAATTAACACTGGAGTACGCCAAGGTGACTTGTTGTCGGCAACACTATTTAATATTGTATTAGAAAACATCATAAGAAAAGTAGGCGGACAAGGAACAATAATGACCAAACAGATACAAATCATTGCTTATGCTGACGATGTGGTGATTATTGCAAGAAATGTAAGAGCACTATGTGAGACATTTACACAACTGTCAGGCTCATGGCGCCGTGCGAGTAAGTTGTGTGGCTACATTACTCCGTATTAAGTGTATAGTAACCTACTAGTATCAAGTTCCAAAATGGTTTTCACTCAAGCACAGCAGAAGGACATATTTGATATAGCCGTCAAGGGTAATATGCAACGTTTCGAAGACGATAAGTTTTTAGAATTACTTGCCACCAAATTATCGGAGAAGGTCATGGAGAAGATGGAAGAAAAACTTGATCAGCTTGTGACAAAATGTTCTGACTTGGAAAAGAAAGTAGCACGATTAACGAAAGAGAATGAAGAGTTAATTAATACCGTAGAGGATCTCGCACAATACTCGCGAAGAAATAGTATCAGGGTCTTTGGAATTAAAGAGAACAAGGGAGAAAGGACTGAAGATGTGGAGAAGGCGATCCATGATTTGTTCAATAACCAGTTAGGAGTGGCGATAACTGAAGATAACATCGATCGTTGTCATCGAGTAGGAGCTGAAAAGCAAGGACTAAAAAGACCAAGAGCAATATTGGTTAAGTTTAGTAGTTACCGATATCGTGCTCGCGTGTTCAACGTGAAGAAAAAACTGAAGGGTTCGGGAACGGTAATCCGGGAAGATCTGTCTAAATCCAGACTCGACATACTAAATAACGCGATAGAACAGTTTGGATATGAAAAGGTATGGACTCAAGACGGACTGATAGTGGTAAATAAAGATAACAAGAAGGTGCGGATCAAAACGATGTGCGAACTTGAAAAGTTATGCAATTCAAAATAGAATTAGGGGCACATGTAGCTTTTTTGAAATTTTGAAATTTTAAATTTAAAATTTGTTTACTTAAATTCTTTGCGTGGGGAGTTTCTGAATAATTTTCAGTTACAGAAGAGTAGAAAATATTTGCATTAGGTTAATTTTTTTTTTCAGGTTTTCCACAATACATATAAGTTATTTCTATATATTTTTTTCTTTTTTTTGTAAATGCTGATACGGGTTTCAGGGTGATGATTGCTTAATAAGTTTTAAATTATTTAATTTATTGCAATGAAAACAAACGAATTTACTATATATTATCAAAACCTAAGAGGATTAAGAACAAAAACAGATATATTTCTAACTAATCTGCTGGCTGGTGAATATGATTGCATTGTGTTAACGGAGACCTGGCTTAGTGCAGATATATTTGACAGCGAAATTTTTGATTCTCGGTACGTAGTATATCGTTGCGACAGAAATAAAAACACATCGAACAAAACACGAGGTGGCGGAGTTGTTATTGCAGTTAAAGCTAAGTTCAAATCTACATCTGTAGAATTGGAAGTGGGGCTGGAAAATATAACAATTAAAATAAATATTCATAGTACAAGATTATTGATAAATTGCGTTTATTTTCCACCACGGTCAGTTAACAATAGTTACGTCTCTTATTTTAATGCCATAGAAAACAAGGATGTATTTTATCAAACTGATAGTATATTAATTGGAGATTTCAATCTACCTAATATTAACGGTAGCAATTATAATCTGGGAAAGGGTAATGAAACATGTAAAAGTCTAGAAAATTTTATGAATTTGTTTAATATGAAACTATGTAACAATATAGTAAATGATCAGCTAAGGACATTGGATTTAGTAATTAGTAATGCAAATATACAAGTAAGTCGAAGCGATGATGTGCTAGTTACTATTGATCCCTTCCATCCCCCTTTATTGATAACAAAAACGGTTGAACGAAGCAACAGCCATAACGACGATGCACGGCCAAGTGCGAGTCAAAACTATAATTTCAAAAAGGCGAATTTTCTACTATTGTATCAATTATTACGCGACACTGACTGGACAATTTCCGGATAGATGGAAATTATCGAAAGTAACTCCAATTCATAAATCCGGAAATAAAGCACACATTGAAAATTATCGACCAATATCAATATTATCAGTACCAGCTAAAATATTTGAAAAAATCATATATCAAAACATCTTTTCTCAGGTTAAGAATTTTATCTGTATACAACAGCACGGATTTATTGAAAATAGGTCAACCGAAACAAATTTGATAACATTTCTAAATTCAATAACAAATGCATTAGATAACGGTAGTAGAGTGGATGTGATATATACTGACTTTGCCAAAGCATTTGATAAAGTCAATCACGATATTCTACTCAAAAAGTTACATCAGTACGGATTTTCATTAGATTTAATTATTTTTTTTATATCTTACTTAAAAAACCGTTTTCAGTTTGTGAGTATGCATGAAAACCTGTCGCAACCTTTTCTTACTTTATCGGGAGTGCCTCAAGGAAGCAACCTAGGCCCGCTGCTATTTTTGTTGTTTATCAATGACCTCCCACTGGTTATTAAACACTCCGATAGCTTATTGTTTGCCGATGACTTGAAGATATTTAAGGAAATTCACAATGTCAAGGATATACAATTACTTCAGACAGATGTTGACTGTGTTCTGGCTTGGAGCAATGAAAATAAACTGCATTTTAACATAAATAAATGTAAAAGCATGACGTATACAATGAAGAAGGTATATGCGGAAGCAAACTATTCTATGGATAATCAAACATTACAAAATGTTAATTCGATCAAAGACTTGGGAGTACAATTTACAAATAATTTAAAATGGGATGAGCACATAAATAATATTGTTAATTCAGCACAAAAAAGTTTAGGATTCGTAATACGTAATACTTCCAAATTCCAAAACATCCCTTCTATAAAAATTTTGTACAACGCTTTGGTAAGATCAAAATTAGAGTACGGTAGTAAAATTTGGAATTCTCATTTAAAAATACATCAAAATAGAGTGGGACAGTTCAAAACAAATTTTTAAAATACTTACATTTTAAAAAACATGGTACATTCCCCGAGTATGACAAATATCGCGATATTCGACTAGAGCATAATATTCTGCCCTTAAAATACAGAAGAGAAGTGGCTGACGTTTGTTTTTTAAATAAATTGTTAAACAACAGAATTGATTGTCCGAATTTGTTATCTATTGTCAGTCTGTATATACCGGCACATAGAACTAGACCAAAAAATATATTCCATGTACCTACATGTCGAACGAATTACAGACTTAACTCGCCTATGATAAGGATAATTATAACCACCAATGCATATGTTCACCAGTCAGAAAACAATATATTTAACATAAGTCCTAAATTCTTTCAAAAGAAGGTTATAACGTTCTATTATAATAAAGTCTGATTGTAGCCACGTCTACGAAACCCGAACCAGTAGTAGAAATGTTTAGTTTTTTAATTTGTAATTATGTATTATTAGTTTCTAAATTAAAATTTTTAGTTATTAGTTTGTACTTGTTACTTTTTAGTTTGTAGTTTGTATTTTTTATTTTCATTTCTATTTTTAATTGATCTTGATTTGTATTTTTTATATTCTACTAGTATATACAGTAAGAGGCCTGAACCGCCAATAATGTAATTGGGCATGCCCCGTTTTATTGGTGTAAATACATAAATAAATAAATAAATAAACTGAAGCAAGCAGCAGAAGAAAGAGGACTAAAAGTAAATGAAAATAAAACAAAATACATGCTACACCAGAATAATAAAAATAAAAACAGGAAACAAGATCTCAGAATAGGAAAATATGTATTCGAAGAACTGGAAAAATTCAAATACCTTAGAAAAAATATAAGTGACACGAATGATAGAGGAGAAGATATAAGAGACAGAATACAAGCTGGAAACAAAGCCTACTATAGTAATAAAAATATTCTGAAAGATAAGAACATCAGTAAGAAAACCAAATTACGAACATACAAAGGACTAATAAGACCAGTTGTGATGTATGCAGCCGAAACACTATGTGTAACAAAAAGAGAGGAAGAACATCTAAGAATATGGGAGAGAAGAGTACTCAGAACAATAAGAATATGGGAGAGAAGAGTACTCAGAACAATATTAGGATCAAAGAAAGTCAGTAATACCGAATACCGCTCGAATATGAACCACGAAATATTAGAAGAAATAAATGGAAAGGACATTGTGAGAGCAATTAAAGCACAGAGATTAAGATGGCTAGAACACATACGGAGATCAAACGATGACAGAATGATAAAAAGAATAACACTATGGCAACCAATACTAGTTATACGGAAAGGCAGACCAAGGATGAGATGGATGGATGAAGTTGAAGAAGATATAAGAAGAATGGAAATCACAAGATGGAAAGAAAAGACTACAGATAGAAAACAATGGCAAAACATTGTTGAAATAGCTACAGCACACAGCCAGTTGTAAAATATAGTAGAGGAAGATATGGGGATTAATCCACCCCGAAAATAGTATTATGAGAGCTCCAGAAAGGAGCGGTGACAAATCCCTCAGGGATAATGGCCAGTTATATATATATATAATTAATTTGTAAAATATAGTTTACTATGCAAAGTTGTTCTGTTCGATGTCCTCTAACTATCTTTAAATTTAATGACCACACTTATAGATCACCCTTTATATATCACTTTTGAAGGATTTATTTCTTTCTTTCTAGTAGAGCACAATGCTTTTGCGGTTCATGAACTTTTTACTATTGCTTTAGTTTTTTTTTAATAAACAAGATATAACTAAACTATTTTTACTTTACCTAATGTTCTAATAAAGCTGAACTGATCTTTGAATCAGATATTCAGACAAATAATAATAAAGAAATACTATAGGTATATTTTATTATGACGGAAGACAATCTGTAACACTGGCGTCACTAGTTATGTATTAAATTAGGGTGCCACTACTGCAAGGTTAATTGACTTTAGAATAAGTAAACTGTTTAAAAAGGTTACCATGTTACCAGTTACAGTATTTACAATTTAGTGACTCGCTTGACAATTACTTCAGACAATAAAATAGGCCAAATATCACAAATAAAGCTAATATAATAATAATTTGTTAAACCAATGGTTTAAACATACAATAATTCTTAAAAATGTTGTTTTTTTTCTCTACAATTTTCTATTTATTTCCGGTTTTTTCTAGAAACAGTTTTGGTTATAAACCACATATTCCCAAAAATGTTGAACCATAGACATGATGTTACAACCGCGTAATAAAAATTGTTGATAACGTAGCACTTTTTGTTCCATTAGTTAGCTAAACAGTTCAAAATTGGAAATAGAAATTACCAAAACAATGTAGTTCCTTTCAAACACTTTTCCTCTTTACAAAACATATAAAACGCCCCGTGCTGTATGTCGTTGCTGTGTGATGTTTCTTTATGATGATAGTATTATACAGATATTACTTAAAAATGTTTTACAATGTTCCTAACTTATGTTGACAATATTTGTTTCATATAGAGTGTAAATAAATTGGTGACAAAGCTTTACGTGGCAATATTTTTCATAAAATTCTTAGTCGAAATCTTAATACTAAAATATTGGATTGGTCTTCATGAGCCCTCACTAGCTCACAGCTGAATTTGCTACACCAAGTATAATATTGGTTGTAAGTTTATAAACAAAAGCTTTACAAGCTGTGTTCATAGTACTAAAAAGAGTAACTCTACCAGCAGATCAGCACCTTCCGCAACAATCTTAGAAACTGTAAAGAACTTTTAAAAATTTGTTCAGAATATTACTGCCCTCATAAATGCGCAACGTTGCTCTTATTCTCATAGTCAATAGATTAAAAAATACCTGCTTGTGTAGAAATCACTTACCTGGTTGTTGCAGATTAGATTTAGGTTGTAGCTGCTGTGATTCAGAAGTGGTCGTAATAGTAACGCAGGTGCCTGGTGCATCCAAAACAAAACACCTAAGCAACAAAATGTGTTGGTTACAATTTTGTCCATTACATTCACTAACTATGATGGCATAGATCACATGTACATGTATTTAATTTGGTTAGTACTTTACACGCCCATAAATAATACCTTCTATATATAATCAACGTATTATATATTGATTTATCAAAATAAACAATCGGCAAATTTTATTATTGTTATAAAGACATCTATTGGAAAAAATACTTTTCTTTTTACCAGACATAGATCTACCGGGTGTCCATTCTCAAAGTCGAACATATGCAATTGACATTAGTGCATTCACTCGTTCGTCATTGAAATAATTCATTTTTCTGTAGATCATTTTTACAGACGTTTACAGAAAATACCTGATTTACGCCAACTAATTACCAATTTTTTTGACAAATGCTATCAAACTTGAAAAGCAAGACATGGCATATTTAAAAATACCCAAGTTTTAAATTTGATGCGTAATCATTACCTTCCCTGTAAGTTGAATCGGCGAGCAGGAATTGGCAAAAACGTTCAATACAATGTTAATCGCCTATGTTCGACTTTGAGAACGGACACCCGGTATATTTAAGTTTGTCAACATTACACACCCTATTGTTGCAATAAATATTAATTGCCTACCTGTTGCAAGTGAAACAACACAATGTGTAGTACAGGTTACGTTCTTACGTTCTCAATTTCTGAATGCCAATTTAATGGTCCTTTATGCAACAGACCACCACCGTATTATTTCACGTCTTAAGTATGAGGTGTTCACTTTAATGCGCGTGACTAGGATAGAAAATGCAGGGTTGCCAAGTATACAAATCGCAGATGCGCACTAATAAAAACGCCTAAAATCGACCAACAGTCATAAAACCAGAAATAAAAAAACTTAAGTTTGAAGTAACTTTATTATTGTAAAATTCTTTAAAAATTCATATTGTTAACAATCAAAAAATTTTTTTTATTGCAGCTTTTAGTTAAAAAACCATTGCGTGCAAGCGTAAGTTTTATATCTGATTTCGTTATTTTTTTCACCAACACAAAAATGGTTATGCTGTGAATTTATTACAATAAATATTTTGTAATTTTAAATGTTTTTTTATTAATGACTATTGACAGATGTAAATTCAACCTAGTTCTAATTTAACTTTTTATAAGATTCATTATTCTGAACAGACGTTCCATCGATTTTCACTAACCTCTACATACATTTTGAATCGCTCAAAACTTGCAGTGATAACTCAAATTCGTTCAATTTTGCGATTATCGTAAATATGAAAGTTTTGTGGCAAAATTAAAAATAAAACGCTCATTTGGCGATTTATCGCCCAACCTGGCAACCTTTCAATATAAGGATTGAGCAGCAACTACAATGGCAGCAAGTAGGTATGTCTGACAAAGATAGCGTATTTTCTCTTTCATTTTATGCAGTTTTGCGGTTGGGAGGGGACTCCCCGACAGCCCGACCAAAGACAAGAATATCAAAAACGCCCGACGGCGACCCTTACGGCAGGTACAAAGCTCAAAAAAGGTAGAGAAGAACCAATCTTTGATGTTACCGCGGAATTGAATCTTGACCACCATCTATTGAACTATGACAATACTATGACTTTCATCTCTTATAGGTCTCTGTAAAATTATCGCTACTAAGTGCGGGTAATTTGAAATATGTTAACCTTTATTTTAAATATTGGATGAAAATTATTTAATTTAAATTGCTAGTATTATTCACATGTTAGTTTAACAAAACACGTGCTTGTTACAACAAAACGCAATAACATTGTAAAACACTTAGGTTATACAGAATTCAATGATAAATGTAGATGTTATTTATTTTTGGTAAATTGATACCTACCAACTTACATCATTGTTGCAACAGAAGAAATTTCATAAAGTTGTAAAATGTAAAAACTAATTTTAAAACAATTTATGTACCTATATACCCAGTAACTAGTAGTATAGTTTATCGAATTAATGTTTTTACAAAGCTACATTTATTTCAGCAACAAGCAAATCTAAAATGTTTTTTTAAAAAATTATTATACAATATATTTGTAATCGGTTCACAAGCCTCATCGCTAACAATTATAATCGAACTTCTAAATATAGGTACCTTAAATAGTTGTTTGCATTTTACAGAAATCAAAACTGCCACATAAGAGAACTGTAATCACTCGCCTAATCACCAATGATAGACGATTCACTTTTCATCTTGTGGAAAGGATATATGGGTTCTAAAACAATCGGTGGTTCAAAACTGATCTTTTCATCTCATTCGATAAAGCGTTTTAATGTATCTAAGACACTCACGGAATCGTCCACTTCACAATTGGCATCAGCTGAATGGAAAGATACAAAGTTGTTGTTTGCTTTTTCTGGAGTCACGTATTTCTGCTGTAAAGGGTAACAAAAGCAGTTTCTTTCTGTTCGAATTCGATGAAATCCTAAAACATTTTTTAAAAGTTACACATCAACACGATTGAGCACCGTAGATTAGTGCTTCTCAAACTATTTAATGTGGCGGACCAGTATTCTTCTTACTAATGTATGACGGACCGCTACATTAATTATTAACAAGTGAAACATAAGTATTTTATTCATATTGTAAAAAATACTACATCAACAGTTCAACCAGCTTTGTACAACGCTGCCTTAATGTGATAAATTTGCTTGCTTATTCTTGGTCAATTTCTGTATCCGTGGTTCAATTGACAACAGCGCCACGCAAAATGGGAGATGAATGTTCATACTTTTCTTATATTTTGTTTTTATTATACTCATTGTTGAAAAGCTAATCTCACTTAGGTAAGTGGTGACGAAAGGAAGAAGTTTTTTCAAGGCAATATCGGAGAGATCGGGATAATATGGTCTCGCTTTTATCCAAAAAGATGCGAGTGACATATTTTCGAAGATGACCTTCAGTCCTTCATCAGCAGCTAGCTCCAACAATTTATTTTCCATAATGACAGGTAAGTCACTCATGGAACGAATGGATTACGGACCCATACATTTTCTTTAGATAGATCTTCTGTTCATAAATAAAACTCGAAACGTTCTGTCAAGTTAGTCAAGTGTTTGCTGATGACATTTCTTAGAGATGTAACATCAAGCTCTTCTCCTTCATCGTTGATGAATACTGATAAGTTGCGAAATATAGTGTAACAACTTCTTGATTTCGACTTCCATGCTTCTAGTTTTCGTTCCTGTGCATCAATGTTGTCTGCAATAATGAAACAAGGAAGTCATCATTCTCTCTATCGAGGCGTTCAGATCATTGAAGATGGAAAAAATGTCAGCTAAATAGGCAAGCTTGGTCATCCAACTTACCTCGAGGAAAAGTTGCGCCCAATTTGGTTTTTTGCTTTGAAGAAACCAGTTTGGTCCGAAGCTCGAATACTCTTGAGAACACTTTCTCCGTTGATAACCAACACATTTCAAACTTCAACATGTAATAAGAGCTACTTATTTATTACTTATTTTTTGTTTGGCATTTTATATGTAATAGTATTTCTCATTTCTGCAATCATTTTATATTTTTTCATAATGTTACAGCTGCCTACTTTTGCTACTATTTTATTTTCATTCGGTTACTCACAGTTTTCGCATATATATAAGTATATAGATTCCCTTATAATGGCATAATTATTTTCTGATGCGCTTTTTCTTCTACCCTAGAACCTCATGTAAGCCATATTTTTTCCAATTGGGTGTATTAACTGTTCCGTCACTTTACTTTGCTGCCTTGGTGGTGTTTATAAAGAA
This sequence comes from Agriotes lineatus, assembly GCA_940337035.1. Classification (NCBI taxonomy): domain Eukaryota; kingdom Metazoa; phylum Arthropoda; class Insecta; order Coleoptera; family Elateridae; genus Agriotes; species Agriotes lineatus. The sequence continues at coordinate 52,477,606 of OW679202.1, read as the reverse complement.
CCCCCAATTGTTTCTTAAAAATCATGCGCTCTATAACGAGAGCATGACTATTGTCACCAGACACAGGGCCGCCTTAAGCATTCCATCTTTTTTTAAAAGAGGTCTACTCTATATTTGTATTACTAAGGCATACAGAATGCTAGCTATGAATATTAGGGAACTTAATAGTATAATCAGTTTAACAAAAATGCTGAACCAGTGGTTGCACCAAAAATGCTTCTACTCCTTAATTTTTTTTATCGTGAAATGTAGTTTTATCAGTTTTGTAGTTATTAGTTTTGTAATTGTTATCAATGTAGTGTAAAATTATTATTGTTTATATTTGTACTATTAGGAAGCCATCTGCTTGTTCCATCTATTTGTGACGTTGCTTTGTCGTGTTTATCGATATTGTTACCAATAAAGGATATTATTATCATTATTATTAATTCGTAAAATGAGACTTTGAACGCCTAGTAGGTAGGCAACTGTTATTGCATATGCTTCGGGAAGCTGTGATTGACAGCTGCTAGGTTGCATTGAAAAATGTCTTCCTTTCCAGTAGCATTTGGTCAAAGTGATGATGTGTGTACATTTCGCTAATCAATTTCTTCTAAGTTAATCGTGCTAAAGGCGCACTTTTTTGCCTTAGTTGTGTGTAGAGCTCGACCTTTTATATGGGATGTTGTAGGTACACTTCGAAAATCTTCCAGTCATTTTCATGTGATTCTAGCCTAAAAGCACATGGCAGGTACTATGCTAATTTCCTGGAGTAAATGAAAGGCAGAGTTGGTAAAAGCACTTATTTTATATGGTCTCCCTTTCGTAATGTTTGTATACTTTAATTAGACTTTCTTGAACGGGGCTATCGAGGTTTGAGCCTTAGTTTGAAAGCTTCGGAGATGCTGTAGAGCAAGAGCCCATTTTTAAGGCGTGCTAAATCTCGAGTGAAAAAATTGTGATGGTAGAGGTAGTTTTGGGAATGCTACAGCAATCCAACCCTAGAGCAAGTGAATGCAATTTCCATTCCATTCACTGTATTACTCCAAACGTCATAGTTACCGGACGTCTCCAGTATCTGGGGGTTTGGATTGCACTTTGGTTGCACTGCATTTGGGTTTCGTGTGATATAACTTAATTGATTTATTGGGTCTACCGTTTAGATGTAATTGGAATTTATGTGTAACACTGCAAATAATGTTCTCTCGCTAGCTGTTGCTGAGGGAGGTTTCAGGCATAACCTAATACCCTATGTGATTTTGAAAGCTGAGTGGGTAATGAAGTAATTTGTACAAGCATTCCCAAGTTCAGTTTGCTAATTTATAAATTTGCAGGCAGGGTTACTACGACAGCCCTTCATGTTTCTGGTGTTGTAAGTGAACATCCAAGCACCTGAATGCTAAGCAACCCGTGTTACATCACGCCATTATTTCTGAAGTTGTAGTGAAATTATATTCATTTAGCAGGCGGGCCTCCCACACAAGTAATTACTGAGTTACGATAAACACACTATATTTTTGCATGAGCTGTGATATTTTTATTTAGATATATATGTGTGATACTTAGTTGTTAAGAAATTACATGTTAGTTGACGAAGGTTTGTATAAGCCAGTAACTACAATATGTTATTTACCTCTGCTTGTTAATTATCTTTGAATGTTTCATCATTATACGATTTTATGTAGACTTGAGTTTCACTGTTATATTTTATTTTGTTTACGATTTTAGTGGTATATTAGCTCAAAAAGAAATAAAAGCATTTTGATTGTTTTAATAGTAAATAAATTTACGTTGTTACGTTCTACAGTTTTTTGTACCAATTCCTTACATATATACCTATTGTCAATATTCAAAGCAGCCTTGCTTTCGTGATGTACATTCATGAATACAAGATGGTTTAGATGTTTCAGGGTTATCGTAGACCTCATATAGTTTTTCAAATGTCGCAAACAGCTAAATGATCTTTCTGTTGTTACCACCAGAGCTGGAAGAGTTGTAATTAACAGGGGCAATTTTAACACCTGATGTTCGACTGTATCGGAATTTAACTTAAACATTTTCATTATCTGCAGACAGTTATCAATAGATAATTTGCCTTTTAACAACGAGGTTAGTAACTTAATTGTGCTGATCATATCGGTAAATCAAAATCTGTGATGAGTACAGCTAAACTGCAGTTAAGATCTTCAATGATGAAATTAAGATTGTTTCTACATTCAATAGTTGTTCAGTTCTGGGTTGATTCAATCGACGATCTATTTCAGGGATAATAAGATTAAGTATTGCAAAATAATCTTTTCTTAAATTTTATTTTGCTGTCTAAACTGCAGTTTGTGTAGGGTCACATGTTTGTTCATACTGCCGAGGTGGATTTTTAACTCGAGGTTGCTTTGGTTTCTCTAATTCAAGTGCATCTGCCGTTCGTTCTGCTTTGCTATAGATGAAATTAAATTTGTTAGGTACCTGTTCTAAGTAAATTAAGCATACTGTTTAGATAATTTGCTGAAATGTTTGCTTCTGTTATGGAATAATTTTTGCTTTGTAAAGTTTTTGCCACTTCTTTGCAAGGGCCATATATTTCAATCGCCACACATAATACAAAGTAAGTTCTTACAAAACCTTTAACTATGGTCTTTTTTCATCCATAAGACACGTATGGCCTAGCAATAATGTATCCAGAGTATTTAATATAAGCTAACAGTTTTCAAAAAACCGCAGTAGTTCTTTATATGTGACCGTCCATCATGTTGGATGTACATATAAAAGATGGCGAGGAGGAATGTTTTTACCTTCTTTTTCAGCTTAAATGTGTTACGACTATATTTGCTTTCTCTTGGCAGATTCTCTAATTATATTAGGAACTGTTTTTAAGGGTACTTAACACATTGCATATCATTTCATTTTTATGACCAATTTCTTGAGCCAAATATGAGTGATTGGTACATTGTACAAAAAACGACGTTTGCTGTAAATCTGACCATTCCTTGTCAACACCAATATGTCTACCAGACAATTACTTGATTGACCTTTTGTTCAAACTCTGTTTGATCATGAATTTGAAGTAAAAAGTGTAAAAGGAACTATAATTATGTAAATGCAAAAGTTTACGCAATTATCCCACAAAAACTGCGTAACTCGTGCCAGATAGGATATGTGTAAATAAGACTCGACAGTTTGTGTCAAGTTTCTGCGTCATGTTACTTTACTTGAATTTTTTGCTTGTTTCAGATAGAAATAGCTTAAAAACTGTAATAAATATTTTGCCACCTTGATACGTGGTGGCCCAAGACGTTTGTTTCAAGGTAGCCCTTTGGATCAGTGAATAAAATGACATTGCCATTTTGGTGCTAACTTTACAATATACTTCGAACTAATGAGGTTTGACAAGCAAGTATAAGCAAATAAGGGTAAATTAAAACATTTTGGAAAAAGTAACTCTTACTAACATTTGAGCTAGTTTGAAGTCGGCACATGCAAACACTTCAGGGTTGTAAAAACCGGAAAGAGGTCACAAAACTTTTAATTTTCAATTTTTGGTTCCCACACTCTGTTAATCAACGTGCCACACCAAAGTACAGTAGCGTTTAATGTATCGCCTTTCTAAAAGGGCCACATTTAAAATTATCGTATCTGTCTCAAGGTGCACTTGTCTCAACGTGGCCCACCCGACCCTACATTAAATTTGATGATAGGAGCATAGTTTCTGGTTTTATTGTTTGTACTGTTAACATGAATGTACCACACTCTACTAAATTTGCATGTAGTGTTATTATGATTAAAGTTAACTTTCAACGCTATGTTCTTATCTTTAAACCTGGTTGATGATATTTGTGTAAACACAAAACTTTCTTTAATGTATTGTGGGGCACAGTTCACTTGCGTTTTCAGTAATAATGTGATAGATTTCATTAACATTCCATCTCTTTCATTATACACATGATAAACACAGTGAAGCCACCTTAACCAATTCTAAAATCAAGGCAGAAATCATCTCCTTTAAATAAATTTTGACACAACTGCATCTAATTAAATTGATTTTTTTAATATACTAAATTATTAAGCAAGTTCAGTCCACTATCCCTTAACATAATAGTGGAAACAACTCGAGTTTTTTTCAATACAAATTCAAATATTGTTTATGTAAATATGTTAACAGCAGTCTTTAAATGTAACATTGCATTTCATTTTTCAATTAAGTACCATCATCTGGGCATACAGGGTGAGTCATAATTAGGTGTAAATATGTTAACCAAAGCTTCTTTAGGGAAAAACGAAGCAATTAATTTATACGCCCTAGTAACAAATGCTCCCTTAAAAAGATATAGGGTGTTCATGAAAAAAAATTATCTCTATTTATGACTACAACTTGGAAAGTAATCTGATTCGGAAAGATATCCGATTAATTTGAAAATAAATTTATAATCACCACAAAATTAACAAAACAAATACTAAAAAATAGAAAACTATTGTAAATGTTCAAAATGCTCCCCACCAGCCATAATACAAGCATGGCATCGTCGTGCTAGCGATTCATACACTTGCTGAATATTACAGTTTTCATGAATTTCATTAGCAGCCTCAAAAATTCTTTGCTGCAACTGTTCCCTTGTGTTATTTACCTCACGGTAAACCAGCTGTTTTAAAAAGCTTATAAAAAAACAGCAGAATGAAGTCAGGATTCCTTGACAGTCATCTCTCAGGACCAAACCGGCCAATTCATCTACCATTTAAATAATCATTTAATGATTCTACTATTGTGAGGCGGTGCACCGTCTTGTTGGAAGAACATCAGTTGCCTTTAAAAATTCAAATATTTACTTTCCAAACATAGAAATTTTTTGTCATTTACATCCTGTATCTTTTTAAGGGATCATTTTGGTACTAAGTTGCATTAGGTTAATTACTTTGTTTTGGCCTAAAGCAGCTTTGGTTAAATTGTATACATCTAATTAGGACTCACTCTATATATCGAACTTTTTTTACAATTTTGTATGTAACTTTTAAACTGTTAAAAAATCGCTTGTTTTTTTTTAGGATAATATCGAGTTTGCTTTTACAACCTACTCGAAAAAAATTGTTTTTTACATGAAAAGTTTTTTTAAAATTATTTTTCATCATTCAATATAACCTATGGTCTGGGTATATATCAAACAATAGGTGTTTTGAAAGGGAATCAATATTGGATTTCAGTAATAGCTTTATCAAACGACACGTATTTATAAAAAAAGTGACTGGAACAAAAAAATTGAACAGTGTCGGCTGAGGTGGTTAGGGTTAGGTAGAAGGAAATGTGTTGTATTATGGATAATGGCGAGAAACCTTTTGTGTAAAATATTAAAAAGAATAAACGTTGAAGATTAAATTTATGGCTAATTTGACTACTATAATATTTTCGTTATTATATTTGTATACACAGAATAAACTTCTGATTTTAAAATTACGTGTTTTATTGAATGTTTTGCCAATATTTTCTTTAATTTTAAATTTTAAGCAGTCACTTTTTTTTATAAATACGTGTCGTTCGATAAAGCTATTATTGAAATCTAATATTGATTCCCTTTCAAAACACCTATTGTTTGATATATACCCAGACCATGGGTTATATCAAACGATGAAAAATAATTTTAAAAAAACTTCCTATAACAAACAATTTTTTTATAGTGGGTTGTAAAAGCAAAATTGAAATTCTTCTAAAAAATTGCTTGTTCTTTTCTTCAGGCGCGCTCCAACTCTGTATCCCGAATCCGGGGCAAGTTGAGCATTCTACCGCCAGATGCCAGCGCATAAAGCACCAGCCTCTACACCGGAAGGTAAGTGAGGTTACAGATTATACATGATTATACATACATACATACATACATTGGAGCTGGTAAATGCCTTCTGTTTGTAGCCTGGGCAAAGAATCTTAAATGAAAAGGATCAATTGTTGGACCTTTTTCATTGTACCATAGTAGACCCTAATGTTTTTCCTATCTAAGACCTTTTTTATTCTGTCAGTTACTCCAGTGATGAAGGAAAGGGAGGTGTAATTCATAGGTTTAGATTTCTTCTGTTTTATGGTGTATTGGCATGCTCTGCTGATGTCTTCTGTGTAAAGCTTCTTCCACATGCCGTAGTTCTTGTGGTTTTCTTCTCGTCACAAATAGCTTTAGCCCGATGAATAAGACGGTTCATCAATGATCTTTTTTGTTAGGGATGATTATGAGATGAAGCATGAAGATAGCGGTCAGTGTGAGTCTTCATCTGATACACTATAGCTTAATCTCAACGAGCCATCAGAAGGTTGACTAGCGGACCAAGTTGTACCAAATTTTTTTTAGGTAAATGATAAGCTTAATACATATCTCAACCATTCTATTCTTTGAACTCCTACACTTATTACAATTCTCGCCCCCTATTAGTACTTTTAATATTTCATGATTTATTTTGATCTTACATCCTTATTTGTTGATTTTTCTTGAACTTAGTCAATTCTTTGGTATCTATTGTATCGACTACTCATGTATTTTTATTATTTTAATAAATGTATAGTGTTATTTTTGGAAGTAATTACTATTATTGCATTTAAAACACATATTTGAACATTCAAAGTTTTGGAACAAAAGGTACCCAATCCAAAGGTGTGCTGCCAGTAGAGGTGAGCAATTTTGTTAAATAATGTTAAAACCCTTTTAGTGAACCAAAATGATAAGACTGCCGTTTGATTTTTTTCTTTAAAAATGTATAGTAGGTAAGGTTAGATCAGCAGTGATTGCGTTAGTCATGAATGTTAATTGATTGATTTACATGTTTCTTTTTCATAAATGTAACGTTTTTTTCCCAATTACATATTGTTTCTCCTTATCTAACATACACATACATTTAATAGGCAGCAACCATTTCATCCTCTTAAGTCTTTAAGTATCCTTGTCAAACCGATCTCAGTTTATGTATGGTTATAAAAAATATATGTTTATGTTGTGTATGAAATGTTTCTTCGTTTTATTATACGCCGTGAGCCTGTTAGCAACTACATACTGTGCAATTCTAAGAGCCCCTTTAGTCGCAATCCAGATAAGTGGCTTGCCTCACCTATAGTTGCTTTATATACAACTAACAGTTCAGCCATAGGTGGTCAATTCTTATTGGTTGCTGCCATTTTCTGTCCTGGTGCCATTTTGACAATTACATTTAAAAATGTCAACTTGACATGTAAATTGTAATTTGAGAATAATGCACCAGATTAATTGAAAATTGCAACATTTGTGAATCTAATATTTGGAAACTACTAGAAATATAATACCGAGATATCGTTATCAGTAGGTATGCTTATAATACAGCCTAAATAATTGATTTTATCAAAGATCAAGTTTTAGGTATTAAGTCTTGTTATGCATTTTAATGAAAAATAGGACTGAATACAATATTCAGACAAAAAGCTTCTCCAGAAATAAAAATAGGTGTGAGACTTGTGGTCAAGCAGGTCAATCGTGAAAATTGGTACCCCAATGACAATTCATAAATATGTAATGTTATTTTCTTTCACGTCATTAACAGAACTAAATTAATCAACATTTGCGGTTACATTGTTAGCAGTATTAAGAATAGCAAACTATGTTTGGGTAATATACTTACCTACGATCGCCAGAATATGACAAACCTTTGAAATTGGCAAAATTAATGCATACTAAGTGTTCTAAAATACTCCGTTGTTCTGTAATAATGAAACATTCGAATACTTTATATATCATAAAATTGTATTCCTATTGTTTTAGTAGTTTTGTTCTATAGGTTTATTATTATCTATTCATGGGAACACTAATTGTAAATAAAATTAAAATTTCTTATTGATAAGCTATTGTTTCTTTAATTATTTAGTCATATATTTACTTACAGTAAGCATTTATTTAATTGAAATATTAGTAATTTCCAACACCGTCACTGTAGTCGGCTATTCTATGTCTTTTGTCATAAGTGGCATCTCATATGGCCAGACGGCTTATATAAAGTGACTGTAGTGCCTCCTGAGTTTAAGGAAAGGATGCTCTTCTACAGGGGTCACAACTACCAAAAGTGTTTATATGTTGCCGGGAGAGCGTACAACGATAACAATATCCGAACATGAGGTTCAAACTCATTACCTGCCAATTATAAGCTGAAATGCATTACCTCTTGACTATCCCCGCTCTACCCCAAATTCTGATTGTGCAAAATAAAACCAGTTTAAGTGTTAATATGTTTATTGATTTCAATTTATATACGATACAAGAAACCAAATTCCATCAAACATGCATAAACTAGTAAATGTACGAAAAAATGTTTTATAAAAAAAATCAGTTCAGTGTATCAAACAAAAGTTAAATATATTAAAAGAAAGAGAAAAGAATAAGTACCAATACATAAGTAAGTTTACATATATACAAAGAGCATTGCTCTTTGATATATATCTATCTTTGTTAAGACTAGCTAGTTTCAGAATCATGAAACCTTTACTATACCTAGATACTAACTGACTAATGGGACTGACCTGCGCAACATGCAGTTTAACAATAACTAAACGACTTTGGACCAACAAAATATACAAAGCAAAAACAATAAACAACCTGCAAGTTCCCAAATATTGTAAATCAATTCTGAACTACTGTGTTAACTGTTATGACTTCCACCCTGTAAAACCCAATCTGGAAGGACATCGTTATACATGCATACTGGCATGAAATTCATAAAACAAAACATAGTATACTAATAAAAATAAAATATAAATGTTGTAATGTGCATACTTTTGCAAACATTATATGCTACACTGTAATACTTTTCATGGGTAAAGATACAAAAGCTCCTGTTTTTCTTACTTTCTATTTTTATTTTAGTCTAGCTTGCTTTTGGAGATACTTGGGGTTTAGCAGTAGGTACTTCCTCGATGGACACTACAGAAAAAAAAATAAGAGACAAAATTACAATGGCTTCACCACTCACCTTTCTGCATTCAGTTCTAATACAGCATTCATTGCTTCTAGGGCAGCCCTTTCTTGCAAAATTCTTAGCTGGTCCGTAACGTGTACACTCTGCATAATTTGAGGAGATTCCTGCACCTCAGTTGGAGCACTAGCTGATCCTGAATTCAACATGTCGCACCTTCCCAATATAGCTTTTGGCTGAAAGATGTAATTTGTTGGATATCATTTATTCGAGGTATTAGGTTTTTAAAATTCCATAGCTTTCAGTAAAATTTTTAAAGAGCAATTCAGAGAATTGCAATAACTATGAGGTTATCAGCGGTCTTTAATGTTAGTTACAAGATTCTTTTAAGATACAGTGACATTTCTTTGTTCACAAGGTACTTCAACAACTAAGATCAAAACATGAGTAGCTTGTAAAGGTTTATGAGCCACCAACGTACATAATTATTATAAATATCCTTGTCTGGGTTCATAAGATGTTAGACACATAAAGCCAAAAAATACTGGATGTTTATCTAGATAGATAATTTAGTCTAGGCAGAAATTTAATTTTTATATTAATAATTCAAGTAACTGGGAAAGCCTCAAACAATCTTATATTATAAGCGCTGATGTCGGTCACCGGCCGTCCGGACGTAAGCAGGCATGAACGGCCTGCATGCTAGCAAGTGGCGCGCGCGCACGAATGGCGAGACCGCATTTGTATTGTTAACGCTGGCAGGGCCGGACGTAGGCTGGCTGCCGCCTTGAGCAAGCATTTTTATTGTTAACCGTTTCTTTACGCTGGCTGAGCCAGATGTAGGCTGGCCACGAGTTCTAGTATGTATATAGGAGCGTATACTATACTGCACAATGCAAGTTATGGCTTTAAACACAGTGTTAGCATCTTCCATGCTGTGAAGGTAAAAATGTACCGAACTAAGTCTACCAGTCGCATTTAGAAAAGACATTTTGGTTTTACGACAGAAAAACGGTAATAGACTAAACTATATATTTTTGAACCCAAAATCCTCAAAAGAATATAAAGTCTAAAAAAAGAGGTTCATCAAAGCTTAGGACGAATAAGAAGTGGTATGCCAGCGCATAAAGCACCAGCCTCTACACGCCAAGGTAAATGAGGTTACAGATAACACATACATACATAAACAATAAAAAGTACCCAGCATTCAGTTGTTAAAGAAAACACTTTTCCTTAAAGAAAAATTAATTACAGGATAAATATACAGGTGCCAGTAGACAATGCCACGGAGTGAAGAATAACATGTAGTACTAGAAATGCAGCAGCTTTACACACAGTGTAAGATTTCTGTTCTTCATCTTGATCTTCTTTTTCTTCTAATTCTTTGTATCTATTTGATGTTTCTGGGAAGCATTCGGCCAATAATCTTTTGCTTTATGATTCTTATGTGGCCTCCTAGGCTATCCTATCTTGAGGCGTTTTTTATTATATCCACTGTCTGCGAATAACATTCTTGAACTTGGATATTTGCAGAAAGACTGCAGCATAGTGTTCCGTTAATAACATAGATGGTTGAGAAATTATGGCACGTGATTGTAAATATTTTCCATGTGTGGGATTATTTTTTGAACCTGGGGCAGGTACGGCCATAGCGTATATTTCGGTATTTGTCAGTTGAATATTTTGGTCATGCAGTATTGGTACATTTGGCTGAGCGCTCCGCACAGAATAATTTTTTATGTCTGACATTATTTCTTATATAATACCTAAATTTATTTGAAATAGTTCTTTTTGTTGTTATCTGAGCTATAACCTTCTGGTCAAACATTTTATCGCTTTTAACTTGCTATCTCGCGGCACAGGTCACAAACAGCACAACCTTTCTCTTTGAAACTCAAGTGGGAATAAAGCAATATATGCCCCAATAATAACATAGAGCAGCAAATCTGCTAACTGAAAAACAAAAACCATGCATACAAACAATAAGGATGAAGAACCCAAGGAAACTAGAGGAAAAAACAAAAGCAGACCAAATTCCTAATATAGTAATATGTAACGCCTTGTTTCAATTTTATTTCAAAAGTGCGTTAATGCATTGAACACCGATTTTCAGACCACTTTGTAACTATATTTTGTAGCAAGAAATTTCAAGCTAATCGCAGTAAGCCTGTGTTTTGAGCAATAAAACACCTGCACATTTTCACGTCTGAACTTGTCGTCGATTTTCGATTCGCGTTGGGTGTAATAACAGCTGGTATAGTATTGATTTTACGAGAGCCGTTCTTGTTTTCCAAGCAAGCGAAGCTGCTTTTAGCATTGTTCGCAGGCGCTCGCTTCCAGCGTTGGTAAGAGCGTTTCTTTTAATTTTATTCTTTTGAGTACTAATTTAATGTGCCTTACACCTATTGTTACTATGAACTCTTCCGATTTTGCATTTTTGGTTCTTACATAGTTTCAATGTTTCAATTAAGGCTTTTGATAGCTGCCATTTGCTCTTCGACACATTGTAGTGATGCAAGCATTTCCAAAGTGTTTTATTTCGTCAAAAGCTTTAGATACGTCAATGAAGCAAGCAAACACTTTCTTGTAGTATTTTCAAATTTTTTCTAGAACCTTCCGAACTGTGAAGATGTGATCCATTATATCGCGGTTTGCCCGGAACCCACTTTGCAAATCTTCTAGTTGTGGTTTCATGATTGGTCTTAGGCTCTCTTGTAGAAGACTTTCATTTTCCCCATTGTACTGAGTAGAGATGCCCTTATAATTTTTGCACCCTATCCTAACTCCACATTTGATAATTGGCATAATGATAGGTCTCGGCAATCGTTGAGTACCTTTTTGTATTTCCAAACGAGTTTGAAGATCTGGTGTTACACTTATACCTGCTTCTTTTATGTATTTTATATCTTATGCAGATACCTCGTCGCATCCAGCTGCTTTTTCTATCTTGTAACGTCTTTAGCGCTTTGTCCACTTAATCTTTAGTATCCCGTTACTGTTTGCTGTTTCTTCCTCATCTGCAGTGCTTCTTGATTTCAAAAGATCTTCAAAGAACTCCTTCCACCTGGCTATTATTTTTTTATAGTACTCTACCTTACTTATCCAGGATTTGATTCAGCAGTGCTAGTTTTCCTTCCTTAGATTTTGAGTACCTTATAAAATAATTTTTTATTTCGACTTTGGTCTTCTTCCATCCGTTTGCAAAATGTAATCTTTGCATTTCTTTGTGGCTTGTAACCGTCATAGTATTCTGGTGTTTTTCTGTATTTACCGTTTCCTGATTCTACCAAACCGTTACTCTGTTTTCGTTCCATTAACTTTTGGCAGTTCCACCCCATATATTACTGAATTTTAAGTCAATTATCAAGTGTATTGACAGTACTGGCAGTAGTAGCGTAGGTTTTTAAAAATGCTGTTTCATAGCTATCTTGGTTAAAGTTGCCAGACAAATAAAATAAAATAATGCAACTAGATGCTAGCTGAAATGCTAGTATGGCTGCCATAAGGAAAAGAAAAGATAACTTGTCACTCCTATAAGAAATTAAACATCATATGGCAATTCTAATACTACAGATAGATCAATGGTTTCTAAACGAACGGTCACCAGAGGTTAGATGAAGGGGTTGCAACAAACTGGGTTTTGATAAAAAATGAAAGAAAATAACGGGAAATACGAACGTGTTTGTTTTTGGTTAGTAAATGTGATAGTACATTTCCTTAAGTGCGTTCCCGAAAATATGGCAGCATATTTTATTATTTCCTAAAGTACATCAGGGTGTCTACTAATATACAATTTTAAAATTTCAGGAATTCAAGAACCATTTTTGTAAAATTCCAGGTATTTTCACACTACTACGCCATATTTTTAACTTCACGCACGTTGTGGTTGTCAACCTGTCATGAAAAGACAGAACATTGCACTACAAACACCATGCGTGTGCTTTGTGTCTTGTTAAGTCACGCGATAGCTGCTTGACATAAATTGAACTTAGGTACTATTATTACGTAAAACGCTAACACTTTTATATCTTTTTACGTCTTACGCATAAGATGTAAACGAGCAAAATGGTTGCCCAGTTAAATATGAATCACGTGATTTTTTAAATTTCGTATTTTACGGGAAACAATTTTTTTCAAATTCGTAGTTGATAAAATTTTAAATGTTATAGAAATTCCAGCAGGATAAAGAAATTAAAGGAATTTCAAGTGCCAGTTTTGACATTCCAGGAGATTTCCAAGAATTCCAGGTTGGTAGACACCCTGGCACATATACGCATTGGGTGGCGGTGCGGGGTCACGACAAAATATTGTTCTTTCTATCAAAGCAGTTGTTATGCCAAAACAGTTGAGAACCACTGCTATAAATGGATGCACATTTTGCTTTCACATGAATGTAATGACTGTATATCAATAGCTGCTAAATATATTATAATTAAGAAAGCAGGTATCTACAAATATTTGAATATATTTGTTTGTATTTTTAAAATATGGAAAAGATGATCACTATTTATGATTGGTACCATCAATTGAAGTATAATGGGCTTTAATAGTTTAGTCTGATCTTTACACATAAATACGAACCTGTCGAAAAGCTTCAGTGTCATTGACTAACAATAGCCCTGGCGCTAACTGGCCCCCTTTACTGCCTCCTGCAGCACTCACTTCTTTTTTCTCCATGAAAATTACTTCTTCTGTCATTTCCACTTGGTTACTTTTTTTTTCAACCTAGACATAAGAAGAAAAGCATTATAATAAAATATACTCAACTTATTGACAGACTACCTTAATAACAGGTTGAGGTGTTTCTTGAGGGGCAGGGGAGTTGGTGTAGCCCAACAATTCCAACAAAGCTTCTGCAGCCTTCCACTTTGCAATCCTCTCATATCGGTGTACACCAATTGAATAATGTCCGTTAGCTGATGCTACGACTAAAATTTGGAGGAATTCCGATCCATCTCGTTCTCTAATCACCTATAATAAAGAAAAATACCTTATTTTCTCGTATTACAGTGTTAAGAAATTTCACTTACATGGTAAACGGGTGGTTTTTTGTTATTAGTTCTTTGAATCTGAAATAAGCAAGAAACGGGGTCCATTTCTGCCATATAATCGGGGTTTTGATCGTAATTAACTTTAATTGAATTAGGTTCTTTCTGTTTAGTTACAACATATTTGCATTTCTGGGTTGTGTTTGGGAATGATTCTAACTTCTTTAATTCTTGGAGTATCTTTTCTGCAGCTCGTTCTTTGGAATCTTTTTTAGTATATCCTTCACCTTCTGCTATAAAATCTCCTACTTGACATTGTGTTAAAAAGACCTTCATATGAGGGGGGCCCTTTTCGTTTAACATGTGAAAAGTTACTTTGAGTTTTCTTTTGAAGGCTATTTCATACAGTAATGATATTGGAGATTTTACTTCTGTGTTAGGCTCATTACAAAGGTTAGTTGGTAGTAACGCTGTAACAAAACATTTTGATCTTAGACTACTGCAAACGTAATCGCAGATGTATTTACCATTTTTGTTTTCAACTGGGCACTGTTGATTATCGTTCATTTCTTTCCGTTCCATGTTTTCTAGAGCATTCAATGCAGCATCATTTCGAGCTGCTTTTATAGTGCGACCTATGCCACGGTACTCGCACTCTCCAACATGTAAACGGACAAAAAATAGGTCATTACGAGGTTGCCGGTACTGAGGCTGGCTTGGACCAGGCTGCATCATGTAGTGCTAATAATAAAGTTAATATTGTAGGCGACTATAGGTATTACATAAAATTGTAATTATTGGTTATTTCCCAAATCAAATTTGCAAACATTTTCGAATCCAAGATATTAAAGGAATATTCGGAAATGTATGGTAGAATAAAGAGAAGAGAAGATCAAATTTAAAATTAATGAAAGCAGAAGGCAGTATCTGATACTGTGATTTGCATAAGAAAATAGAGATGGCTACAACATGTTTGCTGAATAGTACACAAAAAACAAAGCAAATATACCTGTAAAAATATTAGTAGTACAGAAAAATTGTGAGGGAAAAACCTATGAAAAAGGTGCAGAAACTTTGATGTTTTCAAAAAAATCAAAGAAAACATTTCAATAACGGAGAACAGAACGATCTGAAAGTGAGTCAAAGATTTTATAATATACAGTGACCGCCGAAAAGTCGGCATCAAATGGAAAACATTTTAATTTTTGATTTTTTCCAAAAACTTTTTAC
This sequence comes from Agriotes lineatus, assembly GCA_940337035.1. Taxonomy (NCBI): domain Eukaryota; kingdom Metazoa; phylum Arthropoda; class Insecta; order Coleoptera; family Elateridae; genus Agriotes; species Agriotes lineatus. The sequence goes on along the minus strand of OW679202.1, from coordinate 52,462,511 downwards.
GGCATTAATTTTTGTTTGTTTGAAAACCTATTTAGTCCCTATCAGATATACGGTGAAATTTTTACTTAGTTAGAAAATCGCGTTTTTGGAAATTGTCAAAATCCAAAAAGTGTTATTTTTCGAAAATTTGAATAAACACCCGAAAAATTAAACATAACAATGGAAAAATTATCTTCATGCATTTGATATAAACTGACAGATACAACATGAAATAATATTTTAACAAAATATACACATTCGTCGACTAAATGATATTCACATTTTTGTTAAAATTTAAAGGAATTTCGAGTTAAATATCAAAATGAAGACTAGAACTAGTGTATTTTGTTAAATCCGAGTAGCGATTAAGCATTTCAAGGCACATTATCCTTTTATTTTTAAGATAACTTAGAAAACTAACTGTCCCACTTTTTTGTCTTTCAGTGTATCTACATCAAAAATATTTCAAGTGGTGTGTTCACAGAGTCTTCAATGAAAATGAACAGGCTCCAACTTTATTAAAATATTTTATTTGAGCATAACTTTGTATAATAGGCACCATTTGATATAAATTACTTTAATTTACAATATACAGTGCGTCCACGGATTGAGTTCAGGTAGGGTGTAAATGACAAAAAAAAATTGAGTTAGATGCTGATATTCTAGGAATTGCTCCTGCTTGTTTTCAAACCAAGATTTTGAGAAAATCAATCAATGAATTAATATACAGGGTGTTTTTAGAATTAATTTTTGTCAATGATCTAGAGTAACTCTTTTTTTGTTAAAAAGATAACAAAAAAAAAGTATTAAAAGAAGTTGTCTAGAATTAAGAGTTATGGTAGACTTCAATTTTTAGACAAATCGGCCTACTTTGATTTTTTAAATTTTATTGGGAATTGTGTTGATCGCCTTTCTTATTCTACGTTATTCTCAAATACTATGAAAAGAAACCGTCTAACATATCGAAACACTTCTACTGGTTCACATTTTGCTCAAAAAATATGGGTCAATAATCTCAATCCATGGCTAATGCAGACGTGGCATTTTTATTGTTATTTTAAAAGCATGTGTTTACGCTGTTTGTTGACATGTAGTTTGTCATTTTGATAGTTGTAAACTTAATCTCAAAATGGTAACGATAGAACAAAAAGTGTTTATGGTTCAGTGTTAAGGTTTGGGTGAAAAAATGCATACTTTGGGGAAGCAAGAAAATTTCGTGACAAATGGCCAAATGCTTACGTATCAGCAACTGTCTTGAAAAAAAATTGTTTCTAAATTTATAAATACTGGTAGTATCATAGCCGCAAAAAAAGTAAACTGCGTCCTTAATAAAGACAAGAATGTTGCAGCCGCATTGGCCGTCGGTATCTGTTAAGCGTTTCCCATGATTGTCATTAACAAAGAAACCATCTGAAGTTAGAAAAATAAGTAAATCACATTTCCAACAAATTTATGAGATTAACAAAGTCCAACCATTTAAACCTAAATGCATTCGTACTTTGTAAGAAACGTCTTGAAAATCAAAATTTTCACAATAGTAGTATTTTCTCTGACAAATCTACATTCACGACTAATGGAGTGGTACGTTCGCAAAATTCGAGGTATTAGTCAGATGATAATCCAGGGTTTTGCTTTAACTGTAGAAGACAATATTCCAAAAAAGTAAACGTTTGGTGGGTGTGGTATTTCCTACAATGAAATTATTGACCCATATTTTTTTGAGCAAAATATGGACCAGTAGGTAGAGTAACTTGCAAATGTTAGACACTTTCAACTCTTATCGTTAGGCAATAGTTGGATCGTCAACTTGCTGGTATGTGGCTCGGTCCAATACCTTGGCCCCCAAGAAGTCCTTAACCATCATGGATTTTTATTTAAGAGGATGTAAACAGAAGGTGTATGCGGCTCCATTAAATAACGATATGGATTTTTTAAAATGGAGAATATGAGAGGAGATAAATGCAATTCCCATTCAAGAGATTCGAAACTCACGTATTGAATGTAGGCAACGTGTTGAGCGATGTGCAGCAATAGGTGGATACGCTTTTGAGTAGTTCATATGTTGTTCATTTAGTTTGAGTGTATTTGTACTAGTCCATGGAAATCGTACTAAAAAAGGGGTGTTGCCTTGCATCAAATGAGGTAGTTCTGATTTTTTGATATGTTGTATCGGATGAAGTGGTAATGACAAATCCGAGTTTTCGACCTCGGAAGCCCTCCGGATCATTGTTAAATACTTGAAAAACCGCTAAATTTTAGGACTTTTTTCAGTTTTTGTTAATTTTGACCACCAAGGACTAATTTTCCAGCAAAAGTCATTATATACAATTTTAAAGCAAATAAAATTTTCAACAAAGTGAAAGCAATTCGGTCTCGGTAAATCAAACAGTTGCTAAGATACAGCTGTTCAAAGTTTCCAAAAATAGGAAATTTTAGAGGTTTTTTTAGTTTTCGTCAATTTTAACCACTAAGGAACTATTTTACGAAAAAAGTTATTGTATACGTTATTAAAGTAGACTAAATTTGCACCAAAGCAAGACAAATTTGGTCTATGTAGACCTAATAGCACCTGAGATACAGCTGTTCAAAGTTGATGCGATACAGTATACAAAAAGTGGGTACTTTACAATTCGACGCACCAAAAAATTCTGGTGTGGTGTATGGTCAGACATGACGATTGAACAGGTTCTTATGAGATCTATGAAAACCTACGGAGGTCTGACCCGGGGTCGCGGAATGACAGACAGTGTGCTAACCCGATGGACATTAGGAATGGTCTACCTCCAAAACGTATGTACAGATGTGGAAAGCTACTGCGACATTATGAGTGGTACGTCTGAACAGCATATTGATATACGACCATCCAGAATGACCAGACACGAACAAGATGCAGAAAAACTGCTTGACTTCTTTCACATTCACCGTCCATTTCCCAAGAGTGATTCCATAATTTCATTAAGTAGTGGGCTCGTCGGAAGTAAAGAGGTTAACTGCCACAATGCTGTAAACATTGGAAAGGAGATGATGTCAAAAGTTATTGGTGAAAATTTTGAAAATGTAAAGTTTACTAGAAGAAATACAGTGAACACGCTTGCCTCTGCTGTCTGCTCTGTTTCAATTGGAGAGAGAAGGGTGGCCGTTAACCCTCTCACTTTGTTCCACAGATTATGCATTTTGAAAAAGACTGACGAAGAATTGAAGGACTTTTTTACACATGAATTGTCACCATTTCCCATGGCACTTTTTACTGAAGATGGAATCAGAAAGGGTACGAAGTCATCATTTTACTCAGCCTTCAATCCTGTGAGTCTGGATGAAAACCAGCAGAGGAAGGATACGTACGTAGTTGTAGACGGTGGACATCTACTCCACAAAGTTGTGTGGCCTCGGAGTGTGTCTTTTGGGGAAATTGCCGCCAGGTATGTCAAATACTTGCAAAATCGCTACCCATCTGACGCATCAGATAAAAACACCAAGAGCTTTGAACGTCTCCGTAGAGCTAGAGCAACGTCCTCTCCTGATGTTATCTTCGACGAAACAACCATTGCTCCAGTTGCTCAGGACAAGTTCCTATTAAACGACATGCTGAAGGTGCACCTAAAGAGGAACAAAATTCTAACACTACAGGCAGAGGAAGATGCTGACCGGTTAATAGTAACCACAGCCATTTGCATGTCCGCTGCCTACGACGTCGTCAAGATCGCCGGCGAGGACATAGATTTGTTGGTCATGCTTTGTGGTTTACCACAAGATGTAGGAGATCACACCCTTTCAACAGACAGACCAAAGAACAACATTATATTTGAAAAATGTGGGAGAGGAAAAAACCCAAATATCACCTATTCGACGAATTCCTTTACGCACCAAGCACAACCCGAAATGGCACTGTTCCTTCATGCATTCAGTGGTTGTGATACAACATCAGCCCTTTTTGGTCAAGGAAAAATGAAATTTTTATCGACGCTGAAAAAACAGCAACGCATTGAACAAAACGCTGCAGTTTTCCTTAGCCCCAATGCCACACCTGCGCAGGTCGCCGAAGCAGGAGAGAGATTTCTCGTTTCATTGTATGGAGGCAACATTGAATCCCAAAATCTCGACGACCTTCGCTTCCAGCGGTTCACAAGGGCAGCAGCTAAGTCCAACATGAACCTCGCCAGGTTGCCTCCAACCAGGGATGCTGCAAGATTTCACTCTCTGCGAACCTACCACCAGGTAAAACGATTTTTTTTGCCAGTATTGATTTTCTGGAGTTATGGTTCCTAATTTTGTTGTTGGTTTCTTTTCAGGTACAGAAGTGGCTGGGAGGTGAGAAGAATCCCCTCGATTGGGGCTGGATGCGGAGTACACAAGGCATCATTCCTCAACTGATGACGAAACCACCAGCTCCTCAAGCCCTGCTAAACATGATTTCCTGCAACTGCAAAAAAGGTTGTACCAACAATTGCGGTTGTAGGAAAGCAGGACTCAAATCCTCGGCTGTTTGCAACCACTGTAGCGGTCAATCTTGTGAGAACATACCAGACCTGATGTGTGACGACACTGATGATGAACCACTTATCGATGATCCAACATCAGATGACGATTTCGACCTGCCTGATCCGGTCGATGAAGAAATGCTACCGAAGCAAGCTGCCCCCAAAAGAAGTGCTGTGGATTTAGAAGACCAGCCTGGTCCATCAAAGATGTACAGAAGTACGACTAATAACAGTTTCCCACACAGTACTGATTATATACAATGAGGTGTTTCATATTACAACAAAAAATTTAAATAATAATGTTATATTTGCTACAACGGTTTTTTAAATAAATTATAATGCTTATTTCGTTAACGACCGTACTTCATATTGTTTAATATTTGCTTACTAACCTCATCAACTTTGGACAGCTGTATCTCAGGAACTATTAGGTCTAAATAAACCAAAATAGTCTCGTTTTGTTGAACGTTTAGTCCTTCTTAATAATATATATATAATAACTTTTGCCGTTAAATGGGTCCTTAGTGGTCAATATTGACAAAAACTGAAAAAAAATTACTAAAATTTTCCTTTTTTGGAAATTTTGCAAAACTTTGAATTGCTGTATCTTAGAAACTATTTGGCCTACCAAGACCAAATTCATCTCATGTTGTTGCAAATTTAATCTACTTTAGAAGTGCAAATAATGACTTTTGCTGTAACACAGGTCCTTGGTAGTCAAAATTGACAAAAACTGAAAAAAGTCCTAAAATTTAGCGGTTTTTCAAGTATTTAGCAATGATCCGGAGGGCTTCCAAGGTCGAAAACTTGGATTTGTTATTACAACTTCATCACATACAACATATAAAAAAATCAGAACTACCTCATTTGATGCAAGGTAAAATGTATCAATTCCATGGACTATTGCAGAGCTTTGTAATTATCATCTACAATTTAAAAACACATACCCTGTAGACATTAGTTAATGATATTGATTTTTTTAACATCTTAGTATATGAAACAGTAGGAATGCCTCCTACGGCTACAATAAAATGTATGTTGGTATAAAAATTTAAAAACAAATTAAAGTAGTCCAATTTTTCTGAAAATTATAAGTTTGCCATAACTCTTAATGATAAACAACTTTTTTAGTACTTCTTTGTTATCTCTTCTAATAAAGGTAATTTACTCTTGACCATTTTTAAAAATTTATTCTGAAAACACCTTGTATATTAATTAATTTAATTAATTTTCTCAAAATCTTGGTTTGAGAACAAGCACGAGCGATTTACATCTTATCAGAACTCAGTCCGTAGACACACTGTATGCTTAGTCTTGTTTAGAAATTTGGCAACAAATGACAAAATAATGGCTTCATCAAAATATTATTGGAATGCACAACTGCTACGTACCTAGAAAGCGAAGTAGTACCAGTGAATGGACAAAAATTTGCCAAGTATACAAGCATAAATCAAGCAAATCAACTGAAATAAGCTCAGCAAAGAATTACTCTTATTTTGCAAGATAAAATAAACTTAAAAAGAAAACATAATAGCTGAAAGATGTATACTCATATTAGGGTGGATCGAAAATATCTATTTTAAATATCCAAAACTCCTATATGCGCAAAAGTGGCCCGCAAGTAGGTTATTAACCGTGGTAAAATTTAACTGCAATTGATTAATGTTTAGCGGTGCTCCCACTACTTCAAAAATTGCATGCCGCCGGGCTGCCGACTGATAAGCGCCTTCATTATTTTCAGTGCTTCAGTAGCGGTTTGCAGTCCTTTCCGCCACGTTTACGTATTACGGATTACAGAGAGTTATTGTTTTTGAACGTGTCAAGACTGGTTGGACCATATTTATATGTTCTGAAGAAGTTTAATAAACTATTTGTTTCGTTGATGTTAGCTTAAACTTGTGCATTTCGGTGGTGCAGTAACATAGTGAGAGTGAGTTAAAATGCCTAAAACTAGAAGCGAAAGTGAGTGTCCCGTATTTGGTGCACCTTTACAATTTAAACAATATTTTACCAACTTATGCAGACTTAATGAGAAATTATATATGGATACGCCAAACGTTGTTAGATGCTTCAAAAAATAAATCAGAACCAACTTTTTCCAATATTTCTATCATTCTACTCGTCGAACTAAAAACTTAATGGACCAAAGCATCTATTCTGATTGTTTCCGATCAACAAATAATACATCAAATTAAAAACTATCATGAAAAATTAAGGAATTTAAAAAAACCTTTGAAATCAAGAAAAAGTAACGCCATCATAGAAAAATTAAAAATTTTCAGAGAATCAGCAGAAAACAAACTATTTGACATTTTGGCCTGTAAACGTAAAGACGTCACATTATGCAATTGTAAAAATAAGGTACCCATTAGAGAAAGACAATTCTTGATGGATCGGCGAGAAAAATGATTATCGGTTTAATTGACTTTGTTGCTACCCAAAGCATTGAACGTTCAATCCACAGAAAAGATCTTGAAATTACTAATGTTCCTTTGACCTCTACTATTATTCCAGAAAAAGACGATATTGATATTTCATCCTCTGAAGAAGACCAAAATGGGCTTGAAAATGCGAATTTAGTACTCGAAGAAAAAAATAAAACACAAAACAGAGTTGGTACCGCCCAAATGCGAATTCATCTACCAAGTCTGGCGCAAGCCCGTGATCGTACAGGGATTTCCGACAGAGCCGCCGCAATAACAACAAGTTCAGTACTAACAGACTTGGGGTTAATATCAGAAAAAGATGGAGAAAAAGTAATAGATAAAAACAAGATTAGAAGGAAAAGAAAAAGAGCTCGTAATATTCTAAAAGAAAGTCAGGGTATGGAAAAAAAAGAATTGTACGAAATTTACTTTGATGGCCGAAAAGATCGTACCTTGGTTCAATATAAAGAAGGAAACACTTTTGCGAGAAAATTTGTTTCGAGGAACACATTGTATTAGTGTTCGAGCCGGGTTCCAACTATTTCGGACACCTAAGTAATTCATCTGGCAACGCAAAAGATATCTCACAAACTATAATGATTTTTCTACAACAAAACATGAACTTATCAAATTTGGTTATCATAGGAAGTGATGGAACTGCTGTCAATACTGCCATTCATAATGGTATCATACGTTCACTAGAGATCGGAATTGGCAGACCTTTGCAGTGGTTTATATGCCTGCTTCACGCTAACGAACTGCCACTTCGACACCTTATAAAGCACTTGAATGGAAAAACAAGTGGTCCTACTGGATATACAGGAGATATTAGAAAGTAACTAGAAACCTGTGAACTACAACCAATCACAAATTTTAAGAAGATTCCGGCCAAACTACCACACGTTGACTTAAGTATTCTAAGCAGCGATCGAAAGTACCTATATGAAATTAGTTTAGCAATATCGGAAGGAACCGTATCAGAAAGTCTTTCAAGAAGGCAGCCTGGCAAAATGGCACATTCCAGATGGCTGACTACAGCAAACAAAGTTTTGCGGTTGTATGCAGGTACTACAAATCCTTCAGAAAATTTAAAACATTTTAACAACTTTTATCCAAGCGGTTTATGTTCCATTATGGTTTGAAATTAAAACAAAACCAGATGGGAAATATGGTTCGCTTCGTTTATTTAATATTGTAACAATCCTGGGGCTAGCCTGTTGCCCCAGAAATATGACTCAGCGTCCCGTGCGACAGCATTGCAGAACGACCTTGGAGCCAGCTGCATGAGACGAAATGAGTCAGCCTTCCCGAACATTCCAGAAACGACCTTGCGGGTGACAGATCAGAGCTGCCAGAAAGGTCTAGCGAACTCGAGACGTTTTCCAGAAGGAACTATCTGGCAATATAAATACACGCCCGCAGGAGTTCTCATGCAGTTCTCATCAGTTTGAATTCGGCAGCGAAGCGCGTAGAGCTCCCATATAAATGAATCGTGTGTATATAACCCTAGTAAAATAAATAACCATATAAATCGTTAGTGTTTAAGACGTAAATAGCCAAATAAATAGTTGATGTTTAATCCAGTGCATCTAAATAAATAAATGTATCGTTGTTAGAAATAGTGCCTCTAGTTAGGTAGTTTAAGTAATTTGTGTTCTGCCTTGTTAATTCGTGTGTTTGTAAATAATAATAATTAATAGTTGTAAATAAATGTTTAAAAACGTAACAATATGATTGAGCGAACCAGATAGTTACCATTGCCTTTGAAGAAATTAATACACAAAGTCATACAAACTAATGGATACTTCGCACATCCCGAAAACGTATTGTTATGTATGCTTGGTGACACACGCTTGCATATCAGGGAACTGGGCTTAAGATGTATTTTGAAATCAAGAAATAATCCTTTCATGACCGGAATATGGAAATTCCAGATACCTCTGATAAATTTTGAAGCAATTGATTACCTTGATTTAGTAAACTGGCAAGATGAAGGAGTTACAGAACCGCCAATAACTAAACAATTTTCATCTGAGCAGTTAGAACAAATGATAAAAAATATACCAGACGAAATTAGTATTTTTAAATTTCCATGCCATTCACAAGCTGTAGAACGCTGTGTAAAACTAGTGACAGAAGCATTGTTAGCTGTTTGTGGACCAGAAGCAAGGGGTGGTTTTATAAGATGTCGTATTGCTTCCCGACAGTCACTACCAAAATTTGAATGCAAATCAGACTTTTTGAAACCTACCTAACTTATGAGATATTAAAAGATAGAAGGTGGGAGGGTGGAACTCGACTTGCAGCCACCTCCACGTGGTGAGTTCTGGGTTGTCTTTTATTAAAGACAAACGAAGAGCTGCAAAATGATTGATAAGAGAAACGAAATTTTTATGGAAGATGTTGCTAAAATTTCTGAATTTTGAACCCCTGGGGGTACCGGAACATATTTTCTTAGAAGCCTAATTTTTTGCAGGGTGTGTAGTCATAATAGGTAGCCACTTTTCCGCATATAGGACAAACATTCAAAGAAAAACAAATTTTCGCCGTTTTTCGATCCACCTTAATGTATATTATATGGATAAATTAACAGCTGTCTATATTAAAATTAAAAGTAGTAAAAATATACTTTATTTATATACATGTAAAGTCAAATATCAGGAACTATTTATAATGGCCAATTATGAGAATCAACCATCTTTCCACTTGCGTTACCAATTTTCTTGGGCCTGTTGTTCTTAATATCACGTTTCTTAATAAACTAGTTGGATATTGCTGTTTCATTTTGACTCTTTGAATTTGTCCTATCATCATAATAGGTTCCTTGCACTATTAACAAAACCAGTTTAAATTTGTTCTTTGAAGTCGTATAAATGAGGCATCATACAATTTTTTTTCTTAAAGTTAATGAAAAAGTTACTGCATAGTTAATTTAAACCTACTAAAACTAGCACGAAAACGCCTCAGTATGACAGGGCTGCTCTGAGACGTCATCTGCTTTGAGCTAAAACATCATCTACACTAAACACCAGGACAATGAAGGAACGTTATTGAGAACGACAAACTAATATTTGAGAAATGGGAGATAATGAAATTAAGAGTTCTCATAACTAAAACTTGAGCATAACACATCAAACACCAAAATTGTTAGATAGTAGTTCCATTTGTAAATATTATTCTTTAGATAAGTTTTGCTCTTTAGTATTAAGTACCTTGCGTATGCGCATAGTCTACAACGGTTAGGAAACGGTTCCATCATTCGTCTGTATCCTGACTGCCCTACGAGAAACATGCACGTGAAGGCAATGCGCTTACATATATTATTGCGCGTATTATCTGCAGATGTTTTATTACTACATAAATTAGAATACAATTCTACAAGTCCGAGACTTTTCTTTACCCACGTAATAGATAACAAATACATAACAAAAATGAAAAATTACATACTGTCAGTACAATTTGGGGTGGTATAACTGGTCCAGGTGTTAGAAAATTGCACTTTATAGAAGGCACTGTTAATGCTGCTTAGCATATAAATATTCTTAGGGACACATTGTTCTGTCATTTACTGATCATTTAACGTCAGGAAATATACTACAATATTTTCTAATAAAATGATTCTATATTTCATATTGCTAGGAAAGCCAAGCGATAGGACATTCAATAGTCCACACTTTTCATCCACCAAAACATTTTGAAAAATCATAAAGAAATGTAGTGAGCTAGACTTGTTCGAACTGTCATTAAGTCGAAAAGTAGATTCATTGAAATTTGGAATTCGTTTATTCCAGAAGACTACCAAAATTTAGTAAACACTATGTGCAAGCCCAGTTTAAACAGTATTAAAAACTAAATGTGAGGTTTCACAATGGTAATGGCAGTAATAATTAACTAATAACCATCAGAGTCAAATGACATGAATTGTCACCTTAATACTTAAATTTGTATTTTTCGATAATTTGTGTTCATTGCCGCTGCTAAAGTTCCTTAAAATATTGTTAAGATATGATTCTAAGCTAGTACGTTGAATCCCAAGACAGAACAGGTAAATTAAGTAATTTCTAGCATATTTCAATGTTTTAAAATGTAAGTATACTTTGCCAGGTGGAAACGAACTATAACTGTTAATCATACATGTGATTAAGAGTTGTAGACCATTGACATTTTTTAAAGCAATTAAGATTATTCAGAATTTCACAATATATTCAACTCACTTGCCAAGCACGACCACCAGATTCGAGTACATAAACGGGGCTCTCTCTACGTTTCATAGTAAGGTTATTCAACAGTACAGTCGGTGGAAGTGGACGTTTGAATTGGGTGTACTGCAGCGCCATGGCAGCTGCAGTGTTGTGATTTTTCGATACTTGAATCCCCTGCTCTGTACTGCTCGTTACCCAACTTGAATGTAACAGTATATAGGCTCTTGTGAACAGGTCCCTAAAAACGAAAGTCACTTAATCTCCTTTTAAAAATGCGAGGGTGAGTACATTTTTCCATTTTAAAAAATTGTTACAATATTGCAAACTATACCATATTAGAATTACTTAGTTTATGTAAGTTACAATTCATATCTGCAACCAGGTCTTAGCCATGAACGAAACTACCTCCTGTATGATTGATGATATATGACCATTACAGCTAGTGTTACAAATATAATATGTGAAACATTAATTTTATCAATTTGACAGAATCAGTGCACAAGGTATAAAAGAATTTACAGAGAGACATTCTAAAACAGTATACAATAGCAATTAATTACTCTTAAGAAAATATTTTACTAAATTTACTACAAATATGGGTCAAATACAGAAGATATCTTTCTTGCAACCAACACAAGGCTTAAACAATAGAAACAAATTACATTATACTTAACATTAATTAACAAAAGCTTTTAAGGCTAATAACCTGCCTGCCAGGTCGCAGATACTGATGATGTATCTCGTTGTATTGAGCGAGTTCATTGACTAAGCACATTGGAGTCTTTCTTTTATTGTTTGCCAAATTATTTGTGGGCCCCAATGATGTAGAAGTATTTGCATTCAAGGTCTGCTGATGCTGCTGGTTCATAATATTGTATTGCAGGGCATATCAAAAATATATTTCAAGCACAGTATAACAGTAATACCGGTGAAAAAGATAAAATAACGTGAGTAAAACATTGCTAGACAATATCATTTTCAAAAATATCCCAAAAATGACATTATCACCGCATTGCAATGATGTGAAAAATATTTCAGGACCTCATTTCTTAAACTAATTATAATAATAATTGGTTAGGTACCGAAAGTATTTTTCTTTTTCTTTGGTATTTTGTTTATTAAAATTACTCATCCAGTTCCTTGGTTAATTGTTAACCATTCAGTGGTGACGTAAGTCTCACAGACCGACAAAATATTATTGGTTGAATAACTTTTGAAGTGGAAGGGGGTGACCCGTGTTCCTTCATGTACCTTCTTGCCAGTGTCTTACTGGTGTTTGTACAGATCAGTCTTATAGCTTTTAATGTGCAACACATTTTGATTGGTCAGACCGACGTCACTGCAGACGTTATACAAAAAATTCTACCCCAAAAAGATTAAATCTAATTTTGTATGGTAAGTTTACATTGAAATATGACTTATTAATTGTAGCTTATACATTTTCGATTTTTTGGCAGAAAATGGAAGATTATGAAGATCAATCAATGATGATAATATAATTGAAGGTGATTATATTGATGTACACGAAGGAAGCTGTGATACAGAGCAAGAATTTGAAGTCGACGATGATTCAGAAGAAAATAATGGGCCAGATTATGGGAAAAGATGAAAAGACTTTGTGGAAAATACACCCACATCCGCAAAATGTGAGAACTAGAGCAAAAAATATTATCAGAATGAAGTTACCTGCGGTTGCACCTGATCTGCCTGAAGTCCAGGAGACTTTGGAAGTTTGGAAGCATTTTTTTGATACTGTTGTTATAAATTGGATAGTGACTCATACATATGAATATTTAGAATCGGTAACTGATCAATTTGAATGCAGGATGTACACCAGACCAAGAAATAATGTAGAAATAGAGGCTCTTTTAAGTTGTTGCTTTTGAGTATTGTTAGAAAATGTAATCATTTAAACACGGAGGACCTTTTTAAGACCATTGCTACTGCTCCAGAGATGTTCGACTAACGATGTCATTACAGTGATTTTGTATACTTTTATGTTTCCTTTGCTTCGACGATATCAACACTAGAGAGGCCACACGAATTAGACAAACTTGCACCAAGTAGAGAGCTGTTTGACAAGTTTGTAATAAATTGTAATACAAATAACAATTTGTCACAGCAGGTTACAGGAAAAGCTCGAAGAATTTTGTGGTTGCTGTAGCTTTCGGCAGTACATGCTACCAAAACCAAACAAGTATGGAATTAAAGTGTTTGCTCTTTGCGATGCAAAAATGTTTTACACCAGCAACCTTGAGGTGTATGTCGAATATCAACACTAGAGAGGCCACACGAATTAGACAAACTTGCACCAAGTAGAGAGCTGTTTGACAAGTTTGTAATAAATTGTAATTCAAATAACAATTTGTCACAGCAGGTTACAGGAAAAGCTCGAAGAATTTTGTGGTTGCTGTAGCTTTCGGCAGTACATGCTACTAATACCAAACAAGTATGGAATTAAAGTGTTTGCTCTTTGCGATGCAAAAATGTTTCACACCAGCAACCTTGAGGTGTATGTCGGATGTCAATCTGATGGGCCACTTTAAAGAGTAACAGCAGTTAGTTGTTCAACGACTATGCGAACCAATTTATGGCTGTAACTGAAAAGTCACTACAGACAGATGGTTCACACGTAATAACTTAGCGAAAACACTGCTAATCAATGGACTAACAACAATAAGAATCATACAAGCCAATAAATGGGAGCTTCCACCAGAGTTTGTACAGCGCAATAATATCGATCGATTGATTCCAATATGTTTGGATTTGGAAAGAATTACACCCTTGCGTCTTATTTATCAAAGCAAAATATAAATATTTTTTTAATTTCAACCTGCCATGACGATGGTAAAATTGATCCAGAAATTAGATAACTTGAAAAAATTATTGACTGCAATCAAACCAAATGTGGCGTCGATATCGTAGACCAACTGTGCTCTAATTACAATTCTGCAAGGGTCACAAGAAGGTGGCAAGTGGTTATATTCTATAGTTTACTAAACATATCAGGCATAAACTCTCAAGTGATATATACTGCCAATAACACAAATAAAAAATGTTTGAGACGACATTTTCTTGAAAATTTAGCATTCAGCTTGATAGATGGTCATCTAAGACTAATTCTACTTGCCGAGAATCCTGCGCTTAAAACTTTGTGACATGTGTCAAATAGAAGCACCTGAAGAATCACGTGAGGAGATGAGAAACATGTTGGAAAGGTTGCTCTTTGCAGTTCGAAGAAAAATATGAAGACTAAATATTACTACAAAACGTGCAATATATTTTTATGTATAGAACATGCAACTGTTGTATGTGCCGACGGTTACAATACATGAAATAATAAGCGTATGAAAATTACATATAAGAATATGATCACATGTATAATCGTTTATGTTATTGTGTTATGACGGGGCCTGGACACAACGCCCACTGGTCACAACGTCCACCACCTAGTATGGCAACCATGTTGGACACAACGTCCACCGCTATTTTTGGTCATAACGACCACCCTGGTCACAACGTCCACCGCCACACCCCCCACTCTGGTCACAACGTCCACCGTCGTATTTGGTCGTATTGTCCACCTTGGACACAACGTCTACCGCCACAACGCCCACTCTGGTCACAACGTCCACCAGTGCCTGTTGAGAATAACATTTTACGGCGTTGGTCGTAACGTCCACCCTGGTCACAACGTCCACCGCCATAACGCCCACTCTGGTCACAACGTCCACTTTCAAATTTGGTCACAACGTCCACCTTGGACACAACGCCCACCGCCATAACGCCCACTCTGGTCACAACGTCCACCCTTTTTTCAGTGACGTCAACCTTCTCTTTTATTTTTAGTTTTTAGGGACTTGTAAATACTTACCTACTGGTACAATAAACAATAAGGCAACGTTTTTTTCGAATGAGGTGGATCGCAAACCAATGAATATTTAGGTATATTTAGTGTTATAATAGGGCCCTTATCCTTCGTATAC